>OU830597.1:42548058-43798058 GCA_917563855.2 Limnephilus lunatus
CTCTTATCAAAGAGGGTACATATTTTAAAGCCAATACTGATTAGTTACTGTTAGTTTTCAGCCCAGTAAATTTGATTTCACATAAAATATGATTCTGTACCTTCCTCCATGGTGGGTGCGTCTCTGAAGACGGCAGCATGTGCCTGCATGGTCTTTTGCATGGTCAGTCGGAGGTCGGCCGTGCTGATGTCTCCCTTGGCGTACCTGGTCTTGTCCAGATTGACTACACTCTCTTCACCAGCATTCTAAGCAAATAAATATCAATCCGTAATTACTTTGAATATTCATCTCAGCGTAAGTCATATTTAACCACTTTCCATAGGAGACAAAAAGTCAGGACATAAAATCTGTATATGTATATACAAACAATATATGTAACTCGCAACTTTCTTAACTTGAAACCAACTCAAAACAATTTACTACGCACTATGTCAATCTCTAATCGAGTACGGTATCATAGCCTGGGGAGGAGCAAACGCTGCCGCCATTGATCCGATCTCTAAAGCCTAGAAAATAAAGATTATTCTAAAACTACTGATCACAAGTAGTTCAGATGAAATCTTTAGGAGAATCGGTGTTCTGGATATTAGGCAACTTTATGCCAAAAATATACTAATTTATCTATTAAAACATAGAACTGTTTTTGACAATATCCAAACTGTTTGTGATACGAGAACCAAAGGGCAAAATCTCTTACTTATCCCTTTCGCCAAAACAACGTTTGGTCAAAGAAACTTCAGGTACTTTGCAACAAAACTTTATAATACACTTCCATTGACCATTAGACAGCACACTAATTACGTAAAATACAAATCAGACACCAAGTCTTAGAGTACTAGCAAAGTCAGATCATATATTAATAATATTTTTAGAACCTCCTAATGCATACTTTCCCATTGGTACGATGCTGATTGTCCTTGTACTTACACTTTAAATGTAAATAACATAGTTGTTTTTATCCTTATTTTTGTGTTAAACTACTTATGCTAAACTGCGCCTGCTCTCAACACGGGAATTCCTAGTGAGACAGGCACATCACAATCACCTATGTAACTTAATAAATAAAGATTATAATAATAATATAATCGCTGAAGGACTCCCATAAGGCTAATTTGTTCCTGTAGTCTGGATAAATTTGGAAATAAATACTACATTGTAACATTATATTTCATTTCCAAACACTTAGATGTTATATTTAATCTAGATAGTGTCTATAAATATGTACATCCCTTTTCATTTTAATGTGCGACATCTATTGACTTTTCAGCAGGTCTTTGTTGTTAGTTCATATTTTTTCTACAAATTTCATTGTTATATTTAATTATTTATATAATTTTTTAATTAGATCAATGTTTATTTTGTGTTACTTCTATTCAATTGTGAAAATGGTTAATTTCGACACGGATGAACCCTAACGAGGTTAATAATTATATGGAAAACAATACAATTTAAGTGTGAAGAAATAAATGCTTAGAGGAAGTATCTCAGACCAGGTCAAGTAAATCCGGCTAAAAAGTTGAACTTCTGTAAAGGGCTGATACAATTGTCAACAATGTACTGACCCCGCAAGGAGTATGCTCAATAGTAGCCACGGACGGGCGGTTGTTTGTTTAATTTAAATAATATAAGAGTTATATGGTACTCACTTCCTTGATGGGTGATTGCTTGTCTCCGGGCTTGTTCTCCTCTGCGATGGTGAGGGCGCAGGCTCGGCCAAATACCACCAGATCCAGCAGCGAGTTGGCTCCCAGGCGGTTGGCTCCGTGCACAGAGGTGCATGCCGCCTCTCCGCAGGCGTACAGCCCGGGGATGATCTTGTCGGTGCCGCTCTTGTGCTCCACTACCTAGTACATTATATTATCGTATAAATGGTGAGAATAGACAAACAAATACTATTTAAGAGACAATTATATTTTCAAACCGATTCTGACCATCGCAATAAAAATGTGTACATAATTTTAATATTTTCAACATAATTATTGATTTTAAAAACAATCTAAAACTGCACATTTTAAAACGGTTCGAACTGGCTTAAACATCATTATGATGTAGATAACACTACTGGCTGGTGAAACGACTGTTAAAGACATTGGCCAGCCGGACTGTTTCCAAAGCCACTGAATAGTATTTATTGGTAACCATGGAAATGATTTATGCCGGCAGCCATCTCGGTTGGCTTTTTTCTATAAATTTTTGTATGGACAGAATGTTTTATTAGTATGTCAAATCCTCTCTTACGACTTGTTCGCATTCAGAGTAGTTTATTTTATGTTAGTAATTTATGTTAGTAATGGCTTTTTTCTATAAATTTTTGTATGGACAGAATGTTTTATTAGTATGTCAAATCCTCTCTTACAACTTGTTCGCATTCAGAGTAGTTTATTTTATGTTAGTAATTTATATAGTCATTGGTATTCACACCCAAAAATGACTTCGTTTTGGCAGAAAATCAAAAAGGGCACATTTTAAATCGTCATAGAAAATTTTGCACATTATCATAATTTTTGTGACAAAAAAAAAACTGAAAATAACCCATTGCAATTCAACATCGTGGATAAATTTCAAAGAGATTATTCTCAAACCATAAATTAATGTCAAAAGTATGACACAATTTAAATGGGAATGGGCAGGCAAGGTAGGTAAGAAAAAAGCAATACCCTTCTGCCTAACTGGAGACCAGAGAAAAGAGACCACTAGGAATACCATAGCAGAAAAAGTAGAGGTTCTGGCCAAAAACAGTTTATACCGTGCAAAGGGTAGGATAAGGCTACAGACTAATTGAACGGTGATTGAATAAGTGATGTGGTGATATGTTCTGAATGTTTTGACCTGTCCCTTGTAGTTGGTGGGAATGCCGCCCATGTTGTAGTGGACCGTGGGCAGTACGGGGATGGGGTCTCGTGTGACGTCCACTCCGGCGAAGATCATAGCCGTCTCCGAGATACCGGGCAGGCGAGCGTGCAGCTGCTCGGCGGGCAGGTGGTGCAGCTGCAGGTAAACGTGGTCCTTCTGGGGGCCACAGCCGCGACCTGGACATAACAAACATTGTATATCATCCTCACAATGAGACTCCACACAAAACGCTGTGAGATGCCAAATATGTAGCATACAACCAACAAATTGAAATATTACTTAGTTGCTAGTCACTCATGTTAGTCAGTGCTTTGATTCCGACAAGGGCATGTATAAGGGAGGGGGCTTTTAAGGGGTTCATACCTCCCCCCGTTGGCCTCAGTATTTCATAGAAAAAAGAGAATAGTACTTATAGATAACATTTTTGGAAAATAAGACAATATTATTTGCACCTTCTCTTTTATCAATGTGATGTAAATACATAATAAGTTGTGGTTAAGTAGAGGTCCCAGAAAGCTTTCTAATAAATTTCCCTTTCTTCCCCCTCCAGGATTGAATCCCCTTAGGGTAAAACCCCCATGTAAATGCTGTAAAATAGTGGTTACTCACCAAGGTAATACTTGAAAAATTTGGAAGAAATGGGATATTAACCTTCTTTGATTTCGACGGTCATAGCTCTGGAGACGACGTCCCTGGAAGCGAGATCCTTGGCGACGGGGGCGTAACGCTCCATGAACCTCTCTCCCTCGGCGTTCACCAGAAAGCCTCCTTCTCCACGGCAACCCTCGGTGATCAGACAACCAGCACCGTAAATTCCTGGAAACAGACGTTTATTGAAATTGAATTTCATAAAGGACATAATAGAAAGGGATTGGGATTATTTCCACATGCCTCAAGTGAAGTTCTGTACCTCCAAATCGGTTTTTTATTTTTATGAATTTTTAAATTTAAAAAAAATTCTACATGTATATTTATTTTCACATTTTATGAAAGCTGTTATGCCTTTCGAAATCAATGTCAAATTGTTATTTAACAAGAGAGAAACTTTGATAAAATTGCAAATCCTTAATAATAATTTGAAAAATGTATGTATAAGCAAGTTGGCAGAATTAACCCCACAGGCCTCAACGATATTTTGTCAGAGGGTCAAAATATTTCCGCTTTACAATAAAAAACCATATAAATGGAATATTTCTGAACTTATCCGAAAACTAAAAACTGTTTTTGACAGGTGATAAAATACATTTTAAAATTTTATAAATCGAAATAAACATATACTTTTTGAAGTATACATTTTTTGCATGCAAACATAAAAAAGTTTAAAAAAGGTTCACCTTATGTTTTTTCTAAGTAAAATTACTGACAACGAAAAAAATAAAAACACATTTGAGACAAATCTATTACAAACGTTATTTTCATCTCACTTTTTTGTCGTTCCATGTAAAAATATATATTTTTTTGTTTCAAAGTTTTCTAAATGTATTTCAAATTGCGATTTGAAACTTTGGTTTCGTAAAGGTCTATATTTTCCTTCTTTCATGGTTATTTTTTTATATTTGAATATAAAGCGTTTTATTTTATCTTTCTAACACCTTTTAAATCACATTTTTCACTATTATAATAATGTAAGGGGGACACAACGATTTCTATGAGACATTTATGAGTTGTTCCGAAAACCGAACAAAGAGACTTTAAGGGTTACAGTTAGTCGAATAAGAGTAGAAAATATATGAGGGCGCCACCGTTGCCCAAATGGCAATACTAAAAATATAATCAAGGTGTTTCTAAAGCTGTGTAACCCACATTTTTTTAAAAATTAAAAAGGCATAAAAGTGAAAAGAAAAAAAATCATTGCAATAAAGATATCCACTGATCTCAAAATTAGAATTGCATATAGGTATACTATTATTAAACGTTTGCAATTTTGTATTAACATAATGAAGAATAACGATATTGTAATAAAATATAAAGCACATTTTAGAAATTGCTCACATTTATTTAATAATAGCTTAAGTACCTAGCGTTGCCCGGGTTTTAGATCATGCCTCTAATTTGAGATCTGAATATATTTAACTCATTCAGATCTAAAAGTAGCATTAACTAAACTCACCATTAATGATTCTTCCTTTCCAAATACTGTTAAATCACTTTGTAAAACACAATTTAATCAAATTTATGTCATTTAGTAGGTACATTCACAATAGCGCTTCTTCGGATTTTTGTATTTTTTATATGTGTATAGAGTGTTTTGTATTTTCAGTGTCATTGCACTTTTAAAGAATATTTGACAGATACATTGGTGTTGCCAGCCTGAAAATTTCTTAGTTCCATTTTTTATATTTTCTACTCTTATTTGACAGACTATAAGTGGATATACTCATTTTGATATTCAACCTGTCCACATTGAAAAATTCATTAAAAAATAACGAATCATAATATGAACTCGAATACCACTATGTACATGTACCAATATTTACATAAGGTATGTTGATTGGATTGGTCAAATAATTTGAAACTTAGGTACTTTAAAATGATAATTTAAAGTAGGAAATAGGCTAGAAATAGTGCTACGTGTACAGTCGGTCGACCAACGACGTAGCGCTGACGAGCTGGTAGCAAATCGCGTAGCAAATCACGTGACACTACAGCTCTTTATTCATTCACCTACATATTTATTACCGCAAGCGACAGACGTGCGCTTGGGACTATTTCTAGCCTTAACATCATGATCTTCTTCACTAGCTACTTGTGGTGATTTAACTACCTGTAGGATGGAACTGTACGAACTCCATATCCTGGTTCTGCAGACCAGCGCGGCTGATCATGGCAGAGCCGTCTCCGGTGCAGGTGTGGGCCGAGGTGCAAGAGAAGTATGCTCGACCAGCTCCTCCGGTGGCCAGGACTGTGTTCTTGGCTTGGAACCTGACAATAAACAAATACAAAGTTAGGACTTTGAATCAGCAAAACAAAAGATTAACCTTTCAAAAAATGTTTAAAGCTAAGCACACACGAGAGAAATAAAACATATATTTTATTACTTATATACACCCCCTTAGTAATAAACATGTTTTCATTTCTTGACTGATAAAGAATTAATTACCATAATGGTTGTTTATCAGTTGTGTAAAATTTGAAACACGTCTATTAGTGAGGCCCTAAGACTTTTATACAATAGCGTAAAGGTATGCCTTTGCCAGGAAGACAATAAGCTCACCTTAATTGATTAGGTCTGATAACATTAAAAAATTATTGACGCTTCGTGTTGGAAATTAAATTAATATTTTTATTAAGAAATGATAAAATTACCTATGAAGAGTACCATCTTCTAAGCAAATGGCGATAACTCCCTTGCATTGTCCATTTTCCATGATCAGGTCAAGGGCGAAGTATTCGATGAAGCAGTTGCAATTGTAGCGCAGAGACTGGCCGTACAGTGTGTGCAACATGGAGTGACCGGTTCTGAAAATAAAAGCATATGAGATGAAAATCCTCTGAGAATCCAGATCATACAACGGGCTCATTACTGTTCTTAATTATAATGAGCGATAGAGATTTTCGGGTGTTCGGTTTTCGATTCGGCTACACTCATTACAAAAATAATACCTCCAAATATTTGTATGGAAATATATAATTCGCTTACTTTTTTAAAATATTTTTTTAATATGAATACTGCACTAGAGTCCCAACTGCTCCCGTCTGGAGCCAGTAAGACCATGGCATTCCCATTGGGGTATGTTGTGAGGCTGAAGGTAGTGGGGAGGGGAAGGAGATAGGGAAGAGGAAGGTGGGGAAGTACCTGGCTATTCAGATCTGGCCACCAAACACGGCTAATGCCATTTCAAGCAACGTTTCAATTCTGAATGGTGGTCTTACACCAGGGCGATACTGAGAGTATCTTCCAATCTGGAACGTGCCGCAAATGTACTATATATTATTTTAAATGAATAAATTGTGAAATAACACAAATTAATCAAGTAAGACCCGAGAATATTTCTCTACTAATTGGGTAACCAAAAAAAGTGATGTCTGATATGAAATGTAATGTATTATTATTTATTGTGAATATTTACTTTTTTTCTAAATAAAAAAAATAAAAAATCAAACAAAATTTATTTGCCACGCCGGGATTCAATCCCTCGACCTTCGGTTTGCAAGTCAAGAGCCTTACCGCTTGATTACGCCGGCCGTCTGCGGTATAAAGCCAATGAATCCACCAAATTTCACTATTTATCACATATTTTTGGTATTAAATTTATAATTTATTTTTATTCATTAAGATCACATACCAAGAATTGGGTAGCTATCGGTCGAATGGATAAACTATGTTTAATTAAATGAATATAATGTAAGCGAAACTCAATAGAAAAATCAGAAAAGGTAAGGTCACATCTGGGACAAACCCAGGATCTTCGGCTTTCCGGGCCGCAACTCTATTAATATAAACTATGCATTTTGAATAAACGCCACCATGTAAGGGGCTGAAGATTGAGAGATAGCCTGACTTGAAATTTCAATGGCATAGATTCCAATTCCCATGTATTCAGTGACGTCAGCATAGAAGAATAATAAAGTTTCCTTTCCATTAGGCAAAAAATGTAACTAAATGTAAATCTAAAGTCTAAAAGGATAGTTAGACCATGATACATGTTTTAAAAGATTAATTGTTCTGAAATTTTTTTTCTTTAAAATCAATTCATTCAGTCTTTGCGCTTTTACTTCAATTTTAAATAAGATACCTACATAATCAATACTTTGTAATAACTTACATTCATTATATTGCAACTTTGTTCATCAATTATTGTTATGATTTCATCATTTACTAATTAACCCCTAAGGCCTCGGGCAGTCAATGACAAAATAGGTCAAGGTCGGAAGGTCAAAATATTTCCGCTTTGCAATAAAATCCAAATAAATGGAATATTTCTAAACACATCCGAAATCTAAAAACTATTTTTGAAAAGTGATGAAATATACTTTCAAATTTAATAATTTGAAAAAAGCATATAATTTTTAAAATATTATTTTTTATAAAATAGTTTTAAAAAGAGGTGTGTTTAGCCTATCTGTGACTTATCTAATTCTGCATGGAGTGACATGTTTAGTCTGAAGCGTTGCAGTCATTGCACTAAACTAGTGTTTCTTAACCATATTGAAAGAATCGCTCCCTTTACCACACCACCTTACCACAGTAAAATTATCCAGCCCCCCCAATGAATTTCCTACTACAAATAAAAATGATGATAAGTATAAATAAAACACATTATTATTACATTGACATTGTGAAAGTGTAGTTTATTTAACAGAACTTGTCAAATCGTTGCACCTAAAGAAAGTGTGTCAATGTATCAGTGTGCATTGCTCGTGAATGAGCATATTTTCTAAATTGACACAATGCCCACTCGAACTTTTGCAGAGAGATCATCATAGTCAGAGGAATTTGGATCCATAGAAAGGAGTCCAGAAATATATAGGATAACCGGCCACGGTCATCACATTGGTACGGTCATCACATCACTAAATGCAAAAAATTTTGTTATGCCCCCCCCCCAGATCTCCAAAAGCTGCGCGTTGCGGATTTTTAAAACTTTGACCAATGGTAGAGACTAGGGATATTATGGAGATCCATAACCATATCCGAAACTATCGGATATCCGAAATAAAAAAATATCCCTATCCTTAACCGAAACCGATATAAAAGTTTCAGATAGTTTCGGATAAAGGCGGAGTCTAAATGGCAGGATACGACAGGTTTTTGTTTGTTTTGCCCGGCCGAGCCGTCATTTGTCATAAAAGCCGCGTGTGACTGATTGTAAAAACAAATGATAATATAGACTAAAAATAAAAGTCAAATCTTGCCATTTCTATTTTACTTTTATAATTTTAAAATTCTAATATCCGTAACCGAAATTATCCGGAACTAGCGGATAATCCGAAATAATATCATATCCGTAACCGTATCCGAAACTGGCATAATATTATTCCTATATCCGTATCCGTATCCAGATCCGAAATTGCGTATCCATAACATCCCTAGTAGAGACCCCTAAAATTTATTTAATTGAAAAATAAAAAAATATGTGCATATTTTTTTGGCTATTGAAAGAATATACAAGGATGCCTCGATAAAAAAGAAAAACTTTTACTTTTTCAAAGTATCTACACATGACAACATTTATCTATCCAAAATTAAACATTCTTAGATCGAATCCCAATTAAAAACTCCACAATAAAAAGTCATTTGACATTATTACCGCATATTCATTTCATTTCCAATTGCAACCACATTAGCCTAATGCCATCATTACATCAGGGTGTCAGTTCTATCAGCTATGATGGTCTGTGGGTTAGTTGTGTACATGTTTGCAATGCCAATGGTTCTTCTAGGCTAAAGCAACTGTATACATAAATAACAAGCAAAGACAGGTTACGAATGGTCCAGTGTAGATGAGATACCTGACATCATTCGGATAAGATGAGAATGTTAACAAGATAACTTTAACTGTTTATTTCAAGGATATCAGTTAATGGGAGCATGACCCCAAGACCGTTCTTACCAATGTTTACTTTACATTAATGTACAAAGCGATGGAAATAATACAGAAACAGCCCAAGGTCAAATAGTATGCACATAGTAAATACATATTTAAAGCTTACAAATGTTATTATGTATACAGTTAGATATTGATGAGAGAGAAACGCAAAAACCAACAAAAAGGCAAATGTTCAGAAGAGCAGAAACAATTATTTTTGGAGTTTGATTTAACTTCTTTGCAAAAATAGATAAATTAATATTGAGTTCTAAGTTCCATTTGTAAGAATGACATGCTCCCTTTTAGAAAATATTTTTTTTTGTAAAATTTTTTTTTTTAATTGGGATACTCCTTTTATGTTTTTGACTTACCAAACATTTTCAATTTTTATGAGTGGATGAAGACTAGGTTTTTAAAAAGTAAGTTTTAAAGAGTTTTAAAGTTAAATCGATAAAAACAATGCTAAAGTATGGTTTCCCTTAGGTTTTGTTACTATGTTTTTTATTTTTGTAAAACCTAAAAGTATGGGATAAGCGGTGAAATCTAGGTGTATTCATTGGCTTTAAACCACAGTAAGTAGTTTGCATGTTTTCATATTAACATTGGAGTTATGATATTCTTCTTCTTTGTGTGCCTTATCAGGTCCCCTCGACGTTGGCGATCACTCTTGAAAAGGTCTCTCTGTCTTGCGCTGCCCGGAATAGCTCCTCCACACTTCTAATGCCGGTCCACTCTCGTATATTTCGCAGCCAAGACATTTGTCTCCTACCAGGCCCTCGGCGACCCTCTATCTTGCCTTTCAATATTAAATGGAGCAAGTGATACTTCTCCCCTCGAAGTATATGACCCAAATATGAAATTTTCTTGGTTTTAATTAATGTAAGCAGTTCTCTATCTGCTCTAGCCCGCCTGAGAATTTCTGTGTTGGTGATCATGTCGGTCCATGGGACCTTGAACATTTTCCAGTGAAGCCACATTTCGAAAGCCTATGATATTAACCAAATTGAATGGCCGAATCAAAAACAGAATGTCTGGAAATTTCCATCGCTCAAGTGAAGAAACAATATTAATAAGTGAGAAAACAAGGAAATTATAAAAATGTTGATCTATAAATGTATAGGCTATTCCGACATACACCATCCAAAAACACATAGTTTTCTTGAAAATCCGTATTATTTCATCATGACTCAGGCAAAAGTCACCAAACCACAATACAAATTTTTCAAATACTGCAAATTTGAAAGCTAAAACATGTTACATAAACTTAAAAATACGATTTAAAGTTTACGTAATGGAATTTTCAAAGTGTTATTTACCTACACAATAATAGAAAAAAAAAATTAAAGCATTCCAATGAGAATTTTTCTCTAACATTCAAATTTAAATCTCAAAATTTCAAAACAAAACACATGGGTTGGTGACTTTTGCCTGACGATAGATAGCTTGTCAGGGAAATATGCTTTGTATTTTAATTGCTTGCAAGTAATTAATCATTACGAGTAGTTTAAAAGAGTAATAGACAATTTAATAATAGATGTTTTCCTCGTGGCTTGCTGCAAAAACACTTTTTTTCAATTGCAAAAAAAAAACGTGAGTGGGTTTTTGACTACACGAGTTTCGGTTGTATTTATAGAAATTATAATTAGTCTGTCGCTGTGGAAAGGTAAAAATAATCACCCACTATCTAATGACTGTTGATATATCACACACATGTCATGAAAATGGCTAAAACAAAATAATAAAGATGCACGAAGCAGTCATGCAACCTCTACCCCCTTTATAGCAGGTTTTAATGAGTAGATAGTGTTTGTGACAGATTTTTCGGCCTACTGAATATCTTGTTTTTAATTTGTTTGTACTCAAAAGTGATAATTTATTATTACATAATATATACCACTTCTTGTAAAACTACACTTGACCAAAACAGGAATAAAGATGTGACATAGTAGACAAAGAGGATGGAACGCTAAATGAATCATTTATTTTGCTTAGTTAATAATTCTTTATTTGAAATGTGTAATTCTTTTGTTTAAATGTTTGACAGATGCTAAGACAAATTTACAGAGTGAATATAGCGAAAAATCTAAATATGAGCTGAGTATGCAGTTATATGTAAAAGCGTATCCTCTATCTGGTACAATATTCAGATTACTCATAAACTAATTATAATCTGAATTGAGCAAGGTGTTGTTTTTTCTGGGTTACTAGTAGGATATTTTAAAATGTCATTTTGAGATTTATGATGAGCATTAGAATATTGCTTTCCTTATTATATGAAAACTTAGTTTTGGATTTGTCTGACTAATCAACTGGACGATCGATATATTACTGAGACAACACGTATAGTTTCAGTGGATCCATTGGATATACTTTAGTGAGCCATTCAGATAGATATTTCATTCATACACACATATTCTTTGAATGGCTATCCTTTTCATAAGCGGGGTAATATTTTTTTTTATTATTTTATTATTATTTATTTATTACTAGGGCCTGCACTAGTTATGATAAATAGGGGGTGTCAGCTAGCTCCGGTAATAAACTATTTAACTTTAAGTATAGCTGAGGGGCCTAAATCTCCAACTTGCCATATGATAATCCTTAACTGCATATTTTGTTAGTTCTCACATACATATATATTTGAGCTGTTAAAATATGCAGATAATGGCCAACGTAACAAGTATTAAAAGATATAGATTTAGGCCCCAGGTAATCCCACATAATTATAATATATCCCCTTTTATATTCTTATCTATCACCACATCTGCTGTTATGTTGCTCTGTCGTACAGCTGACATAATCACACAATATGTAATTATTTTATTTGTCTGAACGTAGGTCATATACACATGCATATCTGCCCCAAAGCATAATAAAAATGAACAGATAATTTCAACAGCACTTTTTTTGTGAAAAATAAATTTTAAATCAAACTAAACCCAAGGGTGTAAATAAATAAATAAACCCGTAAAAATCACTGAATAATCTGAATTCTCGACCACTCCCAATTTTCAAAATGGCAATTAAAATAATTTTCTGTTAAAAAAATATTACATTATATAGGTAGGCACTTCATCGCTAATCTAAATTTTTCAAACAACAATCAGTTTCAGTTTTTAAAATGACGCGTTGATTCAAAGCAAATTTTGAATTTGAACCAGATTTTACGCAGGAATAACTAACAAACCCCACAGACAATCGAAATTAGTAGGTATATTTGGATATCAAAATCGACTTAAAAACCAAGGATTTATATTTTAACTACAAATTTATCTTACAAACTGTAAACAAAAACTTATAAATAGTGACTTTTGAAAACAAACGATTTGTAGGCATAGAAGAGGTAAAAGCCCCGATAATGCCTAAAGAAAAAAACCCAAAATAAATCATTATACTTTTATTTGTTACCTGTCTGCTACAGCACAGCATCTGTGGGCTTGTCCTCCCTTTCCAAAGTTAAGGGACTGACCTCCGAAGGCCCTCTGATAGATTTTACCCTCGCTGGTTCGGGAGAAGGGAACACCATAATTTTCCAGCTCGATAACTGCCATGGGCGCCTCTCGGGTCATGTAGTGGATGGCATCCTAATTACGGACATGTAAATGTGATCAATAGCATAAATAAAAAGATTTTGTTATAATCCTTTGAATGCCAGAGTTTAGAATTCTTATTAGCTGAAATCTTATAGATATTATAAAGGCGAAAGTTTGTATGGATGAGTGTTATTCTTTCACGCAATAAACACCGAATAGAATTTTAAAAAATTTCACTAATCGAAAGCTACATTATTTGCGAGTAACATAGGCTATATATATTGGTAAGCTCTGGCGTTATGCAATTATTTTTCATACGTTTTCTGTCCCTAACAAAATCGAGTTATTGCAAACGTCAAACAAATTGTTACCTTGGAAACAATGTTTTTTTTTTTTAATTAGGCAATTCACCCTAAAAATAGTGCTTTGTTGGCGTCATAGTTAATATCTACCTATCTCTAAAAATGTTTATTGTCCGGACGAAAAGCATAGCGTTGCTATGTAATTATTTGACGTGGGCTGTCATTTTGTTATTTCTTTAGGTTACTCTGGATTCAAATATGAATAAAATACTAATTCCTACTTGAGGCGAAATCATCAGAATAAATTAGAAGAGTAGGTACTTAAAATAAATTTATATAATTTAAATATTTTCTAAAATAGAATTTTTATTTGCAAAATGTCATTCTCAAATTTTGAAATTTTCTATTAAACAATAATTATTTTTTATTAGACAAAAAAGCAAGAATAAAAACAATTATGCCAGTAATTTCCCACTAATACCCTGCGTGCGAAGCCGTGGGTAAAAGCTAGTACATAATAAAACTCAAGAAAATTTTCGAATTTCTTCATTATATTAAATTTTTTTATGACAATGTTCACACGTATTCAACGGTTTGGCTCGATCAAACATGTTGACTTGGAACCATGCTCGACGTTGCGTCCACACATTCGAGCAGCTCGACAAAAGATAATAGATATACTACCAATAGTCCCACTCATATCTTAAATTTCTGTCGAGCACCGAGCAAGAATTATGGACATTGAATCTTTTTCACATTTAACAAAAGAGCATGGAGCGAGACGGTACACACGTTGAGAAGTGTTCGAATGAGCGTAAAACGTATACGATATATAAACACATTATCTGGTAAGACGGTAGGTACAATTTGCAAAAACATCATTTTGTAAAAAACAAGTAAGTTATTACGAAAATAGTGTCAGTCGGTGCATGGCGGGCCGCTCGGCATTTTAGCTTGGCATTCCAAGAGTTGAAACTAATTTTAATTAAAACTAATTCTAAGTATCATTAAGTTTATCATTATTTGTGTGACAGACGTTGGTAAGTACTTCTCAGAAAAATAATTAAATAAAACTATCCACAGAATGAATAAAAACTTGACAACACAACAGATTTCAAGGAAAAAATCAATAATTACGTATTACTAAGTGCCTTTGCAAACAAATGTTACAGTCATAATAAAAATTGTATAAATAAGTTGACTGTATGTACACAAGTCAAGTATTCCACAACAAACATAGAAACCAAAGGGGTTTTTTTATAGCATTAACGGCCGAAAGTTAGTGCATTTTAAAAATAGCTGTAAAAAATTGGCTCGACCATGAAATTAATTGCATAAAAAAGAGATAAAGTCTGTGGCTTTACGGGACAAGCTGATAGGTGTGTTAGTTTCATTTTAGAATGCAGGAGAGCAAATATTAGAATTTTTAAAAGTTTTGAAAAAATGATCATACAGCAATGTTTGTTCACACAAAGCACTTTTTGTCTGGATATTACATTACTAACATACCAAATTTGATCACAGCATTCAAGAGCATTCCAAAACAGTGGCGGCTAATGACATTGAGTGTGCTAAAGTGCTAATATTTAAAAAAAAAAATGGCATTAAATGTTGTTGAAGCCGAAAAAAAATTTTTTTTTTTTAGAAAATAGGTTTTTACTACGAAAAATTTCAGTTTAACCGTGCCCTGCACGGATGTCCTGAAAATCTTCATACAAAAAAAGATATAATTTTTTTTCTTTCTGTTTACATCAGTGCCATTTTAAAAAAATAATAGCACTGTAGTACACCTTAAAGTCACGAGCCGCTACTGTTCCAAAAAACAGCAATTTTGAAAATGAACCCTATCAAAACGGGTTGGGGTGGGTACAATGATTATGATAATAGGGCGTCCTAATTAATTAAAAAAATATATTTTTTTATTATTCATGAGAGTTTTAGTTTGTAGTGTAAACTTGTCAATTATCATTAACTTTGTTCATTCAAACATTCCCTACATGACACCACTAGAACATTCCTTTGGTGCGAAGAACAATTAAAAAAGAAGAAGAAGAAGAATAAAATTTACCTGGTCTCCAAGCCAATCTGAACCTTTGACAGTATCGTACATGTGCCAAAGCCAATTGTCGGGTTCCATATTACCTTGAATAAAGAAATGTTAACACCAATTAGAATCTTTTCCAATCTTCTTGGTAAATTCAAAGATGAAAATAAAATACATTTCAGCATTAATTAGCATTAATGTGTTATGGACGTAAAAAGTTTTTGAAGAAAATCAAATAATATTGCAATACTTAGATAGTCTGTGCACACAGAACTGTGTACAACATGTAAGCAATATACATTATTATTTCATATTATAATCATTGTATTTACGGTATCATGCAATCTGTAATCTGCTCAGGTTTGCGCAGAAATAATGTAGAGATTGTATTCATTCGTCAATTCGAAACGAAATAGGTTTCAACAATAGGTTGTTTCTAATAAAAATATTGTTATCACAAAATAATAACATAATTTCCAAACAAAGCAGTTAAACAATAGTTGCAGATTTCAAACAATGTAAAACTAAATAGTAAAACATTCAATTGTATACCTATTAGAAATGTGTGTATATATAAAGAGAATACAAATATAAATGTTAAGAATTTTTCAATGTAACTATTGGCGTGTTAAAGTTCACAATGCCATGTTAAACGGCCCGGGTTGTCGACACTGAAACGACAATGTAAAAATAAAAGGTAAATATACAGAAAAGTGGGATATGGTTGAGAGGCACATTTTATTTTAAAAACACTTTGAATCAGAAGACAATGAGATACAATAATTTTCAGAAATTAAAAAAAAAAAATTTTTAACCACTCGGGCTAATTTGTTCGCTTTTCGAAACAACTCATATAGGTCTACTATCACGGTTAGAAACATGATCTAATCGGTATTAGAAAAAGAAAACAACACATTTTATTTTCAAATCCTAAAAATTAACCACAAGTCTCATAGTTGTGTCTCCCTTACTATCACGGTTAGAAAGATGATCTAACCGGTATTAGAAAAAGAAAACAACACATTTTATTTTCAAATCCTAAAAATTAACCACAAAACAATTAAAACGTACACCTTTACGAATCCAAAGTTTCCCGCCGCAATTTGAAAAAGAAAATTTTTAAATTTAGGGATTTTTTAATTAATTATATTATTTTTATTTTTAACTTTATGAGCAAAATCTCAAATTATAATATTTATATGTCCATGTAAGCAAAGGGACCTGGGTTTGTGTACCAGTGGAACCAATATCTTTTTCTGATTTTTCTGTCTCCCGATTTTGATTGAGTTTCGCTAATATTGTCTTCATTTAATTAAATAATAATTTTTTCATGAAATTACAAAAAAGTGAGTCGACAATAATGTTTATAATTTGCCTTTAGGTAAGAAAAAACATAAGGTGAGCCATTTTTTAATTTTTTTTTTATGTTTGCATTCAAATTTTTTTTATTGATTTCAAATTATAAAATTTGGAAGCGCATTTCGTCACCTTTCAAAAACAGTTTATAGTTTTCGGATGTTTTCAGAAATATTCCATTTACATATTTGGATTTTATTGCAAAGCCAAAATATTTTGACCTTCCGACAAAATAGGTTCGAGGTCTGAATGGTTAAAATGTTTTTTTTTTAATGAAATAGCTATTAAAATGCATAATTTTCCATTTTCGGTTACTGAAACGGTTGTTTCTCATTGTTACCTAACTGATACAAAGTGTTTTTAAAATAAAATGTGCCCATTAACAGAGTCTCACTTTTCTGCATATTTACAGTGTCTTTCATTAAGAGCTTCCTATCTTTAAATTTAAATAAAACAGAGTGTGTGTGAGATGACATCGAATTTTTTTTTCGTTTGAAAGGCCTATCGATGACATTATGTACCTATGGAATATAATATCGGTCAAATGTCCGCCGCGACTTCTCTGGGTGGCGTGCATTCGAAATGTCTAATTTTCCATGACTCTGGCGCATTAATCAGGCTGTATTTGACCGATGACATGGGTTATGTTGGTTTTGAGGGCCGCTGTAGTTTTCGGCTTATTTGTATAGATCTGCGACTTAAGAAAACCCCACAAGAAAAAGTCTAATGGGGTCAATTTGCACGATCTCAGTGGCCGGTTCACATCACTTCCACGTGAAATGATCTTGCCCTCAAATCGCTTGTGCAGGATGTCCATTGTGACATGAGCTGTGTGGCACTTAGCGCTGCCGTGTTGACACCACAAGTCGTCGGGGTTCATATCATCCAATTCAGGCCAAAAGATGTTGGTAATCATCAACCTATTGCGCTCGCCATTGACGGTGATAGCCTCGCCAACGTCGTTCTCAGATAAATATGGACCGATGACGCCGCCAGCCCAAAATCCACACCAAACAGTGAATTTTTCGGAATACATTGGACGATCTTGGATCTCTTAAGTTGCAGGTTAATGCGAATAAGCCACAAACCACAGCCCTCAAAGCCAACATAACCCATGCCATAATGGCATCGATAGGCCTTTCAAATGAATTTTTTTTTTCGATGATATCTCACACACACTCTGTTTTATTTAAATTTAAAGATATGAAGCTCTTAATGAAAGACCCTATACTACAAAAACTATTAAATATTCCCATAGACAAAAAAAAACTTAAATATTTTTCATAGACATTCATTAAAATTTATTTTTATAAAATATACATACGAGGGTTATCCCAGAAGTACCCGACCTGACGTACTTCTGGAGGTTGTTGCTAAAAAAAAAATTTATGGTAGAAAGCACCAACCTTATAAGGCTTAAGTTTCAAGTTTTAAGGCGCTATGTTGTTTAATGTTTTTTTGGCGGCCATCAATAGCGAACCCTCTCAGTTAATTTGTAAACATGGAAAAATTGGTCATCGTTATGTGATACAAAACTTTCATTTGAAAGGTCTAAGTCCAACCAATATCGAAGCCGAGCTTAGATTCTACTCTGGGGGAGTCTGCTTCTTCATTTATAATAATAAAATATTTGGTGGCAGTGTTTAAAAGAGGACTTATGAACTACCGAGACGAAAATCGCAGTGGTTGACCAAATGAGTTGACCACGCCCGAAAAGGTGAAGAAAATCCACAAAATGGTATTGAATGACCATCGATTAGAAGTGCACGAGCTAGCAGACAAAGTAGGCATTTCAAAAAGTGCTGTACATCGCATATTGACTGAAAATTTGTACATGAGAAAGCTGTGCGCAAGATGGCTGCCGCGTTTGCTCACAATGGCCAAAAATAGCGTTGTGAGGATGTTTCAATCGAGTATTTGGCGATGTTTCACAGCAATAAAGCCGAGTTTTTGCATTGATTCAAAACCACGAGTCATCACTTCACTCCTGAGACGAAGGAACATTTAAAACAATGGACTAAAAGGGGATAATCGGCTACAAAATGCAAAGACAGTTTCATCAGCAAGCAAGGTCATGACATCAGTTTTTTACGATGCTCATGGGATATTTTTTATTGATTATCTCCAAAAAGAAAAAACAATATACGGCGAGTATTATGCGAACCTATTGGAGCATTTGAGTGATTAAATCAAGAAAAAATGGCCGCATTTGGCGAAAAAGAAAGAGTTGTTTCATCAAGACAATGCACCAGTTCAAACATTCATAATCCCGATGGCCAAAATCAATGATTCAAAGTTCGAATTGATTCCTCACGCATCCTGTTCGCCAGATTTAACCCCCTCGCATTATTTTATTTTTCCAAACTTGAAAAAATGGCTCGGTGGTAAAAGATTTGCCAACAATGAAGAGGTGGAATCTGCGGTAGATGGCTATTTTGAGGTGCTCGACGGTTCTCGCTATAAACAGGGTATCGAAGCTATTGAACAACACTGGGAAAAGTGTGTCGAGCAGAAAGGGGACTATGTTCATAAATGTGTTTTCTTTGTTAGGTTGGGTACTTTTGGGACAACCCTCGTAACATCATACAATACGCAATGCACAGAATAACACTAATATTTGAGTCAGGTCATGTCAAGTGTCTAAATAACAGAAGAATTTACTTTATGAGACATTGTATGAATGCAAATGAAGCAAGGAGTGTGGGCCAAGACAGAGTTATGTGGCATTCCTCCCTCTCTGCCTACCCAAGCAGAAACAGTCTAATGGTTAGTTAGAAATAAAATACCAATATTAGTATGACTAAATAATAACTTTTTTAAGTTTGTGTTATATTCTGAATGCACGAGTATTACATAAATGACCTCCAGCTGTATTTATTAAATAAGTATACATTAAAATTGCTAGCATAATGACGTTATCTAATTGATTATGGTGTAAAACCTTCTATCTATTTTAATTTCAGTATACTGCATGGATGACTTTTGGCTTGCAACATGCAACCTTCACCGTTGTAAACAAAGTAATTAGATCATTTAAAAACGCATTTCCAATTACTAAAACTAGAACGATATTTGTGGAGAAGGTTGCTGATTAAATTTGTAATAGAAAAAAGTTATATGAACTGCAAATCAGTAGGTTACTCATTTAAACATTAATAAATTATTTATTGTATTCATGGTATTGTGGAAATTACCACGAGTAACTAAAAACATTTGCACACGGAGATACTTACAAGCGACTCGAGTTTCGTGCGCGTAGCATACTACATACATATAGCGTGTTCTAGAGGTGGAAAAATATATATAAATATATAAGCGAAGAAAGCATGAATTGAGGTTAGAAAAAAAAAGTCAATTTGACATCATTCCTTGGCGGCGATGAATGCCCTACAATTATTATTTATTTCTTTGTATGTGTGAACCTAAAATCTTTTTTTAGATAGTTTTTTATGCTTTTAGACACTCGAGCGATTGGTGTTCAGTTTTTGATTTGGCCATTCGATTTAATTAATATCATTCCTCAAAATATTAAAACGAAACAAATAAACTGCTTACTGCGGTTTAAAGCTAATGAATCCACCTAGATTTCACCGTTTATTCACATTTGAAGGTTCATTAAATGAGGTCCAATTTTGGACCGATTTCAATCGCCGAAAAATAAAAGCATTCCAAATTTGGACCTAAATCGCTCCAGTGGATAAAGATATAGAAGAACAATATTATTGCCTTTGTCGCCAGAGTGAAAAATGATCAAGTTCAGTATATTTTGGGTAGCGCTGGGTTTGAAAACCAGCATAAAGAGTAGCATATCGGTAGGCTACTTCTGGTTGCGTCACAGTCACGTAGCTTGTAAGTATCTCCATGAACAAAGGGTCTAATTCTTCTATCACGACTGTGAATATAATATTATGTTAGATGGAGATAATGATGTACTTCAAAAAATGTTATTATATAAACAGTTATAAAATAACAGTTGAGTGGACTCACCAAGGGCAGCATTGATGCCTCCCTGGGCAGCAACCGTGTGTGATCTCGTTGGGAAAAGTTTGGTAATGAGGGCGGTTTTAAATCCATTTTGCACGAGGCCGAAGGCAGCCCGGAGACCAGAACCTCCAGCTCCCACCACCACAGCATCAAACTCATGGTCTATCACATTGTATGCGTTAGAAATGGCCCCAGTTTTAATAGAAGCATCATTTCTTCCAGTGGAATGAACTTTTCTGCTTGCACTTAGCGGTCTGGTCTACAAATTAGAATCTGAAATTAGCTTAAATGCGCTATGGTATGTAAGAATGGATCACTTCATGAAATGTTTGTGAACCAAAGTTACCTGTGTAAATCTACTCTCCAAATGTGGGTGGAGTATTGAAGGATTGAGTTAGCAATTTTCTAGGGAAAAATAATACTAGATGACATAAAATAATACTAGATGACATAGGTGAACCAAAACTGACGCATATTTTTGGGGTTATTTTTGGAGGAATGTTATTTCATAACAAGACATTTACAAAAAATTCATTAAATCTGTTTTAGTAAACATTATAAAATATGGTGATGGAAACATTAGTATATTTTGATCAGTGTGTGAATATTGAATGAATGAATATTTTCGATGAATACTAAATAATAGTAATACGTAACCACATTATTGAAACATATTGTAAGGATATAATTTGGAAGTCGTAATAATAATTTGACTATTATATAATACAAGCAGGTAATAACAAATAAAGGCATGATCAGATGCTAAATTACGATGAGAATATTAATGATAAAATCTTACCAATGCTGAGGCATTTTTAGCCAGAACTGTGGGTAATTTTAATAAAGAACTCATGACAAGATACGAAGATATTTATTTCCCAAACGAAAAACACGGCGCCCAAATGCTTAAAATTATGACAAGTTCTCTGTAGCACGACGGACTAGAACCTAGAACTCAAGTTCATTAACATTGAGATGCATGCAATTGTGACCTTTAATCGCACAGAGCGTAAGATATTTTTTTCTGTACACACGGTAAATGACATAAATAATAAAAAAACAGATTGTAATAAAATTCCCATTTCTAAAATTCATTGAAGAATTTTATCGATAATCTGTATTCAAAAGAAACAAGAAGTTAAAAATTAAAACACTTCTCTTTTCGCGGTGGCTATAATAGTGCCGTACTCTAGGAAAATATAAAATAACTCAGAATCAACCCAAGTCAACACCTCTTTGAAAAGCTATGATTTTTTTTTAAATAGTCCATGAAATTGTATAAAACACAGGCGTCAGGTGGGAATACTGTCCGTGTTCTACTGGTAATTCAATGGAAGATGCTCCGAGGAACTAGCGTCTGTGATCCCTTCGGCGCTGATGTATAACAGAGAATGGGACGTTTCTAAGACTCGTTCTTGAGTTCAACAGCTCGGCTGTGAAACGATTTTTCGGCTTCTGTGTTTTTTCTCTCTCCGACAACATAGATCTCTTCAAGGCCCATATTCACTTCTTCCTCTTCTTAAAAATACCTTCCGTACACCCAGAAATATACTAAAATATGATCTGTTTGTTTATCATTTTAGACAGATGCCACACACAGCTATAAAAGATCATTGCAAGCCCAATAACACTCTCGATACAATTCCATCAGACCTGTCACACATAAGCAGTTTATTCGCAGATCAACCATACACAAAACAGATCTTACGCCGTAACCGCTCCTGAGGCGATATGCGAAAAGTTATGTGACCCCCTCTACGACGTAAACAGGAGAGGGGGTCATTTTAATTACCGAGCTGCCTGAACGGGTGGATGACAGCTGTCAACGCTGTCAAGTTGACAGATTCGGTAGAAAGAAATGGCATTTCGTGGCAGCTCTCTAATTCATCTGACCCCCTCTCCTACCATAGGAAGAAATATTTGATAGTGTCGTGTGACGGTACAACACAAAAGCGCTCGCGGTTCAACAGATATCTACTCACGCTTTTATCTTTTCTTCCAGTGGAATGAACTTTTCTGCTTGCACATAGCGGTCTGGCCTACAAATAAAAATCTAAAATTAGCTTAAATGCGCCATGGTATGTAAGAATGGATCACTTCATGAAACGTTTGTGATTCAAACTTTCTTTGCACGTGGCATCTACATTATTCAGATTTTCACTTCCATTATAAACTTGTGCACTCTATTACTGTAGGTACAGTTTTCAAGAATTAGTTGTGGGACCAGTAATTATTAATTGTTACTTTGAAAGTTTCTACGATTTATTAATTTTAAGATAAATAGCAAAGATAAAAGCGCGAGCAGATATCTGTTGAACCGTGAGCGCCTATGTGTTGTAACGCAGGCGGGTTTAACTCCGAGCCAAAACGTGGTCAGAATCTTTGGGTGACTTCACAAGTCCACTTCGATTTGTTTATGGTCACCGGCTACTAAATCAACCAATAGGAATCTTTTATTTTTGTTGCATTTTTCTGATTTATTTACGTTTGATTGACAATTGACATTTACATTTCCGACGCAATAAGTAACGATTATGAACTTTGGGAATTCACGATCAAATAAAAAATGGGAGAACAGGACCCGCAATTGGAACAAAATTACAGGTAGGAGTCTTCCTTTGGTTGTTATTTCAGTGTTCCTAAAGTATTTTTTGAAATGTATTGCTTAATTGTATTTTAAACTGATGTACCTACATGTTTCCGTTTTCAGAACATATTTATGTTTCACCTGGGATCTAATAATTGACGCTATCCAACATCACAATTACATCTTAAAAAGGTAAATATGTTTTCTATATTGCATTTTCTTTTCTTATTTTCAACATTTTTTATATTTTTATCAGTATATTAATAAATTTATTCATATTTTTCAGTGGAATCTGAACCAACAAAACTTTACTTGTTTACAATATAACATTCTTTATCCACACTTCAAAACATTCGCTTCTGTTTCTGGAGATGGTTACATGAGGTTAAGGGAAATACTATCAGTCATGGTGCATGATGCAGAGGTAATTATTATTTTTATAACTTTAATTTTACAAAAACGTCAGTCAAATTTAATGTATTTGAGTAGGCTTCTTTATATAAGTAAGTAGGTATCCTAGAACTTGGTTTAATATGAGAGTTATCATCAATTAAAAGTTAAAAGACATGGGAGGAAATGTAACTACATACATACATAGGTATGTACTATAATACACATACACAAATACAATAAAAATTGCATTATTTTACAAATTTCCATAACTGAACCAATGTAGTTTTTAGAAAATATAACTTATCTTATTTTTTATGATTTCAGGGAAAATATGGTGAGCTGAGCTACTTTAAATGCCAAATAAACAAATATAATGTTTTTTTGAGCCCCTTATGAAGAATCAAACATCTCATGCAAAGTAATGTCTCCGTGCATCTTGGAAATATAATAAATTTATTTTTACCTGCCGAAAGATATAATAGGTACGTTCAAAAGAGAAATTTATCTTTAAAACAACGTCCTCATGTGGCAATTTGCTACAGAAATATAACCTGCTTATATTGTATTCTTGTTTAAAATATGTACATGTAATTCTGAGTTTTAAATTTTTCTGTTAAAAGATGAAAATATTTTAAATTCAGTAGTTTTGTAGGAACGCATAATCATATTTATTTCCTTTTTCTACATGTTTATAATAAAATTCTTATCATTTAATTACGAGTTTTATTTTTAAAATAATATTTTAGGCTAATGATTTGGGTGGTATTGGGTAGGTACAGAAAGAAAATTATATTGTCTATGGTCGCGCCTTTTTTTTGTTACTTACTCTATCTTCGTCTATGGTATGTGACGTCACAGGTGATAAAATTATTGCATTTTGGTGGTGAAATAGTGACCAAAATATTTACGTACTAAAGCCCGAAGTTATCGATCTAGTGGGTGGTTTGGTATATTTATGGTTGTAACGTCACATGATGCTAAATATTGCTTCCTATGGTAGGAGAGGGGGTCAGATGAATTAGAGAGCTGCCACGAAATGCTATTTATTTGTACTGAATCTGTCAACTTGGCAGCTGTCATCCGCCCGCTTAAGAGGAAACCGTGTGGTGTTTTTTCCATACAAACGTATTCCTCATTTCCCTCTCTGAATTTTGACACTAGAGAAAATATTTTTTTTACATAATATGAATATTGACCGCAAGCGTGTCGGTACGTTTTGATTTTTTTGATAAGTTACTTTTTATAGGAGTTATAACCCTTCAAAAATTGCCTTTTTTTAACGCCATCAACAAACGTTCAGTATACAAATTAGACGATGTATTTTTAAAAAAAGCAAAAGGTACAGACATAGAATGTTTTCTTCCAATACATTTGGTAAAAAAAATCTTGGAAATTGGTTCAGTTTTGGAGTAGAAAAATGAGGACTACAAAACCTCGATTTTGACAATTTTATTTAGGTATTATCAGGCTGAGGTGCATGTGTCCCTTTCTCTCAGTATTCGGGGGTGAGGGGGGGCGGAGAGGGTTTTGTTGAATACGTATAAGGTGGAAACACATTATTAAAACGCGACGCGACGCCACGTGTCGACACCCGATATGCACCGTGCACATTACCAACACGCGACGCCACGACACACTAGCAATTTATGAATACATTTATCTAACAGCAGTGGAAGTGTATGGTTATGTACTATGGATTTAATAAATAACGAGTCAAATGAAGACTTTGAAGAAGATTTGATGCAAATTTTGGGTACATACAAACATGATACTTAAACGACTCAAGAAAAAGAGAATAACTAGGCGTTACTGGGTACATGAAATAAATTAAAAGAGAAGTAGGTATGTGTGGTGAATATCATACTCTGTATCCAGACTTACTTCAAGATACTGAAAGATTTCATATGTATTTTCGGATTACTAAAACACAATTTAAAGAAATACACGAATTTATTCAAAGTGACGTAGGCAAGAAAGACACGAAATTTGCTCGGCAATTTCTTTCCATGCATTATTTCTCACATTATTTTTTTTTTTATTTAGAAAAAAGTAAATATTCACAATAAATGAATATTACATTTCGTATCTGACTCATTACTATTTCATCACTTTTTTTGGTTACCCAATTAGTAGAGAAATATTCTCGGGTCTAACTGGGGAGCTAGTCGATGTAATTATATATATTTAGATAATAATATTTAAAGTTACAAAAATTGAAAAATAATATTTTCAAAAATTCTGCAAAATATTACAAAATATTGTACAGTAAGAAAATTACATATAATTTTGATCTCTGTATATAGCTAAACTCATTTCATATAGAACAGGATATCGTTTTACCAACTCAATTAATTATTCGTCGGTCATTTCGCTAAATAAATGCAAAAAATTATATTTAATTGGCATAAAGTCCGTATATGCTCTGTGACAGTTCTCGAACGACTGACGCGTGGCGTCGGGTGTTGTCTAGAAACATACCGCGCAGGCCGCGTCGGATGGCGTGTTTACCCCCACCATGGGCAACACACCGACCTGGCACGTCTGGATCGGGTGGCGTGTGCGCGCATGGCGTCGCGTCGGGTGTTCATAGTGTGATTCTGGTCCATAGAAAACAATACATTTGATTTGACTCAACACGCATCGCGTTTCGTCGGGTCGCGTCGGGTTTTAATAATGTGTTTCCACCTATAAGGTGGAAACAGCGACCCGACGAAACGCGATGCGTGTTGAGTCGAATCAAATGTATTGTTTTCTATGGACCAGAATCACACTATGAACACCCGACGCGACGCCATGCGCGCACACGCCACCCGATCCAGACGTGCCAGGTCGGTGTGTTGCCCATGGTGGGGGTAAACACGCCATCCGACGCGGCCTGCGCGGTATGTTTCTAGACAACACCCGACGCCACGCGTCAGTCCAGGGGGGGTATAACTCCGTCAGTTTTTGTAACCCGGTCACGTGGTTTGCGACGTCATAGTAACGACTACCAATAGGAATCTTACAATTTCCATAGAAAAACTTTTGAGAACTGAGTCGTATATAAAGTGGGATATCTATGGTATTATATGTCAAATAGCACGTTGGCCGAAACAATCCGAACAATCAAAACAACGAAATATTTTGAAAAAATGCTTCCTAAATATCGTTTCAGTGTCGAAGGCTGTGAGGATAGTGTTTCAGTTCGACACAGAGTACCTAACTGCGAAAATAATGAGAGTCGTTATGGGAATGGGCGTTGAGAATCGGCAGATCTGACTATTGCTTATCCGATTTTGGGAAGTTGTGGTCATGTTTGGTTCCCATTTCACTAATAACTGCAAAAATTCCAATGGCACGTTAAAAAAAGACGCTTTGCCGACCCTTAATCTTCATGGAATCGGAACACATCGGGGTTTACCTAAAGAAAACGTAAACGATCGTAGGATACCAAAATACAGGTGCGAATCTTTTGTTTGTTCAGTGTTCCTAATATACTTTGTAACTTTTCCCTAACTTCACCTAAAAATTGTATCTATTTTCGTTTTTAGACTTTATCCATATTCTACCTGGAGTTTCCAGCACGAATGGTGCCGTCCAAGACCACAATTACAGTTTAAAAGGTATAAATAATGTCTTCTCTATACTCTATATGGCAACAACCTATTTTATTCATAGAGATAGATGTTGATTCACTGAGTCTTATTATAAAGATATTCAATAAATTTATTATTTCTTCAAACTAACAATTAAGATATTTAATATGACAGGCGCATATCTGAGACGCGTAATCGTTGTTCTTCATTTAGTTCATAGGATGAGGCTGGGTAATGTAATGAATTTTTTTTTTGTTTCAGAACCAAATGTGTTCTACCTGGGCCGAGTACCGTGCGTTTTGCTGCCAAAAAAGTAGTGGAAGATTATACAGGTATACATCTGTATTTATATTTCATTTAAGGAGATAATATTCTATGTTTTGCTTGCGAACTTTGGTTAATGTGATGAATATGTTTATTTCAGAACCAAACATGTTCCCTGGGCTGAGCAGCGTACCGTGTGTGAATTGCACTCTGTTATTACATTGTCTTCAGACCTCTGCAGCCATACTCGGTCAACCATCGCCTTAGCCGCAGTAAGACGGATAGATTCATACATCCATCACTCTTGAACATATTGACCCCCAGATTCCTAACTACCCCTCTGTACATTTTTCCTTCTCAAAACTTCCTCCCTTTCCTTTCCCTAAAAAGACTCCACACCGCATCCCTAAAGATGACAATAGGCCCTGAGAGAATTTTTTCCTCAAGGCCTCCCATGTGGGCTAAAAATCTATCCAAACACTTCCTTTTTTATTATTATTACTCATATTTTCAATAGTTATGATTAAAAAAAACCTTCCCTTTCCAGGTGAAATTACTGAGATATTGTAATCAGTTCCTTCTAAATGAGTTTGCACATGATTGTATTTCCATGTTTGTGTTATTATGTATAAAGCAATAAAATACTACATGCAATTATGAGTTTTTCATTTTATTTTTAAAATAATTTTTAGGCTAAATGATTTGGGTAGGTACTAATATTGTGTGAGGTGGTATCTTTTTTTTTTTTTTTTTTTACTTTCCTCTATCCTTGTCGATGGTCTGTGACGTCATAATCGCGAAATGAGCATTATTTATGGTCAAATAGTGTTGAAGCCCGTTCCATACAAAAAGCCCGAAGATATCGATCTAGGTATTAGTTCATTTATGCGTCAGTCGTTCGAGAACTGTCACAGAGCATATACGGACTTTATGCCAATTAAATATAATTTTTTGCATTTATTTAGCGAAATGACCGACGAATAATTAATTGAGTTGGTAAAACGATATCCTGTTCTATATGACATGAGTTTAGCTATATACAGAGATCATAATTATATGTAATTTTCATACTGTACAATATTTTGTAATATTTTGCAGTATTTTTGAAAATATTATTTTTCAATTTTTGTAACTTTAAATATTATTATCTAAATATATATAATTACATCGACTAGCTCCCCAGTTAGACCCGAGAATATTTCTCTACTAATTGGGTAACCAAAAAAAGTGATGAAATAGTAATGAGTCAGATATGAAATGTAATATTCATTTATTGTGAATATTTACTTTTTTCTAAATAAAAAAAAATAATGTGAGAAATAATGCATTGGAAGAAATTGCCGAGCAAATTTCGTGTCTTTCTTGCCTATGTCACTTTGAATAAATTCGTGTATTTCTTTAAATTGTGTTTTAGTAATCCGAAAATACATATGAAATCTTTCAGTATCTTGAAGTAAGTCTGGATACAGAGTATGATATTCACCACACATACTTCTCTTTTAATTTATTTCGTGTACCCAGTAACGCCTAGTTATTCTCTTTTTCTTGAGTGGTTTAAGTATCATGTATGTATGTACCCAAAATTTGCATCAAATCTTCTTCAAAGTCTTCATTTGACTCGTTATTTATTAAATCCATAGTACATAACCATACACTTCCACTGCTGTTAGATAACTGTATTCATAAATTGCTAGTGTGTCGTGGCGTCGCGTGTTGGTAATGTGCACGGTGCATATCGGGTGTCGACACGTGGCGTCGCGTCGCGTTTTAATAATGTGTTTCCACCTATACAGTCAACGAAGTGATGTGACATTCTCAATAATTATATCGATACACTAGTCCACTAGTGTTGTCATGTCCCGAGTTATCGATGTTTTTTTAAAATTATTTTTCTGTTTGGTGACTTATTTTGAGTGTGCCAATACTTACCGAGCTTATTTACTAAAGTTATTGTGACAAATTTAATTTGTTTACGTCAAATAAATTAATGGAAAAAAATTGAAAAAAAAACACCTGTTACAGACAGACCCCGAGATGATTCCGTTCCGTATTGCCGAGTTGGATATGGAACACAAAAATTAATTAAAATATTTTTTGATAACTTTTGAAGGTTGTACTCAACATAATATTATCCCTTTATAGGACACTTTTTTTAAGATACAACTACCGAACCAAAAAAAAACTTTTATATTTGACTAAATATATTGTTCTAGATTTTTTTTTCAAAAAAATTATATTTTACAAGAAAATGTGTGATGGTAAGTACATACACCACTGATCGTTTGATGCAATGCTGGTACAGCGTATGTTCAGTGGTACATGCATCTACCACATGTTGTTGAATCGATTATGTTATTATAATATCATATTATACAAATGAATATTTAAATCTATGTATAAGAGGCACCATATTGTTTATTGTGCTACATATTAGGTACATACACATAACTAGTTTAGTTTTTATTTAACTTTTTTAATACGTTATATTATTACAGAAAAATGCACTTTTGGGAATACCTCCTACATCACTTGACATTTTCAATCTTCTTCAATGATCTAATATTTTTTGTTTTTAAACGCTTTATTGTAAAAAAAATTACTGTTTAACATCTACACAATGAAATTAAAACAATTTATGGTCCAGACCTTTCCCTCGCCGGTAAATTTCTTGGTATGCGACCGTCAATTATTTCTGGTAAAAGGCATTGGTGGTAGAAATTTTCTAACAGTGGAACGATTTTTTGGCAGATTTCATCGTCCCTCTCAATTTTTTCATACAGCAAACCTTTTGGACTCCACACAACAAAATAACAATAATTACGACGAGTAATATGTAACTGGCCTTGTACTTGGTAGAAGTAATTATGATTCCGTTTTAATGTTAAAGAATGGTCTTCTTTACAGTAATCAATTATCTTTTGTGCAATTCCCTCTTCTGGTGACATATTTGCTATACTATAAGGGCCTTTAATTTCAATTATAGAATCCTCACCGATAAGGCCATCCGGACTTGCCGCTAAAAAGTTTTTGGTTTTATCGATAAATAGCCCACAAGCGGATACCTGAAAACTTGTTTTTTTTGAAAATTGCTCTATTGCTAGGCTTTCATTTTCTTTTCCATAATTTGTGGCCATAGTTCCTTTGAATTGTGAGTACAGTAAAGAGTTTAGTACTCCCGTAACTGAAGTTTTTTGCCGAAGCTTATATATTTTTCCAAAGTTAGACGCCGTTATCCGCTTACGTCTTTCAATTGCCCACAGATTGTTATTGCTTTGGCCTACCGTATTCCGTTCGAGCTCTTCCTTATTGGTTGAAGATAATTCTTTGAGAAATTCCTCTTTTTTCGTTTCAAATATTTCAGGTGGCATATCTGGTTCTAATTCCAATTGACCATAATTTTCATCGGGCCCTGTAACTTTTTTTCTTTTTTCTGTCGTATTTTCATTATACTTTAGTTTTTTTTTTCGACACATTTGTTTATTCTCCTTCGAACGTCGTTTTCTCTCTATAAAGTGCTTCGTGTATTTGCCGGGACTGTGGCCTTGGATTTTCTTTTGTATTCTTGAATAGGTTGCCAATTCACTATTCCACGAAGTTACTGCTCCAAAACATCTTGCTTGGTAAGATCCTCTTGTAGTAAAATTTACCCTTTTTCCACCTATAAATTTGGCGATAACGTTGTTGAATTGCCCCACAGTGTTATTTGTCACGTCAATAATAAGACTTTCTGCATTTGCTATTAGAGACAATAAGAATTGTTGGATATCAGTCCATATTCCACAATCTCGAAGATCGCTTACTAAATTTGGATCATCAGTATACTTCTCCGGCTTGCAATAGTACGATGCACAATTTTTATGATCACCAAACACATGATTTGCGGTATTTTTTATGTCCATTTTCAAATTTTTTATTTTATCACTTTGTACTGTGTTTTCTTGCTCTTTCCTGTAATTTATTGCTCCAACTACAGCTCTTCTCATGCGTAAAACGTTTGCTTCAACCTTTTTCCTTATATGAACTGGTACAAAGCCTTTAGCGTTGTTGGTTTTTTTTCCAAGTGCTTTCATTTTGTTGCAAAAATTGCGGAGTAAGTGATTTTTGCACTCTATTTTTTGTACTATAAGGTTAGGACCATATGGCATTTGTTGCATTATTTTTTTCATGATGCTGGAGTCGCCATCACCGACTAGTTTGTTAAATTTCAATCCATGCATTTCCATGCTTCTCGAGAACCCTTCTGCTATAATGTGGGCTTCCATGGCATTAGCACTGTCACGCCAGTTTATGAAGCACCTGTGCTCAGAAGCAACTATGTGTAGTTTAGTAGCTCTAGCACATATGCAGCAGTATGAGTTTCGCACTCCCAGAAATAAAACCTTTTTAGTTCGTAGTCCAACTATGCACCCTGCGCCAGATGAGGAGCTAAATCCACTTTTGTACGACCTCTTTGCCCAGGAGCCATCTGCAACCACCGTTACCAAAGGATAGCCACCCTCGTCTACGTCACCGTTTAAAATGGCTAGCCTTTTTTCTTCTTCACCAGCTGCGATCATTTCTTCTAAGGCACATTCTTCAATTGTTGGCGCTAAACATTGTTCTATGTTCGTGTAAGTCTTACAATCCATATTTGGCATATTTAAAACCCCACAAATTTCATTCCATTGTGAATACCCATTTCCTGTACACATCACTCCTTCGACGACAGCAGTATTTATAGACATTTTCCGTTTCGGGTCTTCGGAGTGAATGTATTCTATTTTCTTGCACATTTTGCACTCGAAAACATACTGGCTTAGAAGACCATTTCGTTGTTCCTTCATAAATTTTAAATCGGAAAATGTGCAGTTGGTGTGTTTGTGCTTTATATTTGATATCTCCGAAAACAAATATTTTATATCCACAATTCTGCGACCTTCGAAATTATCGGTTTCATCAATATGGTCTGGTTCTATCACCAAATCATCAAGCGTTGTTGATGATGATGAACTTGCGTTTTCGTCTATATTTGGAGCAAATGATTCATCCATGGAAGTTTCATGCATTAGTGAAGATGTAGTTAAGTTTCCAAAAGTAGTATCGATGACATCCATATCCCTGTAAATGCAAATGATTTATTTATTTAAATTTGTCCATCCCATTTTCCCGTTATACATGCTACATAATACACGGCTCTCATAGCATAAATCTTTAGGTTTTTCTCGTAAGTCGCTCACGTAAGAGAGTGATATGCGAGTATATTAACATATCGCTATTTGCTACGTTTAATGTTAAACACCGCTTGTTAAGTGGGTGTATGATTATATGTAGGTACATATATTAAATATCATAATGGCCATCACTGTGGTCAGCTTTGTTCCCGACGGGAACTCGGACGCCAAACCTTGCCGGAGGCAAGGTATGCTGACTCAGCGGGTAGGCATTTGATTCTCATCATCAGGGATGGGCATGAGGTGCTTATTCACAAGTAGTCTCAAACAATGAAAGGCAAGATCTTCTGTTCACACAATTAGAATCTATTTCATTAGAAGTAAGGGTTTACAAATACATGTGAAAACTTACCCCCATCATTGACCGTATAACTAAACCCTAACTACTATGTCTCTACCGATGGATGGGGACGCCTTCCTCCAGGGTTCCGCGACTGCTTCAGAGCGGCATCCAGCCTGCCAGCTCGTCTCTCGTACAGAATACAGGCCAGAACTATACCGGGACCTCGTGGATGACCTCCGGTATCCTTCCATCCATATGATTGCGTGACTACCACGGCGAGCGCGGCAAAGTGGGTAGCATGCGATCTCGCCCCCAAATACGGATCTCATCCGATATAAAAGTCATTAATAGTCGGTTTCGACAGTCAACAGTTTCGAAGCGAGCGAGGATTACCATCCGACACATCGATTCTACAAATGGAATCTCGAATCTCCGGAATACGCCGACACGCGATTTACGTTCGCGGATCCGGTTTTGTTTCACGCACCATGCGTATTTACTCGCGATTCGCACACGAACTTATTATTCATACTCATCCAGAATTGGATGCCTTGATTAATTTAAAAGAGCATTTGCTCCGCTCGACTTTTAAAAATCACTTATATTAAACTTGGCACTGTGACGTTCCCACAGGGTCCGTGCCCAATCGGGCCCCGCGGGGAAGTGGAGAGCCAGGCAAGAATCAAACACTTCCTGCCTATTTGCATCAATATATGGCTGTCAAAAAAACCATAGACAATATTAATATTGGTAATCAGTACCTGATTACAATTGTTATGACTTACTTTGTTAAATATGTTAAATATTTTCATAACAATACCCCGCTCGCCCCGAACGTGTTTGCCCTCAAACACAAAAGATAACCAAAAAATCAAAAATCAACTCACGCTTCTAACTAACTAGCTTGGTCTGATGGGGTACTGAAATATAGCATTATAAAAAAATAAACATATTATCACAGAATACGGATAGTAACAAACTGATAATTATAACATAAAACAGCATATCATAGCTTACAAATGAGATGATACGTGCACGGGGTCCGTAAGCACCCACAGCATATAAGACGCTGGGTGTTGAACAAATGACTCTCGTCGAGGACTACCGTAGACGTAGCATCTGTAACATGAGATTTTCAAAAATTATTATAGTTATAATTAGTATCAACAAAATACATTAACAATTTATATAGTTCATCAGAACATTAATTATGCACTTGGCATCACTTGTTTAAAAAAAACTTTTTTTTAAGAGCCATAACAGGCAACACTTTTTAGATGGTGTACCATCTGCACTTTCCACTGATTTTACTTCCATTTTGGAAAAAAAACTTCCTCGAAGAGTATCCCTAACTATACTTCCTAACTTTGGTCTTTTGGGGTGGTAATTACTGAACCAATTATACAATCCAAAAACAATATGTAAGTTGTATCATACCTTTGTTTTTTCTTTAAAACAAGGAAAAATATATAAATCCACTTCATAGTAGTTAAAATATTAGTGTAAATATTCATGATTTTTTTTTTATTTAGGCAAAAAAAACGGTATGTTGTTCGCAGACAACTAAGCAAGATGTTTTGCATACACAGTAATATGACATCTCATAAAGCTTTTAAAAAATAACAAAAATTTAAAAAAATTGAAACTCGGAACATAAAGAAATAATGGGCAGTTATCTCTGTATGTTCTAATTTTATAGTTTCATAAGGTTTACAATACGGAACCTAAAGAAATGATGGGCTGTCACTCCTGCATGTTCCAATTATAAATTCACAAAGTTTATAATATAGATATAAATAAAATGTACCAAGTTTAAATTTGACATATGTTTTTTTTTTTAATTCCATGTGCAAGCATTTTCACAAATTAAGTGACAGTTGAGATTGAGTTACGAGACATTTTTGTTAAAAAGTCTTTTTTGTGTATGAGACTTTAATTTGAGACTGATTTCAATGATGTTTGAAATTTGATATGATTTTTTTTTTTTTTTTGAGTCATGTGTGACAAACTATATGGGCTTAAATTTTATTGACTCTAACGTAGAGTATAACGTAAGACAATATAAAGGCGTGCACTTATTAATTTAGACTTGATATATTTGAGAAAAATAATTGTGATTTCCCCGAAATCACTACCATAAGTACTGTGTGAAAAAGAAGTACATACAACTCGATTTCAAATAGAGTTTATGAAATACTTGTAGAATGTTGTGTTGGGGTTGCTAATAAAACTACAAGAACAACCCGAACCACTCAAACAAGTTTCACACCACGTAGTACTGCGTATGCACATGGATCAGTGGCAAACAGTCCTTCCGCCTCCCATAGGAATAACCCGTCTATAGGCAACGGATCCACTGCCCTCCGACTGACGATGTAGCACACTGTGTTCCGTACCCTGAGTCAGCAGCTCAGGGTTTGATGAGCAGACAGCAAGCATCTCTCGCCCTCTGTCTGTCATGTAAGGTAAACGTAATCGACACCGGATCGATACGTTGCGGTTGGGGTACAAACCCACCCTTACCTTCGGAACTAATTAGGAAAGGTAAGTTGAACTCCAGGACCCAGTTGATCAGACTGAATATACCTCAGTTAACTCCCCTCCAATGATAATGGCAAGTTGAACACCAGGACCCAGTTGATTAGACTGAATATACCTCCGTCAACTCCCATCCAATTATAATAATGACGTTGCGTCATTGTTCAATACTTTCTCCAAGTCTTAGCACATTTAGTGTAAATTGTCCTTTATTTGTAAAATAATGATAATAAATATCACGTTATTATTTATGTCACCGTTGACAATTACTTGATTGTACTTAAATTCAAAACAATTTTTCAGAATTGTTATTAAAAATGATGCCCTTGTTTTTAAGAAGAAAAATGTCTCATGTTATTTTTGTTGTTGTTGTTATTGTTATTGTACGTTGTTGTATGATGATGATAATAAAATCTTTAATTGAATTTTATATGTTTTGAAAATTTATAACATTTATTCGGATGTTTGGCCAGACTCTGAGAAACTATCATATAACTTAGCTATATAAACTCGGCTTTGCAGAATTTACATTTTTTAAAGTCAATGATTAGATTCTCCATGTTGATGTCATGATATTTTTGACTGAATTATTTACTGTTCATTTTTTTTTTATTAGAATCACTTTCTGAATGTATGGGCTTGAAAAACGATTGGCTCACTCTATGAGTCCAATATAATATAATGTTAAGTATTGGTTAGCGTATGTTGTGACTTGTTTTTGAGAATACTGAAGTGATTTATTTATCACTTGTGGTATGTCCAATAATGATCAGCGTGACAACGGACCTTCTACCTCCGGCAGCCTAATCATCTGCGGCAATAGATCCTCCGCCTTCACTCTGATGCTGGAGCATACTGTTCCGAAACGTCAGGCAACGGCCCTGCTATGGCACAAACTCTATAATCTGTCCATAGTTACTCCGTCTCCCGGAATGAAGATGAACGTTCGAAGAATTCGAAGCGTTACGAATAGGTAGCGGCATACACTACTCTCATCCCTTCGGAACAAGTGGACAAAATATGGAAAAGTATCAATCTCCAATTGTACTTCCATAATTTTATAATGATGTGTTAACTGATGTTATATTGTATCTCGCGGTACTTCAAGCACGGCAGGAAAACAAAACCAGAATAACTACATCGACGTCCCAAAAAAAATTTTTTTGAAAAAAAAAAAAGAAAAAAAAAGTTTGAATTCTCTAAGTCCACAAACTACCAAAACATTATGCCCGTTTTTGTAAAAAAAACTGAATTTAAGAAAATGTCGCAAATGACAATAATTGTTTTTAAATTTATCTGTTAATTATGTATATTGGTATACAAACGATTATTTCGACCGTTCTAGAATCTTGTGGTGATAGGCCCACCACCTCAAAAAACTAGAAAGAAAGAAACTTTCTAACCAGCATTGGTAACCCTGAAATTTCTGCATTCCTTGCGCAAAGAATGAGAAAAAATCGAGTGACTCCATGTTAGCTCTATGTATACCCTTATTTAAATTTTGTTTGTTTAATAAATCTTTATTAGATTTGTAATTGATGATGTTTATAAAATATGACATCTTGTCAAAAAAAATTATTTGAAAATATTATTTATGAAAAATAAAATAATTGTTGATGATGATGATAACAAGTGAAGATTTAAAAAAAAAAAAAATCCTTTTTGTGGAAAAAATTTTTTTTGACAACCCTGATTTTTGAGAAAAATAAATAAATTTTAAGTTGAATAAACTTTCAAATTTGTGGCAACCTTGATTTTTTCAATACAAAATTTATAAATTTTGTGACATCCTTGATTTGTGTTTGATAAATTTTTAATGATTTGTGGCAACCTTGATTTCAAGTAAAAAAAATGTTAGCGGCAACCCTGCCCTTATGTTCGTAAAAATTACTAAGATAATTTATATCTCTAATGAAATGCATTGTATAATAGGTACCTCTTACTAATAATAATTTAGTATATTATGACGTAGCTGTTAGTAATCAATATTAAGAAAAATAATAATAAGTATCTATCCAAAGTATTTAGATTTTCAAACCCGTGTTAAAATGTAAATAGACCGACTGCTACCGTCGTCTATAGTTTTTTTTTTAAAAATCAAGTTTGACATTAGAAAATAAACAATCAACAACAAAATATTTGTGACAGATGTCAACTGTTATTAAAATAAACTTCTTGTCTCGTAACTATTTAGAACATTTGAAATGATAATATATCATATAAATTATGAATGATCCCTTTAATAAAGTCATTCGTTTGTAATTGCATATAAATCAAAAATATTTGCATGCTTTGATTTCATCATAGCAGATGACAATGTACACAGTTTGACAGGTATTTGCACGTGTTGTAATAGGTACATGTTTTGAAACATAAACAAATCGTTTGTTTGATAATATTTAAAACATTTATAGTGTAGGTAATTTTATTTTCGAGTCATAATTTGAATGTGTACCGGCATTATATAAAGCTTGAATAATATTGTGCAAATATATTAAAATGTTTGTATAACATGTACCTTTTATTATAATTAAAATGAAAAGTTATCATTATTACTGCAAAGTTATTTGTTGTTTTGATTAATGTACCTCCGTAATTATGAACAAAATGTCACTTAGTTCTCAATAAATATTTATAAACATTTGAATAATTATTAATTATTACCTTATATTCTTATTTAACCTCAGAAATAAGATTGTAATATAAGTTTTAGAAAATTGTTTTTAACATCAGTTTTCAATATTTGATAGTATAAAAACACGACACTTGTTTTGACACTTGTGTCAAAGATAAAATCTGAAGAGATAATTATCAATATTATCATAGATAATTTGGTAGCTAAACAGTAATCGATGTTGATTGATTTCAATTAAAGCAGTACCTACACATTCCCTACAATCGTAATTATTGTCTATAACCAATTTTTCTGAGCATTATTTATAATGACAAACATAAATAAATTGAGGTTATGGACATCACAACAACAAAGTGATTGACACCTGCAGTAAATTGACTAAGATGGATGCTAGCACATGGAATTATAACATAATATTTTGTAACAAGCAGATCTACCTGTGAATAAGTTATTACGAGACCAACGCGTTGTTGCGCCATTTGATATGCGAGCTCGTTAGCAGGGCTTGATGAGCAGGGCTTGATGCGTTTAATGTTAAAACCCGCTTGTTAAGTGGGTGTATGATTATATGTAGGTACATATATTAAATATCATAATGGCCATCACTGTGGTCAGCTTTGTTCCCGACGGGAACTCGGACGCCAAACCTTGCCGGAGGCAAGGTATGCTGACTCAGCGGGTAGGCATTTGATTCTCATCATCAGGGATGGGCATGAGGTGCTTATTCACAAGTAGTCTCAAACAATGAAAGGCAAGATCTTCTGTTCACACAATTAGAATCTATTTCATTAGAAGTAAGGGTTTACAAATACATGTGAAAACTTACCCCCATCATTGACCGTATAACTAAACCCTAACTACTATGTCTCTACCGATGGATGGGGACGCCTTCCTCCAGGGTTCCGCGACTGCTTCAGAGCGGCATCCAGCCTGCCAGCTCGTCTCTCGTACAGAATACAGGCCAGAACTATACCGGGACCTCGTGGATGACCTCCGGTATCCTTCCATCCGTGTGTTAGCGTGACTTCGCGGCAAAGTGGGTAGCATGCGATCTCGCCCCCAAATACGGATCTCATCCGATATAAAAGTCATTAATAGTCGGTTTCGACAGTCAACAGTTTCGAAGCGAGCGAGGATTACCATCCGACACATCGATTCTACAAATGGAATCTCGAATCTCCGGAATACGCCGACACGCGATTTACGTTCGCGGATCCGGTTTTGTTTCACGCACCATGCGTATTTACTCGCGATTCGCACACGAACTTATTATTCATACTCATCCAGAATTGGATGCCTTGATTAATTTAAAAGAGCATTTGCTCCGCTCGACTTTTAAAAATCACTTATATTAAACTTGGCACTGTGACGTTCCCACAGGGTCCGTGCCCAATCGGGCCCCGCGGGGAAGTGGAGAGCCAGGCAAGAATCAAACACTTCCTGCCTATTTGCATCAATATATGGCTGTCAAAAAAACCATAGACAATATTAATATTGGTAATCAGTACCTGATTACAATTGTTATGACTTACTTTGTTAAATATGTTAAATATTTTCATAACAAGAGTTATGGCAAAATTATCAATGTAAACGATACCCATTGGTAATTTTGCCATAACTCTCTTATGTGAGCAACTTACGGGAAAAAAAACTTTACGTACGTAAAGGTAACCTTAGGAAGGTTCAGTAGTAAGAGTGACAGGAAAGCGATATTTCGACTTACCTAGATGTCGAACGTGGTGCAACATGAATCTGTCGTTTGATACTAATAATCGGTTTTTTTCGTCTAGTAGATAAAAACAAACGCGCTTTGTTTCCATTTCTTTTACCCATTATTTATCTGTAAGAAAAAAATTTTTGAGTTGAAGGTAGGTAATATAGTAGTCGATTTTATGTAACTCAATTTCTAAATACACATATCTTATGCTACGTATATATTTGCGAATAGTGGCGTGCACAGAATTTGAAAATATAAATTTCGGAAAAAAAATAATTTTCAGCTTCGACAACATCATTAATGTCGTATTTTCAATCTTAGGATTCTAGCCCGCTGAAAAATCAGTGCACGCCACTCTTTGCGGACAGAGACGCGAGCCGAACCACGAATTATGGTAAAGGTACGAAGCAACCGCAAGCGGCGCAGCGTTTCGGGCAGTTTGCTTTTGCTTCGTTCCTTTCCCATAATCCGTTGTTCGGCTGGCGTGTGTATACGCAGCCTAAGACGTAGAATAATATTTATTATAGGTTACTAGATATGTTAACAAATGTACCGACTTGCACTAATGCACTTTATGCATACAGTCAAAACTGATGAATTTACGTTATTCAGGGAGAGCCAAAAAACAACAACATTTTTAGCGATATTTATATGTTTAATTAAAAAAGGAAATTGTGTTGTAATATTGAGTTTTTATGAATGAATAGTTTATGTTTATAATAATAGTTTATGAATAATTTATGAATAGTTTAGTAGGTATCTACTCACCATATGTTCTATATGTGTAAATCGTGAGAAATGACCAAACAGATTTCAATATTCAAGGGGGTTTCAGGGTCAAAATTCGAAGGTCTGTATTTGACGTAGAATAGTTTCCAGTAAAAAGGCTAGTCAAAAACAGTAGAGTGATGCAGCCAGCGAAAAATAAAAACACTATACAATCACAAAGTACGTGATGTACCTACTGCGCCTATGCTGCCGTTTTATAAAAAAAGATGGTATGAATCTCCCGATATTACTAAACCAAAACAGCGTGCATCTTACTTTACTAATAGTAACAAGATGAATGAACTATGAGCGCAGAAGATATCTATTATATAGGAATACGCACGCTCAAGTCGCGACGCGTATTGACTTATCTGTTGCAGCAGGCAGCAACCTGTATACACGCACCCACAAGTCTCATTGACTTGTGCGTGTGCAGAAGATGAGCTCGGAGCAGGCAGTCACATGTATTTGTAGTAAGTAATAATAATAATAAAGTTAAGTACAATACAATATTAAATAATGTAGACCTCGCTATTTTATTACGAATATGTACCTAGGCACCTACTTAATTTTTGGAATAAATGAATAACGGTAAATGAAATAATAAGAACGCGAAGTCGCTGGCGGGCGCGGCGCGGCGATTCGTGCTTCCAACACCTGCAGCCACGCACACACACGCATTGGGGTTCACCAATACACCGATAGCGCTTTTGCTGTCCCCGCTGAGATGAACGAAATAGAAATAATTTTTACAAATACTTATCGTTAAAATTTCTCGGCGCTCCTGCGCGCTCTTAAGCAGCTCCGTAATTAAAATGACCCCCTCTCCTGTTTACGTCGGAGAGGGGGTCGCATAACTATTCGCATGTCGCCTCGGCAGCGGTTACGGCACATATATTTATGCGGCACGTTATGGCATATAATTTTGATTTAAATAAAAGTGGTGTTTACAAAGTTATTGTTTTATTTTAAATTATAATGTCACATCACAAAGTAACTGCTTCATAAGAACAAATATAATTTTGAGATGATTTTGAGCTTCGAGCACATAAACCGCTTAGGTGTGACAAGTCTGATGGGATAGTATGGAGAGATCCTCACAGGGGACGGTTTCATTTTATTTTACGGGAAAAGAAAGGTGAAATATTTGATTGATAATAATTGATAAGTGATGACATACTAACCAGCATATTTCATTGATGTGTCTTTGCCCGTTGACTATTGAATGTACGTATCGCGCAAATATATATTTCTATACTACCGGCTTGTTACAACTATATTACCAGAAATTGGAAACACATTTAATTATTGAAATGTAATAACTAGTAGTTCTTTGAACAGTAGACCTCGCTCCCATTCTCATTTGAAAAAATAACATCCACCATCTCGAAGCCGAACATATAAACAAATTTACAGACAGGACAGATCCTCCATGTAACTTATGAACTACCTAACCATAAATTGAAACAATTTTGAGCATTTCAAAGTAAGGAAAAATAACTCTAAAGAATAACTGATGCTTTCATTTTAATTGTAAGACAATTTTTTTCTTTCAAAGATGAGGAAGTCTGGCACATAAGTAAAGTTGAACCAGCCCCTTTATGATGGTGAGTCACCCCTTAAATTAATAAATGTGTATCCAGTTTCTTTGACTAAAATGGCATACATTTGATGCGTTCAATACAAGGAAGATATTTCATCATTATGAAGCACAGCGACTTTCACGTGAACACACTTTTAACACACAATTCATTACTTTTTAGACCCCTAAACTTCTCCGCAGATTAATTCAGATAACATTTTCTCTACATTTTATTACTGCCCTGAACTGAGGTATTTCGAAGGAAGTACCTAGTTAGAAATACACATAAAATTCTTTATTTGTCTCTGCAACTCTGCATCCTTGTCATCAATCGAATAAATTTGGAATGCGGGTATGGGTACCGCTGCCCCGGGAACCATTTATTGGATAACCAACTACTCTGTTATAGGTCACCCCAAGTGGTTCGCTACGTTTGGTGACTTAGCAGGAGTGCCCCGGGTTATTGGGATGAGATCTGCCCGCCAACTGCATGGCAGGCCGGATCGGGAGAGACTGGTCGATGGAGACCTTTTGACCTCTCCAGTAGCACTCTCTTGGAACATCGCCTTGCAACGCAGTGGGAGGGATTTATTCATACGTCCGTCACTCCTGGTCACACAGATCCCCAGATTCCTACCCACCCCTCATACCTTTTTCCTTCCCAGAACTTCTTCTCGTCCCTTCCCTAAAAATACCACCACACAGCATCCCCCCAAAGACGACGTAGGCCCTGAGGGGAAATATTTTTCTCAGGTCCTCCAGTGTGGAGCTAATGTAAAAAAAAATCAATGCTGAAATTATACAATATAAGAATCATATTCTTGGTTCTCAAATAAGAAAATAGATACACAATGCAGACACTACACTTATGTTGTTGAAATACGGATTTAATGAAACATTTTACAGATATGTATAAAAATTAGGTAAAAAGTAAAAAACAAAGACATAAACTAAACAATTATGTCCCATGTTAATAACATAATAACAGTAATACTTAATAATACAAGTGTTATTAAATAACCACGGAAGAAAGCTATACAAGACAAGCACACATTTTATGAAGAAAAAAAATATTACAAAAAAGTGTCATTTTTAAATTAAGTGCAAGCAGATTATATTGTTACAATAGGATTGATTTAACCTTTGGAAGGCTGGGATTCCCACGACCATAAGATCTAATACCTTCGTAGCGTGCCAAGGGTAAAAAATCCCACAAACAATGTCAGATTACCAATTGGACATGCCCATCGGCGTGAGTGAGTGGATATTCAATGGATACTAATTTTTCATATCTTTCACATATCTAATGGCTACTTTTGGCGCTTGAGAAGTTAAAGCTTTTATTGGAGAACAATAGAATAAACAATTTATAAGTCTATAAAAATACTGGTTACAAGTAAGGTTACAGAAGTATAAGATAAAATAACTAATATTAATAGCAGAGTGAAATAAAATAATGGATTCTCTGTCTGTCATCATTGCTTACCTCTTCCAAGATAAGAATTGATGACATTATACATAAATATTATAAACTGATTATTTTTGATGAAATAATTAATTATTTATATTATTTAACTTATCTTAGAAGATTTTGATAATATTTTGGTACCTATGTCAATAATTGCTTTAATAGAATGCAGTGTGGTGATGAATATAATTATAACAAAACATATGACTTATTGCACTAATGTAAAAAATCCACAAAAAACAAGAATATAGGTTACAAGACGAAAACATGGATACACAAATAAATAAGCTTAAATCTAAGGTAATCCTCCTGGAAGGTAATTATACCATAAATGCAAGTATAACATCAATAAATAAATAAATCAGTAGCCTTTAAAATATTTTCGTATTTCAGTAGACGACACACTGAGTAAGCACTAAGGCCTTGATTTCATAGTAATATCGCCTTATCGAATAATCCTGTAGAAATTCCATGCGGTGCAATTTTTAATAGTCATCTGAAGGAGATTCAATTATTGATTCAGTCTTTTTTCTTTAATTCTCCAAGTTCTGTGATAGCTTCCTCATATTCTTGCCTCAGAATTTTATATTTTTCCTGTTCCATTTTCTGTAGTTCCATAAGTTCTTCAATTTGTTCATTAAGAGCATTCACAACACCATCCTGCGTTTTCTTTTCAATGGTTATCAAGTTCTCGTGGTCTCGTACAGTCTTGCAGGCCAGGTCCTTGGCATGTTCGGCCTCTTTAATAATAGCTTCCGACTTGTTGATGAGAGTGGCCTGTGTGTCGATCATGATTATTAGACGCCTCAACACAAATGAAAGGTATATTGCGAAAAATGTTATATAAAAATTTCTCTGCGCTCTGAACAATCTAATGGAGCCTTTCATTTCAGATGCATAACTGACGCTATCTGCAGCGGAATTGGAATATTTTCTCATGTCTCTGACTGCGTCAACTAAAAACAGTATGAGAACTGCGAGGTAAATGTAGAAATACATCGCGGAATATTTTGTCACTCTCGAAATCGCTCCGGAATTGAATATTCGTTGCCATTTTCGTGGATTGACAATAGGTAGCACAAATAAAAGAACTAAACCGATTTCTAAATAAAGAAAACCGGCGATAAAACTCCACTGGAAACTCATCTTGAACCTAAATCAAACGCAGACTAGATATAATGCTTGCAAAGTTAAATAATATTCTTTAAAAATAAAACCAGTTATAAAAGTACACGTCAGTTCGAAAAAATCTAAAAATAATAATATGGTTCGCTTGCACTGAAGAAGTTATCAAGCTGTCAAACTTGTTATGGATATGGAACTGTCAATTTCCGAAAATGATAGACAATAATAATAATTTCAGTACATTCTTCTGTTTTCTATGGATAAAACTTTTGTTTATACTCCATGAATTTGTCTATGATTTATCTTTTGGCGCTTGGTATTCATTATTTATGCTCGCCACTCGCTGTCATCTTCTTTTCTGTCAAAAGTCAAAATAATGATAATAGGCATATAATATTATTTATGAATGAAAGTTACATACTTTCCATATAAGTGTTTTACGGTATTTGTCCAACTGATGGTTACGTTTGGCCTGAATCATCTCGTCTTCCATTAGAATTGTACCAGTAAATATGGATAATGTTTTGGAAAAGTATGATCCCTCTATTGATAAATTTGAAATCGTGGAAGGAAAAATAGAAGATTCATTTTCGGATACTTACGACGAAGACAATAGATACAGGGGTAAGCAACAAGGTGGTTCATTTAACAGATTTTATTACGTAAACATAACAGAAATAATTGAAAATTAATACTCCTTTTTCCAGATGAAGACTTGGCGCGTGATTTGCAGCACAGCGATTCTAATGACGAATCCCAAGATGTTCCATTAGAGATTGAAGAAGATTTATTAAGGGATAATGACGACCAAGGTATTATGCTAAATGACTTCAATTGCTGTAGAAGTACTTGTTAATCCTATTTGACTAACTAACCATCACGCCGTTTCCCCGCAGGACGGACCGCCAAACAACTCCGACTCAAGTATCTGATTCACTTGGTCGTGCCACGTCTTTCTCGGGCGTCCTCGACTTCTTCTACCATTCACATTTGTGTCATATATTCTCCTTGCAATCCTACATGCCCGAACCATCGGAGCGTTCCTTTCTTGATCTTACTCATTACGCTTACATCAGCCTTGCATTCTTTGCGGATCTCCGCGTTTCTCATACGATCATACATGGTTTTACCACACATACGCCTCAGGGATCTCATTTCTACAGCATTCAGTCTACTTTCATCCTTCCTCTGCCAGTTCCATGCCTCACTGCCATACATCAGGGTAGGTACCAGTACTCCATTATGGATGGCTAGTTTCGTGTCTTTGGACAGTTTTTTGTTGATGCCAACGGCGTTCAGTCCTCCATTAATAAAGTTACCTGCATTCACCCTTCTTTCAATATCTCTTTAAGCCTTCCCATCTCTCGTAAACATACTTCCCAAATAAACAAACTCATCCACCTGCTTTTAATAATTTGTTTTTACCTATAACCATCGGGCATCTATATATTATTGGTAATTATTCCGCTAACCGCCGCAATAAGTATAGATTATTGAAATTACACCTTGTTTTAATAAATTTATTACTACAAGAAACAACTATTTACATGAACAAAATAATACGAGGGCTGTCTGTAAAATAAGGTCTCCAAGGTGCTGCAAAATAAGGTCGCGAGGAACGATTTTACGCGCAATCCAGCAACACTGGCACGTAGCCTGGTTTCCCCACGCCAAATGCCCATCACATTGCACTCTCTGTGACGCTTAGTCTCGGCGTGGCAGCCATTCGCGATATAGCTTCCGCTCGCCGCACCCGCCAGGTGTAAATAAAGCTCTATAATTAGTTTTTTCAGAGCTCTGTAATATGGTTGCCGTGTTTTCTGCTGGATCGTCATTTATATTGCTAACGCTGTACCAACCCGGTTCGAAACCGGTTTGTGTAGACTTTTTTTAGGGAGTTTTCGAGTTTTTTGGAATGGTTAGTGGGACTTTCTGAAACTCTCATCATCACAGGTGACATAAATATTCATCTTGAGCGCGACACATCACCCAATGCTGTTAAATTAATTGATTTATTGGATAGCTTTGGACTCCGTCAATGGGTCGAAGCACCAAATCATGATGCTGGTGGAATCTTAGACATTTGTGTATCCAGGTGTAATGGCCATTGTTAGCAAATGTTTTTGACATAGGTTTGTCAGATCATCGCCTTATTCGCACGGAAATTGAATTTAACCCACCTAAAGTGCCATATAGAACAATAGTATCGAGGGAATGGCGTAAATTTGATTTCGATAGTTTCCTTGAAGAACTTAAAAGTCTTCCTTGTGCATAGAAAGCAACTGGGAAATTAAGACGCCGACAATACTCATCGAGGAGTAAAACAACATTCTATCAAGTTTACTAAGTAAATATGCTCCAATCACCTCGAAAACGCGGAAAGTCCGAAAATCTGATAGCTGGTTCGATGAAGAATGTCTGAGTCAGAAGAGGCTAATGCTGAAACTAGAGAGGTCATACCGAAGAAACCCCGACGTTACTCCACGAGACGAGTGGATTAATGCTCAAATAGAGTACAGAAGAATAATAAGCACAAAGAGATCTGAATACTGGATCAATAAAATTGACTCTGAGCAGAAAAATCCACGATGTCTCTGGAACTCCTTTAAAACTATCATCGCTTATAACACCTTGCAGTTAAAAAACTTTCTTTTTACACTTTATTGAAGGTTATTCCCATCAGTGAAATATATCATATTGGAATAAGTTAACAATAATAATCTAAACGAAAATATGAAAGAGAACAAGACACAGAAAAAGACAATGGTCGCAACTGGGACTCGAACCCAGACCTCTCCGTCTAACCGGGACGAGTGCGTTAACCAATTTCGCTATTGCCACCTTCTGTCAAAATGTCATAAGCTGCGAGTTGATGTGTCCTTGAAGGTTGATGATGCACCGGTCCACGGCGACATGTCGGACCTGTGCCGGTGCATCATCAACCTTCAAGGACACATCAACTCGCAGCTTATATGGTCCATCGCACCATCAGCTCAAGCGACACAATTGCCCGCGACATAAGGCCCGCCGCACCTTCTTGTCCCGCAGGCAGCAACTTCTCAGCTGAGATTTCACTGAGACTTCATTCTCCTCACGAGGTTTACCGCAGCTATCTTCGCGACTCACTGCGTCGAGCAACCATCCTGGACGTCAAGGTCTTCTCCACCACCACGGTGCAGAACAACATGCTGGCGACATGCAGACCCGTAGTCTGCTACACCACTGCATCACCGACCTTCATCACTGCAACACCTACGAGCCTCATCATTATCATCACTCTTGTCTACACTGTTACTTCACACTAAATTCACCATCGCTACGTAGCAGCAATAAAGACTGACTGACTCATACATCGACTGACGCCTTTCATTAATCGTCCCCCGTCTCTGCCGATCCGCGTCCGCTCCCTCAAATTCATCATTTGATTTAAACTTTGTAAATTAATTATACATACTCTAATAATTGTTGATGTCCACGAATATATACTATTATATTTGCTATTCCCTACAACTACCCATGAAAAAGTCAAAATGCTACGGTAAAGATCGGCGATTAATTTCAATAATTTATTTAAGTAATTTAAATCTGATAATTTTTGGATCTATGTCCTTAAATAGTAATATTATGTAAAAACTTCCTTCTTCTTCTGGCGCTGTGTGTGATTCTGGCGAATGTATGATATGTATAAGATGTGTAGAAGTATTTTTAAATGTAAATACCATAGACATATAAATAACTAGACGAGAACTTACAGATGAGGGGTAAAAACCAACTATGGCGGGGCGAAGAGAGGAAAGAGACTTGTGATTCGCCAAGTCTTCTTCATTGTCTAAGTATGTGTTTCATAGACATACAGCGTCCGCGCGTAAAATGTACGACGAGAGCACGACATTGGTCCGGACACGCCCAGCCGGTTCCGAAAAATGGTTCAAATGGGAGGGGGAAATAACACGTTTTTTAACACGTAAGGGCATGTCCATATATTTTGTACGTCCGTGGTAAATACATTTAAAATCGTAAATCTCTAACTTTAAGTCATAATTGTAAATATGTATGTCATTGAGTTCAGTTTTAGATTAGCATTTATGTCTTAGTCATAAGTCACTAGGTATAAGTCTTAGATGTAAGTCACTAGTTATAATTGTAAATCTTAGTTGTAAGCCAGTAGTATTATTATTTTGTATTTATTTGCACAGCGCCTTTGAGGTGATTTTTCACGAAAACGGCGCTATATAAATTAGCCAAATATTATTATTATTATTATTAAATATTATTATGGTCATATCAGTATTACTACTACTAGTACTATTGACAAGACATATTGACAAGATTTTGGGACACCACAAGGTCTGCGCAAGCAGGGTTCCAAAAATGCTCACCAAAGATCATAAACAACAACAGGTTGAAGGAGCCCGAATTCCTTGAGTACTACAACATTGATTGCGGGGAATTCTTGTGACTGGGGACAAGACCTTCTAAACCAGTGGTTCCCAAAGTGGTCCGTACCAGGGGTCATTCAGGGGTCCGTGGAAAATAAAAATTGATTTGGGGGTCCCTGAATAACGTTAGGGAGTCCGCGGCAAGGTCCCGTTCCACCCCATATCCCATTTCGCCCCCTCCGTTGTGCTATCCATCACGGAGTCCGTGGGCCAAAACAGTTTGGGAAAGGGGTCCGTGGGTCAAAAAAGTTTGGGAACCACTGTTCTAAACCAACCTTTTGCGCTCGTACACTGTTTTTTATTTTGTACATTTTATGCAGCTGAGAATGAATTTTTACCAGGGTATTGTTCTTTGCACATAAAAAACGAATTACCGAGCGTAATTCACACGTGGAGGGTGTGGGGAGCGGAAGCTCCATCGCGAATGGCTGCCACACCGAGGTGGTGGGTATTTGGTGTGGGGAACCAGGCTATACGCCAGTGATGCTGGATCGCGCGTAAAATCGTTCCTTGCGACTTCAGCACCTTGGAGACCTTATTTAACGGACAGCCCTCGTACTTACATATACAAAAATAAATTAAAATGGCGGCAAAGGAATTGTTTCACATGGAAAATTTTTAACTTTGAAAAAAAATTGAAATTTTAATGTATCTTTTACCATCTATCCAAAATAATAATTAATAAGCAATTAAGTTGAAAAATAATAATTAATTGAAAAGTAGTATAATTTCCAAAATCTGTGCCTTATAAAAGTGCTACGGTTAGTGGAATATTTACTATAAATTTGCCAGAAAACAAATTATTAGCATTAACTTCGTAAATTTACCATTTTGATCTTGTTTCAATACAGAGAAAGCCCAGAAAAATAAACATAATACCAATGATATGTATAATAGTGCTGGCATTATTTAATATGTAACATTAATTTGTGAAATACTTGATCCAAATTCATCAGATAGCAAACCAAATGAGTCGATTCAAGATCTGGACATGTCAGAGAAGAGTGAAGAAGTGGAGAAGTCTATGAACATGAGCGACACGTACATGGACAATGATAATGATGATTATAAGGACTCATCTCAATTTGAACAAGAAGATCATGATATGAATTTTGAAGAAAACTTTGATGAAATTCAGAAACCCTCAGAGGATAATTTCATAAGTGACCGTGAGAGGGAAAAAAAGAGTAAAAAAGAAATTGAAGAAGAGGAGAGAGAAAAGATGCAGTAAGTTGAATCATTTTGTTTTAAATTACCTCTTAATGGAACAGGGGACTACAAGGCTACTAGACGTATCCAACAATAATTTTATTTAATAAATTTTGTAGTAATATATGTAGTTGGGGAAATTGCTTATCAGAACCCCGAAGAAGTAGCCTGGGCTTGAGGCCGGTGAGAACCCCTTTGCTTTTGTGTTAACTTCAAACAAGGTTGTAGTTTCTTCATAATTAATATTTTTCAGAGTTCTCGTTTCAAACTTTACCGAGGAGCAGCTGGACCGCTACGAGATGTACCGACGGGCCGCCTTCCCCAAGGCTTCAGTGAAGAGGCTCATGCAAACGATCACCGGCTGCTCTGTGGGGCAGAATGTTGTCATCGCCATGTCGGGAATCGCCAAGGTCTTTGTTGGGGAGGTGGTTGAAGAAGGTGACTTTGGTCTTATGTTTTTAAATGCTGTTATTCGCTCAGTAGATACAGCAAATGCATTCTTAGCACCCTTATATTTTTCACATTATTTGAGTCGTTTTTAGGACTATTCTGCTCAAAAAATTGAATAATAAAGTGGAATCTGCAGACAAATAGCGATGTTGTGGCAGCTTTCCTTGACAATTTTTTGTTTGTTTTTGTAAACACTCCTGTAATATCTGTCTTAAATATAATTAAAAGAAAAAAAAAACTGCTCTGATAGTCCTTCCAGATCTTCTGTTTTCTCCCTCCTACAAGGATCTCTGGAAGATCCGGGTTCCTTCCTTTCCAAAAAGTGAACAAAAAAGTATTGCATTGTGAAAGTTATGATAAAAAATAGGTCATTCATTCTGTTTTTAAAGATCTAAATATAAATAGCATTTATTTGAGTACATACTCACAAAAAAATGCTTTTAACGATTTTAAGATTCTTATGGTCATAGCATTTTTTGAATTGTTTCCTCAGTTTTGAGTCAATGTTTTACACACTTTTGCAGTGTCCACTTTATTCATAGTTTATTATATCGTACATCTTACACCCATAAAAATGGAAATTGTAAATTAAAATATTTTGTTGTAGCTTTGGATGTACTTGAGCAATCGGGAGAGTCTGGTCCTCTCCAGCCCAAGCACTTGAGGGAAGCGGTGAGGAGACTGCGGAACCGTCACGTGATTCCATCCAGCAAGGCCCACAGGAGTTTTTTCAACTTATAGTTAGTTACAAAGAAAAGTGATCTGCCGTTTTCCATATATTTGCCGCAGAGAAATTTTAAAATACAGACTGATTACAGTTCTGCAGCGAGTGACGCAAAAAGAAAGTTGCGGTTTTTATCATTATGACAATAGTTTTATGTGATATTGTGTGAAGCTGTTTAAAACTGGTTTTAAAGTTACCGAAGTGCAATTAAACGACAAAAAAATCAACTTCTCCTTCTTGCCATGTGCATGGGACCAACGCACTGTTGTGTAGTTTTCTACTACTGTAAATGTCACAACATAAGGAACTGTAGATGAACAGATTCCCAGTCAAGGAGATAGACGGGTTTTACGGTGTGAGACTTTTATTATTGCCGATGCATTGTATGTGGATTGAACCTTAACAGTTTTCATAGCGAGGCATTATTTTATGTATGTTCTACATCTTCTGGATTAATTACTATCTTTTCTCAATTTTATCAATAGTTTTTTTAAATAGTTTACAATTAGACGGATAACTCACACAACAATAGAATAATTTATTATGTAAATATTATATTATGTGTTAATAAAAGGTGAATTTAATTCACTATGAATGTGTATTCATTTGGGGTTATTATTATTAATATTAATTCAAAAATAAAAATTTGTAAACAAAATATTATAAGTTTGATTCAATTGGTCCCCTGAAATTCCTTATCAACAGTTCAATTGTAATGAGAAATATACATGTTTCAGGGCATAGAATAAAAAATATAACAATAGAAGTGCCTTCCATACCTGAAAAAATTTCATTCTTGGCAATGATTTCTTTGTTGTTTACTAGCAACATTCATATTATTCCTGTTTTCCACGAATTTCAAATACTTATGTGCATATTTCACAACACATTATATTTAATTATTATTATAAGTACTTAATCTTAATATATAAAACAAAGTCGGGTTAGTTACACTATTTATAACTCGAGAACGGCTGGGCCGATTTTGATGATCTTTGATTTGTTGGATTTGTCGCTGCTCATATAACTATTAAAACATCACAAAAATTAACGAAAAATATAGTTATTCAGAAAATTCTTTTCCTCATACATTTTGTATGGAACGAATTCTCATATTTGAAAGAGCTGCGGGCATTTTGTGATAAGTACCTATAATATTGAGTAGTGAGACAGTTCCAAAAATTCAAAAACGTCAAATGTCAATGCGCTGATTGTTTTGCTTTTATTCTTTCAAACATATAATGCTGCCTCTCTTTCTTACACACTAAATGTCAATAGTCGAAAATGAGACAAACAGTGAATGTATGTCTCCACCCATCCAATGGAAAGATACAATAATTACAATAAAAATCCCTCACACGCATAAAGAAAACGAAAAGCATTTTTTTTACATCAGCTCACACATGAGGCCCGAAGAAAATTATTTTCCTCAGGACCTATGTCATCTTAGGGGATGCTGTGTGGAGGGTCTTTTTAAGGAAGAAAAGGATAGGAAGTTCTGGGAAGGAAAAAGGTATGAGGGGTGGGTAGGAATCTGGGGTCAGTGTGTCCGGGAGTGACGGACGTATGAAACCATCCCTCCAATTGCGGTGTAAGGCGATGGGTCGAGAGAGTCCAGCTCGAAAGGTTAAAAGACCTCCCTCAACCAGTCTCTCTCGATCTGGCCCACCACGCAGCGGGTGGGACCCGGACAAACGACACTCCATGAACCCGGGCACCCCTGCTAAATCACCAAACGTAGCGAACCACTTGGGGTGACCTATGGCTGACGTATGACAAAGGTGTTGTTTATCCAAAAAAATGGTTCCCGGGGCGGCGGCCCCCGTACCCGCCTCCCAAATTCTCATAAGTAAGTGAAAAAGTAAGAAAATCACCAAAAATATTAATCCGAACACAACGCCATCTCTGATACCGACAAACAAAACATGGACAGTTGCGAATCGATAATTGCTTCATTGTGTAATTTTTAACTTATTAAAAAACTGAATTTAATTCAACAGCTATTGATTCTGAGGCGGTACGAAGTTCGTCGGGTCAGCTAGTTGTTAATAAAATCGAAAATCTATGTACAATTAAAAGAACATATTACACATGTTTTATATAATATTGTAAGCTGTACTTGCAGTAGCTTAGCCAGTAGGTACGAAATCCCATTAATAAAATTGATATGATTTATAATAATTGGATGATTTGTATATGCCATTTTCATGGAAAATCACCATGGCGTAGCTAGGGGGGGCGGCACGCACCGGGTGCCATCCGGGGGTGCCACACACGACTGGAAAAAAAATTACGAATGTAGAATATTGCCACAAGGGGGTGACACCATATTCTTTCTCGAGGTGACACCACGTTATTCGCACCTGGTGCCATGCCACTGGTTGTAGGTACCTATTAGAAACCTAATTAATTATTGTTAATTACGTTCGAACATGAATTATTATTGAATAAAATCGCCAATAAATACGCCACTGGTTGTAGGTCCCTATCACAAACCTAAACAAACCGAATTACGTTAGTTCGTGAATTATTGTTGAATAAAGTTATCTTAAATCCCTGTTTAAACACAGCTATAAACTATAAAAGATCATAGCACGCCAAATATCGCTCTCCATACAATCCCTTCAGACCGTTTACAAATAAGCGGTTTAAGCGCAGAAAACCATAGAGAATACACATCTTACGCCATAACTGCTCCTGAGGTGATATGCCAGAAGTCAAGCGCCCCCCTCTCCGACGAAAACAGGAGAGGGGGTCATTTTAATTACGGAGCTGCCTAGACTGGTGGATGACAGATGTCAAGTTGACAGATTCAGTACAAAAAATGTGAGTTCCTTGGCCGCTCGCTAATTCATCTGACCCCCTCTCCTACCATAGGAAGAAATATTTGATAGCGTCGTGTGAACGGTACAAAATATAAGCGCTCGCGGATCAACAGATATCTGCTCGCGGTTTATAGCTGTGTTTGAACAGGACTCAATACAGAAATTGTTTCATTTAATTACGAACTAAGAGACACCAATAGTTTCATTTGAAGTAGATATTTTGTTATAGACAAATATCTTTAAAACACATCATGTTACTTGTAGATTTTAGTAGAGTCAAGTAGAGTATTGTACTGCGCCGAAGAAGCTACAGTTATAGTGAAACCTGGTCACATCTATGTAATATATATAATATGGAGGTTTAATTCCTTTTTATTAATTAATAAATAAAACACTTGTGTTGCTAAGTTCTTTAACAAATAAACGACACTTGTTTATTTCTATCGCTTTCCTTTGTATGGTTTCTTCTAGAATAATAAAACAAGTGACAATTTATATTTGCATTCTAACTGACACTATAGGATTCAAATTTAAAAGGAATATGAGTACATTTCCTTTACATATATAAAAATCAAAATATGTTTGGGGATATATATGAGATGTCTATGCGTTGCTAAACCATTCATCCGATTGCGATGAAACTTTGAGGATTTGATGTGTGCATGCCCACGATGGTTTCTGTATATAATAGTGAGCTCTGGCATCATGAAATTATGCGTTGCTAAACCGTTAATCCGATTGCGATGAAATTTTGGTGAGTTGTTGTGAGCACGCCCGTGAAGGTTTCTATAAATACTGGTGAGAGTGGTGAGCTCTGGAATTATGAAATTTGTATAAAAAAAAATGCAATAGGTGGCGCGCGAGCTGTTTGAAAACTGAATTTATCCGGACTGAATGTATGGAATGCGGGAGGGGGAATGGTAACTCGGGAGGGGGGTTCGCGGGACGGGGGAAGCGGGAGAGGGGAGTGGGGAGAGGGAAGGCGGAATGCGAATGCGTCAGGGGAAGGGAAACGGGACAAATGTGAAAGGACACGCAGGGTGAAACTTACTTACTTACTTACTAATTGTAAATTGTTTTCACCAATGTATCTAATGTACTGTTTGTTTCTGTTTATAGATAAATAAACAAATTATAACATTATTAGGAAATTTTATTTACGTTAATTTAAAAGAAAAATCAGATAATAATTTTATCATATTTTACATACTTGTTTTACATGACATGTTATATCTAAAATCACCTCTCAGGTACTTTGTTTTCTACGCCTAAAAAATATAAATTCGCATCAAAAGCTACCAGCACGTAGATTATTGAGCAATGCTTGTGACAAGCCACAAGCTTTCTCTAGAGACGGCCAAAATGCTTGCCACAAAGAAAAAAACTACGTGCTTGTGACAAGCCGATTGATAGTCGCCGTAGCCCTTAACACCTGCGTAATAACACCAACGAGAAACTGAAACATTGTTATAATTAAATTTTATATTTATTTCCTTGATACTTTGTATTGTATTTCTAAAAAAAAAACACAATTGATATCACACAACCTCCAAACTAAAAAGCCAATATTTTTTTTAAAAGCAAAAGTGTTGTGTTTACATATTTACTGTTTGAAAAAAAAATCGTTAAAAATAATGCAAAAGTAAGACTTTGTTCCGACCAATCATCTCGTGGATTATACCTGCCAGCTGGGAACCCTATACTGTGATTGGAACGAATTTAACCCGTTAAACAAAGATAATTTAATTGTTTTGCCTTTAATAATGATCGGCTCTGAAATTCTTCATTTTACCACCGCCAGCCGGATACTAGTCATAGACAAAATTGAATGACTGAATTAAATGAATAAATTCAATCTTGTGATTCTTTTGATCTGATTCTCAATTTCAAAAGGAATTGATTCTTCATTCCTTACTTTTGTCCTTGCATCCTACGATTTTTAATGGAACCATAAATTTTTAATTTCCATTTATTTTACTGTTAATTTATTTCAATGAATGATGTGTACCGTAAACGATTTAAATATTATAATATTTCGTAGGTATTTAAATATTATTTTATGGGCCCATAAAATTATATTATAAAATATCCACTCTTATCGCTTAAAAACGTAAAGTATCCTGTCCCAAGCGAAAAACGACCGCGAATCAGAAGAGTTACTTGTTCCGAGCAACCAACGCGTCTGTTTCACATGCAAGGAATTAATTCGGTTGTTCCAGTCAAAGTCCTGCCATCCAAGATCCGCGTACCTAGTCTCTAGTCTGTCGCTATCAATGTGTGTCCCGAGCGCTCTATAAGTGTCTGTTTCACGTATTCAGGAATTAAATCTTTATTCAATTGTGACATCATCGTCCCTATTCAATCCCGTCGATCTCAGGTCCCAGGTCCGAAAAGCTACAGTCCCTGCTAGGTCCGCAGCTCATGCAAGTCACTGCGAGTCAAGATACTAGTCAAAAGTTACTAATTCATTCCTCAATGCCCGCCGCGAATCCGTCTGTGCGGTTCATTCGTTCATTCCTCCGCGGGCGAAGCCGTCAATTTCATTACACAGTTGGTCTAAAACTTCCGACTTAGATATAATGACCATGTGAAGTGGAACAATTTTAAGTTTAATAAATAAAATAAAATTAATAAAACTTTAGGGGTGAAACAAAAAACTGTTTAATTTTGGGATTTAATTGCTCATCTAATATAAATACAGTTTTCTTGTCAATAATTTGTTTTTTTTTTGTCAAAATATTACACAAAAATTACATAACCCCGTCGCGCATCGTTAGTACAAGTTTTCAGAATGAAATAATTTTATTTTTTTGTAATTAAAGGAATGAATAAAAGGAATCAATTCAAAAGGCCAGGGGAATCAGACTGAATCGATTCACCCCTGGGAATGAATCTGCCCATGTCTACTAGTCATCACTAGGGACACGAAAAAAGTATCGATACTTTGTGGTATCGAGTACTTTTCCTTTCGATACCGATACTTTTGTACTCGATACTTTGTATTCGATACTTTTACTCAATGAGTACTTTTTGGCAAGTATCGATACCTATAAAAATTTGGCTAAGCGGCTCATGTTTATGGCAACGCCATCTAGTTCAATCTTAGCAAACCTTCTAAAACATTCCATTGCATTGGATAATTGCAAGCACAAGCAGTGTGTCATGGAACGAATAGAAGGCTTATAATTCAAGAAAAGAAAGTATTTAGTTACTGAAAAACACCATTACGTGAAAAAAAATCTGAAAAGGGCCATACTGACTGTCCTTCCAAAACACGAAGTAGAGAAAAAAACGTATTGCAAAAATTTTGTTTTGTTCGTGTTTTAACAGGGCAGCTGTGTTTCATTATTTATTTAATTACGCACGTTTAGTTTTGCAGTTGATTATATACCTAAAAAAAATATTTCACTGACGTTGACGTCCTTTTACCTTTTCTAAAATAGATATGTACTTGAATTGAAAATACTGATCCTGGGGGGGGGGGGTAGCCCGGTCAGAGCTGTAAATCAGGCCCTATAAAATGTACTCGATACTGTTTCAATACTTTTACGAGTACAATACTTTTTTTTCGATACTACTCATGAATACAGTATCGATACTTTCTATTCGATATCGTGTCCCTAAAATTGATGAAATTATATATTATAAACTGATTATTGTTGACGAAATATAGATTTATTTGTGTTATGTAACTTATCATAGATTATGTTGATATCTGTGTCAATTGCTTTAATAAAATGCAGCATGATGATGAATACAATTATATTATGATGAATACAATTATATTGATGAATATAATTATAACAAAAAAATAATACTTATTGCACTAATGTAAAAAAAATTCACATAAAAACAAGAATATAGGTAAACAAGAAGAAAACTTGGATGCACAAATAAATAAGCTTAAATATAAGATAACCCTCCTGGAAGGTAATTATAGCATAAATGCAAGTAGAACATTTGCAATAAAAAAACAAATCAGTAGCCTTTAAAATATTTTTATATTTCAGTAGACGACAGGATGAGTAAGCATTAAGGGCCTTGATTTCATGGTAATATCTCCCTATCAAATAATCCTGTAGAAATTCCGCGTTGTGCAATTTTTTCTAGTCTTCTGAAGGAAAATTAATGATCGATTCAGTCTTTTTTCTTTACTTCTCCAAGTTCCGTGATAGCTTTCTCATATTCTTGCCTCAGAATTTAATATTTTTAGTATTCCATATTCTGTGGTTCCATAAGTTCTTCAATTTGTTCATTAAGAGCGTTCACAACATCATCCTGCGCTTTCTTTTCAATGGTTTAGCAAGTTCTCATGGTCCCGTACAGTCTTGCAAGCCAGGTCCTTGGCGTGTTTGGCCTCTTCAATAATAGCTTCCGACTTGTCGATGAGTGTGGCCTGTGTGTCGATAATGATTATTAGACGCCGCAACACAAACGTAAGGTATATTGCGAATAATGTTATATAAAAATTTCGCTGCGCTCTGAACATTTTGATGGAGCCGTTCATCTCAGATGTAAAACTGACGCTATCCGCAACGGAATTGGAATATTTTCTCATGTCTTTAATTGCGTCAGCTAAAAACAGTACGAGAACTGCGAGGTAAATGTAGAAATACGTTGCAGAATAGTTTGTCACTCTCGAAATCGCTTCGGAATTGAATATTTGTTGCCATTTTCGTGGTTTGATAATAGGTAGCACAAATAGCAGCACTAAACCCATTTCTAAATAAAGAAATCCGGCGATAAAATTCCACATTAAACTCATCTTGAACCTAAATCAAACGTAAACTGGGTATGGTGTTTGCAAATTTAAACAATATCGTTTAAAAATAAAACCAGTTACAAAAGTACACGTCAGTTAGAAAAAAACTATAAATAATTTTGGTTCCTTTGCACTAAAGAAATTGAAAGAAGTTATCTTATAAAAAGATAAACAGCTGATAAACCCTGTTTATCAGCTGATATGAAGGAGGTGCGAAGCATAATGAAATAGCCCTTCTCTAGAGGTATTGATACATATTATAGGTTGCCAGGATACCGCAAAAATCGCGTTTTTCGATCTTTCCCCAAATCCGGATTTACCCCAACTCACCTTATATTCTACATCTTCTGGGTTGAATAATATTTTTTCTCAATTTTATCAATATTTTTTTTAAATAATTTACAATTAGACTTATCTGATAACTCAGACAACAATAGGATAATTTATTACTAGCAGTTAAAAACCCGCTCCGCAGGTTTTTGCTGCTAGGCCCTGCGGGTGGCTTTTAATTCGGCTTCGCCCAGTTTGAGTGTAGGTAACCATTTTATAAATCCGATAAGAACTGGTTCCAAAAATAGCCAGTTCCTCTGATCCACTGTGATCCAGTGACAGCTAGTCACCGAGTTAAAGTAACCGTGACAGGCAATGACGCCATATGTAATCTCTCCATATCCGGAAAGATACTTAAATTCTATTAATCCGTAGTACTTAAACCTAGGGAAGAAACATCCACATGCGAGCTGCTGACGTAAGTGGCGATCTTGTTACGAATTCTTGAATTAAAAGCCGAATTACAACAGTACTTTTGTTTGAAATTCCACATACACAGATGTTATTTGTGGCGCAACGCGTACGGCGTGTTGTCAACATGCACTCGAAACTGGGTTCTGAAATTCAACCACGGGGACGCTGGGATAATAATAACGTTTAATGTAAATATTATATAATTTACATATTATAAATTAAAGTCGACCGCCACGTCTGTCTGTCTATTCGCGATAAACTCAAAAACTCTTGAACGGATTTTAATGCGGTTTTCACCAATAGATAGAGCGATTCATGAGGAAGATTTAGGTATGTAATTTGTCAAGGTTTTGTATAATTGGTTGAAATAATATATAATATATAAAGGCTGGCAAGCGGATGGTGAGGATTTGGTTTGTATGCAAATTAACAGATGGCGTTGGTTATAAAGGTTGGGTAATACTGTTGTCAGTAGATGACGTTGTGTTTTGTTAGCCACAGGGATGCGTGGCCAGGTCAGCTAGTATTATATAAAGTGGTATAAAAGTGAAATCAATTCACTACGAGTTAATTCATTTGAGGTTATTAGTAGTAAGATTAATTAAAAAATAAATTTTATAAACAAAGTACCTACTATAAAAATCATTATAAGTAATAATTATCAGCCTGTAAACCTCATCTACATTGAAAAAATCTTCCGAGAAAAGATACTTGCCGCCAAAGGGACTTGAACCCGTGTCCTTCTGATTGCCGGTCAGGTGCTCTTGACCACTGAACTAAGCTTTTCAATGTAGATAAGTGTTGCAGGCTGATAATTATTGCTTACTCTGATTGTTACCCTTTGTGCTATGCATAAAAATCTTGTCTTAAAAAACGTTAGTTTATTAATTAAAAATAATAAAGAACTATAAGTTTGATTCAATTGGTCCCCCAAAAATCCTTCAATAATTCAATTATAGTGAGAAATGTACATGTTTTAGGGCACAGAATAAAGATGTGTCTTCCATACAAATTTGAATGGTAACAAATGTTCCATTTAGCTAACCCCCCCAACGTTTCCCCTTACCAACACTTGCCTGAAATCATAGATGTCCTCATTTGAATTTCGAAAACACAGGTTTTATGTAAAATTTAGGCCCAATGTGTGCCTATATTTGGATCACGAAACACGCCCATAAGGCACTTCTTGTGATATTTCTTATTTAATGTTTCAGGGTAATACTACTACGAAACTGCAGGGGGTGGGTGGTTAATAGTTTTTGAAAATCTAAAGAAAATTTGTTAATAATTTTTGAAGTGAAAACTTCTTTAGCACCGTTGTGATTTGAAACTCGATGAAATGAAAAATATCGACACTAAAAAGAGACATCTATATACTAAAAAGAGACAAATACATACATCTATATTATAGATGTATGTGTTTGTCTCTTTTTAGTGCGGATATTTTTCATCTATAGGATTTAGCCTGCGAGAGAATGAGGTAGACTAATCAGTCTCCTCTTTGAGCGATGCTTGGAAGCATATCGGTCTCCTCTCTGTGCGGTGCTTCCTGGCCTCCCTACTCTTGTCTACTGTACTTTTCACTTCTACCGCACACTCTGATTTTTTTTCACCAAGGATTAGATTAAAACAGTTTCAATAAACATATTTTGTATAAATGAAGAGTTTGTGTAACCGTTCAGTGATAGTAAACATTACAACATCCCCTACAGACCACTAATTGCTCATTGTATGTGAAATCTGTTTGACTGACCAAAGCACCCTTGAGGTGATTTTCCCGTGAAAAAGGATATATAGAAATAATGAAATATTATTATTATTAGATTTTTACCCATTGCAGGCAACTAATTATTGTTAAAAGTACTAAGTGATTTGATGTTTGAATGTGGATGAAGCGACGAATTTGTGCCTTTTTTTACATTAGCTCCGCACAGCAGGCCCTGAAGAAAAAACCTGATTATTTTTAATTTTATGTTGCTGTTACCTTATCTTAAAAGTAAATCTATTACGGCATATGGAGGTATTTTAATTTTAATTTTTATTTATTTATATATTTTGTTTTTACAGTTTTTGAATGAGACTTTTTTTGAATTTATCTGAATTTGAAATAGTTTTCCAACTGTCTCCACAACTAAAGTCTCTCATCTGCAGGCTGCATTTCCCTTGCAGCCTATATAATCTTTGGGGATGCTGTGTAGATGGTCTTTTTGAGGAGAGGAAGGAGTGAACATGGGTCTTGAATTCTCACATTTCAGGTGCGCTTTACTACTCGTACATAAAGTAATTACAAAAGATTGCATTTCATATTAATTTATTATAATTTAAGTACAATTAAGGCAAAAGCTTGCAATGTTATAATAGATTTTATAAATCAGTCTTGTTAAGAACAATGGCCCAAACATTTGTTGGAATGGTAACTAGACTTTTAATTACAAAATTAGGTTAGGATGAGATATTTTTAGTTTGTTGTTAATGTTTACTATGACACATTTTTAAAATATAAATAATTAATAAATACATACATTCGACAAACGAGCTGTTTATAAGTAATCTCTTCAAGTAGACACTAACTGAATATTCACAAACATTTTTTTTATCAAAAATCACATTGATATAATATGTCTGGCAAATTTATAAAATTAATATAAAAGTACCCAAATTACTACAATTTTTACAACAAATCATTTAAGATTATAAAATTTGTGCAATTATTCATAAATAACGTTTCAGTTACAAGCGAGAAACTTGCAATATGTTTATACACAATTAGCATCAATTTTAATAAAAACAATAAACCTGCTGAGAAGACAAATCTGAGAGAAGACAAGACTGATCTCCAGAATTTTTAATAAAACTGGATAATTAATAATATATTATACTCAAATTTTTTATTCTGTAACTGTAAAATTTGGCTAGTTTTATGTTGTTATTTTATGTATAATTCATGAATGTGGTAGAACCATAACTTGATAATACCTTCGAAAGTAATAAATAAATAATAATAAACTAACGAAGTTTAATAATTTCGCAATTCAAAACATAATTTAATATAAAATTGAAAACAAAAATTTTATGAAGTTCCACAAAATAAAAAAAAATTCTTTCATCAGAATTAAAAATTCCTTCAATTGGAGAAATAAAATATAAAAATTTATTAAACAAAAGTTTAACGTGGTTAAACTGTTTGTAATATACATATAATTGAATTAAAAATTTTGCAATCATTATATTATCTATCAGATGATAAAGATTGAAAAAGCATAATATGTATTATAAATAATAAATCATCTTCGCAGGGCCATTATAAAATTACTGACAAATTTGCCACAAAGTCGTAGTTTGCTGTTAGTGTGTTAAGTTAGTGTTGAGTCAATTTATATGAAAAATCATCAAAAATAATTGTTATTACTGTTATTGGATGAAATTAATAAAAAAAATATATAACAAATTAAAAACATAGAAAGATAATAATATGTAATTACTTATTACCATGCCAAAAAATTCATAAAAAATTTAAATCACTTGTGAAAATGGCAAATCAACAAAACAGATTATAATGATAACATTGAACAATAAAAAATGTTTGTTATAAATATATAAAAACTACACAATAAACAAAACATGGCTGCTCAAACGGCCAGCCTGCGTACGCCGCACTCAACGCAAAACTTTGCACTTTCAAATGGAAATTTGGAGCCGCACTCGTGGCAGAACTTGGACATTCTGGAAGTCGACATTATGCTGGAGCAGGTCCTGGAAATGGGCTGCATCATGGAGGGAAGGGAAGCATCGGATCCGCTGGAGCTAAGACGGCTCTCTGTGCGAGACTGGATCATGTCTATTTCCTTGTTAAAAGGGGAGGTGTAGTCCCTTTGAGGGGTATATTCCCTCTGCGGGGACTTGTAGTCCCTCTGGGGGGATTTGTAGTCCCTCTGGGGGGAAGTATAGTCTCTCTGGGGGGACCTGCGGGAGGAGGAGCGGTCGTCCCTGATGCTGGCAGTGCTGCCCCGGGGAGGGGGGGAGAAGGAGGCCTTGCGCGGCGGAGAGGCCCGGAACCCTTGCTGGGTCGAGGCAGACGAGCGGTTCAAACTACTCCTCAAAATAAAGACAATTTATCATTAGTAAACATGGTGTCCAGTGACAACAAAAATTATGTGTACAAATAAACGTCCTGTTGATACAGTCATTCCTATTAACTCATACTGCCATCAATTTGGCATGGCCAAACACTTCATTAAAAATTTGAATAACATATTTACTGACATTTTTGTCATTGAGTTCAAAATTTTTAATTAAACAAAAAGTCAAAAGTTCCTCTAAGTGTTAAAATGGCAAAAAGATTAATTATTATTTTTTATTAACGTTTTTTAAGACAAGATTTTTATGCGTAGCAAAAGGGTTACAATTATTATAAGCAATAATTATCAGCCTGAAACACTCATCTACAATATCTTCCACAAATTTGTTAAGTAAATAAATTATTCTGGTTAAAGGGAATTTGTCAGGCAATGTAACGTTTTATAACAGCTGATCGAAGTTGCAATGCAACAAGCAGTTTGAAATCGCTCTCCTCAAAAGTCTTGAAAATAAATTAATGCCCCCCTGCCGTATTACACACATGGGAGATATTATATTATCTTAGATAATTTGTAAATTACAATAAGAATACCAACCTTCCGTAAGCAGAGTCGCCAATTGACTTAGTACCGTAGCTGCTATAATTGTCTGGGGAAGTTTCTCTGCTTTCACTGCCATCAAAGTGTGAGTTGGCAACACTAATTGTATCGATGCTGGAAACATTCTTTGTCTTCTTGTAAATTGAGACCTCATCAAATTTGTAATCTTTCACCGATTTATTATTCCTTTCATTCTTTGACTTTTCATCCATATACTGAGAATGGGCGGGCATTTTAGTATCACAAAGCCTGTCGATGTCTTTCATCGAGCGAATGATGTCATCCTCTAATTTAGATTCTTCTTCTTTGTATTGATTGATTATTTTGCTGACTGAGAGTTTTTTGTCTTTGGATTCATGCAATGAATTGGATTTTTTCATGTACATGGGGTAGACGGGATCCGGGAGGGGATTATTGTTTGCGGAACTAAAATTTAAAGATATAGACTTATTATAGGGTACCTGTTTTTGCTGGAGGGGGGTACTATTTGCATTTATGGAATTTTGAGCACTATTTCTCTTATTTTTCAAATCCAAACCATCTAAAGAATCTTTAATGGGACGCGATTTGGTTTTTGAAAATGAATTAGTATGTATGGGAGAAGAATCATCATCCAAAGATGACATTAATTCCTCCAGATCGTTATAAAGAGCATCTTCATCTTGTGGAGACATCTGTGAGCTCATACTTTGCTCTAACGAGATCATTATCTTATCATACTGGGCACTGAGGTCATCGATAGTTGGTGTAGTAGATTCATCAGGATCTGAATTAGAATGATTAGAGCGCTGGAAAGAATTTGTATAAGTCTGAGACAATTTCTTGTGGGAAACCTGACTCAATTGTTTGGGCGGATTGTTACTAACTAGAGACTCTGTGCTACTGAGCAAAGCGGGATTGTCCAGTAGCTTTTGTACACTCGGGGGAATCTTGTCGTTGATTAGTTTTGGATCAATAAAAGTTTCTTGAGAATTAGACAAGTTATTTTTGATCGCATTACTATTTGATAAAACCTTTGTATTATCCATTTTGGTTTTTGGTGCACTAATTTTTCCAACGGGTTCTAATTTAATAATTCTATGTTTTTCTGTACGATTTGGAAACCTAGACGGTACGTCAGACAACCTGTCAGGTGATCTGCTATATTTGTTTTCTTCCTTGGGATTATAACTTTTGATTTTAGGAGAAGAATTATTGGATTTGATTTGTGAATCATTATTGTTTGAGTAATTGTGATTTTGTAAAGTTTTGGTAGAATATGTGCTGGGCAATGTTGTGTTTGACTTGGCTGGGATGAACTTGCCACTATTATTGTATTTGTTGGAAGGGCTTCGCAATGATCGTGTTCTTTGAAAATTTGGGCTTGGAGTTATATTGTTATTGATGACATTTTCATCCCTTGACTTCCTAGGGGTTTGTTGGACGGGATGGGTTGTGACAGGAGATAACTCTTTTTTATATTCTATGGGACTAATGTCCAGTTTGTGTAAGTTTGTGGATGATGACATTAAGTCCATCATTTGACGTTTGGCTGATAGGAACGGGTCATAACTATCGTCAAACCTGAAAAGTGTTGATCAGCTTTTTATAGATAGTTACAGAAATACATATTTAAATATTTTTTTAAACTTAGTATCTACCATACACATACACATTTAGAATTTTAATAATACACAGGAATACATTTTTTATTAATCTCAGTATGTAAATAATAATAATAATAATATTTGGACGATTTACATAGCGCCGTTTTTGTGAAAAATCACCTTAAGGGCGCTGTATGTATTGCTGCTAGCTTGATATCAATTATTTTCAGATTACATATAATAAATTAATAAGTTTTATTTTGATATACATAAACTGAAGTAAATTCTTTTCTATTAATTTTGAAAATTTAATTAAATTTAATTTAAGCTTATTGTCAATAATAGTAGTATGTTGTACAAATGAACAAACTTGGATTTGTTGAAGCTGCGAGAGAAGGTATTGACCACATCATCAGCCCCGCCGCGAGAAGTCTTCTTTATGATAGGCAAGTGCTGTAGATCGCCACTGCCATCTACCAATAATACTTCAATCAATTAGTGCTATCATAATAGGATACATTTACATGACGTCATACGAGATGAAGTCATCTCGTATATAATTTAAATTCAAGGCAGAATAAGACCCATGAATCAATTTCTTAAATAAGAGTAGAAAGAAATCTAACAACCAATTATGAACATTAAGGCGAAGCACTATGAAGTAATGCAAAATCACGGTGTTTTTAGTTTGAAAATTTGATCGCTTAGAAATATTCTAGATGCTTTAAATAAATACTTCGAAATAATCAAGCATTTTTTTGATAAGTTTTTTTATAAATAAGTCCAGAAAAAATAAATAAAGTATAAGGTTTATAAATATGTACAGCTTTAAAACTCAAAATCTCCTATTTACGAACCCTTTTTCGGTTATGTTTTTATTGTACAATGTGGCAAATAAAGTTATTTAGAAAATGATCGTAAAACGTTTATATTTGTGCCTGAACTTTGCAAAATAAAATAAAATACGCTTTTGGAGATGTTTTTTCCCTGCATAAATAAAAAAAGGCGGCAAATAAAAACTGCAGAGCACATATTGTAGACATAAATTGTGTATAAAATTGATGATTACCTGGTGGAGCCTTACGATTGTCTCCAACGGAAGAGCGTTCACTGACACCAGAATCCACGGAAGCTGAACGACTGAGGGAATATTTTTCCCGAGTGAGGCCCCTGAAACAAATTTAAAAAGAGATTGAAACTAAAAAACTAAGTGATAAAAATATATTCTCAATGAATCTGTTTCCAGATCACAAAACACTTGTGTACTGCTATTGCCGATAGGCTCAATATAAAAACAAGTAAGTTATTAGAAAAATAAAATAGGCGGGCAGATTGCGAAAATTTTGCATCGGCACACCAAGAGTTAATAAATAGAGAATTATGATTTGAAAATAATTATGATTAAAATCAAATACAGTTTTTTTTTTGTTGAATGCTTAAATTTTTTTTTAATATTTAGCTAGTGGGGTAAAAAATTACATAATTAAAACCCCGTTAGCGAAACATGTCATAAAATCTGTAAATTAGTCAGATTTTTGGGTGTCCTAAAAATTTTACAAATAAGAGATACGCCTGTTTGTATTGTGGGCGATAAATTATTTGTCAGTAGCTTCACCACAGTTTGATAATGTCTTTGGAAGGCGTATAATGTCGTAATCAATTTCGATGTCTAAAAAAAAAATGACTAACATTATGCTATCCAACAACATTAGCACAGCGGCAATGTGAATTCTCAAAAAAAAAAAATATAACAATAATTTCTGTTCTCTAAAAAAATTATGACGGTTATGAGTTTTATCATAATATCTAAGTGATTATTTCGAAAGATCAATCTATTATTCCGACGACTATATAATTATGAATTTGTTCATTTGAATGAATTATGATAAAGCAGCGCATAATGAATTTTGAACATTACAATTCTTAAAATAATCAATCATTTTGAAATGGATACCTCGATTGATGCTGAATGATGACAATGATAAATATAAAAAAAAATATATTGTTAAAGAGTGAAATAGAATGGATAAACATTTCATTTACAACATTATCACAATCACTGAAGAGGTTGACCGATAGATGTGTGTCGGTATATCTGAAGTAAACTCAATCTTTTCTTTCTTTAGATCTCACATCTTAATCTTTATCCGCTGGAGCGACCACGCAAAATAAATAAATTTGCCTCGATTGCTCGAGATTTCCCAGAAGATAATTTTTTTAATTTTTCGCCAGCATTAAATAATCATACCTTCGAATTTTAACATGAAGACATAAAAACTTATTATAGTGCTAATAAACACAATTACATTACTTTTATTATAGTGTTATATAGCCAATGAATTAACCTGTATGTAACCGTTTATCTCATATCTGTAGGGTTTATAAAAAAAATATTAAAAAACGTAAAGTTTGTAACCGGGCGAATCCTGCATATTTTTTACGTTGAAACTGTCATGAGGGGTACCTATTCGAGTCAACATAGAATATTTTCGATTGTATGTTGTCTGTGGTATACTTATAATGAAAGGTGCACACCTATGGAAAAAGGACTTAATTTTAACCGTAAACAGCTTATCAAAAATTCTGCAGGAAGAACATATTTTAAAAATTTATTTTTAACATCGTTCTAAAATAGTCTACGAAGTTCGGATTTGCAACATCTATGGTCATAATAGATAAAGCATTTCAATAGCTTCGTTTTAAAATAAATGGCTGGCCGGGGAAATGTTTTAAATAATTACAATAAATATTTTACGAATGGTAGGAAAATGTGGTCTAATTTTTGACCGCTATCAATTGCAGAAAAATAAAAGTGGTCCATTTTTCGACCATAATCGCTCCAGTGGTTAACTGTTGACATGGGTTCGTAGGTGCACTATTGCTGAAGACCTCTCGAGGGACGGGTTTTATTATGTACTATTTACTTACTGCCTTCAACATGTTGTCCTAACATGGGAAAATCTGTTAAAAATGGATACCTTTATTAATTTGAAGCGAAAATATATATATTTGCATGCCGTCTAACAGACTCCTACGTCATCAATTAAAGGTTCAGATTATCTATCAGTCACCACTTCAGTTTCAGTATTGAAACAAAAAATGGACAGTTACGTCGAGCGTGTTATCTCTTGGGGTAAAAATAATCTCGTTGAATTTAATGTTTCAAAGACCCAATCATGTCTGATTAGGTGTAAAAAAAGGATCGAAATGAAAATTTAGTCTCCTTCAACGGAAGCAATCTTCCAATCCGGCCCTCCAATGATATGCTTGGTGTAACTCTAAGTGACCAGCTAAGATTTGGGGGTTAGGAAGCCAGAGTTAAGTTAGACTCTCAAAAACTGGGCGTACTGTACAGAGCCTGCAGATACTTTAATAGTACACAACTTTTAACCCTGTACAAATCACAAGTGCACCCCACGGTTGAATTTGGCGGACACCTCTGGTCTGGAGCCCCAAAATACCTGAAAAAACCCCTGACTCTGTGCCGAAACGGGCGGTCCGTTTGATAGATTCTCCTAACTTAACAAACGGATTGCAATCTTTAGAGCACAGGCGTCGGGTGGGAATGCTATCCTTATTCTACCGGTATTTCAATGGAAGATGCTCTGAGGAACTAGCGTCATTGATCCCTTTGGCACTGGTGCATAGTCGGGAAACACGTCAAACGCGTGCCCAAATATCTACACAGTTGACATTTGTCACATGAGAATGGGTCGCTTTTTCGACTCGTTCTTGTGTTCAACAGCTCGGCTGTGGAATGATTTGCTGGCCTCTTAGTTTCCTCCTTCCTACAACATGGGTCTCTTCAAGACCGATGTTCATTCCTTCCTCTCCCCAAAAAGACCCCCCCACACAGCATCTGAGATGACATAGGCCCTGAGGGAAATTATTTTCCTCAGGGCCTCCTGTGTGGTGTTAATCTGAAAAATAAAAAAAAATCTATGAAGAGAATAACCAACTCACCTGCGGCTCTTGATGACGGGTGCCCGGTAGGAGGTGCGTGCGATGAGGCGGGAGCGAGCCACGCGCACCCCCTCGGGGCCGGAGGTTTGCGCGCCGGGTGCCACGGCCAGCTTGGTCCGCTCAGCACACCATGCCACGTGGCGGTCCCAGGCGCGTGCCCCAAACGCCCGCCCGCAGTGGGGGCACTTGGCATTCTCGGGAGGAGCGTGCAACTGGAACAAAAAAAAAACAATTCATATTCCAACCCAGACGATTTCTGTAAAAGGTTTGATGGTAAATAAGCTGAGATTTCCACTAAATAATGTCAAAATAATATTAAACCCGATGTTGGTTTTGACTTATTAGAAGGAGAAAACGGTATTATTGGATTATTGAAAGGTTTGTGACTAATTCATATTGGTTCATGGTTGATGGTTATAAATAATAATATATTAACACAATTTTAAACTTTTCCCACTTAATTTATTTTTGACCGGTTTCAGCCTATTAACCCATTCCTTCAGAAACATTCGAAGGCATTCCCTCCGAGCCGCCATAATTTAGAACTCCCGAAAGCATGTTTACCTAAAAAGTAGTACGCATTGACATCTTAGGGGGCATCCATTAATTACGTGAGCACAAACGGGTGGGGGGTCCAGCAAAATCTCACGTTACTTGAAAAAAATATACGAATTGGCCCAAATTTATCTCACCGAGGGGGAGGGGGGGTCTAGATTGGAAGAAAACCTGCTCACGAAATAAATGGATGCCCCCTTATAGTTTTCTTGAGTAGGGTAATTAATCAATAAACCAGGACAAGTTTCAATCAAAATAATTTTGGATGGGATGGGTTAAGGCCATCTTTAGACTGGTAGAATGATTCCTTAAACTATGGTTTAAATTAGAGATGAAACAGATAGTTGTTTGGCCGGATACCGGACATCCGGCGAGCTGCGAGGCCGGATGGCCGGATATCCGGCGGCCGGATATTTGGCCCATTGTCTCGCTGCATGTCGTGACGAGTTTAGCGCCGCACAGGTGCAGCGAACGCGATCAGATCAATTCTGGGGGTTTCGATTGCCATCGTGTAAATTTTCTACATTTCTAGTAGAAATTTACCACTAGTTAATTTTGAGTATTAATTAATTCAAAATATTTTCTTTGATAAGAAGAAGAACAAGAGGTATATTGTAGTGCTTCAATGTCAGTATTTCATCATTTCAATAATCTGTCTTTTTTAAGATTTTTAGTTCACTATAATGGTGATTGTGATTTGTTCATCATGTTAATTTAAGTTTTCGCTACTCTGCGAGGTTTTTGTAAGTTTTTACTAAAAGTTTTTGGTTTAGATATTTATTATTTATGTCTTTATATTTAAAGTGAATATCTCAGAAGAAAATTTTTGTTTTTTGGAAGGCCTTATGGCTTTTTTGTAACTTTTTCGACTTTAAATAAAAGTCGTCATAATTATAAGCCATTTTATTGATATTTACCTCACAAAGATTAATGTATTGCATTTTATTATAGGAAATTGTCGTAGTTTTTTAATATCCAGTATCCGGCCGGATATTGAGTTACTATCCGGTATCCGGCCGGATAGCAAATTTAGGCCGGATACCGGATAGTTACCGGATATCCGTTTCATCTCTAGTTTAAATAGGTGTACAATTATTTTATTTAAAAATAAATGGATTTTCCTATCTGCGTTGCTATTTTGTATTTGACGACTGTATTTACAATTATCTGGTTATTACCAGTAGGCACAAATTACCTCAGTTTTATAGGACAATTTACAATTAATTTGAGGAGAATTGTTTTCACTCATTTTCAGTTGTCAGGAAGGAGTCTATTATTAATATATTCGGGATTATATATATGAGATTTTTTATTGGTACATATTTGCAATGTTAGATTCAAAAAGGATGACACATTTTACATTGGAATAGGGGGAGTAGTATGCAGTATCCCCTTTAGTAGATTATTAGCCTATTAAAACTGGTTGGTATTAAGTAAATAAGTAAAACAAAGTTATAAGGTTTTTTTAAATCATAATGCTAATGGAAAAAGTGGTTTTAATCAAAATATTATAGTACATGCTGTATTGTGCGTGGTTATTTATGGATAATAAATAGGAAAGGAAGAAAACATTTACTGTAAACAGCTCTTGTGCTTGACATGAAATCTAACACTTTGAGCAACTAGGCCGCTTGAATGATTATTATGTTATCAAATTAATGGGTACATTAATTTAGCAAAACAATTTCAAAGAAGCTTAACAACTGGTTATAAAACACAATATAACTATTGCTGACTCAGATATTTATTTGAAACCATATTGGAATTGATATTTGAGATTATTAAAAATTGAATGCAATTCCCTATTTTATTAACTCCAAGAGATTATGTATTATCAAAAACCAGCTGAAGCTCCCCCCATTGCCTGGGTTTTATTCTGCCAAGGGGTAGACCAGGAGAAGGGAGTGGATTTTCAAATCTTATGCAGACAGCGATCTTCCTTTTGTTTTGAATGTAAAGTGTGCAAAATTTCATCAATCTCGGAATAAAAATGTAGATTCATTTAAAAAACAAACCCACGGACATTCATCTTTTATTTATATACTAGCTGAAGTCCCCGTGACCTTATTTACCATCATTAAAATATAAAAGGTCAAGTGTACAAATTTTTATCAATCTCTGATAAAACTACAGATTTGCACAAAAAATTAAATATACGCCGTCCGCTTGGTGTCCGACACGCGGCCGCCTGCACATCCGCCCGACACATAGCACAGACACCTTTATATAGATAGATAGAAGATAGGGGTTATACAATATATATGACAGATTTCTAGGAAAGAAAGTGTCAGCAATATTAGTAATCACTTTAAATGCAGTTGACCGTTGAGATGTTTATTAGAAATTTGATTATTTGGAAGACTAAAAAGCTCTTTCCCACCTTGCTCGATGTTCGGGGGCTCGGCTGTTTTGTTCTGGTTGTCATCTTAGTAGTAACAGTCGGCATTTCCTTTTCAACAAATGGGCTGTTCTCCGGCAGCCCAAAATTCTTTGGCAGAAATTGCGCTAATTCCGTTCCTGGATAATAAAAAAAGCCATGAAAATGGATTACAAATATGTATGGTAACTCATTTAAAATAATATTACATTCATTTAATAGAGAAAATAACACAGTAATTTAAAAGTGAAACAAGCTGACATTGTTATGAGAAATTAAAATTAAAAAAAAAAAAGTTTTTTTATTTGAATTTAAATTTTGCAAAACTGCTGAAAGCAAAATTTGTAAACATTTGATGAAAATCTAAAACTATTCTGACACATTTTTGGTACACAAATATTGAAAATTTTATTATTTTTTGCCAAAAAACATTTTCTTCGACAATAATTTATTTTGCATAACATCTGATAATAATGGCGATTTAACATTTCAATACAATATAATATGTTTATTATTTGAATTTATAAAAGATTCAAGTTCATCTATAAATTTAAGTACATACATGATAATGGTAATTTCTATGTACGGAACAAAAGGAAATGTATGCACATAAATTACTGCAAGTAAAAAAAAAAGCAACCTTCTCGGCGTTGTCTGGAAGAGTCGAATTGCTTTCGTTTTTTGGCTGCCGTCTTCTGGCAGATGACTGTGTGCTTCACCAGGGAGTCGGGCAGGAAGGTGCGGCCGCAGATGTCACACGGCAGCAAGTGAAGATCAAGTGGTGAAACTACCAGGAAAAAGATAATGTTTTAACAAGACCAAAGTTAATTTTAGGAAGAGGTGAAAAAGGGTATTGGGGTCAGTTGTGTCACAAAAAAATTGAAATCAGCCTTTTAAAAAAAAATTTTATATGAATACCGCACAAGAGTCCCAACTGCTCCCGTCTGAAGCCAGTGAGACTATGGCATCCCCAATTGGGGTATGTTGTGAGGCTGAGGGTAGTGGGGAGAGGAAGGAGATAGGGAGAGGAAGGTGTGGAAGTACCTGGCTATTCTGATCTGGTCATCAAACACGGCGAATGCCATTTCAAGCAACGCTTCAATTCTGAATGGTGGTCTTACACCAGGGCGATACAGAGAGTATCTTCCACTCTAGAAAGTGTCGCAAATATACTTAATATTATTTTAAATGAATAAATTGTGAAATAACACAAATTAATCAAATAAAATTTATTTGCCACGCCGGGATTCGATCCCGCGACCTTCGGTGTGCGAGTCAAGCGTCTTACCGCTGAGCTATGCCGGCCGTCAATCGAACAGTATTAATATCCTAGCATCTATTCGATCCCGCGACCTTCGGTGTGCGAGTCAAGCGTCTTACCGCTGAGCTATGCCGGCCGTCAATCGAACAGTATTAATATCCTAGCATCTGCGTGTGGTTGAATTTCAGAACCCAGCCACAGGTGCATGTCGATGCCATGCTTAACGGCCGCGCTTCAAATAACATCTGTGTACGTGGAGTTTCACACAAAGCTACCATTGTAATTCGATTTGTAATTCAAGAATTCGTCACAAGATGGAGCTACTTCCGTCGGCAACACGCAAATGGGAATTTCCACTCCTAGGTATAAGTTCTACGAATTTGTAAACCTTGAGTATCTCGCAGATTTCGGAAGATTGACGGTAATTCTCGGTTGTATAAAGCGGCTGTATACTACATATTACGTCATCGTTCGTCCCGGTTACTTTTTCGCAGTGACTTGCCATAACTGGTTGACAGTGTTGGCACTGTTGACAGTGGATACACGGGCTCATTTTGCAACCAGTTCCTATATTGGATTTACAAAATGATCACCAATCACCATCACTAACTTGGCGAACCTGAAACAAAAGCCGCCCGCAGAGCCTAGCAGTAAAAACCTGTGGAGCTAGTTTTTAACTGCTAGTTAGTATATAAGTGTTTGAAAAAATTGAAAAAAAAGTGAACAAGTTATGTAACCGAAGTTGCCGAAAAAATATTAAAAAGTTATAAAAAAAAATACATCGAAATCCTCTAGTAAAAAAAATAAATTTTTTGGGTTCTCTATGTGATGTAGATTCATCACTTTCCTTTCTAAACTATGAGTTTCCGAACGCCGTGTAGATTGGTAGATAAAATTTTTCCCAATAAATTCAGTTTCAAATTGTGCGTTGTATTGACAGCACACTCTTTCAATCCTATTTGGAGGGCAACAAACTGTACTTACTAGTTTCTTCTTTTACTTCAGTGTTTGCGTTGTAATCTGGGTCAGTTTTGGTGACTTGAATAGGACTGTCCAAATTAACATCCTGTATTGTATCTGTAAATACAATGATTCATTTTTAAACATGTAAGGATTGAAAGTAAATAATGATAGTGCATAATGATATATAGTCCTTCTCACAATGGCTCACCCTTTCAACGAGAAGTTTATTGATTCCAATCAACGTAGGAAATTATTAAAAATGCAGCATAAATAATGATCAGTAATATGTATTAAATATATTGTATTCACGTGTAACAAAAATCTCAAGGGAAAGCATAATATACATATATTATGGAATGCTATACTTTTCAGTCCTGGAGGGTGATTCTGTATCTTTTGTGTTAACTCAAAATTTCAAGCTTCTCTTGCTGTAATATTATTTTTTTTTATTTATTAGAAAGAAGAGATCAGGGATGTTTAGTTAATCTAAACATTATATTAGGGTCGTTATCAGAACTCATCTATGAACTGCTAGCTTGAAAAATATTGGCAAACGAACTAAGAAATATATACTGAACTTGGAAGGATGAAATAGCGCTTATTTATTTACGGTAAAGTGTACCTTTAAACAGAATACAAAATTTCTTATTAAAAAAATTATACAAAACAATTATACAGTGTAAAACATATAAATACGATTCAAATTAACTAAAATGTACATTGAGGTTTTAAAAAACAAAATGTAAATTATTAACTGTTTTATATCTGCTAAGTCTGCATATTAGTTACCTAAGCCGTGAATTGCGGGCGTAGCCAGGGGGGGGCTCCCCCGAAAAGTTAAGATGTCAACATCAATAATATTAAAATAACGAGAGGCGAGCGGCGTAACTTATTTTATTACTAATTATTACACTAATAATGTATTTTGGATTCACCCTCTCTACCACCCGCTGCTGGTCGTCGTCGATTATCCGATCGCATTCGGTAACCTTCGGTATTGTTATGTATCCCCACACCAGTGATGGTATGTCTAGGGAAAGTTGACTAGATCTCGGGGAGAAAAATATTTTTTAGCGAAAAGGGAAATCAGCACAAAATCTAGGGAAATTTCGAACTGGTAAATTTTTTATTACATATGACAATATTACTGGTATTATATACCTATATGTTTTTTGGAATTCCCATGAATCTTAAATATTGTTTATGTACTTACAAGCAATTATGTCAAGCAATGTTATTTTTAACACTGACAACTCAAAATGACATTATGTATCTAAAAAGATAAATGGGGACCTCTGAAGAAAAAAAATTTAACTTTCAAGTTTCGTTTTTTCGGTGATTGAGGATTTTTATTTTGAAAATTGATTTTTTTATTTGGAATTCCGTTTCTAATCAGTGGTAAGTGTATACGTACTTTGAAATTATTATTCCACTTACCAAAAAGTATTTAATAAAAATATAACAGGATTAAGGTGAGCGTCCATCTGTCCGCACGCACGCAACGCACGCACGGCATGCAACGGATTTTTCTATATCTTTATATGAATTAGTACAGCACTGCGTCCACTACCGGCAAATACCGGCCCGCCGGTATTTTTGAGCAAAAAATCCCTTGCGTGCCGATGACGTCACACGGATTAGCTGACTGAGCAAAAAAATGCGTTGCGTGCCGGCGACGTCACACGGATTAATTGACTTTAGTTCGCAGCTTGCATCGCTCACTGCCGCAAGTGTTGTTTGGTTTTTTTTTTTACATTTTTTACATTAAATAATTTCCCTCAGAGCCTGTGTAGTCTTTGAGGATGCTGTGTGGAGGGTCTTTTTGAGGAAAGGAAGGAGTGAACATGGGTCTTGAAGAGACCCTTGTTGTAGGAGGGAGGAAACACAGAGGCCGGTAAATCGTTCCACAGCCGAGCTGTTGAACTCAAGAACAAGTCCTAAAAACGACCCGTTTTCATGTGACTAATGTCAACCGTGTACAAATGTTGGTCGCGTGTTTCCCGACTGTGCACCGGTGCCGAGGGGATCAATGACGCTAGTTCCTCGGAGCATCTTCCGTTGTAATACCGGTAGAACAAGGACATCATTCCCACCTGACGCGTGTGCTCTAAAGATTGCAATCCGTCTGTTAAGATGGGAGAATCTGTAAAACGGACAGCCCGTTTCTGCACAGAGTCAAGGTTTTTTTTTTTAGGTAATTTGGAGCTCCAGACTAGAGGTGGATGCCAAATTCAACCGTGGGGCGCACTTACGATTTGTGCAGGGTTAGCAGTTGTGTACTATTAAAGTATCTACGGCCCTGTACAGTACGCCCAGTTTCTGAGAGGCTAACTTAACTCTGGTTGCGATGGAGCCCCCATACCTGAGATGGTCACTTAGACTTACACGAAGCATATCAATGGAGGTCCTGTTCGGAAGAATGCTTCCGTTGAAGGGGACTAGATTATCATTTCGATCCCTTTTAGACGTTATCAAACATGATTGGGTCTTCGAAACAATAAATTCGACGAGGTTATTCTTACCCCAAGAGAAAACACTCTCGAGGTAACCTTCCATTCTTTGCTTCAAAGCCCTCCGAGCTATTGGGGTTTGTGTGCTCTTTGGAGGCTTGGTTGTTTGTTTTAGAAAATTGAATTGAAATTGAAAAGCCACAAAAATTAAATTAATCTTCATCATGAAGTAAATCAGGAACAAATAACGAATGATATTCCCCAAACATTGGTCGCTTCAAGTTTATTTTATGAACCCACATTCTACGTTTAGTTTTACGTTCTTCTTCTTCTGCCAACAAGCAACTGATAATGATAATATCTTCGTCAATCTCCATGACAGACGACCGTCGTCTACTACAAAAGTACTCAAACTAAATTTAAAATCCGTTTACAGTGGACGCATGCCATCGGCAAATCCGTTCAATCCGTTGCGTGCCGTGCGTGCGTTGCGGCCGGCGCGGACAGGTCGACGCTCACCTTTAGTGTTACAGTCAGGTGAATAAGTACTTGCGTAAATGTGATTATTTGAATAATTTGACGGCTTAAAATGTTATAACATGTACAACTAACGTTTATTATGTGCATGCATGATGGAAGAGAATTTATAAATGATATGGTATTTTCAGTATTGTTCAAGTAAAAGATTTTTTTAGTTTGTGAGACTCGTCACTAGAGTCTCACAAACTAAAAAAATCTACATATTGGGATCATGAAATAAGTCAGTAGCAATAATGCAGGGCTGTCAATAAAGGAATTAATGATTTTAAAAGGAAAAGTGATATCAGATACCAATCTTTTGGTGGAATTTTGTGAATTTGTGAAGTTGGAAACCTTACAACAACCGCTTTCCAGTTATCTTAAGATATTATACACAAAAATACAAGGTTTAAAAGGAATTTTCTAGAAGAGGAGGAACAAGTCTTCGTGAATTTAAAGATCTGCATCAATAATACGCATTGTTCGGGAAATATTTTTTCACATCATTTGACATTTAACTGCAATGCTCCTTTCTCCTATCGCCCATTAACATTGTTTATTTATTTCACACACAGCATTACAATACAACACATACTTGATCTTGATAACATGATTTAATGGTAAGTAAGATCTTTTACACATCTTAGAATGAAATACTGTGAATTATTGGTAATTCAAATGAAATTCTTGAAGAAAACGTAAAGCTTGTATGAATGGTTGAGAATAGCTTTGTAATATTCATTTTTAAGTAGAGTTCGAGGGCTTAAAGTCAAACAACATTATCTACAAAAAAACAAACAAACAATTATTTTAGGGCTTAAAGAAAAAAAAAACCTTTTCTACAAAAATCATACCAATAATTTTAGGGCTTAAAGTAAAAAAAACCTTTTTTTAACAAAATTATACCAATAATTCAAGAGCTTGAAGTCAAACAATATTGTCTACAAGAAAACATGGTAATACTGATTCTACTATTCCAAGAGTAAAAAATTCTAAAATTTGTTTTGAATGCCATTTGGTGAACATTTTTGTTACTTTAATACGCACATGACCGGTCAGTGGTTGAGTGGACATCGCGTTTGGGTCCCACCCAGGCGTTCTGTGTTCGATTCCTCGGCTGGCTAAGTCCTCCATCACGACTCAAGCAATATTTTCGGCTTACTGTGGTGGTAGTAGGAGATTTTCAAATATTGTCGGGTTATTCGTAGCCCGGGAAAAAAAATAATTAAAAAAAAAAATGTGCCTAATCCGGTAAAAAAATCAAGTAAAAACTGTATACAACTAATATATTTTTATGAATAAAGAATAATAAAAAATTCTAAATAATTTACTCAAAAGGGAGTATTATTGAAAATATGGCCAAAGACTGTTATTAAAAAATTAACCCCTACAAAAACAAAACATAAATCTTAGCAAAAGAGCAGTATGTATGATTTTCTTAGCTAAATGGCAGTAAATGCCGATAACTACAGTAGTTGCTGCTTTTTTGCTAAGAATTAAAAACCAAATCCTGATAAAGAAATCACCAGTGATTGGATAACTGCAGTGGCCAAAACCAAAATTGGTCATCGTTGTCTTAATTTATTTATATTGTAAATAGTAGCTGTATCAATATAAAAAATAAACCCAGGGTAAAAATAAAGTTTTTTTTTTTTTAATGTATTAACATTCAATTTTTATAAGAAAAACTTTCTTTTTATTACTTTTTTGAAGGTTATTCCCATCAGTGAAATATATCATATTAGAATAAGTTAACAATAATAATATAAACGAAAATATGAAAGAGAACAAGACACGGAAAAACAGAAAAAGACAATGGTCGCAACTGGGACTCGAACCCAGACCTCTCCGTCCTCTCCGAGTCCCAGTTGCGACCATTGTCTTTTTCTATTTTTCTGTGTCTTGTTCTCTTTCATATTTTCGTTTAGATTATTATTGTTAACTTATTCTAATATGATATAATACATTCATTTTTAATTTTCGGGCCACCTCTTGGGAGTAGCCAATTTTAGAGAAATGGGTGTAATAGACAATGATGTCTATCTGCCGAGTTTCAGCTCGATCGGATGTCGGGAAGTGGGTTAATTTCCACTTCCAAAATTTGCATTCATTCACGAAAACAAAATCGAAATTCAAACAGATGTATTGATGTGATAAAGTATATTGAAAAAGGACATACTTTTATGTATAGGTACAAGTAATTTTCACTATCAGATGAAAAAAAAATAGGAAAATTAAAGATTTTCAAGATTTCAAGTCTGCCAAAGCTAATTCTGCGAAAGTGACTATTTGCGATATGAACATAATAATTTTTATAGATTATAAGAAACTTCCTAGTATAATTAACAAATTAACAATATGAAGCTGCGCACCTACATAACTTCCATGACTCAGTTCCCAGTAGGTCAATAGAGGAGATTACACGATGCAGTAGGTAATGTACAGATTTTGGAAAAGAATATGCGTAGGCATATTTCTTGAAAAAATCTATAATGAATAAATTAAAGGATCCTCAAAAAGGGCAACGTGTTGTCGCGGGATTCACGGATTAAAAAAAAAATATATATATATTGTTCAGAAACTTGGACCACTGATGCCCTAAAATCGAGTAGATTTAAAAAAAAATGCAATTGGTTATGTTCAAGTTTTAACTGTTGAGTTTGGTGAAATTTGTATGCATAAAAAAAAAAATTAAATGTCTTAGATCAGTGGTTCCGAAAGTGGTCCGTACGGACCCCCAGGAGACCCCAGGATCATTCAGGGGGTCCGTGGAAAATAAAAATTGATTTGGGGGTCCCTGAATGACGTCAGGGGGTCTGCAGCGAGGTTTTGACACATTTTTATTCAAAATTGCCCGGGGTCCGAGGGCCAAAAGAGTTTGGGAACCACTGTCTTAGATAAACAACAATTTGCATTTTACAATTTTTTCATTTGTTTTTCTAATTAAAAATAATTATTTTTGTAAAGAATTATGTACCTACACACACACAAAAAAAATAAAACATGTTGTATTGAAGCTGAATTCTGATATCTTAGGTGTACCTAATTAAGTAAAGTATTTTTTAAAGTTATTTAGAAAAAAAGCAGTAAATATATATAATTGCTGCCTTGTTTCTCGCTGATTCTCTTTTCTGTTTACACTATTATTGAAGCACGTCAGTCATTTATCGTAGATAGAAGGCATTTATTGATTTAAATCTTATAATTCAATAATATTATGTCTATTATTAGATAAAGTAATTTGACCTTAAGACCTAAAATTATTTGTATGTTTTTTGTAGATAATGCTGTTTGACTTTAAGCCCTCAAGTTATCATGTTTTTTGTGTAATTTTTATTTTATTAGTGTGTAATGAAATCTAGTAACAATACAAATATCATTCCTGAGGTGAGGTCAATTACAGCTCAGTGAGTAGGACTTTTGCCTGGAAGTTTGACGGATTGAGTTTGATTCCATGACAAAAAAGAACATTGAAGAAATATAGAAAGGGCGAAGAAAAAGAAGAATAAAAAACTAGCCTAACCTATCATCTTAGAATGTTCTGTTTCGTCACTGTTCTGTTTTATCCAGTTACCGTTGAATTTAAATCCCACAGCAGGTACCTATGTCCTTTACAGCATTATGATGCATTTTGAAAAGATTTATATTATAAATTTTAAGTTTTACAGCATCTTTTTTGTTTGTTTCATTAATCATCAATCATTAAAAATGATCATAAATGTAAAAAAATAAATTTAATGAAATAAAGAAATGAACCTACTATATAATCCTTCCTCGGGTTGACCATTCGGATAGATGGAGGAAAAGGACCCTCGCCTGTGTCCTGAAATAAATCATTTTAAAAAGCCTGTTAGTGATTAGTGATTGGATCTGAATAACCTGTATTCCAACTTTCCTCTTGATTTTGCTTCATCCTCTCCCCTGTTGTATTGAACAAGAGGTGTGTAATATAACACCTTGCCCATCAGTGGCACATAGTGCGGTGGAAAAGAAACTTAAATGGGAGGAAATGGTGTTTTGCATTAAATATGACAATTATTACTTCATTTAATTTTGAAACCTTTAATATGGGGGATTTCCATTTTAATTTGACTTTTTTATGAAATAAAACACCTTTAAAAACCCTTTTCAACTTTTTTATTAGTGACCAGACTAGTTTCACCTAATGACAAGCATCTTCAGACTAATACAATTTTAACTAAATCTATGGTATGTATATGTACATAGCATCTAACTATGTCCCATCTAGGTCTGGTCATTATTAAAAAAGTGGAAAACAGTTATAAATATACCTACTTTAGTTAATTTTGTGCAAAAGCATTGATCAATTAAGATATTATCATCAACCATAGCACCCTTGAGGTGATTTTTCACAAAACGGCGCTATACAAATCATTCAAATATTATTTTGATTAAATATTTTAACGATGGCTATTATTGAGGTTATAAAGGTTAACAATTGAATCCAAACATAAAATGATGTTCAGAAGGAGACATATTTATATAATTCAATCATAAATAATTGTGCAGATTATTATGTTACAGCCATTATAATCATGTTAATAGCAAAATATTAAGTAGCCTTGTTTTATTAGAATCTCTGAAATTAAAATCAAATGGTCAATGTTAATTTATACAAAGTAGGTAAATCAGATAATATGTTATTGAAGAAGATAATACTAATAAATCTAAACGAAAACATGAAAAAGAACAAGAATCGAAACACAGACAAATTAAATTACCTAACTGTGTTTAAATTAGTCGAAGATAATTGTGTTAATTCTTGAAATTAACACAATTGTCTATTCGAATTTCTACATTCTTGCAGTGTTTCAAGAAGCTCTGCGGCGAATGGTTGCCGACTGCACAGTCAACCGCACAACATCTTAATTAAAAAATAATAAAAAATGCAATTAAAGGAATACTTTCTTGTGCTTTTGATTACATTATTTATTTTGATTATATTTTTGATTATGTTTTTGATTATATTTTTGATTATGTTTTTGATTATATTTTATACTGGAATTGATTTTATTTAGAATATGAACTGATTTTATTATATTTTATTTGAATTGATTTTATTTATTAAGATTTACTTTGAATTCCGATTTACATCATTATTTTTTAAATTTTTTTTATTTCTATTATTTATTTATATTGTACTGCGTGTGTTTAATTAGGGATTTGTTTTAATTTTATTTTCTGTTTTTTTTTATATTGGAGGCATTGCTGAAAACCAGCTGCATTCTAGGAGAAATCCTGAATTGTAGCTGAGCAGTGACCTTTTCATCAATAGACTCAATGATAAAAGAACAAAATGTTTAATACTGTAAAAAATCTATTGATGAATAAACGTTTTTATTATTATTATTATTAAATGTGAGATTGACAAAAATAACTTGAAAATAAGTGATCCCAATGGCCGAGTTGATTACGGCGTTTGTCCCGGTAAGACAAGAGATCCAGGGTTCGTGTTCCAGTTACGATCGATACCTTTTTATTTTTCTGTGTCTTGTTCTTTTTCATATTTTCGTTTAGATTTATTAGTATTTTCTTCTTCTTCAATGTATATTACATTGATGGGTAATAACCCTCAAAGGTTATAATAATTATTATAATTCAAATAAAAATGGAATAACATCAAATTATTATTTGAGAGTCTGTGGTATTGTGACAGATATTGTGTAAATCGAAATGTTGACAGTGGCTTATCAAAAATATTTCTAAAGAATCGAAAACCGGTTTAGTACCAGCGAGTACGTGCTCGGCAAGCAAGTAAGTCTTGCATAAGTGTGAATAATAAAATAACACAGATTTATATGTGTTTTGTATAAATTTGGAGAATAAGCCGGTACAAGGCGAACTTTGCTAATAAAAAAACTTAATTATTCTACGAATTAGCACTAGGAATGTAAACATATCGAAACTCGAAACATTATAAATTTTAAAGGCTAACAACAGAGTGTATATGTGAACGGTTCCATAACAACTCAGAATCAGGGAATTTCAACACCCCTTTGAAAAGTCATTAAAAAAGTTATGAAAAAAAGAAGAAAAATAGCACCCTAACCTAACGTAACCTATTTACTTAACCAATTTTTTATATATTTTTAATACTTTTCATGACTTTTCAAAGGAGGTGTTGAAGTTGCATGATTCTGAGTTGTCCGGTCACCTATTTTAACATCACTCGAAAATTTGGTTAATTTTCGGGTTAACTATGAACGGGATGATACAAAATGTCATATTATATGGGCATAAATTATTATAAATGGCTGTCATCTGTCATCCAATTCGACGAAAGCAAATATTAATTTTACCTAATTTTAAATGCGGTATTCTGCATCGCTCCGAATGCAAATACCTATTTGTATTTTATAGTAATTAAGTTGAATCAAAAGTATTTTTGGGTTAAATATATGCCCAGTGATCCTGAAAGTTTATCGAACATTTAACAATAGAAATAGAATACAGCAGAGATCTATTTAGACGTTAAAAGTAACGATCAAAATATTAAACAATTTCTATATAAAAAATAATACATATTAATTTGGACTCTGCACGCACATTAACATTTGCGGTATTCACACGGATTTACTTTCCGCTGTTAACTTTACGAACCTTGCGTAACAATGCAGTGAAAATAATTAATAAACAAACAATTGAAAAAGTTTTATCGTGAAACATTCATAAGCCAAGAAAGGAATAAAAAATCTGCCGCATAAGATAAGATGAAGACTTTATAATCTTATATTTATATTGATCAAATACCGATAAGAATAAAAATAAGATCGTACCTTTGTGAGAGAACAGGGCCTTTAGCTTTTTCATATTAATCGAACAAATTTTGAAGCCTTTCCAGAGAAACTGCAGAAAACAATGCGTTGCAAGTTGCAACAAACTGAGCTGCAATCCGCAATCTGCCGAACACTGAATACGGAACAGGAACACCCAACACTAGACTCCAGTACCTACTACAACACTAGCCTAGCACTAGAGTCGAGTAGAGAGTAGTGGTGGCGGAGAGCTAAGGATGAGTACAGAAATACACCACTGCACAGGAAATTTGTTAGCCGGTGTTTTTGTTTATTTTTAAGGAACGGAAATACGTTCGGTAGTCTCTGGAGGTGCGCACTTGAGCGTGATTGACTGCGGTTCGGAGCCACTACCACTGCACCACTATCCACTATCCCATCACACGGCATAACGCATTACAGAACTACAGGGGGGAAACAACACAAATACCCGAAACAAGGTGGAGCGGCCTCGTGAGATACTGCCATACTGAATACTGAACGTGAATGATGTTGTGTGAATGGTCGAATGATGGATACCCAGTCCCAGTGCCTTACTACTTACTACCTAGTCCAGTCCCCGCGCGCTGATAGCTGATGGGGACGAGACAGTGACGTAAAAGCTGCTGTCGCGGTTAGTAGGTATATTTTGTTTATGTTAAAAAAAGCCTTCGGTTAGCGCAAGCCGCCATGGTCCATCTGCCGATTAGTAGTAGGCAGATGCAGATGTTCATGGGTAACCTTTTTATGTTGCAACCGCTACGCATTCCCTACCTTCAGCCTACTTCACAGGTAGGTACAAACAGTAAACACACTATAATAACTCGACCCAAATGGCCGCCCGTCGAATCAATTATTCGTCGTCTCGGAAACGAATTGTAGCAAGAGAGTCGATACAAATATAAGCGGACATCGGAGAACAGTCGGTTGGGAGATACTTCCCATCACTGGCTGTGCCGCCCAGAGTGTCTCCACAGCCAGCCAGCCCATGCAACGTTCTATTTTAGGTGTCCATATAAAGCACCCACGCTAATCGCCATATAAAGAAACAATGGCAATGAGCGGCTCCAACAACACCCAAATTGAATGCAACCTGTTGAGATCATACTCGAACAGTCAAGCTGACTAGGCCCGAGCAGGTATCGAAAACCAACGGTAAGGTTCTTAGTTCCGAGAAAAACAAACTTAGACAATGTCGCGGAATAGCCGTCAGACGTGCCATTAGGAGGCTGCGTTATCTGTGTATATACCTATGTCTATAACCTTTCTCAATGCGTCCAGTGTGAGCCGCAAAGCGCATTTCCGTTGAACAATGTGTTAAATCATCGGACGCTCCTGATTTGTCATCAATGCGCTACCGCTTGCAAACAAGAGCTCGTAGTAAGTTTATTACGTAAGTCCCTGTGTAAGTGTATGTTCAGTAAGTTATTCAAAGTGTATTCGGTAGAATAATAACAATTTATGGCACTAGATTATTGGCACGACTGGCCAGGTAAAGTGTGGAAACATACATCAGAGATTAACAACACCGTCCTACCTCTTCTAACTCTCAGTCGTGCGAATTCGTATAATATAACAGTTACAATAGTGGCACAAGCGGCGAAGATTGTCGCTGAATGGTTAACGACAACGACCAAACTGTAAACGTTCATAACGAAAATAGTAAATAGTCAATGCGGTCACTAAGACAACTCTGTGCAAAGACGATTTCTAATCTAATTAGATCTAATAGAAGAAGAAAATAATGTTAACGAGAGGCAACTGATGTTACAGTTGAAGTTGTAGGGATCGAATGCTGAAATGATACATTTGATACTAATTTGGGATGTTACAAGAAATAGAGCGTTTAGGTCCTCCCTCAACACATTCCTTACTTTCTTACAAACGCCCTCCCGCTTCTCTACACATCATTAGTAAAACGAGACTAAAATACACGTTTAAAGTCTTGTATCCTCAAACAATACTAAATAACATTTTCCTATAAGGAAAACACTTAATATTGTGAAATTTTCCCACAACAAGTCGTTTGAATAAATTGCATTTCTGCGATACTCTGTCACTAATGCAAGAAATGTTGATAAATTTCATTATAAATATCGTGTGTACGTGTAAATATGAAACCTACTAACGATAGAATTTATGTAAATGCTAATCTCAAATCTGACCTTTCAAGATGTTTTGCAGCGCGCGGCGCTAAACTCTGACACTCAGAGATACGAGTAGCTCGATAAAAGATACACTGGGAAAGAGGATGACACCGATTTCGCGAAGCATTTCAAGAGTAAATAAATTTAGCAAAACATGTAAATATGTATGAACCAATTTACAAAAATATGCATGTTGTACCAAATATACATAAACTCACGACTCGTCACGTCAGCCGTTCGTCAAAGTTCGCTGGTAACGTGCGAAATAAACAGATTATGATTTCAGAACAAATCTGATAAAAAGCCGTCGCGCGTCGACATCAGTGCGACTGATGTGTTTTATAAATAATAATAAGATATTTCTTTGAAGGTTAGATGCAAACAGATTAATCATTCGGAATAAAGGGACGGTGTGTGGTGTGGACATTGTTAATGGGTAAATATACATCAGTAAGATAAATGCATTCATAAAATGCACATTAACAGTGCATAACCACGGGAATGCTGCATATTATTATTATGTCCCCATCTCTGTATAGAAAACAAGACGGTAGTACGGTGAATAACACAGTGGCGTAATGACCGCCTGGGCAGCTGTCGCTCAGAGACCAATATCTCGAAGGGGGCCGGGACAGTAAATTTCTACACAATTTTACTAATACCTACTACACCTATATAGTCGGGAAACATGTCAAACGCGCGCCCAACATATGTACGCGATTGCAATTTGTCACATGATAACGGGTCACTTTTACGACTCGTTCTTGAGTTCAACAGCTCGGCTGTGGTATGATTTGCCGGCCTCTGTGTTTCCTCTCTCTCTTTTCTTGGGTCTCATCAAGACCCATGTTCACTTTTTCCTCTCTTCAAAGAGACCCCCTACACAGCATCTTAAAAGATGACATAGGATCTGAAGGAAATTATTTTCCTCAGGGCCTCCTGTATGGAGTTAATGTAAAAAAAAACTTAGTTTTAAAGAAACACAAGTTTTGGTTCGGGGCTCTAATATGTTAATTTTTTCGTAGTAGCAGGTTCGATATCTAAAACAGCCGCCTGCGGCGCTATCTATATTTTTATCTCGATTTCAACAATCGATTAGGATGGACAATTTTAAGAATGTAAAAAAATGTTGATAAAAGCACATAAATAAGTTAAGAAATACCATAGGTGAAGTTTAGTTCATAAATTTGTTGCAGAGCGAGGCGTTTGAGTCAACGCACTGGAGTAGGTACCTATATTGTATATTTCTTGAATGGAATGAAATCTGAGATCACATGAGCGAAAATAAGCAAGAGAATCATTTTAAAAGCCCTACTGCTTTCTCTGACGACTATACTACGAGCATTGTGATGAATTCATATTGCACCAAACCTTTACAAAATATTACCCGCGGTAAAGAGATGCCATTGTTTCATAGCAATAAGTAACGATTTGCATATTGAAAGCGCATTGCACTGCAATCGATGCGGTTCAGTCCAAAACTTCACACTGGCATCGTTCAAAGTCTTGATCTGCACTAGTAAAATCTAGTCATAAATAGTATAAACGTCTGGCAACCGGCCAAAGAAGGTTGCTGACTTCTTTTGAATTACTGCCGACACCGTTTTTGATCGTAATACCCCCACTGATTGAGCGAACTCAGCCTGTATTTGTGCCGATATGTCTATGGATCTGTATGCTGACATTATGGTGATGGGATTACTGATCACGACACATAACATAATAGCATAATACACATTGTATTATAGATTAAACACTGTAACTTTGTAAATGGGGTAAAGTTTGTATACAGTGTAAACATTAAAAATGCAGGTATGTCTCTCTACGGGTCTGTGCGCTGACATTATGGTGATGGGATTACTATCACGATACACAACATAATACGCATTGTATTATAGATTAAACATATCATACGTCAATGATTAAACACAATAAATTTGTAAATAGGGTAAACTTAGTAACTTTGTATACCGAGTAATCATTAAAATGACCAAATTGTTCATTAATAATCATTGATAAAAACATAAAATGGAAAGATCTTCTCAGCCATAAAATAAATAGAATCAGGATATTAATTTATATATTCTTACGAATTAGATACCTCTAAAAAAACCATACTCAATATATTACGTACAATAAATCACTGTAATAATGTAGTCTATTCTCCAATTCGGCATTATTAGATGGGGAGCACCTTACAAAACAGCTTAACCAGCTTGTTTTTCTTCTTAGTAAATACGTAAATATTTATGTCGTTCATGTTTGCGATGTAACCAAATTAACCGTAAATATGTATTTTTAAAAAATATATCCGTAATTGTATAAACAGAAATGAAAATTATTTCTCAAAATTGTACCATGTATTGTTGTACACTCAATTTACATTCCTCCCACAAGCAAATGCTTTTAAATGAAGAACAGTATAAATCATACGATGCAAAATTGTAAGATGTACAAAATAAAATAAAATAAAAAGGTTACTCTTAGATCAGCAACATTATCGGCTACGAAAAGGTTGAAGGAATCAAAGAGCAGTTTAGATTATAAGGTCGAAGATCGCACTTTCAGAGTATCAGGCACTAAAGCTTGGAATGGGCTATTACATGAACTTAGATTAAAAATACTCAATTCAAAAGAATTTAAAAACTTAACACATCAGAAAGTTATATTCATAGGTAGGGTGGAAAACCTGATTTCAGAGCTACCCCTATAATACCTCCCCACCAGCAGTACCTATTTCTTTTAGCTCACACTTATCGTGGGAATTTAGATTTTTATCATTCTTTATAGTTTATCCCAGAAGTACACCTTTTCACAGTCCGCGACTTCTGTAAAATGTAAATATCAATTTTTATTTATTAAAAATAATAAGTTTTATTTCTTTTATTTATTCAATAATATTATTATTTAATTTATAAAAACCGTTGATTTGTTAAAAAGTTCTGCTATGTAATTATTAATTATGATTGCGCGTGACAGTTGTTTCGCCTTCTGAAGGAATTATCAAACCGTGGTCAGTGGCCGAGTTGGCATCTCGTTTGGGTCCCACCCAGACGTCGTGTGTTCAATTCCTCGGCTGGCTAAATCCTCCATCACGACACAAGCAACATTTTCCGCATACTGTAATAGTGTCAAATTATTCGTAACCCGGGAATATTCGGTTTTCTTTTAAAAAAAAAAAAGTAAATCCTGATGAGGTGTACATTGCTTACGAAACATCTCGGCTGTATCAAAACAATTAAAAACAAGTGAAAACTAAGTGATTATTATTTTTAATTAAAATGGTTCCACAAAATAAGTTTGTTGTGATCATAAAGTTTCGTAAATAAGAATGGTTAGTATTAATGGAATTTTTTAACTAGGTAAGGTTGAGTTATTTTGTAGTTTTTAAAGGTTATATTATATTTTTTTCACCTTTATAAGAAGTCGAGGATGCCAAGATACAACACGATCAAGTGAATCAGGCGATCAATTTGGCGGCCTCCGTGGTCGAGGGGCAAGGCTCTTGACTCGCAATCCGAAGGTCGCGGGATCGAATCCCGGCGTGTGCAAATAATTTTTTAATATTTAGTATATTTGCGACACGTTCCAGAGTGGAAAATGCTCTCAGTATCGCCCTGGTATAAGACCATTCAGAATTTAAACGTTACTTGAAATGGCTTTGGTCGTTTTGGTGACATCTGAATAGTAAGGTACTTCCCCACCTTCATCTTCCCCATCTCCTTCCCCTCCTCATTACCTTCAGCCTCACAACATACCCCAGTTAAGGATGCCATAGTTTCACTGGCTCCAGATGGGAGCAGCTGGAACTCTTGTGAGATATTCACATTTAAAAAAATCAAATACTTGAAAAGAGTCAGAATAACATTAGAGTATGTATGATATATTGATATGATACATTAATATGAATAGTATAATATGAATAATACAAGTAACGTGTGCCAATATACAGTTGTGTGACAGTCTAACCTCCCCTAATATATTTCACAAAAATGGCGCTATAAAACATAGCCACGAATTATTATTGTTATTAGATGATGGCGTGTCGTGGTCACGGCTAAGGCGATGGATCCCAGAACCTTGACGCCAGCATGGTGTCTCTGATATAGGCGGGGACTTTCCAAGGCTCGAGATAATGCCATGCCAATGGATCTAGGCTTAGTGCCTCCCGTCCCCGCCCTAGTGGGCCATACCAACTATAACTCATAGTAACTACCAACTAGCAACCAGCGACAATGTGACTAATAATAAAAACACAACACGACAAAGATGGGGCCCGCACCCACACTTGGTTAATTCCATTTTATTTTGATGATCCTTGGAGGTCAGTGCGCGAAATCCTCACGGCTTTGTTGCGAAAATTCTTGGAATACACGTTCACGTGGACGGCCTCCGTGGTCTTGGGTACCTAAGTCTCTCGAATATCTCGCTCGAATTCCGATGTGCGTAAGAAAATTTTATTAGATTTAACCGAGTTATTTCACATTAAATTCATATATTAAAATATGTTATAGTATCGCCTCAGCATTGCCTCAGTATCGCCCTGAAGAAAAATAACCACTCAAAATTGAAACGTTGCTTGAAATGGCTTTAGCCATATTTAGTGACCAGACCTGAATAGCCAGGCACTTCCCCACCTCTCTCTTCCCATCGCCTTCCGCTCCCCATACCCTTCAGCCTCACAACATATCCCAATTGGGGATGCCATAGTCTCACTGGCTCTGGTTAACAGGGAGCAGTTGATATTCTCTAGTGCGATATTCACATAAATACCATTTACGATTGAGTTCAATTTAATCTCATCCTCAATTTAGTTCATGGCTAAAAGCATGTATTTTATAGTCATAAAAATTCCTGTTTTACAGAATTCACTAACTGAGAACGGGCTGAGAAAATGAGTGGAATGTGGTTTCATTATATATTATGTATTTCAAAAACAAAATATTTATTTTTTTCCTTCTTCCATATTTGCAAATCCACTTTGGGGCGTCACTTTAATTAGGTAAATGAAAAGAAATCACTTTCTATACGCCACTTATAATCAAAATTATCAACATGTTTCGAAACCAATGATTTCTTCATCAAAAATAAAAATTTAATCTTAGTGCTTTCACACAAACGAAGTATTGAATTCCATAAGAGGATAAAATTTATAATTTAAAATTTAAAATTTATTATTTTATCCTGACTAAGAAACTGTTGGTTTTGAAACATGTTAATAATTGTGATTAAATAAGTGGTGTATACAAGATTTGTTTTCATTTACTTAATTTTTGTTTACTATTCGATTTCGGTAGAGCATTCACAAAAAATTGCCGTATGTCGAAAACCATAAATAACAAAACCGTGAGGCCGCCATCAAATCTGCGTTATTTTCGTTTGGGCGTTTAATTGAACAGCTAAGGAATTTGTCTAAGCCGAGCCTGGTAAAAAATATTAATTATTTAGTGTAATGTGTTGTGGGAGGCACTACTGTTATGTATCGCATGTGTTTCGGGCACCATTACTCTTTATTAGGATGGTGCCTCCGTTCGCGCGCTGCATACATAATATTAATTGAGAATTATTGAGTTATCATCCGGCGCCAGATCAAAGGAATCCATCCACCACACGACCACACTTGACCGGAGAATATTTGCGTTCCCATCAGCGGAACAGCGAACACCTCTGTCAATATTTACACGAACACGCCGCGCCAGACCAAACAGAGTTGCTATCTTCACGATTTCGTGTTACAACATTTTTTTATCTGTATTTTCGACAAAGGTGGAAAAACTGAAGAAACTGGGTTCATACGAAGTGTTCTCATACCAAATCTGATGTGTGAAAGCGTGGTGTGAAATAATTGGCAAAGGAAGGATCCAAGTAGACTGTACGGAGTGGAGATAATGATTCTAGGGGTGAATCGATCGAAAAATAATAAAACATAGTACTACATAATTACGAATTTGTCTAGAAAAGTGGTTTCTAAACTCTTTTGGCCCACGGACCCCTTTTGTGGAGACCCAGAGAAACCAATCTCACCCCATCCCATTACGCCCCCCCGTTGTGGAAACCCATCTCACCACATCCATCCCATCCTGCTCCATCCCATCCCATTACGCCTCCCCCGTTGTGGAGTGGGCGGTGGGCAAAAAACGGTTGAGAATCTAGGATCCAAGTAGACTGTACGGAGTGGAGATAATGATTCTAGGGGTGAATCGATCGAAAAATAATAAAACATAGTACTACATAATTACGAATTTGTCTAGAAAAGTGGTTCCCTAACTCTTTTGGCTCACGGACCCCTTTTGTGGAGACCCAGAGAAACCAATCTCACCCCATTCCATTACGCCCCCCCCCCGTTGTGGAAACCCATCTCACCACATCCATCCCATCCTGCTCCATCCCATCCCATTACGCCTCCCCCGTTGTGGAGTGGGCGGTGGGCAAACAACGGTTGAGAATCTAGCGCGGACCCCCTAGAGTTGTTAGGGGACTCCCAACTCAATTTTAATTTTCCACGGACCCTCTGGGGGAGACCAGTGGTTCCAAAGTGGTCTGTACGGACCACTTTGGGAACCACTGGTCTGGAACGTAGTTCTAATACCGAATACATTTAGCAGCGTGGTATAGAATTGACAAAGGAAGAAGGAAATATTTTGAATTGAAAAGGTTAAACTATCCCAGAGGGGTGAGTGTCTATGGTAGAACTATATTAGTTAGACAGAATTAGGAATTAATAGATTCTAGAAAAAGCAAGACCAGTGGAAGCGTAGTTTAAGATTGAATAGAACTCACACTCATACAGTGGATGGACTAAGAAAGGGGCGTCAGGAGCAATCAGCTATGATCTATGATAAGTGATAACTTTGATAAGCAAGTGGTTGGGAGGAGTCAAGAAAGTATCAGTTAAAGTGATTCAAATATAATGTGAGTCGTGCCATATCAAGAGTTCGAATAACATAAGAGTAGGGACGTATGAATGGGGATGATGAAAAGGGGTATATTGAGTCAGAAGACGTGGAATAATTAGTATGAATGTAAATAATATGTCTAACTACCCCAGCAAGTAAATGTTAATATGAAGAAAAAAACTAATATTATTACACAGTTGAAACAGAAACACTAAATTTCATGAAACGTTATCACTTTTATCAATTATTATTTTTAATTTTGGATTAACACTAATCTGAAAGAGTGGATATTGTTATTATTACCAATTACGTTAATCAGACAGTTTTAATTTTTTTGCCACCCTATAACAGGCTTGACTAGTGGGTAAAAAAACTGTAGATTATTAATTGACAAATAAAGGAAAATAATTCGACATTAGGTATCTACAAAAACATAATTCGTTAAATAATACAAGGATAATACACACATTGGCATTACGGTGCTCCAGATTGTGAGCAGAATATGTAGTTACCACATCATAATGATATTCGATCCTTGTACAATCTTCCGGTATCATTGGCCAAGAGAAAGGAGTTTGATCGAAAGGCCCGTATGCCAAATAAGAAACGACAACAACCAAGTAACCACCAACAACAACAGCAGAGCAGTACTGTGTTAACAGCAACGGTAATCGAGGATAGAGAAAGGTTCGATAAACTCGATTATAATCACGAAGATTGCAGGAGATTTCAGGACGATTGCGGCGCGGCAGGTCGAGCAGCAAAGTGGTTTGGGGGCTGACGAGCGAAATGTAGGTTGCACATCTGCGCAGTGCGCATACGACCTGCTTGCGAGATTTGAATAATTGAACATTGTGACCTCAAAAATATGTTGCTAGGAGTGGGGAAGAAGCGGATATAGTTTTTTTTTCATTCTAGAGGGCTAACATTGAAAAAATATTTTTCAGGTATGCCGGAACGCGCAACTAGCACCAGATAACTGAACACCGGAATACAGAATGAATAGAAAAAAGTGGGCATCATTCGCGGAAATACTTATTTATACAGTTTGGGAGGCGGGTATGGGTACCGCCGCCCCGGGAACCATTTATTGGATAACCAACACCTCTGCCATAGGTCACCCCAAGTGGTTCGTACGTTTGGTGACTTAGCAGGGGTGCCCGGATTCATGGGGTGAAGTTGGTCCAGGTCTTAGCGGCGGATGTGTCTGCCCACCTGCTGCATGGCTTGCCGGATCAAGAGACCGGTTGGAGGAGACCTTTTGACCTTTCCGGCCGGACTCTCGACCCATCGCCTTGCACCGCAGTTGGAGGGATATGTTTATACATCCGTCACTCCTGGATACACTGACTCCCTGATTCTTACCCACCCCTTATACTTTTTTTCTTCCCAGAACTTTCTATCCTTCCCTTCTTTAAAAAGACCTTCCACACAGCATCCCCTAAGATGACATAGGCCCTGAGGGAAATTATTTTCCTTAGGGCCTCCTGTGTGGAGCTAATGTAAAAAAAAATTTAAAAAAAATACAAGGCGAACTGAAATAAAGTTTAAAAACAGAAATAATTTCAGCTATGTACAAACAATTATCATGATATTTTTTCACACTTTACACAACACATTACACAAATAAATCTCTACCGAAAAAAATAACTAGCAGCCACATGTTTTAAGATAATTTGCAAATATTATATTCCACGATCTTAGCTCTAATAGCAAAATTAGTATAATATAATAGAAGCATAATAATATTCCGGTTTCTATTATCTTGTTTTCTTAATAAAAATACAAGATCCGGATTTCTCAGTAGTTTTACTTACTACTAACAAAATATATTGTTACCTTTATCAATATATGCATAATCTCTTGCAAATCTTGTAAATCTCGGGTTTTAGATAACACCAAAATTAATAAGCGCAACTAAATATAATACTACACGAATACGAGTTATTTGAGAAACACCAAATTCTATCAAGGACTTGAAACAGAATTCTTTTGACGTATTATGGAAACGTTTGCTTAGGTCCATCCTTAGATGTCAGACCGACAAGTGACGTAGTAATTCAATTCGTATTTCCAAAAAAAAACTGACAAATCCAATTAAATCAGTGTCCTTTCAAATTTACCTGCAAAGAAAGGGAAAAGACAAAAATCCGAAGACTTATTAGCATATTTGAGGTTTAAATGTCTAGTCTAAGCACGTTCCTTGAACAAGATACCAAAACGGAGAGTCCATAGATATGGGCGGATGCGGTTGATCCGAAGATACAGCCTGATGAAAAACGTGACAGGACAGACAAACCTTTGAAGGGCTCTCTAAAAGACGAAATCATGATTATGCAGCCCAAGGTTGCGTTGAGCTAGGCTAGGCCTGGCTATCTCAGTCAAATTACAGATATAAAACTGGGACAAATTAAAATTATAATAATTGTACTTATAACCTACAACCTAGTTGCATATTTATTGCGGCCAGATTGTAAATTTAGTGGGAGAAGCATAATTTATTTATGCAACGGTAAATGTATTACATACAAAGAACTGTGTATTATTATTTGTGTCTGCTGTTACGCCCAAGATGAGATGACATGCGAGTAATAAAGGAAGGAAGTATACATCTTAACGTCCAAAAACGATGCAACACGACAACTAATTAAAGACTTTTTCACTTTAGCCCAAGGAAAACATTTGGAACTTCTCTAACGTCGGAGAAACACAAATAAACAGCGGGGCAAAAATAAATAATGTAAAACTCGTCAAAGATGTCTACGGACATGGAATAATTAGATGGCGGATTTTAAATTACAATCTTGAGATGATAGAATTGAATTTGTTAAATGAAAATAACGAAGGGGGTTGTGAAGGAAGATAAAATCCATAAAAATGTTTAATTTTTTGTGCGCACTAAAAGACAACCCGATTGCAGTCAAAATGATCGGATAAAATACTGAAATTTAGGGGTTTATACCTATTATCTTTGGGTTTATATAATTTCGATGACCTTTTCTATACTATGGAAAAAAAATTAAAAAAAATATACTTGAGTTGGTGATCCAATTTCGTTATGAATGTGCTCCTGTTTCAATAGAGAAAAAACTCAAACATTGTCTATTTTGGCAGGGAAAACGTATAACATAACTTACATAAATGGCTCAAAATGGCTCACGTATTAGAAGAAAATACTCTTATAACTGTACGTTTTGCGTTTAAAAAAATACATTGTTTAGTTTGTATATAGATGGCGTTCAAACCAGTCAATTTTAACGATTTTTAAAGGGTCTTAACTACTACAAGTATCAAAAAGAGCAAAACGTAACCACACACAAGTGGTCGATAACTATATTATATTAAAAAGTATTTGCAGTAGTGTCAAAATCCAGAGAGAAAATAGGGGAATATGTTTGTACGGACAAAACGCCGAACGGTTCCCTCTAAATTTTGAAATTTCAAAAAATATGTGATAAAAGTCAGTCATTTAGTCATTTATTTTACTCAACGGACCAACTTGAACGATTTCTTTTTTCATAATGAATGGACTCTTGTAGTTTTGAAATGATGACGATAAACCTATACTGAAGGATATCCTGTGCATATAACTAACTTGAGGTGTCCCCTTTTAGTAGGAGAGCCGACGACATTAAACCTGTCTCCCAAAGTTCATACAAATAAATCGTTATAAAATATGCGATTTCATTTATTCAAACAATCAAGGACACGTAAAATTCATTGTTCATGATAGTGGCAGGCGTATTTCAATAATACAAATCGAAAAAAACCGGGAGATTGCTGATAGAACCGAATTGAAACGCCAATTTCGGTTACGCGGAGGGCGACTTTCAAACACTCGGCCATTTTGTGTTCCCCTATGAATGACATTACGATGTATATGTATGAACTTTGGGAGACCTATCAGTACAGGTTTAATGTCGTCGGCTCCTAGACTATTTGAACACCTGGCAGAAAATATTGTTTCTCCGAGGGACCACCCTAGTACAACACATTGGAAAAAGAATTTATGCATCGATTTCGACAATATACCTACCTATTATGGAGAATTTGTTTCCGAATCCAATCAAGTGACAAATATTCATTTTTTTCCAGCGCATATGATGATAATAATGATTCGCTATACGAGTATACACGAAGATGAGGATAATTGATTAAAAATGAACAAAATAATCGCGATTTGCATTTTGTTGTAAACTAACGTAAGATGTGTGCATTTTGCAAATAATTTATGTAAAATAGTGTCACACTTGCATTCAATTCAGCTAGCAAAATCAGTTGGCAAGAGACGGTTTCAAATATTATGTCATTTCTATATTGTTATTATAGTAAAGTTCTGCGTTAGAAGCATAACGTATACTGATTCATTTTCTATTGGTATTGGGAGTTACCTTCATTATGAAATGCGACACAAGAATTCTCGGTGATCAGCACATTATTTTTGCAGTATAAAGCAGAAATCTGTCTCAGCAAAGCAGGTGAGCTGCGCACAGTTACCTGTCCGGAATTTCTAGGTTATTGCAACTATTCCTATGTCAATACAACTATTAGAAGACAAATTTATTTGTGCTATTTCACAACATCATTAAAAATAATATATGTAGGTATATTATATTTCCGGCACATATTATAATAAGAAAAGCGAGTATGGGTACCGCCGCTTCAGGAACCATTTACTGAATAATCAACACCTGTGCCGTAGGTCACCCCAAGGGTTTTGTTTGGTGACTTAGCGAGGGAGACCATTTAGTTTCTCCAGACCCATTGCCATGCATGCATACGTCTGTCACTATTGGACCCATTGACCCCAATTTCCTACCCACCCCTAATAAAGTTTTCTTTCCCGGAAAATCCTCTTCTTTCTTTCTTTTAAAAGACCCTCCCATAGCATCCGTAAAGATGACATAATCCCTGAGGGAAATTATTTTCCTCTGGGCCTCCTGTGTGGAGCTAGCTATATGGTAGATACTCTCAGTTTCGCACTGATGTAGGACTATCAAGAATTGAAGCATTGCTTGAAAGGATTTTAGCCAGTGTTTGGTGACTAGATCTGAATAGCAAAGTACTTCCTCGTATCCTTTCCCTTCCTACTACCTTATGCTTCACAAGAGCGCCCTTGAGGTGATTTTTCACAAAAACGGCGCTATAAAAGTCATCCAAATATTAATTACTAGCTGGGTTACCCGGCTTCGCTCAGGACAACATTGGAGAGTGTTCTGGAATGTTCCACAATGATATTCCCGATTCCCTATTCCCGAAAATTCCACGACATACTCCGCCACACCTTCCAGATCTTTCTAGAGCTCCATGGAACCTTCTAGAACTTTCCGGAAGACTGTTCTAGAAATTTCAAAAGGGTGAAACTTCCATCCCTTATATCTTCAAAACCACACCCTTTAGGTAAAAACGGGAACCGTCATCCTGGAGGGGGGATAGAGATCTACCACACCATATAACTCCCTTGATCGTACCGGGATTCGTTTCTGAGTTTTTGCGAGCCGCACGTTTTTTGGATTTTCTTTTATAATATATATTGATTATTAACATACCCCAATTGGATATGCAGTCTCACTGGCTCCGGACGGTTGGGGGCAGTTGGGAGGTTAAGGCTCTTGTGTGGTATTCAAATTTAAAAAAAAACCTATTTCTTGTGTGCATTGTCATTTACACTATGAGTTATATTTAATTGGCAAAATATATATATGTTAGAAAAATAACACAAGAAGTCAATGACATTTAACCATTGTATTTCAATTGTTCAATAAGAAAAAAATTACTAAACTTTCTAACTAAAGAAAAAAATCCTAAAAGTTATTGGTTATTATTTTGCGGTGCAACGATTACTATTCCGACGCATCGTAACAACAGATTGCAACAATCTGTAAGGTTATCAAAACCGCCCATTGTCTATCAGTCTATACGATTGCCCAAAAAAAATATTAAACGTCGGAAAACTCAAGTCTCTGGTTTTGATTTCCCCAGTGAAGTCCTAATAAAATAAAATATTATATTCTCCGTATTTGTACAGAATAATCAAAACTGAGGATAATCGTAAAAAAAGGAGTCAAGAGCCAAATGACATTATTATTAATTTCTGCTTCTAAATTCTAAGACATCCACGAACTACTTAATAAAAGCACAAAATATCCCATATGAATTTTAGGACATTGGGAGATAATAAAAAAAAAACAATGTTTAATAAATTAGGTACCTATATTTTTTTAAGTAAATTTCTTTACGCACGCTTGACTTGGGGGGTAAGCTAGCGAATGAGTGACGAGAGCGTTACGAAAAGTGAGTCGAACGCTTCGTATATTACTGTAGGGGTAAGAGAGAGGTGCGAGCATACATTTTCTTTCTCTATTTCTCTCATAGCCAGTTACGTTACACAGCGCAGGTCTATTGTCTATAATTCTATATCACACTGTAGGAGCAAGAGAGAGCAGTGCACGCGCACATTTTCTTTCTCTCTTCCTATCAAATATGTAGATGGAGCAGAAGTTTTACTTCAGTTGTGTAGTCTAAAGCAGTGGTCCCCAACCTATGGGCCGCGGCCCGGTATTGGGCCGTGGACCAAATGGTACTGGGCCGCGCAAGGGCTTGCTTTAAAATCAAAACACATTGAAAAAAAAGTTTAAGCTGTTATTATCTTTGTTCTTATGTAAATTTAAAATTCAAATTCAGAAGGTTATTAATGAATGTAAGAAAATTCTTTAATTGTCTTTTGCTACCTGACCAAATAACGAAGATTCGACTAATAATATCTTGGTTAATAAATAATTTTAAAAAAATAAACTGTATTTTATTTTGAAGGCATGTTTAAACACGATTCAATTAAAATTATTAAATCAAAACACATAAAACTTCAACATCAAAACATTTAAATAAAATAACTTGCAAGTTAATATATCTGCAAGATATCAGAATAACATTAAAATCCCGATATTAAACCCCAAGCATTCTCAAAATTCTCCATCTTTGAAAAACATACTTAAATATATAGAAAATATCCATTAATCCAAAAGATTATCGAAAAATTATCTGAAACTTCTGGAAAAATTATAATTTATTGTTATTTCATATTTTTTCTTCATTTTCCCACAAACCTTTTGTTTTCTCTACTATTATTTGTCACCACAACTTATGTAAGTACCACAATTATTGTAATTTTTGTCATTATATATTGTACAAAAATTTTGTTTTTTAACAAATAAAAAAATACATTTAATGTGTCACCCCCCAGCGGGCCGCGGTAAAATTATCAAATTTATATTTTTTAAATTTAAAAAATAATTAAATTAAAAGTAATTAAGATAAAAAAAATAATTCCGAGTACACCGTACGGGAAAGAGCAAATAATTTTCCAGCACGAATAATAATATTCTTTGGCATTTCGAGTTGGGTGTTCCCTTGGCCTCGCTTACAATGAAATTGGATATCCTTCCCAGAAATAATTAAAAATGTTAAATTAATTGTGAATGGCTTTTTATTTCTAATTTTCCATAAAACGACACAGATTTTATAAATCTGAATAAATTACATTGACTATATTATTTATATGGATTGGTCCATATAAGGGTGGTTACACAGTACACTGACTACCACCTTTACCTACAATAAAATAATAATCTAGTACCTACTTATTATGTGTATAAAAACCATATAAAAACATAGTCTTTCGACCTCCATCGCGTAAGTGGCTACTCATTGACTTTGAGTCAAGAGTTCAATTTCATTGCAAAAAGCTCTGTAGTTTTTTTTTAGCCATTGAGCGCTTTTATTATTACCGTGACGACCTACGATTACGGTACAGTGGCGGCACAAAAAAGGAAATAAACATACGTTCCTTATCACAATAATGCTGCAGTTCTTTCAAAAGATGAGATACACAATATATATGTACGTAGGTCTATTTCCTCTTTTTTTTCTTGCATCTCTCACACACTGCACCGTGACGTCTCCGTAGTCCGTAGACCCCTACAAAACTACTAGCCGTGACGATAATTTTGAAAGTATGGAATAAACTAACTAACCATCACGCCGTTTCCCCGCAGGGGTAGGCAGAGAGGACGGACCGCCAAACAACTCGGTCTTGGCTAGGGTTGCCAGATATGGGCTTATCTTTTCCTGGACATTTCTGGGGTTAGAAATGAAGTTGGAGTTTTAGAGTCGAAATCCAACTAGAAGTGTTGGCTGTTGGACGGGCAATAGAAGAAAAAAATTACGAAATTACTAGTTAGGTATTTTAAAAGAAAAAATGCAAATGATTATAAAACATACCTTTATTTTTTGTGAAATCTATTAACTAACAAACTGCATACACACCAACCACACCATATAAAGTCATAGATAAAAAGTTATAGTTAGTCTCTAAACTAATAAAAGAAATCAGCTCTTAAGGTACATATTCAAACATAAAAACTAAACTTAAAATACAAATTAAAACTTTGGTAAAACAATCAACGTAAAGTATTTTATCTAACAGAAAAAAAAAACTCATTTCATGAATTTCGGGACAGTAAGTTGTAATTACTGGACACGGGACCACACGCAAAATTCCGGGACTTTCCAGGAATTCCCAGCCATCTGGCAACTTTAGTCTTGGCACACATTCCTTGCCTCGTTTACATTCATACGTCTCATACATGCTTTTCTATTATTCTGACTCTTGACATGGCCCGACTCAAGTATCTGATTCACTTAGTCGTGTCATGTCTTTCTTGGGCGTCCTCAACTTCTTCTACCATTCATCAAGTATGGAATATAAAGATAATATTGAAGCAGTGAATTCCAAAAATTCAAAAACGTCAAAAGTCAATGCGCTGACGGTTTTGCCTTTGTTCTTAAACATATAATGCTGCAGCTCTTTCTTACACACTAAATAACAACAACCGAAAATGAGACAAAGGTGAACGTATGTCTGAACCCACAATCGTTATCATACATCTCCCTCACATGTGTAAAGAAAATGAAAAAAACAGACACGTATATTGTCTCATCTTTTGTCTCACCATTATTTAATGTGTAAGAAAGAACTGCAGCATTATTAGGATAAAAAACGTACGTTTAATGATTTTTTGTGCCGTCACGGTACCGTAATCGTGGATCGTCACGGAAATAATAAAAGCGCTTAATGGCAGCATCAAATGGGAACTAACAACCGTCAACCGACAACTGACAACCGTCGTTTCCAATCCTACTGATCAACTGAAATTTTTGCTCAATACTCCACAAATGCACACATACGCTCTTCCCAACGCAACTTTCCGACCAACATGCAAATCGAGCGATAAATAAATAAATCATATAGCTCAGGGTTTCCCAAACTTTTTCTGCAATGGAACACTTTGCAACACCGTAAATTTTAACGGAACACTTGGCTTATTTTTTTGGTTGGATACGTTATGTACAAAGCACTCTTTTTAGGGTGAAGGTGAAGGTTTTTAGGTTAAAAAATTCCTAATAGTAAAATTTAAAAAAAAAGTTATTACCCAAAAAAATGGAAAGTAAACAAAAAAAAGTGGAATAAATAAAGCACCTAATGACCTTGACGATACACAATATTGGTAAGTTGGATTCTAATATCTAGTGTGGCATCGAGCCTGTTCCTATACTTTGACTTCATTGCAGCATACTTGGAAAATACAGCTTCGCATAAATAGGTTGTAGAAAACGGAAGTAAAACAATAATAGTTTGTTCGATAAATTGATGTACTCTTTTGACAAACTCGCCCAGAAATCATGTATTTTTATGCTAATCTTTGTTTCAAGTTAGAGTCACTAATTAAAGACTTGCGCTTAAGCTTACTGATTTAGCTGTCACGGAAAATGGATTCTGAACCCAGGAATCGTCCTTAATAGTTTTCGGAAAATATTGAAAATTAGTTGTTTTCAAGTTAAGCAGGTTTTCTTAAAATTCTTTGGAAACCTCTTTTAATTCAAACATTCACATAAGGCAGGAAAACAATCAAAATGATTAGATTGAACTGACGAAATTCAAAATTGTTATTTTTTTTACCTTTTCACCCACATTTACGGCACCATGCGCATTTATTGTTCGACTAATTGTTAACAAGGATGTAAGACTGATTGATTTTTACATTATTTTATTTCCAGGTAAAGTCGATATCGTAAAAAATATGGTTGGTTTCCTTGGGAACGGAAATTTCGTGAAAAAGCAGATCCGTTATCTTATTGTTATTGTTTCCACATCGCACAGAATAGAGATATTATTGACTCTCACCACAGTATTATAAACCATAGTAATAAACTTCAGAGATTTTTTTTAGTATGTAAAATGAAGATTTACTGCAATAACAGCGTAAACGGCTCTTTCAACTTCCATAAAGCTTGGTCTCTCTACCTGGAAGGATCTAGCACCTAACTAACTGTTGTGAAATATAGATATAATAATTTCTTGTGAATAAAATCAATGTGGTGTTGAAATATGAATATATGTATTTTATATTAAATGAAATTCTTCCGACAAATTGTCGCGGAACCCTTACTTAGGTTCGGCGGAACCCTGGTGTTCCGCGGAACACAGTTTGGGAAACCCTGATATAGCTGATCGGAGACTGAAGATTGATCAATAGAAAAGTTGGGAACTACTGAGTAGAGTAGGGGCCGTAGAGAGAATTCAAGGGCAGACTAATCGGTATAGGTACCTATAGTAGTATTGGGTATAACAACACAATCGTATAAATTTATCACAGTACCTGCAGAACAAATCCATTTTACCGTATCCTAACTTTATGACTACTGATAGTAAATCATAAATACTCGATGATAATATTACTATGTAATTACGATTTTAGATAATAAAAACACACAGGTATTATTATTTTAACGGCAAAATTGCTAGCGAGAATCGCAAAATTGGGGTCTGTTATTACACGGGCATGGCTGACCTCTGCGACTGTGAGAGGAACGGTAGGCAGTTCGTTTTATATAAATACCCAAAGGCAATACTTATAATAATATTATAAATTGAAAGAGCATTTTATGTGCTGGCTCCACATTCTAGGGGGGGGGGGGTTCATTCATTGGGTAGCAAGGGAGAAAGGGGAGTGAGTTGGAAAATGTATTAAAAAGTTTTTTGGGACCTCTACTAACTACAACTTATTATTAACATCATATTGATAAAAGAGATGGTGCAAATAATATTGTTGTATTTCAAAGTTCAAAGGAATGTAATCTACGAGAACGATTCTCTTTTTTTCCTACGCAATACTGAGGCCGATGGAGGGGTTAAACCACCGTTAAAAAATTATTACAAAATTTAGGTAAACACACAAATATTTCTATTCAAATTAATCAATAATGAAAGTAAAAACCATGCGATTGGGGAGTCAGGTAACCTGGGGCACTCTACGATAAACAGTTGATAATATTGATTTAATAAAATAATTAAATAAACTCGATGGAAAAAAACGAATAAAATTCATCATAACTTGGAATTGAACTACCACAATATCCATTGCAAGAAACCTTTTCTAAATTTAATTAAAACATAATAATTTCAAATAATAGAGGGCCACGAGAAGTTCATACTGAGGTACCTAGTAGGAAAAAAATGCAGCGCATAATAGTTTAGTAATGCCATCGAAATGAAGGGGCTTTCTATAAGTTTTACCCACAATTCCACTAAATGATAAATTCGCTAGCAATCATCAGAAGACACAAGATGATGTGCCGAATACCTGGTAGCCAGGATCTTAGCAATTACGCGAAACAAAAGAACAAACACAAAACACAGGTAACTAAGAAAAATATAAAACTAATTTCAGTAAATTCAATCTGGAAACTAGCAAGATAAATGTACAAACACATCCACCCAGATTCTAAAAAAGGCACAATATTATTGCTTAACCTTCTTAATATGGTATTGTTTCAACACATGAAAACAAAACTAGTTTTGTTCACCAAATTACAACCTGTACGCAATGGAAAAAAATACATCTAGATTGGAGAAAAACAAGAACATAAATTCGCAAAGGACAAAATTAACTAAGTAAGTATAAATTGTTGGTGATTTACCTTCATCCATGGTGATTTTATTCTCTGCAATTTATGCCGAAAACTCAAAACAAGCTCACTACTTCAAACAGTGGAACTTGTTTCTATGACGACCCATGACAAAACTCAAGTTGTTCGTTGATTGGCTGTCATCCCACGTGTTATATTGATAAAATTTAAACGGAATGTTTTTGCCAAGATATCGTTTAATCGATTATTTATAACTGCTTCATAAAAAGCCCACACAAAATATTTTAATCACAATAAAATTCTTTGATCAACACAAAACATTTGCATTTTCCGTCTTCTGGACCCGTAGGATTTTTTTGAACTTTGCGATTGTTTCTGACGTCTGTGTACAATGATTAGGTAGGTAGGTACTTTCATGAACTTCAGATATTACCGTAGCACTGCTCGTTGCTACGTCAAATACACATTGAATAAATAAATAAATCGTTAAAATTAAAGTTTACTGATTATTTACCTCTCGATAACCTTTGTCATAAATTTACTATATAACTTAGGCTGGGTTCATTCGAGCGGCTTCCATGACAAAATGATTAAAATTATGTGGGCTTCAGATGGCTCAGAAGAGGAATATCTATCTTCATGTATAAAAAATATTTCTATGCCTAAGAAGAGTGTCTGTGGGCGGGCGGGCTTTGTTTTTATGCAAATCTAGAGTTTTATTCTTTCATCCCATTTCCCACTCCAGCAGAATTTTGGTGCTTCTTGATGAAATTTTGCACACTTGATGTTCAAAATAAGAGGTAATGTACTGTCTACATCTGACATCGTATTCAAAATCAGAGGAAATTTACTGTCTACTTCTGACATCGAAAAACTCTCCGCAAAAACTCTCACCAAACACAAGAGCCTTGTCTGTTTTTGGTGAGGAAAGGTTATTATATTCATTCACATGAGACCCAAGTTGTCCCAAAACATCATGACATGCCGTTGTAATAACAGGAGACCCAGATTGTACAGAGCGACCGTGCATTATTAAAAGTTAGATATCTTTCTTCCTGTCACTGTTACGCGAACATTTGTGTTTTATTTTATTTTAGAAAACGAAATAAATAATGCTTCTTATTAGCATTGCCTTAGGAATATATGAGCTATGTTCAGATATTTTACAAACCCGATCATGAGTGCCAACTTATGAAGTTGTTGGAAGTTGTGTTGTTGTGTTCAAATTACATTTGTACTGTATGGTGCTGCCGCCAGTATGTGGTTTGAGGAATTAGATTTCTAGCAACCGTCGTTATGTACACTTGTACACGTTACACGTTGCGTGTTGCGTTACTAGTTAACAGAATCCCGTTGGATAAACATTGTTTTGTAGTTGAATAAATATATCACTGTTAAAATACGTTACACGTGTTTTCCTTTAAATTCAACCTGGAGATTCCATCAGAAGTAACACACATTTTTTTTTAAAATAAAATTCTATGAATATGATAAAAAGTGAAGTGGCAATATTATTACAAATTTTCTCAAGAAAAGGAATCTGTATTAAATTTTTTAAATTTCAATATTTAGAAATAAAAATGTTAATTATTTTCATATTATTCGAAGGTTAAAATGTAAAAATGTATATTTATTGTAAAAATATATAAATAATTTAAAAAATATAAAAATTTGGAGGCGTGTGCGGATACCGCCGCACCGGGAACCAATTATTGGATAACCAATTCCTCTGTCATAGGTTACCCTAAGTGGCTCGCCACGTTTGGTGTCTTAGTGGATCCCCGGGTTCATGGGGGTAAGGTTTGTCTAGGCCTTGGCGGTGGAATGTTTCTGCTCACATACTTCACGTTGAGCCGGATCAGGAGATGCCTGTTGAGGGAGACCTTTTGACATCTCCAGCAGGACTCTCTCGACTCAAAGCCTTTGACCGCAGTGAATTACTTCTGGACACACTGACCCCCAAATTCCAACCCACCCCTTATACCCTTATCCTTTCCAGAAATTCATCTTCTTTCCTTCCTAGAGACCTTGCACCCAGTAACCCGAAAGATTTCATAGGTCCTGAGGGAAATTATTTTCTTCGGGACCTCCTGTGTGGAGTCATGTAAAAAAAAATGATGACTTGGACTAGTCTGTTTATTGGTATGGAAGGGAATTTATAAACTTAAATGAAACAATCATAATATATATATATTTTTTGTTTATTAAATAATCAGTTTACAAAGTATAATAATGTTGTTTACAAAAGTAAATTACAAAATAAGTTTTCACAGATTTTTTAAAAGATTTTTTGATGTTTCTCTTTTATAGAAGCAAACGATTATTATGATTTAAGGAACTTAAAAAATAGACACATTTAGTTATATTAATTGTGAAGATAATTTCATCATTTTGTTATTTTTACATTGTTTATTAACCGAGTAAACGTAACAGTATTAAATAACTCAAATAAGTTTATATTCAGGCAAACCTTTAGTCCTGGTGTAGAGTTTAAATATATATATATATAATATATATATATATATATATATATATAAATATATATACATTTAATATATATATATTATTTGGAAAAAATACAAACGCCGCTTTATAAAATATACATACGAAAAAATATCTTTACTGGCAACACAAAATAAAATTATGTTTTGACACTTGACACGGGATTGGTTTATTTATGACGTTTATGACATTGACAGATAAGATAACAACAGATAATTTTTGGCAGCCGAAACTTTTCTGAAGAGTTAGAAAGTTACCGCAGAAGTTTTATTTTATCAGGATTAATAAAAAATAAAACATGAATACGTTAAGAACTTGTTTATTTAATTCAACGAGAGTAAGCTTATCAAATTATTATTATAAAGATTAATATATTTTATTTAGGATCCAGGGAATAATACCTATAGTTTATGTATTTCTACAATATTTATTATTTTATGGTTTCTTGCAGTATATTTTCGACATTTGACCTGTTGCTAGAGTCATATTTGAAAATTATCCTGAATATTATTTCTTATTTAAAATAGAAGTGTGATTTTATTAAAAACTTTAATTAATAAATTTTATTGACATTATCGAAGTTTGTAATGATGTTACATGTTTGGGAGTCAATATAATATGGAATTTGTCATCACTACAGGTTTTTCATGGAGGATATGTAGCAGCGCAAAAACAAAAGATACTCATTGAAACGAATTCAGGTTTTTCAACTGCAACTAGCGGTATGAGTTTAATCAAATGCATTCAAGAAAATGGCGTTAAGAATGTTATCCTGTCTCACAGAAAAACAAGGTAACTAGGTAGTCAATAATATTTAATACAAGTTAACAATGGCAGTGAGGCATGGAGTTGGCAGAGGAAGGATGAAAGTAAACTGAATGCTGTCGAAATGAGATCCCTGAGGCGAATGTGTGGCAAAACCATGTATGATCGTGTGAGAAATGTGGATATCCGCAAAGAATGCAAGGCTGATGTAAGCATAATGAGTAAGATTAAGAAAGGGACCCTCAGATGGTTTGGACATGTAGAGCGAATGAAAGAAGAAAATAATGTGAGAAGAATATATGACGCAAATGTGAATGGAAGAAGAAGTAGGGGACGCCCGAGGAAGACATGGCACGATCAAGTGAATCAGATACTTGAGTCGGGCCATGTCAAAAGTCGGAATAATAGAAGAGTATGTATGAGACGATGTATGAATGTGAGTGAAGCAAAGACTGTGTGCCAAGACCGAGTTGTTTGGCGGTCCGTCCTCTCTGCCTACCCCTGCGGAGAAACGGCGTGATGGTTAGTTAGTTAGTTAGTTAAGTTAACAAATAAATCACAATTTTAAATAAGCAACTTTTAGTAAAGTTAGCCTCTCAAAAACTGGGCGTACTGTACAGGGCCCGCAGGTACTTTAATAGTACACAATTGCTAACCCTGTACAAATCTCAAATGGCCCCTAGTTTTCGAATAGTCCAATTTTATGTCCCACGAGTGACCAGGGAAATAGAAGGTCCACTCCAGCAGAGCCCAGAGTGCTGGAGTAAGGTCTAAATACTCCGAGATGCGACCGTGTTTCTTGGAGGCACCGTTCGTTTCACTTTTCCCCAGAACATTCAGCCTGAGCACGGTAGGTCACACCTTGGCTTGGGATGGCTATTGCAGGTTTGTGTTTCCACTCCCTGAGCGATGGGTTCGCCACACTCCCTACACTCATAAGAGTGGAATTTACTTTCAGCATGGTCCAGGAAAGACTACCATTCATAATCACAGTATCGCTTGAAAATACTTTTGCTTTTGTAATTAGACCAATAAGAATATCCTCCAACCCAAATAACCAGAATACCTTCCACCTCCTATTCCTCAATTAGGGTTGTCATCGTTGTCATATTTGCTGTTCCAAGCAGTGACATTCTCGTTGTCTTTGGGCATTTTTGTCAAAGTTTATACATTGTGCTTTTGCCATGCCCCACGATTTTGACAATTTTTTTTGATAGCTATGTATTATAGAACATTGGAAAATTATATATTTTTAATAGGAAAAATTATTAATTTGTCATTTAAAAACAACTGTCCAACTTGTATATATTTTTAATCAATTATTTAAATAAAATTGTACCATTTCCCACCTCAACATTCAATTAAAGAAAGTCTGATTTCGTAATTAATTTTAGATATTTAAAATTAAATTTGTGGTACCTTTTATTTATTTATTTATTTATTTACGGACAAATAGTCCATTAACAATATAATATTATAACACAAATAAAAAAGAGAGATGACAATGAAAGGAGAGTACATATATATGAAGAGCATTGACAAAATTCATATAATATAAAAGTACATAAATATAGAAGATAGTATAATGTAAATACATATAATATAAAAGTACATAAGTATAAAAAATCACATTGCTTATCGACTGCCGAAAGTCATTTAGACTTACACCAAAAAATTCAGTGCTTTGATTTGCATTGACAAGTCTCGACATTCTGGATAAAGGAGAATGATATCCATAATTAGTAGAATGTTGATTGAGGAACAGCAATTTATTATTTCGGAGTCTACGGGAAGGGATGTTGAACTGGATGAGTTGTAACAAAGCAGGTGTGTCAGTAATACTGTTGATAATTTTGAAAATGCATATTAGATCAGATTCCTTTCTACGTTTTTCTAAAGAAGAAATGTTTAAAGTTTGTTCAATTTCATCATACGAGTACTCGCCTCTTTCAAGTCCTAACCTCCAAGCAATTCCTCGTAGGAAACGATGTTGTACAGATTCGATGTGACAAATGTGGACAGCATAGAAAGGAGACCAAATGACACTAGCATATTCAAGGTAAGGGCGAACCAGCGAACAGTAAAGAGTTTTAAGTGTATTTATATGTTTAAAGTCAGAGGTAATTCTATGAATGAAGCTGAGTAGTTTAAGTGATTTGTTTACAATGTTATTAATGTAATCACGGAAAGAAAGTTTGCAGTCAAGAGTGACCCCAAGGTCTTTGATAGATTTGACAGTAGGGAGACAAACATTATTTAGTTTATAATCAAACTGAATAGGTTTTTTGGTTCTATAAAAGGATAAATCATTTATCAACATTAAGTTTCATGCAGTTAATTTTGCACCAATAATTAAATGAATCAATATCAAGTTGAAATACCTTAAATAGTTCACATTATAATTGTTATTTTTGGAAAATATACAGTTTTTACGTAAATTTAAAATTGAAAAAATGGTTTCACATTTCTGATACAGAATCCGTTACTTCCATCCCAACACTATATTGGTGAAAATTTATATGTGGAACAAGTAAAAATAACTGATTGGATTATATAAAAAACATGTACCTACATGTAAAAATTTGTGAAAATGCCCATTTGCAAAAAAGATATAGGTATGTATACTATTTAACTCAAAGAGATTATTTGGCATATCCACTACGAATTTTGAACTCAGTCTAACAGCCAAATAATTTCTGTCTACTGGTCCAGTGACCACCTGAAACTCATTTCATGAAATCTTCCTAAACTTTTTTAAAGAAATTTAAAACACAGACTGAAGTATTCTGCTACCAACATAATGCTCTATTTCCAGAAATTCTCTGTCCTACAACATGTTAACTGAACTGGCCAATGCATTAACTGAGAACAAAGATGATCCCAATCTCAGAGCTATAGTCATATCTGCTGAAGGTCCTGTTTTCTCTGCAGGGCATAATCTAAAAGAATTGGTAGGGAACTTTTTAACAATAAATATTTAATATTTAATATGGAATGATAATTTATTACTCATTAGCTGTGCAATTTGGTTTTTACAACCCATTATGATAGCTCATCAAACAACCTAACTAAAAAATGTACCTGTAGAACATTTGAAATGCTGATAGTCCTAGAATGGGTTGTTAATGGAACGGGAACTATTATTTGAAGTGGTAAATGTAAAAAATTCAGAATGATGTTGAATGCTGATTTAAGACAATGTCAAATATGACAAGGGTTCAAACGCCTGGGTTTATGTTCCCTGCAAGAAAGCTCTAATATAGCTAGAAGAGTTCTGCATTCAGGAATTGTATTGTAATATATATAAAAAAATCTTACTTATAATCTTTTACAGACAGCAGAAATGGGAATAGATCATCACAAGAAAGTGTTCAGGAAGTGTTCGGAACTAATGATGTCCATCATGGAAAGTCCTGTTCCCATTATTGCTAAGGTATGAATAATGATAAATCACTGCTATTACGCTAATCATTATGCCCTTTCTTCATAGGGGTAGGCAGAGAGAACAGACCGCCACCTTCATCTTCACAGCCCGCTACATTGTAAATAACTAATTGTGTAAAAATGCAAGCAAATTCTTATTTTTAAGCTTTTGTAAAAGTCATTTCATAAAAACTCTACAGTCCCTAAAGAGTCCTAAATTCTCCAGTCTTTCAAAATAAATCAACTTTTGGCACTAATCTTCTTATTAATCTAATAATGTCCTCCGCTTGCAATATCGTTTCTTCTCCAAGCGTAAATTTTTTGTGAATACCTCACAAGAGTCTCAGCTGCTCCCGTCTGAAGCCAGTGAGACTATCCCCAATTGGGGTATGTTGTGAGGCTGAAGGTAGTGGGGAGGGGAAGGAGACGGGGAAGAGAAAGGTGGGGAAGTACCTGGCTATTCAGATCTGATCACCAAACACGGTTAAAGCCATTTCAAGCAACTTTTCAATTTTGAATGGTGTCTTAGACCAGGGCGATATTGAGAGTATCTTCCAATCTGGAATATACGAGATATTATTTTTAAATGAATTAATTGTGAAATAATACAAATTGATCAAATATCATTTATTTGCGCACGCCGGGATTCGATCCCGCGACCTTCGGATTTCCAGTCAAGAGCCTTACCCCTGGACTATGGAGATCTATCTTGCAAAGTCGTATCTTCTCTAAGCATAAACTTTCTAATTAAAGTGACCTGCCATGTAAGTGTATTTTCGATATCTATTTGTAATTAATAAAATTAGGTAGAGCCTAAAAGTACATAATAATTTGTGCAGCGCCCTTCAGGTGATTTCTCACAAAAAACGGCACTCAACAAATCATCTAATTATTATTATTACTAGCAAGTTTGAAGTTTGCTCGTGAATGACACGGATGTGTCGAAACCGGTCACAGAAAATTTAAAATTTAAGTAACAAATGTACATTAAAAATTAAAACTCTTCAAAACAAAATGTCTAGAAATTGTTACATAGTTAATGCCCAAGAAATACAGATTATCTTAATACGGCTCAGCCACGGCGTCGGGAATTGTATTTCATTTTCTTTATATGTTTGAGGGAGATGTGTGATAATGATTGTATTTGGGAGGGTGCAGACATATGTTCAGACACAAAGTTTCGTTATTTTTTTCAAATTGTGGGCAGAAACTTTGGTTTGATTGAATTTGAGTATAAAGCTTGGTTTTCTCTTTCTAACGCCGTTTAGATCATATTTCTCACCATGGCAGTAAGGAAGACAATGATTTCTGTAACCTGTACCAAAAGTGAACAAATTTGAATATCTATGGCGGTAAATAAACATTTCTGAAACATTTCGGCAGGATTGCAAACCCTAGCTAGAAATAATTAACATCATATTTTATCCTCTTAGCGGTTGTCATATTCAAAATAAATTAGTAAAACTGTAATTAAACTTTAATCCTTCAGTTTTTAAGTACTAATGCAGATTGTACAATGATTCATCTATACAAAAAATTTTAAAAAAAACAGTTTTTTGTGAGAATTTTCCTGGTTACTTATCAGTTGTCCTAACACTATTGGTACTATGTAGTAGGCACTTGTAATCAAATTTATACCCATAAGCTATGCATACATTATTTGATGCTCTATTTATTAGTCATTAAAATGTCTTGCAAAACAATAAATGGAAACATTTACTTTCATTAAAATATGCATAATGCTCAAACAACTCGTAAGAAATATGAAATGGTAATATTTAAGAAACGCCTGTTTATTAATTTTAAAGTTATTCTTATTTGGAAATAATGATCAATTTGCCAATAAAAATTTTTCTGTGTTTGGTGGAAGCAAGGTGAAGGTCGTATGTGCCAATGTCAATAACATATTTCATTTTGAGAGGCAGGTATGGGTACCGTCCCCCCGGGAACCATTTACTGGATAACCAACACCTCTGCCATAGGTCAGCCCAAGTGATTTGCTACGTTTGATGGCCATTCAAGCTGGACTCTCTCAGGACATCGCCTTGCACCGCAGCGCGGAGGATAGATTTCTACATCTGTCTGTCACTCCTGGACACACTGACCCCCAGATTCCTACCCAAACCTCATACCTTTTGCCCTCCCAGAACGCTGTTTCCTTAGAAAGACACTCCCCACAGCATCCCTAAAGATGACATAGGCCCTGAGGAGAAGTATTTTCCTCAGGGTATTCTGTGTGGAGTAAATGAAAAAAAAACAGTTATATTTCGCGTCTTGAGAATTCCCTACTGCTGCAAATGCAAAATTTAAAGATTCAAATAAATTTTTATTTTTAACTTTTATGAGTAAAAACTCAAATTATAATATTTAATTAAATGAAGACAATATTGACGAAACTAAATCAAAATCTGAAGACATAAAAATCAGAAGTCCCAGTGGAACCAATATCTTTTTCTGTCTTCAGATTTTGATTGACTTTCGCCAATATTGTCTTCATTTAATTAAAAAACATTTTTCATTCATTCAAATCCCCGTTGTGTATCTCTGCATCACATTTATATAATAATGACTATTATTTATTTACAAAGCGGAGACGGTTTCCAGATAGCTCCTGTGAACTCAGGTCCAGACCATGGGCTCATTGTGCTATCTCCCATTTTACCTCATGTTAATACTGACTATAATTATACATATTTTTCCAACCAATCAAACAAGTTGGTATTTCTCAAGATAGATTTCTGATTTGATGATATTTATCCGTGTTTTCGTCTTCTGTACTGCCGGTTACCTACAATTTATTTCATAATTAACTTAAACTGGTTTTACAGATGTCAAATTAGTATCCATGGATTATGATTTTGTGAATAAAATCATGCCACATACATTTTTTATCTGTATATTTTTCTACATATCGTCACCTCAGTTGGATAGGGTTCCAACCAATATATAACGTCATTGGTTCTAACTTCACTTTACCTTGTTCTGAGATATGAGGTGTCAAAGTGTGCAAAGACGATTTCTCATTATCTATTTACCAATTTCTGATTTGAACATATTTTGAAAAATAGGACTTGTTCATACCATTTTAAAACATACCTAAACATGCAGATAGAACCATATGCAACCAGCCAAGAGCATAATAATTCATTGCATGAGGTTCTAATTACATTTTCCTAATGCAATTCCAAGCCAGATCCTATTTAAATATTTTCCATTAAAATATAAAAAAACGAGTGTGCTTTAGACCACACGACTGAAGTAAAACTTCACTAAATATACGAAACGTAACTGGCTATGAGAGAAAGAGAGTAAGAAAATGTGTACTCGCACCTCTCTCTCTCTTGCCCCTACAGTAATACATGAAATGTAACTCTCTCTTTTTATATCTTCACTAACTTATATCTCCCTCTCAACTTCGGCTCGCCTCGCCCGATCACACTTTTCGTAACGCTCTCGTCACACATTCACCAGCTTACTCCCCAAGTCAAGCGTGCGTAAATAAGTTTTACTTCCATAAACTAAAATACTTTACACAAGATTAAACGACGAAATCAAAAATTATTAAATAGATTACGAAAATTGTCTTTGCATACTTTAAAATCTCAGAACACGGTAAGGCGAAGTTAGAATCCTGTCCAACCAAAGTGGCGAACTATAATGCGCTTCATAACAATGATAAACTATCAAATACAAACAAAATAGAGAGTTTAATTGATGTTAAAACCTTGTAAAATAAATTAAGCTCGATTTTAAAATTTCTTCATACAATTATCTACGGAAATACAACACATAAATATGGTTCTAAAAATTATTTTGCATTCATTCGAAGGCCATTTTTGAAAACAATGTGAACCTTTTGTTAGAACCTTTTTCAACTGAAGTGATTCATACCGACAGTGCATTATTTATTTACAGTATTCACTACATGATATCAGCCTAAAGCCTAAATATGTATTGTTATTGAAAATTCAACAATGTAATTTTCAATCAATGTATGTTGTCAGGTAAATGGATTGGCCGCCGCTGCAGGCTGTCAACTAGTAGCGGCGTGTGATATCTTGGTTTGCTCTGAGAAAAGTTCCTTCTCAACTCCAGGGTAAGTTAGAAACCTTTTTTCCATTTAAAAAATGAATGTGTACAGCGACAACTGAAGTCACGTAAATGTTTTGACTTACGTAGTTACACTTGGATCAATTTACGAATTCAACTTTCATAATTCAGGGTGTTACTATGTTTTTAAATTATGTATACTTGAACATTTTAGAAATGCTTGCGCTATGTTAGCAAGCGGAGACTTTATGAGAACTAATTTATATTTTTGTTTTAGTGCCAACTTTGGAATATTTTGCTCAACTCCCGGCATAGCTGTAGGAAGGTGCGTTCCTAAATCTACAGCAATGCACATGTTGTTAACAGGTGAGATTTATGTTAAAGTAAAAATACTAAACATTAGAATTCAAAGCTCATTTTTATTTTTATAAATAACTTTAGTACACATAAAATATAGAATAATCAAGAAATTATTACGATGTGTCATCACACCTTTCCATGGCAAATGTAATAAGCTGAAAACATAATATAATTGCATAAAATATCACAAACAAAGAAAACAGAATGCCCCAGAATTTCACGCTGTAATAAAAAATGCAAAATGACATCTGTGTGTGTGAACAATTCTTCAGTCTTATTTGACACAATCAGGAATATATATTATGTATATGGAATTGTACCTCTTGATTCAGAAGAAAATTTAAATCTTTAAGATTTACCATAAAAATGTGCAAGTGTTAAACAGTTGCACAGGGGTTCATAGCTCTCCTAGGCCAAAGAAAGTGATAGACTTAATACATACATAAAATACTAAATTCCTAGATATAGATAGTGGATGTCCCTGATAAAGTACATTGTTTAATTGACAGCCACGCTGCAGTGTTGGACTCCTCGGACTTAAGGTCCCCTTCATTTATATTATAAAAGTAACATAACATTGCAGGCATTCCGCTGAGCGCACAGGAAGCGTACAACAGTGGTCTCGCCACTAAAGTAGTTCCGGAGGATCAATTGGACGCAGAAGTGGATAAGATATGTGAAGCCATCAAAATGAAGAGCCGCGCTGTTATTGCTCTGGGAAAGCAGTTCTACTACAAACAGATGTCGGTGAATGTAAAGGAGGCATACGGCCTAGGCGAAGATAGAATGGTAAGCAATATTAATTTGCCCGATGGACAGGAAGGAATCAATAGCTTCGCGCAGAAAAGAAAACCAAAGTGGGGACACTAAAACAATCATATTGATAATTTTACTTACTGTAAAAATAATCTAGCTAAAATGTATTTATGTATTTTTATAAATATCAAAAACTCTTACAATATTGTATCATTGTACCAAAATGTAATTTTTTAAACATGTATAAATAAAAATTTATTGAAAATTAAACACATTGAAATTGATATTTTATGACACAACCGATGCTGGCCATAGACTAACATCCTTACACTTAACAAGTCTTTACCTTCAAACCTTCAACACATTCACCGTTGTGAGATTTTACTTTAGTCACGCCGTTCCGAGGGATGCTCACCCTCGAGGCAATGTCATGTAAATGTAAAAAAGATTCAATAATTCAATGCATGGTCTGCCAGTGAATGCATCAAAGGGACAGTAAAAGCATTAATAGATTTAATAAATTTTCCTGTATTCGAATCTATACAGAGAGAATGAAAAAGAATTTTAATTTAAGTTTCTGTAAATTATTTCTTAATTAGTTATCAGTAAAAACTGGGTATAATTAGTTAGGGTATGTGAAAAAATTAATGTAAATTTAACAAAGTTACATTCTGTAAACAGTTTAATTGAATGGTTCCCGGCGTCGTAGCTACACAAACTACACGGAAATCACAGTGAGATGCTTCAGAATCATTAGTTTATACATTTTTGGAATATTCTCACAAACCAACACATTTACCAAATAGAAAATGGAAATGTTTTGACTTTGGTAAACCACTGTGTTGAATGTACGGTGACACTTGGGCGGAACTTCTCACTTTTTAGCTAATTCATTGGACAGCCAGTCCAGTCCTTCGTAAAGTCCCTGGCCCTGGGTTGCGCAGGTTGACTGGATGTACCACTGGAAACAAGAAACCACTGTCATGTTTCTAACAAAAAAACTGCAGCCATCACGATCCATCACAAGTTTAAACAACATACCCTTAAACATATTTATATACCTATACAAATAGTTGAAGTGAAGTAAGTTTAAAAAGAGACTATTAATTAGGCTTGACCGCCAACATGTCCATATAGATATTTTTATTTTAGCGACTATATAAAATAATTGTTGCATACAAAATATAATGGTGAAATTAAGTATAAAATATTGTATTTCTTAGTCCTCCTCACTAGGGGGTCCTGTGCCGAGGCGGACTAAAGTTATTTAAATATGGTTTATTTGTCTTCTACGTCGTTTTTAGTGTCTTCATTAGGGTTTTTTCGTTGACCTCTTTTAGCCATATTTTTATTCTTGATTTGTATTCATTAGGATTTTTTGGGGAAGGATGTTATGGAGTTTTGTTGCAAAGTATGTATAGTTTCTTTGTCCGAATGTGGTTTTATAACTTGGAATATTTTTTATATCGTTTTTATTCGATCTAGTGTTATGCATACATGGTCTAGAGGCAGCGTTGCCAAGTCTACGTCTTTTTACGTAGATCTACGTATTTTAGGTCCTTCCTGAACATCTACTAACTTCAGTCCAGAATCTACGTATTTTTTGTCAAATTGTACAAATTTACAAAATAACATAACTAGGGGTACGTAAATTTCGTTCTTACGAAATAGATGCGATAAAAGCGAAATCTGCATTTTATTTGCGATAAAAGCGAAATTTGAAAATTAAATACTTTCGCACCTTTTTACGTTACGTGCTTTCAAATGTTGATCAGACGCGCTAACAATTATTACAACTCTGTTCAAAACAGACAGAGACGGCACAAGTCTTCTCTTCAGTGTCAATGTGAAGGCTCTTTTGGCGAAAAAACAATGAATATTTTATCAACCGAAAATTCTATCGATCACAGCATGATGTTGAAGACAGCAGCTCAAAAGAGCTTGGATAAATTGTTGGTACACATGGGGCCGAATCCAACAAATGAGTGCTACAAGCACATTGGCAGATTATTTTGTCCATCGGAAGCAGCAAATGTGCCATCTTCTTCTGTCAATTCAAATTCCATAGTGGAAAGCTTCGCGAAAATTCCATTTTTCAAAAGTGTACCACAAGAAGAACTAATTGACGGGTACTCTCATTTTCACAGACAATTACTTCGATTGGTCGGCCAAGAAGCTCCTGTGGATGTAATGCAAGTTTTAGTTACATCAAAATCTTGCTACCCTGGATTTGCAAAAGCAGCTATTCAATGTCTCAATTGCCCTGTCAATAGTGTTGATGCCGAGAGGTACTTTAGTATCTACAACATTGTCCTAACTGATCGCAGGCAAACAATGAAAAATGAAAATGTAGAAATTACAACAATGCTAGCCTTTAATTGAGTTTTTAACATTGTATTTTTTTTTGCGAAATAAATGCGAAATTTTCTGTTTGAGTTTTTTTAAATGCGAAATCACAATTTTTTATTTGCGAAATTTACGTACCCCTAAACATAACTCATTAGGCTGAAGAAGCATATTTTCCGATACTTTACGGTGGCGCCCCCGTCTGCGGGGCAAAGTATGTGGCGCGGACTCCAACAAATGTTCCGTTTCATACTAGAGTCCGCGCCGGGGTTGGGATGTCTAGGGAATTTACCCTAGATCTAGGGGAGAAAAATATTTTTTAGGCAAAAGGGAAATCAGCACAAATCTATGAAAATTTCGAACTATTACCATTAATTTTTTTTTATTGGAGTTGTAATCTTCTACTTCACGGTAAAATACACAATTTCAGACAAAGGCATCGCTAAGTTATTTATTGCTAGTATTTGACCTTAACTGTTTACTCCACATTCATGTTTTTTTTCCTAAATGTTGCCTATTACCCCACATTTGCATAATTATCAAAACTACATTTCGTTTCATTTAAACCTTAGGTTCTCAACGCGGGCAATAAATAACGCCCCCTTGTGGATATTTGAGACTTTCAGGGGGCAGTAGAAGACCCACAGAGAGGGCGTTGAGGTGGCACAGTGATGGCGAGGGCAGGTAAAAAATATAGTCTAAAAAGACCAAAAAAACACGCTCATCACGTACTAATAAAGCAAAATAAACTTTAATATTGGTTAATTTTTGTTATTTTATGTATTGTAATCATTTTTATCATGTGTGCAAAAATTCACATATTTCGGTAGTTGAGGAAGTGGAAGAAAATTTAATCCATTAACCCCCCCCCCCATAAGAAAAAGGGTCTCTAAAAAAAAATCTCAAAGTGGGCGGTGGGAAAAATTGGAACTAAGAGTGAGAGGCAAGGTTGCGATTGTTGAGAACTTATGATAAATCATAAAAAAAAATAATTAAAATTTGCAAAAAATGCATTAAAAATAATAGATACATTTCAAATTAATTACTACAAGAAATAACTAATTACGTTCACCTACCCTAACTTCTATATTTCACTCAGAAAAAAAGTACGTAGATGTACTAACTTTTCATAATCTAAATTTTTTACGTCTTTTTCAAAAAACGGGTTGGCAACACTGAGTAGAGGATTCATTATATGGTGGCACAATAAAAAAATCATTTCTCTGAGCTATTCTGGAGAAACAACTCATGATAGATTTTTATCAATACTTAACTTGTTGTGTGCCGAATGTGGCCGCATATGCTTGAAATATTGTCACCCGGATGACAATCGGCACTCAAATGATTAATACACTATCTGGTGAGACTGTACAATTTACAAAAACATTCATTTTGCAAAAAAAAACAAATAAGTAGTAAGAAAATACAATCAGCTGGCTAAAATTTTGAATACACACCAAGCACAACAAGAGTTAATAATAAAAAGTAGTAATTATATATATATATATTTATATATAATAGTATTGCTATAAATAAATGTCTTATCACTGTAAAAACTAGTTTGGTAGATAAACTATTTCTCAAATATTTTTAGATAGCTATGCTGTTTTTGTGTAGTAAGACTATACAAATTAAAATGATTTAATTATAAAATTTTGTGATGCAACACAGAAGTTGCTATTTTTTTCTTTTTATCTAGCCATAAATGTATGAGTCATTCCAAGTATTCTTTTTAAAGATAATATTAACGAATAATAAATAAATAAGTTATTGGCCCAACCTGTCTGAAGATGGTTATTAATCTTTACAAAGGCATTCTTTCTTTGTTTAGAATTAACTAAAATAATATTTGCACTTTGCGTAACCTTAGTCAAAATAACAAAGATAGATCTGAGTAATTACTCACTGCTGAGGGGCATTTATAGATATAATAATATGGTAATTTTTCGGAACAAATGTCAAGGGGTTAATACGGAATATTTATTTCATAACAATCAATCATAATTACACAAACCTGCTAGGATAAACCCTGCCTTGCCCTCAAACCATTCAAAATCTGGGATGTTTTTTAAAATTATGATGACATGAAGCTAAAGGTTTTATGGAAAAAAAGTGCGTATTAACCGTTGACATTTGTTCCGAATATTTACCAATAATATAAGTGGATGATACTCACATGGCGGTTGCGTAGACTGTTGAGATTGAGCTTGTTGGTGAGTTCCGCGGCCGTCATGGCATTGGGCAGATCTTGTTTGTTGGCAAAGATCAAGATCACTGCATCACGCAATTCATCTTCTTTTAACTGAAAACATGGAGGCAATTTTTAAATAAAATTCAGAATTGAATGACGAAAGGAGAGGAAGGAGTTAATCAGACAAATCATAATATGTTTGTCGAAAAAGACTTCAAATAATAAATAATAAATTGCAGAGAACAGATAAAAGATTCAAGAAGTGTGTAAAAGCTAGGATTGACAAATAAATAAGTATTGCACAAGATTTTTGCACTTCCTTGTAACGAACCATGTTTGCCAACTCATTTTCCGCCTCCACCACTCTGTCTCGATCGTTTGAATCCACAACAAAAATGAGACCCTGGGTGTTCTGGTAATAATGGCGCCACAGAGGTCTGATCTTGTCCTGGCCACCCACATCCCAAACAGTAAAGCTTATGTTTTTGTATTCCACAGTCTCCACATTGAACCCGATAGTTGGAATAGTGGTTACAATTTCACCGAGTTTTAGTTTGTACAATATCGTAGTTTTACCAGCGGCATCCAACCCAACTGAAAATAGAGAACATCAACTGATTATCAAGTATTACGATAATACAACAGTAAAAACTCAAAGTGCATGCAACAAAGGATAATAATAATTGCGTTTATCACGTTTGAGATGACAGCAGACAAGGAGTGACGAGGAAACATACCCATCAGAATTCTCATCTGTTTTTTACCAAACAGTCTGGTGAAGACACTTGATATTGTTAAACCCATTTTCAAATAGCAAACGAACAACAATAATAACAAATAACGCAATTCTTGCTTGCCACGTTCAAAGATTATAAGAATATCGAAAGAAATAAAAGCCGCAAGACATTCGGCGTTGTCAGACGAGTGTTGCCAGATGACCAATTGATATGACGTATTCCCTGCTTACGTATTTACCTACTTACGTGTAAAATAAATATAATTCGTTCTGGGTAGAAACTTTTAATTTTTTTGGACAAAGTAGATTAACAATGTCTACAAACTAATTAATAGAGAACAAAAATAAATATGTCATGTACGAATTAATGGAGAATGATTTTTTCAAACCATTACACACCTGTACAAAAGAGAAAAATGACGTAAAAGTGATTACTCTGTCGTTTCCAGATTAACAACTGGAAATCGGGAAATATTTTTTTGTAATGGTAGCACAGCGCATAAAAATATCAAAAACTAGAAAAAAAAGTGTCAAAAGAAGTGTCTTTTTTCTTTGTTTTGGCGTCTTGTATTATTGTGATTTTTTAAACATTTATTTACATGTTTTGACAGTTGCAGAATACACTGCCCTTTGATATGGAAGATTTTAAATGTGAGTTATTACAGATAAAATCTTTCTAGTTCCTGTAAATTATAAGATATTGTGTATTCATTCGCTTCGAGGGTAACTCTTTTTGAATTATTTTCAATTTTGTACTGATGTTGAAAATATTTGTTTCCAGGGACGGCAGAGTTAACTCAAACCTTCTTGCATATTCGTTTACAAAACGATTGGCTTTTTACGAAAAAGAAGCAAGCATGGAAGTAAGTGAAAAAAGTCAATGTTCGTTTTATATTTTATTCAATTTGCACTTTCTCAGTTTGAATCTCACTGTGATTCACTCTTATTAGTAGTAGGTATTATTTTTAATTTATTTCGAAAAACTTGTCGTAATCCGCCTCACGGCTAAAACGGAATATTTCTTATTTAAACTGTTAGATTTACCTTGTTTATTTTTAACTTAACGAGTAAAACCTCGAATTGTAACAGTTAATTAAATGAAGACAATATTAGCGAAACTCAATCAAAAATCTGAAATCAGAAAAAGATATGGTTACATCTGGGACTCGAACCCAGGACCTTCGCCTTGCCGGGTCGCAGCTCTACAAACTTTTTTTTTTTTTTCATTAGATCTACACGGAAAATAATTCTGCTCAGGGTCTATCTCTTCTTTGGAGATGTTGTGTGGAGGGTCTTTTTAGGAAAGGAAGTTCTGGGAAGGAAAATTAGGGGTGGACAGGAATCTAGGGGACAGTGTGTCCTGAAGTGACAAACGTATGAATCCATCCCTCCCACTGCGGTGCTAAGCGATGTTCCGAGATACTTCAGCTGGAGAAGTCAAAGGGACTCCCTCAACCATTCTCTCCTGATCTGTCCTGACATTCAGCTTGTGGGCAGAGACATCTACTGCGAAGACCTGGACAAACCTCACCCCTTGAACCTGGGCACCCGTGCTAAGTTACCAAATGTAGCGAACCACTTAGGGTGACCTATGGCAGAGGTGTTGGTTATCTAATAAATGGTTCCCGGGGCGGCGGTAACCATACCCGCCACTCAAATTGATAAAAAACTGAGCTAATGTGTACAGTTAAATATGACCGAATCGGAAAGTGACACATTAGCTCAGTTGGTAGAGCTGCGCCCCGGTAAGGCGAAGGTCCTGGGTTCGAGTCCCAGATGTGACTGTATCTTTTCATGATTTATTTTTCTCTTTTCAGATTTTTGATTGAGTTTTGCTAATATTTTCTTCATTTAATTAAATATTAGATTTAGCTTTATTATTACAAAAAGTCAGTATTTATGTACATTTTATATTTTCATTTTGTTAAAATTAATTCACTTTTACGCAAATTGTTGGATGCCATAATCGGCGAGGTGAAGCGGAGCACTACAACTTTACTATTGGCGTAAATTTGGACAATGTGATGTAAGATTATTAACCGTGTTTTTATTCGCAGGGACTTGCATAAAATTGTTGTGCTAAATAATTACTTCCCAGCCAACGTAACAGTTGGTCACTTGAGAAAAAAGTGGGATTATACCATTGACGTAAGTTAATATAATAATAATTATTGGATGATTTTTATTATCATTTTAAAATTATATTGTATTATTTATTATTGAGGTAAATAATATTATGTATACCAAAATTAATATTTCCATCTTACAGGAGTATCACAAGGCAGTGGCACAAAATAATACAAATTGGATTTATTATGAAATTATCCACAGTTATCTTGGTAATTCAAATGGAATGCAAGCGTATCCTAATTGTAAGTCTGCTGTTTTTTAAAATAAAATTATTGTTAGGCACCATTTATATAAAAGATCGAGTTTTATGTCACCACGACTTTGATATTTGTGCAGTAAACTGAAGCAGAATACAAGTTGACAAACCATGTATCTCTGCATGCCTACTCAACAAGAACCCGGAATAATTGTGTAACCATAATAAGTCTTTTTATTTACAAACAAAGTTACTACCTTAGGAAATCGATTGAAGACTTTTGTGCCACTTTTAGGAATATGTATATAGGAATGTGACTTTAATTGCTTCCAGCTCTAAAAAGGTTAAACAAAAAAGAATGCACTTTTATTTGAAGATTGTGGTCAATGGTAGTGTAAACTGACATCCTAACTAAGTTTAGCGTTGAGCTCGGTCACTCTTTCAAAGCTATTCCATTGACAAAGATACATTTAACGCTTTGAGCAGTATAGCCGCACGTATGTGGCGGCACTCGAAAGTTCCATTTAGAGGATCGCCGCTAGGGAATTCAAATCTCGCGAGATTGGGGCTCAAGCGAGATCCCGCGAGTTTATGAATAACAATACTGCGAGATCTCGCCAATTTTTTCGATATCTCGTGAGATTGGCAGTTTTGTGTGTTTTTTTTTGCAAATAATCACAATATTTTAATAAATTAGGAAAAAAATAATAAGATAAACATTTATTATAAGATAGACTTTTATATAATTTTTTAATAAACTTCTAAGTAGTAAACTTTGACGTACGTATCTATCAAATAACAAATAAAAGAAACAACCAGTCTTCTCTTCTAATATCAAACAAAAATCTTTTAGTAATAAAACAGTTCTTTTAAACAAAAAAAACAATGAGAAGTCAAAAAAATGAAACTTATTTTCTAAGTTGAGTTGACTATTAAACTGAGATATTATTATAATAATAATAATAATATTTGGACGATTTATATAGCGCCGTTTTTGTGAAAAATCACCTCAAGGGCGCTGTACAAACTTACTATACATGCCTAAAATCTAGAAAGACTACAAGCTAGACAAACAATTAAAAACAACTTATGGCTAAAAATTGCATACACCGGTTCATTGATAACCGATACGAAAATTTTTATTTTTATTTATTTATTTATTTCAAGACTTGTTTTTACATTAAAAAAATGATAACATTTGCAAGGTTAAACAACATTTTTTTTTTTTATTCTACTACTCCATAAGTTGAGCTCTGTACAATATTTTGACCAATGAACGCGATGCTGCCTAAAAATGAATTAATACAGGACCATACTTACCTGGGAGGGAGGTCGCTTGAAATTAACACTGTTTATTGTCTATTTAAAGAAATTTAGATAGAGTTTGCACGCAGAGGACATAAATGTGAAATATTGTGAATATGTAATATATTCTTTAATGAGTGTATTTTGGAAAGTAAAAGAAACATTTAATGGTGGGCGGTGCGGTAGTACAAGGATTTGATCTTCCGAGAGACAGATTGATGTGTAAGGATTCGAGTAATTTTAATTCAGTAAGAAAAGTGTGATTAAGACATATCATAGGCAATACAAGTATGATACTCTCAGATAGGTATATTTAAATTAAGTTAAGGGTATGAGAGCCCGAAAAGGTAGGTTTTTAGTTTGGACCTAAACTCTGTTGGGCTTTTTATGCATCTTAATTCCGGGGGGAGTCTATTCCAAGCCTTAGGCCCAGATACTCCGAAAGCACGATCTCCGAACTTTTGAAGTTGCCGATCTAAGGGTTAATTGCCTCGGACCGGTATTTTCCGGGACGCATAATTCAGAGATGTAAGGTGGGGCCATTTCGTTGATTGATTTAAACACCATCCAGCACCATTTGTACTGGATTCTTTCAGGGCACTTGAGCATGTGAAGGTTACAAAGGTGTTCTGAAATGTGTGAATATTTAGAGACCCCGGTTATGAGCCTTGCCGCTGCATTAAAGACGGATTGAAGTTTGTCAGTTTGGTATTTTGGAAGATTAGCGTAGATGCCGTTACAGTAATCAAGCCGTGAGACTACGTAAGAGTTGATTAATAGTTTTGTCGCCTCTGTAGGAAGGTTTCTTCGAACTGACTTGAGTTGTCTTAGGTGAAAAAAGCCGGTGCTTACTGTCCTATTTATTTGACTTTTAAGCAAAAAGTCTGAATCTAAATTAACGCCAAGAAGTTTGACTGTTGTCTTTGGGGTAATATCGTTGCCGGAAATGGAAATAAGTGAATTGTCTATGAAATGTTGACGTTTGTTTGTGGCCGCCCAGAGAAACTCAAGTCTTAGATGGGTTCAGCTTCAGCTTGTTTGAAGACATCCAACGAGTTATTGCTTCTAGGCATTCAGCTATGCGGATTTTGAGGCTATTGATTTCGTTTGGAGAGCAGTAAAAATAAACTTGCTGATCGTCAGCGTAGCAGTGGGACAAGAGACCAAATGACTCGATTATTTTGGCGACATCATTTGTAAAAAGGATGAAAAGAAGTGGACCTAAAACGGATCCTTGAGGTACCCCTGATGAAAGTGTTGCGAAGTTAGAGAGTTTATTTCCAACCTTAACGGCTTGTAAGCGATTGGATAGGTATGATACCAGCCAATTTTTATATCGGAACTCAAACCAAATGTTTGCTCTAATCTCTTAATGAGGAAGCCATGATCAACCGTGTCAAACGATGCACTCATGTCCAGGAGTGAGATAAGTGCTAACTTACCTGACTCTATGGCCAAAGTTATATCTGACAGCATACGAAGTATTCCGGTTTCTGTTGAGTGAAACCTTCTATATGCGGATTGACGATTAGTGAATAATTTATTTGAATTCAAGTGACTGGTTATTTGTGCAGCAGCAATTTTCTCCAAGATTTTTGATAGGAAAGGTAAATTTGAAACAGGTCTGTAATTACCTAAGTTATCGGAGTCTAGTTGTGGCTTTTTTAGTATCGGCGTAACTACAGCTGATTTTAGTGGTTCAGGGAAGTCACCTGTGCTCAGAGATTTATTAAAAAGATGAACTAGGAATGGAGCTAAGACAATGACACATTTTTTTAATAACTATGTTGGTATAGGGTCAAGACTGCATTGCTTATTTGGCGAACTTGAAATTATTTTTCTTACTTCTTCTAGCGTTGTGAGTTTGAAGGATGACAAATTTCCTTTAGAATTTATAGTAAATATTGGCGGAGGGGCGTTAGATGTGGAGGCACGAATGGCTTCTATTTTTTCACGAAAAAACGTTAAGAAGGCTTCCGGGGTAATATCTATTTTAGTTGGAACAGTGACGTCAGAAATAACGGTCTTTATTGAGTTCCAGAGACGCCGTGGATTGGTTCGCTCAGAGTCAATTTTTTCATTCCAGTATTCAGATCTTTTGGAATTTATTTTGCTCATATACTGTTTTTGAGCAAGGATCCACTCATTAAAGTTACCGCAGATTTTTTTCTGTATGACCTCTCTAATTTCCGCATAAGTCTTTTCTGGTTTCGGCATTCATCATCAAACCAGCCGTCAGACTTTCGAACTTTCGTGTTTTTGACGTTGTCGGAGCATATTTATTTAACAGACATATAAGAGTTGTATTATACGTCTCGACAAGTTCTGTTGGCGTCTTTGTTTCCCAAAAATTAGGTGTACATAATAGAGAGGTCTGAAGTTCTTCCAGAAAATCACTAAAACTAAATTTACGCCATTCCCTTTATTATAATTGTTCTATATGGTACTTTTGGCGGGTTAAAATCAATATCAGTGCAAACAAGCCGATGGTCCGATAGTCCTATATCACGAATATCTGCTAAGAGCGGCGATCCGCTCTGTTTTGAAATAAGTATATCCAATGTACCACCAGCATCATGAGTTGGGCCGTCGACCCACTGGTGGCATCCAAAGCTGGCTAATAAATCTAAGAATTTAACGGTGTTTGGTAATGTCACGCGCTCGAGACGAATATTAATGTCACCTGTAATAATGAGTGTATCAGAAAGTCCAACAGAGAGTTCCAAAAAACGCGAGAACTCATTATAAAAATAGAACTATATCTACTCAGTATATCCATTAGATATTACAGATTAATTAACAAAATATACCAATTAGTCAGACTATCAGAAATTACAGATTTTAATTAACAAAATATACCAATCAAATAAAATATTTGTTTGGTTCAAATCTCAAGTCATTATTACAAATTATTTTGAAAATAGCTCCTTAAGAAGCACAAAATGTCCAAAGAATCGTCTGCTAAACGGCTTCTTATTTTGTTGGCCAGATAACAAACCGACAGATCCCAACTCCGTCCGTGTCAGTCCGCGCTACGAATAAGAAGTTTTTATACTCGAGTGCAATCTCGTTAAACTCGCGAGATCTCGCCCTTTTTTAGTCTGAGATCAATCTCGCAAAAAAAGACCGAGATCTCGCGAGAACGAGATTGCATTCCCTAATCGCCGCGTGTATGTGGCCGTACGATTTTATTAAAATTTTTCTATTGCTATGTTTATAATTTCGATTAAATTATGATTTACAGATAAGTCAAACGTTTTTACATATTATAACAAAATATAAAAAATAACTCACTAAACAAAGGGTTAAGCCAGTGGTTCTTAACTTTTTTGGTGGTACTGAACCAGTAACCAGTTTCATATGCGCATTCACCAAACCCTTTTTAATTGGAAAGCAGGGCATGACATTAGTGGCGGCGGATTACCACAAGGGGGGGTGTAATGGGTTAGGATACGTCGTGAATTTACCACAAAGTGGGGAGGGGGGTGGGATGGATAGTGGCAATATTCTTTATAATTTTTTTTCGGGGTGTGACTTGCCTTCCACCGAACCCCTGAGAATGGCTTACCGAACCCCTGGGGTTCGATCGAACCCAGGTTAAGAACCACTGGGTTAAGCAATGAAATACAAATAGATACGTTATTGCCTCACAAAATTAACCCAAAATGTGGCAAGTTGGAAGCACTCTTATGTTTCCAGTAAACTCATTCAAACATTGTTCATGTATGAAAAAGATAGGCATCAATGAATATGTGTGTATGAAAGAAATAGATATAGGACCGGGCAGCGTTTACATACTTAAAAGTTGCGTCAAATTACTACATTCTACATCACGGGTGTGATTGAGGTGAGAAGATATGTTTATTCACTTACACTAAGACGAATACGAAATGATGTATGAGACAACCTACTAGTAGGTTGTCCTTCTTACACTTATTTGTTATATATCGACATTTACCGTTTTCGGGTAACTAAAAGCCTTGTGAATAATCTATTGTATTTTTTATTGAAATAATAAATTATTTTCTTGTACGGTTAACCCGCGGTAATCGGGCAGAAGTTTTGCAAGGCAGTGTCGGATGATCAAATTTGTCGGACTATAGAGTACTGCCACCTACCGAAGCCATTGCCACACGTGTAGACATGCATTGTACGATACAATAGCAATATAAACCTGCGATCATATTAACAATCAAACTGAGACAATACCCGTTGTGCAAAAGTTTAGAATACAGGTGCCGCAAACTAGTCACAACATGTTTACTAATAATAATAATAATTGGATAATTTATAGAGCGCCGTTTTTGTGAAAAATCACCTCAAGGGCGCTAAGCATGCATTGACAGAGATTTGCCGTAATAAATATGCTTTGTGTATACAAGGTGTCCGGAAACTCGTAGTACAAGCGGGAAACTGGGGAATCCACATCTTATTTGGAGTCGATTTTGTGGTATAACTTTTTTTGATTTGAGCTTTCGTTTTCGAGTAAATCGGGTTAGAAGTTGATTTTTTTTTGGTCAAATTCTTATAAATTATTACAGACGATCATAGTACCTAACTAATAAAAACTATTTAAAAGAGAAACAAACAAAGAAATCCGGATTTAAAGCATTATTTTGAAATTGCCCATAATTTTAAGTCCGTTTAAAAATAAAATGTTCGCTCATTTCACGGTTAAAAACAGCTGATCCTACATTATTTTCGCGCTTTTAGTTAAAAGTGCAATGCTAAATTTGCTCTCCTTTTCTGCGCTCGGTTCAATGAACACAAGAAAGGAGTTAAGCTATAGCTTTCAAGATATGGCATCGTGAACTGTGAACCCGCGAACCAAATAAACATGGCCGCTGTGTACTGTGTACAGTAGTGTTCGAAACGAATGTGAACAATATTATTATCATTTTTTTAATAATGTAATAAAATTTACCAAATTGGAAGGCGGGTATGGGTACCGCCGCCGCGGGAACCATTTATTCGATAACCGATAAATGTGCTACAGTTTCTTCTTATAAATACATTTAATCATATTTCACCGCCTTGGGAGGAATGAATTCATGCGTCCGTCACTCCTGGATACACTGACTCTCAGATTCCTACCCACCCCTCATACCCTTTTCCTTCCCAGAATTTACTCTCCTTCCTTTTCTTAAAAGACGAAAAAGTGAGCGCTTCCATAAGTTAAACCCCGAACACCTTACGTGAACATTATTTACCATGAGTTGGAATTGTAGGCATGTAAACGCGCTCGTGAGTAACTCAACAAAAATTTACATGAGCTGTAAATTTAACCTAAGAGTTTAAAGGCCGCCTAATTCCAAGCGATAAAATTAAGGTGTACCCACGAACATACAAAATATATGGACATGCCCTTACGTGCTAAAAGGCGTGCTATTTCTCCCTCCCATTGGAACCATTTTTCGGAACCGGCTGGGCTTGCGAGAGCCCCGCGTTAATCTAAAAAATGTGATGTTATCATTCTTGTCCGGACCAGTGTCGAGCTCTTATCGTACATTTTATGCACGGACGTTGTACGTCTATGGAACACATACTATGACATCGAGATACATGGCGATGCGAAACACAAAGCCGCTGTTTACTGGGGTAAGTAAATCATGAAACATTTGTAAAAGTATCTACGGAAACAAAATATTCGACTATGAAAATACTCAGAACCTTACTTTGCGAATTTGGACTTGACACATCTGTTCATAACGTGGCATGCAATTCGCGCTCCTATATAAAAAGGTCTATTCATTCAAAAGCAGATTTTACTTTCAAGAACTAAATGGTGATATTATAGTGCGAGGTGCCTATATACTGTTAGATTGATTTATTGGCGAATCACAAGTCTCTTTCCTCTCTTCGTCCCGCCATAGTTGGTTTTTACCCCTCATCTGTAAGTTCTCGTCTAGCTATTTGTATGTCTATGGGTGTACCGTATTTAAACAAGAAACTTGGTTACTAATTTAATATTTTTGTTAAATGTTATTGTTTTGATTGAAAGTGTAAAAACGAGCAAATAAACAACAGAATTAAAAAAAAAAAACCTTTGCAATACTAAATCGTGAATGTTGTAAGTTAATTCAAAATGGCAAGCCTGCAAATTTGGATGTTAAAATAAATTAAAAAATATTATTCCCAGTAGTTAGTACGTGTTTGTGAATTACAGTGAAATTTAGACGGTTATTGAAAATATTCCTCTGATAACCGTAAGGAATCTGTGGTTTGTGAAGTACAGTGAAATTTAGCTGGTTATCGAAGACATTCTTTTGATAACTTTTCCTGCAAAATGGTGCTTGGCCTCACTTTGGGCTACAAGTTCGTAAATATCTCCGATACCTCTGTGCTCTGTGCTAACTGTGCTTTTAAGAAAGGTGATAATTTTAAACAATATTTGTGATGTTGTGTGTTTTGGATTGCAAAAGGAACATTGCCACATAATGTAAGTAGTTTCCTTCCTGTGTTAATATTAAGTAGGTAATCCATAAGCCACCACATTTTTACACAGCTTATGGAAATCGCACTTCATTTCAACAATTACTACAAGAAACAACTATTTACGTACACAAAATTGGTTATTAGGTTCATAGTTTAGGTAAATTAAGTAGTTCGTGCGTATTTAGTTTGAAACAAACTTCGCAAATGTCAAATCAAAATACAATAATAATAATACGGCGGCAACGGAGATGTTTGTAACTTTTAACTTTGAATGAAAATCGAATTTTAATGCATATTTTTCCGTCTATCTCGACTGAAACTGATGGTTCTTGTGGTAATAAAGTTTTAAAGTATTTTACTTTTCAAAATGTATGCCTATTAAAAGTGTAGCGGATGTAGCGGCGCCCACCCAGCAATACAATACTGAAAAATCTTTTACCCTAAAGTAGCCGAATTTTTATTTTATTATTATTATTATTTTTTTTTTAATTTAAAAATGCTCAAATCGAAAAACTATATGCTTATTTTGGTACTCTATGTGTTTCCCGCTTGTACCACCAGTTTACGGACACCGTGTATATACTGTTATAGGCATGTCATCTGGCAACGATGGCCAGATTACCGCGGTCCAACTGTAATTATAAATGGAAAGAAACTGATCTCAAAACTAGCTCTTAAATGATTTTGGCACCTCTCAAGCACAGGTAGGCATTTTTCACAAAAAAGAGCCTAGAGAGGCGTGCTTCTGGTAGCTAGCGACAGCATTTCTGATAAACTAAATGGAATAAATCTCAAGTATGTCCACTGGACCTAGTTCAGTGAAAACACAAGCGTTCTTCACATTTTAATTCATCTAAGCATTTAAGTGACAACTCCAAATTTGTTAAATAATATTATGTATGCATATCTTTTTTTTAGGGACCAATGAATGGATTAACAAATTAATAGATGTACGGACAGAAAAAGAAAAGCTTTTTACTCCATCAAATGAATTCGAGGCATGGAAGTAAGTTTTATGAAATTTAGCTTTCTACTGCGCTGACAATTTTTGTGACTCACGACTTTGAAGCCACTTGCTAAAAGAGGTTTATGTAAACTTGTTAATTTGCAGTGAGGTGGATTGTTGCCTTAGAGCTATGGGACTACCGATTGAATGCAGTGTACGAAAAATAGATTTCATGTGGTGTAAACTTTTGAAGATCTTTAAAGTGAGTTGGGAAAAATTACAAATTATTTAAGAAATATAGTTAGTATGCTTTTGCACTTGTACTTAAATATTGTCAATGCGAATTCATTTGATAAAAGTTATTTTATATTTATTTGACTTATTGCACTAGTGAAATATATATTATGTATTCATTATATTTTTTATTGTATGTTAAGCTAAAATCTAAACAAAATTACAATACGTGTTGTTCATGTTACTTTTCAGTCAAAACACAAATTTTACAAATATGGTAAAACTCCAGAACACAAATGGCCATTCTACGAAGGCATCAAGGATTATTTTGAAAAATATGGCTCAACAGCGTTTACTGCCATTAAGAGCCGAAAGAGGAGAAGGAGCGAAGTAAAATACAATGATTCAGATGATGAATGCCTCATCGATTTAAAAAATAGTTTAATATCTGCAAAAAAAGAATTTATTCAGACAGAAATTCAGCAAGATGATGAAGAATTTAGATGTAAGTAGTTTTTACAGTATTATTATATTCTTTTTTGTTCATGTTAACAAATTAATTAATAATTTAGATGTGACGTTACATAATAAAACAGTATTAATAGCCTAGCGACTGTATGGTTGAAGTTTAAGAATCCGACTAAGAATACCTTATGCAAAACCGTTTTTGTATGTGGAGTTTGTATACAAATCTACTTTTGTATTATAACCGAATTAAAGCAATGCCAAAAGATGGCGCCACTTACTTAAACAGCTAGCATGAGGAGCATCGGCTGGCAGGCGTAAGTACTATTGGATTTAAAATAAAACAATAACTTTGTAAACACCACTTTTATTTTTTTTATTTTTTATACTTTATGCTGACCGGGTTTCGCTACTGTACTGTACTGTACTTCTACTGTACTGTATTGTAGAGATGTACTGCTCTGAAGAAGCTACGGTTGTAGCGAAACCCGGTCGGCATAAAGTATAAAAAAAAAAAAAAAAAAGTGGTGTTACACAGTTATTGTTTTATTTTTAATTATAATGTCACATCACAAAGTAACTGCTTCAAATGAACAAATACTATTGGATTTGTAATTTCGTGAATCACTCCGGATATGGAGAGATTGACGATAATATGATTATTATTGTAACTGGCATCCCAAGAAGATCCAGTGAATCCGAAGAACTGGCTATTTTTGGAACCAGTTCCTATCGGAATAATGGTCACCAACACTCAAACTGGGCGAAGCCGAACCAAAAGCCTCCCGCAGGGCCTAGAAGGGCCCCAGCGGTGCGGGTTTTTAACTGCTAGTTAATTATTATTATGACCAATTTTTGATTTCTTCAAGGGACCCCCCAATGGACTGAAAGCTTTATTCATATTCGTCTTCAAAATGAAGCACTCTTCAAGCGGAAAAAGCAACCTTGGAAGTAAGTAATTTTAAGTACAAAATATTATTTTTCTTTAGATTTATAGTAAAAATGTTGTACATATATCATTTACAACCAGATAAAATTAAATCTTTTATTCCTACCAGAAATCTTCATTCTATTATGATGGAGAATGGATTCCCGGAAGGAATAACTATTGGACAAATTAGGAAAAAGTGGAGTTTTACCATAGAGGTAAATAATTAAAGGAGAACCTATTTTACCCTTTGAGATATGTATTATGTTTGGATTCCAAATATCCAAATAAAGTAATGAAGTATTAAATATTCCAGTAAGAGTACTTATGTCGCTTTACATCGTTTCAGGAATATAAAAAAGCAGTAGCACTGAATAAAACAAACTGGATTTATTACCCTCTAATGCACAGTTATTTGGGTGATGTGAATCCTTTGGCTACTTTCAAAGGCTGTAAGTTTTTGATGATTTTATTATGTATACATATTATGATGTGATAATATTTGGTTGATTATCGTCGGCAGAAAGGCTAATTGACGTAACCAGCAAATCCTCTACTTTCGGGAAAGTCAAAAAAACAAAAACAAAAAATTCAGAAAATAGTAATGGTAACCCCTATCTCGGTGATTTTTACAATGAACAAAAGAATAATTTTTACGTTTTTTCCAATATAATTAGATCTATATAATTATTTTTAAAAATGATAATTTTGGTGGTTACATCCATTCTTTTGTGAAAATTTTACGATTGCTTAGCTGTAACCAACAATATCTAGTATGAGAAGCTCAGTGTGCGATCAATTTACGGAAAGGCAAAAGGGCCTTTTGTGTTATTTGTAGCTCCTAAAACCATGGTGTAAGCCTCTTCGAAGGGAATCAGACTTACAATTAGTTGATGTAACCAAATTTAAATTACAAAATTAATTTTGTAATGGGAGGTACAGTGAAATATTCTTTTAACAACCGTTTTTTTTCATATCGATGGCAATAAGCTGACAGCTCGCAACTGATATTTTTTCAGAAATATAGTTATGCATATCATTTTCTTTGTTTTTTTAAGCTCTTTTTAAATAGTGATAACTCGTAATTTAAAAAAAATACTTGTCCTACTATTTGTTCCAAAGTTGGAAACACTAACTAAGCAGATTCCCCTCCCCTCCACCCACGAATTTACGTCTTCACCCTGCATCGGTCGGATGCACACTGAACTGAACGCCGAAGCAGGATGCAATAACAATAATATGTTTGAGCGTGACGCATTTTCGATTAAAACAGTGTAACGTTCTTCACAAAATAAAAGTCTTCAAATCTGTGGTAGTATTCATTAATAAAGTTTTTAAATTTACAAAATGATGTTACTAAAAACTTTTCGATGCGGCACAACTTATAGGATTAATGTAACCAAATAAAAATGAAAACTTTAATCAGTTGTTTGCCGTAAGCGAAAATGTTTCCTAAAACACGGAAAGACTATTTGACGTAACCATATAATTTTTCATAGTATATAAAAACTAAAATATTGGACGCCCGGGTTCAAGGGAGTAACCCGCATTTTATTAAAAAACGTTGGATTTTCCATCACTTACGTCAATTTATGGTCGGACTTCCGCAAAAAAACAGTGGTTTTTTTAAGGGGTAAATTTTCATAATATGTATATAAACTTCGAGTTTACAGATCGACGCAGTTTTTTCTTTCAAGTAAAATGGCATCAAAAAGTGAAAATCGACAAAATGTTGGTTACGTCAATTAGCCTTTCTGCTGTCGATATTTGTACAATCCTCTATCTTACTTAGGACGGGTTGTTTCAGAAAATTTGAACAATTCATTAAATTTCAAAGTTATTTTTCAAGTTCTGTTATTATATCAGTTTTGTGAAGCAACTGGCCCACACTGATATAAAAACAGAATTTGAATATAACTTCCACAACACTTGAAAATTAACTTTGAAATTTGATGAATTTTCAAATTCTCCGTAACAACCCATTCTTAGTGTCTTATCTAAGTTATTTATGTTACTCAAGTTATAGATGCCTCTTATTTATTACTTTTATTTTAAGGGTCTGACGATTGGATCAAAAACTTTATTCAAGTCATGATTAAAAATAATTGTATATTTATAAATAAAAAGCTGGACGAAGACGAATGCTGGATGTAAGTTTATTTACACTTTTATTTTTAAACTAACAGAAATCTTAACAGTTGAAATGTTTTATTTATAAACTACATGCTTTTTTAAATTTATTTATTTCAGAATTATTGAAACTCATCTGCGGAAAAATGGTTTACCAACTGAATGCAGTGTGAGAAATCTAAAATCGATGTGGTCAGCGCTAAAAAAAGCATTTAGGGTGGGAGTTTTTAAATTAATTTTATTATTTGTAAATTATTATGCCAACTCAATCATTTCTGTAAATCCCTACTGATTTTTCCCCCTAAGGGGAACATCCATTAATTACGTGAGCAGTTTTTCTTCCAATCTAGACCCCCCCTCCCCCTGGGTGAGATAAATTTGGGCCAATTTGTATATTTTTTTCAAGTAACGTGAAATTTTGCTGGACCCCCCCCCGTTTGTACTCACGTAATTAATGGAAGCCCCCTAAGCCGTATTTTCATATTGTTTATCCATCTGTCAATTCAACTTAACTTTTTCTATTTTTGAACTATTTGAAAATGAAAGAATTGCACGAAAGTACATCCCACAATCTTGTTACACTATCGTAGACAGACAAGTAGGAACCACACCAATTTTAGCCTTGAAGAATAAGATCCATATTATTTACTTCTAGGAAAATCACAAATACTCAATGAAAAATAATAGTTTTCAAATTACCTGGCCATTCTACGACGACATGAAACAGTTTCACGAGAAATATGACTTGGTTAGCGCAACTTTACCTCGTTCAAAAATTCCAGAGAAATTGAAGGAAATGGTTGAATCTGATGACAATCTTTTTGATGGTGATGATTTTGATATACCCGAGGAAGGAAATGACTTTAAGGATGAGGTATTGAGTGTAACCTGCAGGGCGTGCCTGGGGACTTCTGAACTGATGTTTCCTCTCTTTGCATCGGACGGGGATGTGCCATTATGTGATAAGATTATGGCTTGTACTTCAGTCCAGGTAAATACAAAAGACACAATTTTATAATTTTTTTGGGTATAATGCTTTACCTGATTTAAAATGTCCAGGGATTTAACCTTTTCACTTAAGTCCTGTTTGTGTGCAAAATAACAGTTCCATGTAACATTAGTTTTGGTGGAAATAAAATTTACCAAAACATTTAACTTTTTTTTTGTGGGAATTTAACAGGAGTTCCACTGTTTCTGATCATTTTACAACTTGTCAATCTTTTTGTCCAGTCTTCTTTCGTTTCGTTGTAATAGAGTTTTATTCGTTAATATGTATGTTTGTATATTTTTTTAAATTTATAGATTACCCAAAAAGATTGCCTACCAAAATGTTTGTGCCAAAACTGTGCTAATGAACTAAATGCAGCTTATCGATTCAAAAATAAATGTGAGAAGACAGATCATGTCCTCAAAACCAGTTGGCAACATCGTCAGAGTCAAGTTATTAAGAACGAAATGGTCACAGTGGATCCAGTCACCGGTGAAATGGAAAACTACCAAGATATTAATGCTGACTGTTCTATGGATTATTACAGCGACAATGACTTGCGAGAAGTTATTATGAAGAAAGAGAACTTGGATGGCTTAAAATCAGAAATGAAAAATTACCTAAAGAAAGAAAAAGTAAAAGGGGTAAAAAGTAAGATAAAACAGCACTTGCCAAAAAAGAAACCCGTTCGAAAAAGTAAAAATAGTATCATGTATCCAGTCATTACAAAATCTGGTGAGACTGTTTATAAACGGAAATACATTTATTGGAAAGTTTGTGAAATTTGTGGAAAACCCACGCAGAGGATGAAAGAACACTTGAAAAGCCATTCAGAGGTCAAGACTCACAAATGCCATCTCTGCCCCAAGACTTTTACCTACACCGCTAGCTTACAGACCCACATAAAAACTCACGATCCAACTCCGCTTAAAATATGCCAGCTGTGCGGAAGGGAATTCAAAAGAAATCTCACTTATAAGAGGCATCTCATGTATCATGCTAACGAGAGGAACTTCTCCTGTGAGACTTGCGGCAAAGCATTCAACACCAAGGACATCTTGAGAATCCATATCAGGTCTCACACCGGCGAGAGGCCCTATTCTTGCAAGGTCTGCGGGAAGTCTTTCTACAGCAACGGGTGTGTCAGCAGACATCAGAAAGTTCACAGGAAGGTTCATGACCCCTGAGATGCATCTATACTTGTTGCTGTACCTACTTACATGAAACTGTGCCAATTTATTGAAATTATATTTTAATACTTGCCTATCGTGGATGTTATTATTTTTTAATTTTTGTAGTTTTCTCATACCAAATATCCACTGAGTGAAGTCATATCCACTTGCAGCGTGATCACATTGTAATAGAGAGGGTTCTGTATAACTTATTTTATGTTGTAATCACCATTAAATTTTTAAAAATATATTTTCAAAATTACATAAAAAATTCTGGGTGTATTTACTTAACTTTCAATTTATGCCAAGATACTTTTAAAAATAAAATTCTTTTTTAAGTTGGCATTAATGTACTATGTCTAATTTGCTAGCTTGCTGGGGAATATAAAAAAAACATTATTCAATCCAAACTCATTGCCACACATTTTTACTAATTTTTGGATGCAAGCAAACATATAGTGATATAAGAGCTCGTGACGATCAAACCTTCGTTATTTTATAAAACCTGAAAATTTATCTGTGTATATCTGTAATACAGATAAAAGCGATCCCCGACTATGAAATTTGGATCACAGTGGCTTTGAAAGGTTACTATTTCACTCGCACGCGCTTGCATGTATATACCTGGCGCTCGCACCTACGGTAGACTTTTAATGTGTCTGACAAGGTGTAAGAACCATTGAAACTGTCTGGTTACAAGAGAACATCTTTTGATAGTTCCCCAAGTAACATATATAAAATTCAGCTTTTATACTATAACGTGAGCATAATTATAATTTAAGGGTGTCTGACAGGGGGTTGCAACTGTATTAAGTGTCTGACAATGGACGACGTGATTTCTAATATTATTCCAAATAAAATATATAAAAACTGAGCTTTATTCTTTAACAAATTTGAGGTGCAATTTTATACACCTTTGCTACCTGTTACCTTTCAAAGCCACCGTGATCAAAACTTCATAAATGGGGATCGTTTTACCTGTATTAGGGATACACAGAGAAACTTTTAGGTTTTATAAAATAAGGAAGGTCTAATCGTCACGGGCTCTAGCTCTAATACTTCAGAACTAAAGTAGCCATAACTAAAAGGGCCTTACCGAAGCACTGGGCCCAATTATAATTTAAGAAAAATGGTGGTTAAAGTGAAATTTTAATATTGTAGTTTCATGATTGTTTTTCTACAATCTTTATGTCATCTCGATTGCCACTTTGAAATGTGTGTTATAATAAATAAAAAGCAGATAAGTTTTAGAATGCTTTAATTACAATTTTACTTACTACAAACATCGACTTACAGTAAAAGAACTTGACCAATTATTTACTTAACAGAAATGCTCCATTAGCCGTTGCCGTTGTGGTTGCACAGTGCTGCACTGTGGTGCACTGTGACACCGAGGACATCAAGCGGACAAAGCACAGTGTATACCAATTATGTTGCAGCAAATCGGATTTAATAGAATATTTGACCATTGTGTTTTGTTTGAATTATTAATGGGTGACAATTTGGAATGAGTCATGATACAATATGTGCATGCAATGATGTCTAAAAGATGAAAAGAATGAATCTGTACAATGAAGGCATCCAATGGCTAGGGAAGCACATGTCCAATTTGTTTGCAACATAATAAAACAAGGGGAAATTAAAACATTTTACGGTGATAACCAAAAAGTGTTTTGCATAAAAAATTTTGTACTCTTAAGAGATTTTCACCTTTAACAGTTAATTCTCAGTCTTGCTTGCCTTTCTGAATGAGTTCAGGGGCCGGGCCCCGTGTCTAGTTATTGCTATTGGTGCAGTAATCTTCCTCACATCAAACTGGGAACTAAAGACAAATAAAATCAGACGCACATGCACACTCACTAACACTGATTAATTATATATTTTTTTTATAATTTTTTACATTGAGGGGTTTACAATTTGTTCAGAAATTTCTATTGGCTCGAGTTTTCAAAAAAATTAGTAGCCAGAAAGTGAATTATTCTAAAGCTTACCTGAATTTGGGGGAAACATTTCCAACTTAAAAAAATAAAATGAAATCATTTTGCGCTAGATGGGCGTATAAGATATATAATAATATGGTCTTTCAGTCAAGAAATACAATTAAGATATTCTCTCTATACTTAAACATACAGAGACAAAGTATATACAATTATTTGAAGAGCTTTAATTGTCTAATATTTAACACTATAAGGTAATGCTAGCTTGGTGTATTTTTCATTATATTAAATAGCTTGGGTTTGTTTGTTTGGGTTGAAAGAGGACAGGTGGCTGGTTATATAATATAGGTGGGGCGGTGGCGGTTGCGATGGCAATCACCACTCTTCCTCTGAACCAAGCGCTCCTTCACTCATGTCACACTTCAATGTACAAAAAATACAATATTCATTTTGGAAGAAGTCTATTTGGAATAGAATCACTGCGAAACGTGATCAAATATAAAATTGAATTTTAAAAAATTGGTAAAATATTTAAGTAAAATCATTTGCACAAATCAAATTAATGTACTTTCGGCAATTTGCCTCGTATTAAAATATATTTCACAGAATCATACTTGTATTAATTTTATTCAAGTCTCTTTGAAAAGGAATTTTACAATCTACTGGAGATTTATCAATGGAAAAATTTGAAGACACATTAAAATGCGGCAGGTCATTAGATATTAAGTCTCTTAGGAATAAAAGCTGGCCTTCTTTCACTGGCCAATGTGAACTGTGAACTGTTCCCGTTACTGAACTAACCAAACACAATTCAAATCAAATCACAATCCTTCACTTAAACCTTAAACGCCATAATGTTCATTTACAATATACTGTTCATTGGTAAAAAATATATGGGTCGCACTACACTCACTATCCGCTTGCAACTGTCAAATTAACTGGTAATTCCATCGCGCATAAGTTCACCTATTAACAGGAATATTACTTTATTACACCAAAGACTCAAAATACGTCAGAGATCACACTACTTCACTGTTACGTGTCCGCGGAACTGAATCCTTTCATTTCAGGTAGAAAATAATCACACCCGACGCCATGAACTGCTGGATTACTACAATTGTACTTATTCCTTCTACTTAATAAGACATCGTCGTCGTCCGACGAACTCGTTGCTCCAATTTGAAAATCTAATATTTAACACACCGTCGTCGAGATAGATAAAAAAATAATACAAACTTCCCATAAATGCACATATATGGGTCGACAGAAGATGTTGAATATGTACATAAGCGTTAGGTTTGATTTTTTTATTTATCTCAGTTCCGCGACCGCGACGAGGACGCTTGTGTTGGCGATGGCTCGCCGTGTGTTGGCTCCGGGGGGCGGGGGGCCTCTGCTGGGGGGGCGCGTGTGTTAGGAGGCACGCGGGTCGCGGTACAGCAGGTAAGTCTGCATGGCGTGCGGCAGGTTGAGACGTGGCACCACCTGCTCCAGTCGCGAGCGCCCGATCCTTTGTCGGATCACGCGCCGACACAGATCCAGAAGGGGGAGGGGTTCAGCTGCAACACACACACATACTGCGTTAGAACACTCGATAACATTGTCAAAATTATACCATAGCAGTGCCAATTCAAGTGAAACTTACGGTCAAGGCCACCGATGTATTTCATGGTGATCTCTGCATGACCCCACACTGCTGACACGATAGGGTAGAGTTGCTTGCCTCGAAGCCCTCGGAATGCTGTTCCGAGATATCTTCCTTCGGCGCAGAAGGACAATGTTCCTTCCTCCATGTCTAATACAGCCAGTACCTTATCCGGTACTTGGAACATCTCGTCTGGTTTTAAGAGGGAGGGATACGTGACGCCCGCATTGTTTTTACTGTCATGATATAGTTTATTACGTCCTGAAAATAAATAAAAAGATTCGTCAGTACATAATAACACTTTATGTATGTTGGCGGAAACAACCAATTGAAATTGATGATATTTAATTTTGTTGAAGTGGTTTTTGATGTATTATGTATACTAGGTTTTCCCAAAAACATGTCGAGCAGAAATCATAAAATATATTGCGAACAAAGTCTTAGATAAAAAAAATCACATTGGTCATAAATTCATAATGTAATAAACACAAAGTTTAGAATGCACTTTGACTCAAGGTTAAAACTACCATTTCAATTTTGACTATTAAAATTATTAAATGAATTCATTAGTGAGTTCCTACCACAATCAGTATTTCATTAGCTTGTTATGTGAAAACTAAGTTCATTTAGCATTGGCCACAAATAAGTAAAAGTTGATGTAAACAAACTTTTCAAATCTTGGGAAAAAATCTACTGGGAAAACATAAATCATGATTTGTCAATAATTCTCACACGGATCTAATCTTCAGTGCGAGCTGGGATACCAACTAACTAACTAACTAACCATTGCGTCATTTCCGCAGGTGTAGGCAGAGAGGATTGACTGCCAAACAACTCTGTCTTGGCACACACTCCTTGCTTCATTCACTTTCTTACATACTCTTCTAATATTCTGACTTCTGACATGGCCATTCTTTAGTGTCATGTCTTCCTCGGGCATCCCTGATTTCTTCTACCACTCACATTCGCGTTCTCCTTATTCTCCTTGCACTCCTTTCTTCGTTCATTTGCTCTACATGCCCAAACTATCTAAGCGTCCCTTTCTTAATTTTACTCATTACCCTTACATCAATCTTTGAGAATCTCCATATTTCTCACGTAATCATACATGGTTTTATTTATTTATTATTTATTACACGCCCTGATGGGCTTTTACATTACAGTTTATAGGTTGAGTATCAAACAATGAAGAAAATATAATACAATGAGAAAAGAAAATACGTAATACAATTTAACAACAAAAGAACATAATAAAATAAAAAGTACATATGTAAAAATGATAAGAACTCTCACATTCAATATAAACAAAAATTGCAGAAATTATGTAAATCTATTTGTGTCTAGAAGAATAAAAGTGATAGAATATACAACATTTATACTAATTAGTTTTAAGATGAAATATATCACCTAGATTAGAATATTTATTAAGCTAGAATTTTGATAAGCTAGTGTAGTGTCCTGGTGTTATTGAAGTAAAAGGGTAATAAATGTCGACATGTTTTTTGGGAACATGGATATTGATAATTCAGGACAGTCAATTTTGTAATGCAGTATTTTATGTAACAGTATTAAATCTGTGCTTATTCTTCTTTCTGAAAGTTTCTATAGACATTTTATCCAGGAGGTAATTGTAATCTATGTTTAGTATAGGAATACGCCATTTATAGTTTATGAACCTTACAAACTTCCGTTGTATATGTTGTCTGAATGAATATTAAAAAAGGGAGACAACGTAGAGTTATATTCAAGTTGGCATCTGACAAGGGTTTTATATAACATAATAAATGTGCCTAAATCGTTAAAATCTTTTGCAGCTCATACACGCTTCAAGTATCTCATTTCTATGGCATTCATTCTACTTTCACCCTTCGTAAGCCGGTTTCATGTCTCATTGCCGTACATCAGGGTAGGTATCAGCACTCCATCATGGACTGCTAGGTTTGCAATTTTGGACAATTTTGTTATTAGCGTATACTGTGATAAAGGAGTTTCCTTCGTTTATCCTTCTTTCCATCTCCAAATACACCACAAACTCATCCACCTGCTCTAAATATTCATCATTAACAGTAATGTTGTTGTACTATATCTTTCAAAGATTTCCGAGATTTCTCTACCTGAGGGAGTATGGTTTATTACCCGTGGCTCTACCCTACCGATTTTCTCTTGGGTATTACCAGGTCAAAGGAGATGTGCTCACTGTAACACATTTCTTCAGACTGATTCATGGATGGTTTAAAAAATTAACTATCACGGAGAGAGAACTAACTTGCCAATGGTCATGCCAGTCAGGAGTGTTGTCTTGTTAAATAAAATCACTTTGAATGTCAAAATATTTAACATCAATGAAGAACGATTTAAACGGCAAGCTTTATTGCTGTTACTTTAAATCTTCTTATCTATCAAAAATATTTTATTTATACTCTCTTTTAAAAACGCTTTAAACTATTAATTTTGTAATGTTTTTTAAAATGAATTTATTGAATTGAATTGAAAAAAAACACCATGACTGACTACCAGGAGTACATCAATAAATCACACGGAGTGAATCCTCACGTAGATGAGTCAGTCGTTTAGGCTAACGGGAGATTATAAATAGTTAAGGGTAAAATGTCACCTAAGTCCCATCCCCAGCTGTGTTCGGTGGCGCCGACCAGGCTCTGGTAGCCGACGCTGTGCAGCTGCGCTTCAGCGGTGGCCACGCCGACCACGGCATGCGTGCCGCGCTGCCTCGCCGGCCATACCACTTCCCAGGCGTGCAGGCCCTTGGTGAAGCCCACGCGCCCGCGTATACAGTCCGTGCTCTGCGCCACGGGGTGTCGGTGGAAGGTGAGCTTGTCATCTTCTTTCACGAATATGTTGAGAGATCTGGAAATTTTCATTTTTATGTTAGACATTGGACGCAAAGTCTAAAAAAAATCAAATATGGAATTTTTTTTTCGATTCTTTAAATATTCATACATAAAGAGCAATATTTTTAACAACATTTTGCTGTATTATATTTTTTAAAAATCAAATAAAATATTGGTGTATTTATACAAAATACTTGTTATTCAATTTGTGAGGCGGGTAAGGGTACCGCTGCCCCAGGAATCATTCATTGTATAACCATCAGTGACCGGACAACTGAATGAAAAAAAATGTAAAAAATATATTTAAAAAATTGGTTAAATAGGTTAAGTTATGGGCTATTTTTCATAATTTTTAATGACTTTTCAACAGAAGGTTGAAACCTCAGATTCTGAGTTATCAAGGAACCATAACCATCACGTCTAAGTGATTCGCTAAGTTTGTGCCCGGGTTGATAGTGCAGGGTTTTTCCAGGTCTTGGTGGCGGATGCATCTGCCCACCAATTGCGTGGCGGGCCAGATCGGAAAAAGACCGGTTGAGGGAGCCCCTTTGACCTCTCCGGCCGGATTCTCTCGATCCAATGCCTTGCACCGCAGTGGGAGGGATGGATTCACACTTCAACCATGGTCACACCAAACAGCAAATTCCTACTCCCCTTCATATCTTTTTCCTTCTTAGAACTTCCTTTCCTTCCTTTATTTAAAGACCCTCCCACACAGTACCCCAAAGATGACATTCCTCGAGGGAAATTATTTTCCCCTGGTCTTCATGTTGAATCCTCAATATTAAAATGATGAATGAGCGGCATAGAGTGATTACATTTTATGCATAACATTATAGGTGTTCTGACAGCATAATAGACGGCGACAGTAAGTCCTGGAAGTATGTAACTGGTAGGAGGAGTGTACCTATCGTCAGGGTTCCACGCGTGCTTCAGCTGCAGGTCCCTGGAGGCCGGCGGCACGTCCAACAGCACGTCCAGCCGCGCGGGCCTCGCCGGCTCTTGAGCCAGCTCACGGGGCACTACCGCCTTGAAGGGCGCCGCGCACTCGCGCGACACCGACTTTACACCTGCAACAACAGAACAACAACACCAACATTAGCACTATTAGCACACACATTATACTCGTAACACACTCCCACACAAGAAAATAAGAGAGCTCAATAATTCAGATCATGTTTCATAAAACCCCCTGAGCACTGGGCTAAAGCACTGCTTTTATCACAGCACCCTTTGTTAGAAGGAAGTTGCATTGAAAGCACAGGGAGAAGGTTCATTATCTACTACGTAATCTTTCACTTCGTTCAGTTGCACATTCCTCTAGTACTTTAGTTCACTCTAACTTTAGTTGGTTCGATCTTAACTTCGGTGCCTGGTTCGCTTCCGTGCATTCATAATAAGTCGGTAGTCGCGCGTCGCGCTGTCGGATCGGCCGCAGATGTCACGGACGTAGGTACGATCTCGTAGGTACAACAATAAATTGCAGCCACATTACAATTCGTAATCTTAAGAAATAACGTTCAACCTTGACACGAATGATAAAAGATAATACACCCACACGTGAGACCTTTTCAAACCAATACAATAATACTACAGCGCCGAGTTCGCGCCCACCTCGAGCGACTCTGAATTGTGGCTTTTAACAGATTATACAAATCCACAAAGGGAATTAAATAGCACTGCCTGGACTAATGTATTGTATTGTATTCCTACAAGAGAAACATTTAAATTCAACAAAAATAACTATCACAGGGTAGCTAGATTATCAAAGGCAAGTAATGAGTTCTGATATTTATTATTTATAATAGCTACGAAAATAATTGAACCAGATATTAAATATTCAATCGAATAAATGATTAGCAATTAAAGGTAATACGAATACATTATGCAGTTGTAGAAAGGTTGTGACGTTTTATATATTTATGTTGTATATTGTTTATTTCTTTTGTATACCTAATTATTGGCATCATACATTATATTATATCCATCGTCCAATTGATTAGATTATTAAAAATCGAAATTTGAGTTGAGTATACACTTACATATATGTAAAAGTATACCCTCTATCTGGTACAACACTCAAATTACTCATAAACACCACCAAATCAATTATAATGCGGAAAAACTTGTACCTAGTGAATTAAACCATTAATGGATGTTACTGCAAGAAAATTTCAAAATGTACTAATGTACGCAAACGTTAGGCCTCCTCTTTGGAGATGTCTGACTAATCAATTGGATGATCGACATTGATAACTAAATAATAGTCAAGTTGTCGATTTTTCGTACATGAATAAATGTTTGAGGAAATAATTAAAAACATGATTCTATAAATGTACGGATGCAATGAAGTAGGCCTGTCGGTGACAACATTGCGTTTATTATTGTTATTATTTGTATGGCAACAAGCCTTCACAATAGACACTCAATCCTAATAATTAATTTACGTAATGTTACGCATCAAGGACGACCAGGACATTCAATCATTATTCGAGTTTAGCAACTTTGTTTCTACCAATCTATCCGCATATAAGCCATTAATAAAATGATAATTGAGAGATTGAAACATTGTTCAAATACAATAAACTAAACTTGTATCGTAATAAAATGTCCACCCACAGATACATTACTCGCGTCTTGATAGATATTAATATTAAATGTACGAGTTCTTCCACAGTTAGCGATAATAAACAATAAAGCGCGCATAAACATAAACAGATGATTCAATATTTTGAAAACACACGAAAGATAAAATGTTATCTAAAAGTGCACCGAGTGCACCATATGTTCAACAACACAACACAGGAGACAGAAGATACCTTCAAGAGAAATGTTTATTAAAATATTGTAAACACTCAAAGCGAAATCTTACCGATTCTTTCACGATACACGTAGTCGAATGAATCCATAGTACGGATGCGTAATCTTCACCACTGTGGAGAGTATTTCCCCACACCCGTGACCGTAGGTAAATGACAGAAATGCGAATTCGGGTATTTTGGAGTAAACGCGAAACACACCGCGGCTGGTCACCTAACTGGAAAAGCCTGTTTGGGTGAGCACATATCAGAAGTCACAACCCACTACCACTAGTGTGTGGTGTGTAGCGTGTCATAGGCATGGGTTCTGCAAGGTATCGATGCACCAGATCGTATATCGCGTATCACCGACTGACAAGCAGCGCTAACCTCCGAGGTTGGTTACTTTGATGTTGGTCAAAGCGAATCAGGCCACTCTGTGGTAGCAGCGCCTATCGACATGGAAGTGACGATCGCGAGTGTAGAGCAGCAGGCCAGGATAGCAATGATCAATGTTCGCCCGAAGGCCTGACAGTTCACTAACAGCCGGTGCTAAATGCATGACTGATAACGGAAATCGATCTAAATAAATGATACACGCGAGAAGGATGCGATAGCATAAACCACGCGAGAACTTCAGAGTAAATGGTATCCATGGCCTTATGAATGTTACATCTTTGAAACAGGTATTTACTTTTAATTGGGCTGCCTCATCTCCGTAGAAAACATTCAGGCCGCAAAACCAGCAGCTGGCAGCTCTCTGACATCACTAACTGCGTAAAATAGGCATTTAAGGCAATGTTTACTGACCGTATCTAATACACAGGTTGCGGTCTGTTATCGCAAAACCCCCACATTCGTACTATCTGTATTATATATCTTAAAAGCATATTTGTATAGAAATAGAATATTAGAAAACATTAGTAACGATTCATAAAATTACAGAAACATTATTATTATGACAAGGAACGACCAATAAGGAAACAAGAAAAAATCAATTGAACGAAGATTACGATACGAAACGATTGTACCACCCCCCAGCCCAGCTAGGAGTTACTACAGTACCTATTCTTTGACCTGAGAACACCTGCCATGAGAACGGCAAGGAGGTTGGGCCTTAAGGGGTCTCCACACGGTGCTGCCGCAGTATCAACTGCCGAAGAACTGACTAAAAATCGTATAGTCTGTAGTCAAAAGCGCCAGCCGTATTCTTATTGTAATAACAATACGGCTGGCGCTTTTGACTACAGTCAACTAAAGTTCTGCGGCAGTTGGTGCTGCGGCAGCACCGTGTGGAGACCGTCTAAATCAGTCAGTATACATATTATACAGCAAGCTAGAATACCTATACATTATTATGTACGTTAGAAAATAGGACAGATCAAGGAAAGGACCAATATAATGCTCGTTTTACAATCAAACTCATTGATCAGTTTTGTAAGATTTGTAAGATAAAGTATTGTACAATCAAAAACTGAATAAAAAATATAAACGTATATGTGTGTATATGTATGTGTGCACCTATATATATATATGTTGTGCTTGCATGCACACATATTGAAAAAAGGTTATGTACATTTTTATAACCTAATACTAATTTACTTCTTTTCCCCATTCTATTTTCTACTTTTTATTATTATTTTTCCAATTTTTAACATCACTTATAATAAATCCATATGTTTACAATAGACTGCATATTTCATAAAAAGTAACAATACTCCATTGGTCACCATGAAACAGGCAGCCGCCGAGTATGGTGATCCAATATATCTACACTATGTTAATTACTCAATAATGTATAATGTATTTTATAAATAAATAAACATACTTAAAAAAATCACTGGAATCACTAAATTGTTCAAGAATCTCGGTAGCTTCAGAATCTTGTACTACTAATTATTATTTTTAATTGATAAACTAACGTTTAAACAAGATTTTTATGCTTAGCACAGAGGGTAGATAACAAATATTATAATCAATAATTATCAGCCTGAAACACTCATCTACATTGAGAAAATCTTCCGAGAAAAGATACTGGCCGCCAATGGGAATTGAACCCGTGTTCCTCTGATTGCCGGTCAGCTGCTCTGACCACTGAGCTATGGCGGCTTATCTAATACCCGCCAAATAATTCAATATATACTAGTGTTTCATTCGACAATTACTCATTATTACATTTTTCCAACTGAAAACAACCAACTTTATTTTTGTGAGAGAGGTATTGTTAAGTACTAAATCTCCAGCTAGGTGGCGTCGAGACTAATCATGTCTGCATTTATTGCTGAAATACTTTAACTTGTCAAATATTAATTATTATTTTTAATTGATAAACTAACGTTTAAACAAGATTTTTATGCATAGCACAAAGGGTAGATAACAAATATTATAATCAATAATTATCAGCCTGAAACACTCATCTACATCATTATATATGTAAGTATCTTAGAGTACGGCTCCGTGATTTGGTCGGTCCCCACTTTATGCAATTCATAGCAGTAAAGTGGAGTCTGTTAAAAAAAATACATAAGAATACTAGCTTACAAATCTGGAGTACATCGTAATTTCAGTTATGCTGAAAACTTACTCACTTAAGAGAAGTCTCACTCACCAAAGGAATACACATATCAGATATAATATCTAAATCGACTAAAATCTATCATCGGCTAAACGTTCTTACCTCCAAGTCATATTATTATCGAAGAGGTTAGGGGAGAAATCTACACTACTAGCGTTGGGATTTTTGTCATCCCTAATGATTTGATTTGATTATTGAGAAACGGTGATAAAAAGTTATAGTAAACATTTAAATTAATTTTGTGAAAAGGGGAAAATTTACAATCGAGCTAACGGACAATAAATATGATACACATAAGTGAGCAATGTCGAGCAAAAGCCGAGCAATTGCGATAAATGTGTATACCTTCCCTATTCCATACAGGTAGAGTTGGGCGTTGAGCAACCCTTCATAAACGGTAACACTGGGAGTCTTATCACGTCCTGATATATTCGCCGGGTGAATGTTTATATATTATCAGGCACCAGATGGCTCGGACACCTTTCGTGCCATTTTAGAACTTTACAAGAAAATGCCAGAGAGCACGCGAAAGGTCGTACATTTCATATTATAATTTGATAACGGTAAAATATTATTTCGCGTGGATAAGCTTTAGAGATTTTAGTAAAAGATTTATAACGCCGGCCGTAGTAATAAAGCAAATGAAAGGATCTCAGCATTAGAAAAGCACACACTAATGAATCGATTAATCACGACCGGTCTATGGGTTGTTCGATAGCTCAGTGATTTAGAATTGTGTTCAACGGTGTACAAATTCAAATTACTGAACTTACACGTGAGTAAACTGGTATTTAGGAATCGAATAAAATACATAAAAGCTTTAATTTAAAACATTCTTATCACTAAACAACACTAGGAAAACTTACTACAAACTAGTTTTCTGTCCATTTAATGTGTTGATCTATTATTATGTCTAAATATTTAACGTGATTCTTTTTGTTATTTTTCTTACAGATATCGATCGTCCAATTGATTAGTCAGACATCTCCAAATACTAAGTTTTGAGATAATGAGTAAAACAATATTCGAAATCTCACTTTAAAACAAATATTATTTACACGTGTGTGTGTTTAAAATAATAAATATGTTATAAAATAACATGGCATCATAATGGTCCGGTATATATTAGTATGACATTTTGAAATATCCTACTAGTGACACAGAAAATAGCAACATTTTGTTTAATTCACTACAAGTTTTTCTGCATTATAATTTGATTTGGTGGTGTTTATGAGTAATTCGATAAGGGTATACTTATATTATATGTAAATATAACTGCCAAATTTAGATTTTTCGGAGATGTCTGATTAATCAACTAAATTCTAGGTAAACTTAAAAGCTAAAGCTTAAACTTAGGAAATTATATAAGCTAAAAAAACCCTTTGTCCAGGATACATTATACTTCTATGAAATGTAAAGATATTTTGAATCTGAATTCAAATCGGCACTTGGCAGTTTATTAGTTGTCGAGCCAAGGCTGTGTTGGTTGGTTGGCTGACTGGGTATACTTTGTTGTGTGTGCAATGTGACCGGGTTAATTAATAAGACTCGTGATGAAGGGTGAGTAACCTCCTATGCGGGACCACAAACCCGCACTCGTCCCGCGGTGCCACACAATATGACGTAAAATAAATTACAATTAACTGGCATTACTACAAAAAAAATCAGCTGTAACATAATAAAACGCCAACACAAAATAATTTTACGACAAAATTGTGAAATTTCGCTTCCAAGTGGCGTGAATTAGGTAATAATAATATAACATACGTCGCTCAAATTGAGTATCGTTAAAGTGGTCTCAATTATAGAATCCACTTGCGAGAGATATGAGTTGACCTCGAGTGGCAGTGGCTGGGCGGATGACAGTGAACGCGGAAGCGAAGTTACAACCAACCGACCGGTCACTGCTGTTCTCTAAAGCCAAGGTGCGTTGACACGGCAGACAGTCGGCCGAGGTAGTATAAGGTATGAGCGATCCGGTTAAGTATTCGGAGGCGGTCCATTCACCGGATGGGAAACCAAACCGCAGTCATATGGTGTGAACCGACCAAAACACGTGTGCAAAAACTTACACCTTAGACTAAAAAACAAAAATTTAGATAGGCAGTGCCGGACACTGTTGCAGTTATTTTCGTGAAAACGACAATCGTGTATAGTACTCGTAGTTAGGTTGATGCATAGTGTAGATAGATATATTGAAATTGCACAATTTTTAAAAATTATTATAAGAAATAATTATCAGCCTGAAACACTCATCTACATTGAAAAAATCTTCCGAGAAAACATACTGGCCGCCAACGGGACTCGAACCCGTGTCCCTCTGATTGCCGGTCAGGAGCTCTACCACTGAGCTATGGCGGCTTATCAAATACCCGCCAAATGATTCAATATATACTAGTGCTTCATTCAACAATTACTCATTATTAAATTTTTCCACCTGAAAACAACCAACTTTATTTTATGTGAGAGAGGCATTGTTAATGCTAAATCGCTCGCTAGGTGGCGTCGAGACAAATTAAGTCTACATTTTTTGGTGAAATACTTTAACTTGTCAAATATTAATTATTATTTTTAATTGATAAACTAACGTTTAAGGACAAGATTTTTATGCATAGCACAATAGCACATAGGCCACTTGCACAGATTTCATAACGACTTGGAAAAAATCGTGTGGATAGATTTTTTTACTAAGATTACGAAAATGTTAGTAATTTTTTTTAGAAATGAATAGTTTTTTTATTTTTAAATAAATAAATCCATTATTTGAGCTCGTGACTACATGAAAATGTCCTGTCTCCGATTATGTTCCCTTAATTTTGTAAAATTTCACACTGATTAAATTTTTTTTATATGGCAACACTTTGATTTCCGGCGAATTTTTGAATTTTCGTTTAACGTTCACTAGATTTATTGTTTGTTCTATGCGAACTTATCATTTGGTTTGATTTTTTGATAAAGATGGCGGTGTTTTTACAGATGTTACGAAGAGAACCCCGTACAATTTATTGCTATTCGTGTGGAAAACGTTCTTTTTTAAAAATGATTTTCGGCTATGTAATTATCGTTTTTTCGCACTCATAAAATTATGTCCCGTCTTTCCGGTTTATAAAAAATAGTCTGATTTTTCGGAAAGAAATTTTCAAAAAATCGCCAGGGTTTCAAAAGAACGATTAAAAAAAAATAGGGAATGTCTTAAAATATTTGCCTAAGCCGGAAAAAACAAATTAAAAAATGTGATGCAAGTGGCCTATTATTATAAGTAATAATTATCAGCCCGAAACACTTATCTACATTGAAAAGATCTTCCGAGAAAAGATACTGGCCGCCAACGGGACTCGAACCCGTGTCCCTGTGATTGCCGGTCAGGAGCTCTACCACTGAGCTATGGCGGTTACCCTTTGTGCTATGCATAAAAATCTTGTCTTAAACGTTAGTTTATCAATTCAAAATAATACACAATTTTTGTTGTTGTTTTGAATTGTTAAAGTCATTTGCAACTTACTTTATTTATTGAATATAATAGAGGGTAGTGGTGCACAGGGTACATATTATTATGGTTTTAAAATTAAAGGAATACCTTTTGAAAAATGTCAATTTTCCCTTGTTTGGTTATGCTAGTTTCTCCTGTTGGTTTGTTTAAATCATTCATTAGTTCAAGTAAGAATTACTGAATATACACACAAGAGTAAAGAGTACCCAGTATATTTTCGGTGTCATTCTCTTTGATATTTTATGCTCTACGCTTTCATGTCCGATTTATATCGGTGCGTTATTGGTAAAAACTTTCATTCTCACACCACGCATCGATTTTAAAGACGTTTTTACGTAAAAAGCTAAACCGTCCAGTACAAATAACCAAAGTGATTAGAATCAGGGCTAAACAACAAAAATTAAGAAAAAAAAACTCAACATGAAACAAAAAAGCACATTCAAAATGTTTACTTATGATATTTTGAAACCTACTGGTTTTTCAGTGATTACCGGTGGTTCTTGGTAGAGTTTCAAAATGCCGATATTATTGTCAATTAAAATAATGATTAAAACTGACGTTTGATATCATGAAACCTGTCACTACACCAAGTCAGAATCAAAAAAATTAAGTCAAGAAGATAACATCAGCTGACAAGTACATGGCGACAAGAGTAGCAATGTAAACGGACAAGATCTGTTTATTAAACACCCACACATCGGAATAGACAGGAACGAAAACATAATTACAATATTATTATATTAACATAAATGTTCATCTTTTAGTACAGCCAGTACAGTGTATAACGAAGCTGAACACTGAACAGATTCAATAATACTGAAGCAAGTGCGACAAAGGACTCTTGTACAAAGTACCTACCTACAGCGCGTCAAACAATAGTAGTGGCTCATCTATTGATGTGATTATCAAAGTGGAACTCGAGAATTAGAGTACTTCTGGTTTTACTATTACGAGTATCTGTTCATAGGAAGGAATATAAGGCAAAGCACTGCGATATAATGCAAGTCGTGTGTTTGTGGTTTGAAAATTTGATCGCTTAGAAATATTTTAAATACCGCGAGTAAAACGCATCTTGGGCCTTTGAAATAATCGAGCGATAAGTCCAGAAAAAATAAAGTATCATACCTATAAAAACTACTTAAAAGTTCGACATCTCCTACTTACGAACCCATTTTAGGTCATGATTTTATTAGATAATGTGACAAATTGCATAAGTTTATCAGAAAATCATCTTAAAACATTGAATATTTGTGCCTGATAATACACGTTTTGGCGATGTAAAATAAAACACATAATAAAATAAAACACGTTTTGGACGATGTTTTTTTCTTGCATAAATCAAAACAGGCGGTTGGTGTTAAGCGAGAATTAAAACCTCATCGCCATGTAAATGAGGAGTGTAATTGTTATTTTTTTATATGAATACCTCACAAGAGTCCCAGCTGTTACCGTCTAGAGCCAGTGAGACTATGGCACCCCCAATTGGGGTATGTTGTGAGGTTGATGGTATTGGGGAGGGGAAGGAGATGGGTAAGAGGAAGGTGGGGAAGTACCTGGCTATTAAGATCTGATCACCAAACACGGCTAAAGATAATTTTTTTATTTTTTTTTTTTTTATTTATTTAATATTTGTTTGTTTTTACAATAATTATACATTTTTTTTACATGTTAAACAGATTTGTAATATTAATGTAATAAAAGCCTTTCCTCACCATAAAGAGACAAGGCTCTTGTGTTTGGTGAGTGAATTCATACTCAATTATGTTATCAATGTTATCATTTGAGTAGGTGAATAATAATATTGCAACTATTAACGTAAGAGAAACTTGAGATGTGTCGATTAACAGATTTAAATGAACTGAAATCGACACATCTCAAGTTTCTCTTACTATATTAACAATAGATATAGTAAGAGAAACTTGAGATGTGTCGATTAACAGATTTAAATGAACTGAAATAGTAATGTAACTCTTACAGTTGTTTCAGGTAATTTTTTAATTTAGTTTGGAATTTACTTTTATTTTCAATAATTTTTACTTCTAATGGGAGTTTGTTGAAATAATTTATACCATGATACAGATAGGAATTTTGGATGTGCTTAGTATTAAATTTTGGGATTTTAATATTGTTTTGATATCTTGCTGAGATATTGAAATGTAATTTTTTTAGCTGTATTTCTTTGAAAGTTTGTAGAATTGAATATTTTTTATATAAATTGTCTATTGTAGTTACTTTGAATATTGAAAAGATTTTTTCGGTAGAAAATGTAGATGGTTTTTTCAATATAATCTTAATAATTAATCTTTGAACTATTTTGAGAGGATTTAAAATAACATCATATGTTCCTCCCCATCCTATAATACCGTATTGTAATATAGATTGAACAATTGCATAGTACACTCTTTTTAGGTTTTCCAGTCTAATAATATTTCTGAGTCTTATAAATATATACATATATACATTTCCTAATTCTTTTGAGAAGTTCACAAATATGTGTTTTCCATTTAAAATGTTGATCTATATATACACCAAGATATTTAATTTTGGAAGTTGAATTCAGTGTAGAACATTCTGGAGTGCAATTAGTTCCACTACATTTACTCTGATGTATTAGAATTTTTATTTCTGGTTTAGATTTAAATTTATTGATAGAGAATGGGATAAAGTTTGTTTTTTCGGTATTTAAAGAGAGGAGATTTTTATCGAACCAGTTTTTCAGTGTATTGATGTCAATATTCGCTAGGTTGTTCACAGTATTCCAATCAGCACCTTCAATTATTATGACAGTGTCATCAGCATAAGATATTATTTTTCCGTTTATTCTTTGTGTGAATATATCATTTACATATATGATAAACAGTAACGGCCCCAGGACTGTACCTTGAGGTATACCAATATAAATCAAGCAACTTTTCAATTCCGAATGGTGATCTTACACTAGGGCGATACTGAGAGTATCTTCCAATCTGGAAAGTGCCGCAAATAAACTATATACATATAATTTTTAATTAATTAACTAAATTAATAACACAAATTAATCACATAAATTTGCGCCCGCCGGGATTCGATTCTGCGACATTTGGATTACGAGTCAAGAGCCTTACCCCTAGGGAGGCCGTTAAAAGTGAGGACGTTAGCGGCCCCATTCAGTTCAATCGCCTTAAAAACCAACTATGTACTACATTACTACTTACTTGTTTTATTGTCTAGCACTGAGCCTCATTGAGTCTTGTATTACTTTTTTAAAAATCTATTAGATTTGTGATTAAAAATTAGCACTAACTCAAACATTATGCTGTATTATAAACTGCAATATAAATTGCAAACGACGCAATATTCCTTTAACGTCGCAAAGCATGTCAATGTTTGTATTATTTAATTTGTTTGTTTCTGATAATGATTTCTTCTCGAAGTACCGATATTTGAAGGTCGGTTGTGAAATAAAAGTAGGCCAATAAAATACATAATTAAGATGCCATTGAATTTTGAATTTCAAGTTTTAGAAAACCAAACACGCAACGCGCATCCGAACCGTCAAAGAATATCAATGCGAATAATTATATTTGTACTAAATGCACCAAAAACTATTATTTGCACGTCAAAGCGATGAATCTCATTATTTTAACACTACAAGTATAAGAATTTAGCACCATGTTCATACAAATTACTAATCTGTAAGGCACGCGAGGATTTGGAAAAGAAATATACATTTTTCAAATCCGGCTTCCCTTCAAATAGTTGCTAAGCAAATTTTCGGTAGAAATAAGACCAACACGCAAATGTACACACGATTAGACTTTTTAAAACCTGTGATTAAGGATGTGGGCTGGGAAAATGATTCACCGGTGATTATCAGATTTTACTGATACCTAATAAATACGCAATTATGTTCGCTAGAACAAGTTTTAGAAATTAAATTGACATGATATGGAATAAATCAATACAAACAGGAAATGAAAATAAATGTACGCGAAGAATATTCTAAGGCCATGTTTTACATATCCAATTTAATCCTAAACAGAAACTTAAGTAGGATGTGTTTACGAATTTCGGGTCAACCAAAAAGCGAATTTAGCGAGAAAACTTAAATTGACCGCTTTCCTGACCGAGATTGACGTAGTCATCACAACGCGAAAGCTGTTGAAACTGTCATCATAAATTTGAACGATGCAAATCTGTTAAGAGGAAACCGGACGGCGCTTTGTCCAAACAAACGTATTCCAAAATTCCTCTCTAGATTTTAACACTAGTGTAAAAATCTTTTAATAGATATCGACCACTAGCGTGTCGGTAATTTTTGTTTTTTTTTATAAGTTACTTCTCATTGGAGTTAAAACCCTCCAAAAATCGTTAAAATTGGCTGGTTTGAACGCCATCAACAGACGTTCTGTATACAAACTAAGCAACGTGTTTTAAAAAAAAATCAAAACGTACAAACGCAGAGTATTTTCTTCTAAAACAGTTACTAAAGCAATTTTTAAAATCGGTCAAGCTTTAGAGGAAAAAAATTGGGAATACAAAACCTCGATTTCGATGATTTTATTTAGGCAATATCAGCCTGGGATGCAGTTGTTGTCCCTATCGCTCGGTAATCGGGGTATTAAGAGCGCCAGTGACAGTGACAGCAACAGTTTGGTAAAACACTTAATACAATTTCTCGGCGACCGGGTTGCTTATTCCCAAACCCTAACGCGTTTCAGTCGCTCTACCGACGGAAACGCGTTAGGGATTGGAATGCATAAATCACCTTCCAAATACTACCGCGTTTCGGTCGGCTTCGAGCTTTGTTGCTCTCTGTTTATGTGAGGGTGACGACCGTTATTATAGAAGGGTAAGCAGAGAGGATGGACCGCGTTTTTTGTACCTACAAAATCTTTTTTTACATTGAAAATATTTATTTGAGTTAAAAAAAACGCGTGTTTTTTTAAGTAAAAGATTTTGTAAGTATAAAAACGCGGTCCATTCTCTCTGCCAACCCTTCTATAATTACGGTCGTTATCCTCACAGAAACAGAGAGCAACAAAGCGCGAAGGCGACTGAAACGCGGTAGTGTTTGTAAGGTGATTTATGCATTCCAATCCCTAACGCGTTTCAGTCGGAGAGCGACTGAATCGTGTTAGGGATTGGAAATACGCGACCGGGTTTGCTCTTAGGTTAATAAATATTATGAAGGTATTTGTAGTCAATAAAGCCGGATGTGGATATTATCACGATATTTGTAGAGTAATAATACTGTATCTGGATATTATCCCGATGTTTGTAGTGCAATTATGATGTATTTGGATATTATCGCGGTCTTTGTTGTGCAACAATGTTGTATCTGGATTTATCACGGTGTTTGTAGTGCAATTATGCTGTATCTGTCTGTTATCACAGTATTTGTAGTGCAATAATGCTGTATCTGTCTGTTTTCACAGTATTTGTAGTGCAATAATGCTGTATCGGAATATCATCACAGTATTTGTAGTACAATAATGCTGATTCTAGATATTATCGTAGCATTTTAGTATCATTATTACACTATTTAAAAAAAAAGCTTTTTCTAACATGATTCAGATCTATGAATCGTGTTAGAAAAAGCATGGAACGAACGAACATGAAGCAAATGGGAAAAGACACGCAGGTAGAAACAATGTATTTATTAAGTTGCATAGCAACGCATGCTGGGAACTCGCTGGTATGTATATAAAAATCAAAATATGATTGCTTGGGTGTATATGAGTCGTCTATGCGTTGCTAAACCATTCATCTGATTGCAATGACACTTTGGGGATTTGATGTGCGCATGCCCGCGATAGTTTCTATACCTATACAACAGTGAGCTCTGGTGTCATGAAATTATGCGTTGCTAACCATTCATCCGATTGCGATGAAACTTTGGGGATTTGATGTGTGCATGCCCGCGATGGTTTCTATATATGTATAATAGTGAGCTCTGGCATTATGAAATTTGTATAAAAAAATTGCAATAGGTGGTACGCGAGCTGTTTGAAAACTGAATGTACCGGGACTGAATGTATGGACTGCGGAAAATGTGACATTTAGGAATTTCTGCGAGGTTTATTTATTAGGGGTTTAATTGTTTCGCCTTTTGAAGGCGTTTCCTATGATTGTGATAGTGTGGAAATAGCTTCGTCCACACGGAGTGAGGCAGACGTACGAGGCACGTCGTACCTGCACGGCACCTGGGCTAATGAGGGATGAGTGTCAGATATAATGTATATGTCAGATAGTCTCACCTCCTGATAGCTTTTGGCCCATGCTCATACCCCTGGTGCGGGCGCGCTTTGTGGGCAGCGCCTTTAGCCCGCCCCGCCGCGCCTCCGCCCCCTCCGCGGCCCTCACTGAGCGCAGCCCGCTCTTGTACCTGTACAAAACACAACCAATACACCATTAGTCAATTATATGCCAACAACAAAACATAACAAAGACTGGGATAACACATTTTTTCACCAAGCGAAAGGATTTAGATCCCGAACGCCGAAAACCTGAATAAAAACAATAAATAACAAAACAACATTAACGAAACATTTCAAAGTTATTGAACTCATTTAAGAGTGAACCAAAGCAGACAAGCCAGCTGTCACTCAAAATGAATTAATTCGAAATCAAAATTGGTGTAGCTGGTTTTCGCCAGCTGACGCACATTTACATAGACTCATTGACGTCTAATCAAATATACATTCAAAAGTTCTCCACCCAATAGAGGTAGTGAATTTTACCTATTTAAATACAATGTACGGATATCATTTGGTTCAGCTTTCGGGATATTGACAGGGATCCCCAATAAGTAATATCCCCATCCCCAATAACTGATAACCGACATTGAAAAACTGTCTTTGCCACATTCACAAAAATATTTTTCAGACCTAATCAAGCTACCTCTATCAAGAGCTGATAATAAAATACAAAACGTTTTTCGCTGGACTAAATGAGATGCATTAAAAATAATAGCATTTTTCATCAACCAAAAACTCGTATGTACACAACATTCGCAAATAGAATCGGATTTCGCTAGCAATGACTTTCATTTCAGAATCTCCTACTTGTGATATCACTAAAGAAACCACTCATCCACTCTGAATGCAAGTATTAATGTTCCTCAAAATGACCTTGAAAAAACACATCTTTGCGATTCTTTCAAAGGCATATAGAAACCATCGCTTCGTTCATAAAACAAAATTTAATGTTCTTAATAGTTATTTCGATTAATATTTGTTAAAAATATTATGAACTAAATATACAATTTGGCTGTCCTAAAGCGGGTATCCTTCCCAGTTGGACAGACGAAGTACCACTTGTAATGTATTTAATAAATATGTATATAAATAAATAAAAAAAAAAAAAAAAATAAATAAAATTAAAAAAAAATTTACGAAAAATGTGTAGTTACGAGGCTTGCTTTGTGGACGACGAATGAGTCGACGATTCTTGCTGTTTTATCAAGATTAATCATTTATTTGACCTTTTTGCAACACCGGATACATAAAAAAACTTAAATCTTTGAAATACCTACTGGTTTAACGAACTCAAAGCATTGTTGTTTGCTTGACGATACCGCGCCATAACTCGATTTTCGCTTTGCCCCACACCTACAATTCCGGGTTTCGAGTTTCAATGAGTCGGATTGTTCTGTGCTCTGTGTGGCCCAGACTGGGAGGAAAACGCGTTAAATCCTCTAAATAGCGTAGATCCTTCTCTTTGGGCGAAAGGATTTCATGACTGCGCGTGCACTAAATGCTTTGTTGCTATATTCCCTTTGATACTTTATGCAAACTCTGGTGGCGAGGGACATTAAAACGTTTAGCCTGAGATTAAAGAATAACTACACCTTCTGTCAATTGTTTTTAGAATACTGAGCCATATCGCGAATCTTTCTCTTTCTTGAGGAAACGTTTTGAAAAGCCTCGCAAGTCATTATCATCAATATTAAATCAGCAAGGGTAGGAACATATCCTAAACATTAGTTAAAAAATGAGGCAGATGCGATACAAGATCCAAACCCCAAACATAAAGCAGCGTGACACTTTGGACGGGAAAGTCTTAAATCATATCCAGACACGAGAATGCTGCTTAATTTTGGTTTAGTAAATCTTTAAGAGTCCAGTCAACGTATTGGCAAGTCACCAAAATATTCACCTTTGATATTTGTGAAAGACGCCCGTTTGACTAGTAATTGAAAACGTGCCTCACAAACTCACAACACAGAGAAAATAATATTAAAAAGGTTACAGTTGGTCATACGTCAGTGATGGTTTTTAGATTCGTAACTTTATCATCAATGGATAATTACAACGTCATGTAAATAATGGGTACATAAAAACAGAGTTCAAAAACAGGAAATGTTAGTACATAACTTATAAGCACGTCACTTTTCTTTCAGTTATGGCATCATTGTTCAATATCAATACGATCTCTTGCATAATATTCTCGAAGCAGTTTTGGTATCTGAGTGCCATTCTGATTGGGGCCGCGAAGAAAGAACGGTGGGTCAATAACCTCGGTAAATTGCGACTCAAAGTCAAGGTTAGGACAACATAGAGAATGTAACTATCAGGAAATAATATTTAATATTGTTAGACTCGCCGTACACATACACAGAGATATAAAAAAACTTCAATTGTGATGTCATAATTATATTTAAGGAATCAATTTTAACTGACATAATGACGAGTTTTACTCCTACAGACGACAGTGTTGGATTGTACGAACAATTCCACGCTTGTTAATTAATCATTCTTAATAAGCAAAACATCAATTTATATTCACGCCTGTCAACGAAAACTATTTATAACTTTTTTGAAATACATACAAAATCTTAGAAATAATGTATTCAACGGACAAAATTCAAAAATAACTAGGTTCATTATACAAGATAATATTTATAAAGTAAAAGGACTCGTCGTTGTATGAATACTTGCACAGGAATAATATTTAAAAATACGCTAGTGAATAACACGTTCGTGTCGAAACCGGGTGCAAAGTATTAAAAAAAATAAGTTACAATATTACATCTTTGCAAAGATTGACGGCAACAGAGACGGCTCGGATGCTTCAATGACTGAAGAGCTTTTAAAGTTTCCGAGTACACATTCTTAAATGGCAACACCGCCAAAGTCTAAAAGCTCGCCTCTCAATGGCGCAAACCTTAGCAGAGGGTGGTTGGGTGGTTGGCTGGGTGGTGAGGGGAGGGGTGCGATGGCGCCGAGTGGGGTGAACAAACGGCGTGTGCCCGCGGGGAAGGAAGTGCCGGTCGATATATCGATTGTGTCTGGCGGCTTAGAGGGGCCGAGGGCGGGGGCGGGGCTGAGCGGGACGGCGGGAGGGTCCCCGCAATGCACCCCCTCCCAGCAATCACACCGAGGGATTCTGCGAGCTCATCTCTAGCACACACCGAGCAGAGGGGTTCTAAACAATACGCCAAATGAAGCTCGCTATTCCCAATGAGCCACACTTTCCAATCTGCGTTATATTATGCTAACAGCTCATTATGAATATAATATACACTCTCATCTCGACATCACCATAAGAACCATATATCCAACAGAAAGAGAAGCTTTTCGCGTGGAACACTCTCATTCCTATATAATTTCACCCTTCGCCATTCAACTATGTATGAATCATCAGGCAGGGTTGGGAAGTTTGTTACTGCCGAGGATATATCGATTCGTCTACATTATTATTTTTCGATGCTCATCCAAACGAAGATGCTCGTCGAATGAAGGTATATGTTTCTAAATTCCTCATTATGGTATCCAGATTAACAGAGCATGAACGCACATAAACGATTCAGGAATAAACATTACGGAAAAGCAATTGGCTCCGAGTCAAGCACACGTCCATTGTTAATCATACAAAACTAGAGTTATGTCCCAAGTACCTATCAACAACAAAACAATCCTATCGAACAAGTTAAACCAGGAGAGGTGAGAATATACCGTTAGTTGTGGGAACACGGGAACCTAGACACAGTTCCATTTCCCTAGAAACACAGAACAGCGAAACTCTAATAACGATAAAGAGAACCGACATCACATAGAAACGTCATTGTTTATACTGTATGCCATAACACTGTTTATGAATGAAAGAATTCACAATGCAATAGTTTGAATATTCTCAATAGTGTTATAACAAAAAATAAAAATGATACAAAAAACCCATTTTGATGAGATTTTATTATGTACATATACTTAGTAACTATTGGTATTTACTTATCAAATTATTCAGCTTGAAAGCCTTGATTCTTAAAATATTAAATACTAGCTGAAGTCCCCGGCCCAGTCAAGGCTTTATACAGTTTTTCAAAATCAGACGGAGATAGTAATTTTTCTCTTATTTTGAACGTCAAGTATACACAATGGTGGGAAAAATGGGTGGGGGTGGATTTTCGAAATCTCATGTAAACGACGACCATCCTCCGGTTATGTAGGTCAAGTATGCAAAATTTAATCAATCTCTGATTAAAACCGTAGATTTGTTTAAAAAACAAACGCACATACACTCTTCTTTGTACATAATATTATGTGTAGATTTTTAAAATACGAAACACATCTAAATAATTTATTAATGTCGTGATAGTGAAATATTTCGACACGGAATTTGCATTTACTATCAAAACACCATCTACGTGCTAAATAAAAATCTTTATCAATCCTCATCAAAGAAGATTTTTAATGAGAACGGATAATATTATAAAATAGTGTTATTTCACGACACGCGAGCTATAAAATAACCCAGAAATTTCGAATAGCGAGACTAACATAATAAATTATATTATTTTAGTGGATGGCAACAAAATCATTTTAGGTCGTTTAAAACCTTATATAAGAATTATAATAATAATAGTTCTTATCAGGGGACCGACTGGCAGGTTCCACACGCCATTCAAGGGGGCGGCGTAGTAGGCACAGACTAAATAATTTAATGGTAATCAATACCTTCTTTTAAAATATGCTTATTCTAAGAATATCTAAATCCATATAATATCACACTACGGGCGGGCGATAACAAGGAAACAGTTCGAGAAAATGAAATTTGTTTTAAACCGATATATATATATATATATATTAATTAGAAAATAATATGAACATTTGAATGATTTTTTTATATAGTACTCACCACAAGCCAACTACAAAAGTATTTTTAAAAATTATAGCCAACTGTGTAGAGGACTCCACAAACAGAAGTTGAAGTGAGTGTTGGGCCATTTAGTGACGTTTTATGTTTAAAATGTAGGTATTGTAAGTTATAATTGTACATTTATATAAATGCACAATTACAAAAACGATTTTCACTTTGGTACAAATCATTACAAAAAAAAAACATTTTGCACATCTCCAGTGAAAAAGTTTACGTTTCCTTTTGATAAAATATTTTTCCAGACAATAGACAAGGAGATGGGGAAGACATGTATCACACATTTATATTATTTATATATACATATATATATTCATATACCAGCAGACCCGGCCACACGTTGCCTTGGCTAACGAAACACAACGCCATTACCCAACCTTTATAAAATCCACACCATCCGATTGCCAGCTGCCCGCTGCCTGAATTGAATATTTGAATTTCTAGGCTTTTCTCTACTATAATAAGCATGTATTATACATATAAACCTTCCTCTTGAATCACTCTATCTATTGGTGAACCCCATGAATATCCGTTGCGTATTTTAAAATATCTAAAAGCACAAACATTTTGAGCTACTTCATTTTATACTATGTAATGTAATGATGATGAATATTTGAATTTCTCGGTTTTTCTCTACTTTAATAAGCATGTATTATACTTACAAACCTTCCTCTTAAATCACTCTATCTATTGGTGAAAACCGCGTGAAAACCCGTTGCGTAGTTTAAAAGATCTAAGCGCACAAACATTTTGAGCGACTTCATTTTATACCATGTAATGATGTATATATTAACCGGTCAGTGGTTGATTGGGCATCGCGTTTGATTTCTCGGCTGGCTAAATCCTCCATTACGATTCAAGCAACATTTTCGGTTTACTGTGGTGGTAGTAGGAGATTTTCAAATGCTGTCGGGTTATTCGTAACCCGGGAATGTTTGTCTTTCTGTTTGTTTGTTTGAAAATGTTTATACATATATAATATACGTTAATAGTTGGGACCCCTACAAAGAGATTGGGGTACAATTTTAAAACAAAAATATTTGAAAGCAAGGCATTAATATGACGGGCGTAAAAGGTAGAACTACCCCTCCCGTTCAAAGTCTGATATGATATATTATTTTAAATTTTAGTAACATGTCTTTTACCTATTTCATTCTAGTACCTGTCGACCACTACAACACAGGCAATAAAGCAAAATCTTACAATTTTCCAGTATTTTCAAATAAATATTAACTCAACTTTGGCATTAATCTTCTTATAAATATAAATGTAAATGTAAAACCAACAGTGATGAGGGTAGCAAAGGTAAAGTCATGCAATGTCCAGTGTTTTAAATATAATGCCCTCCACGTGCAAAGTCGTATCTTTCCCAAGCATAAACTTTTTAATAAAGTGTGTTTTTCGGAAGTGACCTGAAGGTAAGTATGTTTTTGTATCTATCTGTAAATAATAAAATTAAATAGAACCTAGGAATTCATAATGAATTGTAAAGCCACCTTGAGGTGATTTTTCACAAAAACGGCGCTCTACAAGTTGTCCAATTATTATTATTATTATTATTTGCCTAGCTTGGTGGTCTAAAAATCCTCCTCAATTCATGTAACAAACAATTCAATGAATAAAGAAAACTTAAAAGAAACCTATTTCATCACAAAAGGTTAAAGACGAAAGCACTCAATCTTAAAACTAATTTCACAAATTTCTCCAGTGAAAATATTATGTAACAATATATACCACGACATCAACTTTTGATGTGCATAGAAATCAAAATCGTTAAAAAAATAATATTGAAGTTGAAGTCAGTAATTAGACGTCAAAATGTTGTCTTTTCTTTTCAGATGCGTTTCGACACATTTTTTTGTTTCACACATTCAAACGCATTCACACTAAGGTCACGACTGGATGACTAAAAGGCACACAGTATTAACATTATCCATTGTAAACTCATGTATTAGCCCATGCAACACCATAATTTGTATTTCATTTGAATACCTCAACGGCGGTTAGAACCCTGTCATGATAATTGTAAGGTCACGATATGGTAAAGCAATGATAATTTTTTTAATAAAAAAAATATAAGTAGGTACATAAGAAAATAATGGTAGAATGCGAAAATGAATTATTGCAGAATAATTCAAGGACTTTAAAAAACAGCGCATTGTTCAATTATAGTGCTTTTACACGCGGCCTTACAAATTTTCTCACACAAAATGGATTTAGGTAAGTATGTTGAAAAGGGAATGAAATATTTACATCAGTGGCATAGAGGCACGCGCTAAGGACATTCAAATGCACAAAAATACTATAAAATTATTCTAACAAATGATGAAACAGTTTTACTATGCAGTATTTTGCTAGTCACAAAGTGGAACTGAGGTACTTACTCATCGACCAACAAATTCTAGACAGGGCGTTTAAATGTTAAAATTGACACCAAAACCAAAATATAGGTTCCATAAATTGGGAATTGCGAAAACATTACATATCAAACAGAAAGTGCATTATTTCGCAGTCAAAAATGGCAGGAAGCATTGCTGTTTATCTTTCGTTGGTCTGCAAGGACAAATTGGTCTACCAAATTATGCTTTCGAAGTAAGGTCGGCGGAATCCGATGTTTAATTTCGTTGGTGGCTTTAATTATTTGACTGAATTTGTAAGACAAGTATGTAGAGTTGATATATTGTTGGGTGTACTTGAATATAAAGCTACAAAATTTTTGATAATTTCTCGTTACAAAGTTTAAAATATTTAAAAAAATATACTCTAACATGACATTTGGGTTGTTAAAAAGAAAGCAACCGATTGGAAGTTTGTCAAGTACCTAGACCGTTGATTTTTTGTTTAAAATTGTAGATATAAGTCAACTTCATACGAAACACGGCATTGTAGGTTGCAGTACAATTAAAAGGTCAAACGGCTATTGTACATCGTAATAGATAGCTTAATCTGGAATCCTAATGGATCAAGCGATTGACACAAATATTAGGTATTAGAAGACAATACGAACTATCAAGGACATAAGTAAATTATAAATCCACAATAATAATTTTTTATATTTATAACTTTTGAGCTTTCTATTATTCTTAAAGATATCTTGTAGTCTATACATTTTACTTTTTACTATATTATTTCCTGCATTTAAACATTTTATTTAACTTTTTACTTTTACATTATACTTCTTATTTTATGCTTTACGTTATACTTTCTTTTTATACATCTTACTTTTTTACTACTTATTACCTTAACTCCTTTTTTTACCTTTTGTTTTTAGATTTAACTTTACATTTATGTGTTACTTTCTATATGTTATTGTATTATAATATATATATCTATAAATATAATTATGTTAATGGTACATATTGTGCCGTATGTTTTTGAAATAAATAAATAAATAAATAATACGATTTTATTAAAAGCATGGTAGTCGGGCGGGCAATTAATACACAAGCTGTACCAATACAATATAGAAATTTACAAAAAAAAAAACAAACAAATAAAAAATTCAATAAATGTTTTTATTATGTCAGAAATTGTTAATTAATACAGATAATAACACACGATCTATGGAGTTGTTAAAGTCTTGACAAAACATCGTCGAAACGCTCCAATAGGGAGTTCAAAAATGTGCAACATAGCAGTGCTCATTGCACTCGTTGAACGTAGCTCGTTTATAACTAGACCAACGTTGAAATACAAGAGTCACTTTGTCTGGTGCGTTTGCTAAGATTATTTGTAAACAAATGCGGCTACCTATATACACAATATAAAACAGTAAGAAGTTATCAACTTCTTGAACATTATAAAACACCGTGCAAGATTGCACAGAGTTCGCGCCACTTGCTATGGGCACATTTTTAATGAAATAATGTAAGAGTAAGGCAGTTTAATGTTTATTTGGCCGCGGGGAGCCCTTTAAACAAGTCTCGTACAGCCAGCTCGTTAAAAAAGTCATATTATGGCTCGAGAAGCAGCCGAGAAATAATTATTATATCAGGTCGAATAACGAGATAAAGATAACTTATCCACTGAAAACGAAGAAAAAACATGTATTCATTACTATGCGTCTTGGTTCAATTATTAAGTTCTTTGTTGGGCACTAATCCGTAATCTCAGCGCGATCTAACCATATTGCATAAATACAAATTTAAGCTTACAATGACCCGGAAGAAAAATTGGTTCTATGTAATGAATCGCATTAATATTATCATCATCATAAGGCTATTTCGTTAAACCAATTAAAGATTAGTATTAATTAAATTGTTTGGTCTGGAAATGAGTTTATGATTGAACCGGGATATCATTTATCTAGTTCCCACTTTTTGCTAATCATCTCTAATAGCTGGAAAACTGTTTTAAATATATAGCATGTTGCAAAAAATTGTGCAAGTTCGAAAACTACTGTTTTTTGGACCAGTAAGAAGTAAATAGTACCACCATGGAAGCATGTTATTGCAAAGAAAAATATCGTTTTACTTTCGTATTTTTCGATGATTGTTAATAACCTCGAGGTATCAGATCGGAATTATTATTGGACTATCGTTAAAAACATAAACTAATAAGCATTTCAGTAAAACGCAGTTGCTACCTTGGTAAATAATTGCCATGATTTGTTATTATTTTCCTCCCATTCCTTGTTTATACCCTACATCTAATTTCATCAAATTCCATCAAACACCACTTCAGTTTTTTTGTTTGTTTTATAGTCCACCTGAAGCTGCATAATTCGTATGTAGTTTCGGATGCAATTTAAACCATTTCGAGGTCAGACGACATAGTAAAAAGAATGATAGGATTCTAAAGCCCATTGATGGGGAAACGCATTTGAATATGTAATCGAATGATATTTGGAATTGATTGCGTGGATAGAGTTTAATTTATTCAAATTTGTTGTAATTTTTTCAATTATTTCGATGTTTAAAAAAACACAAGGAATCAAAATCGTTACTGTTTTTGTTTTCCTTCACATTGTATATCCACTAATTTCGGATGTGCCTCTGTTTATTACTCCCCGGTTCAATGAACCCTAGAACTTGGATTTTGCTTTGAATTTATTTCAAAATTTTATTTTTAAATTGTGACTGGTTTTGGAAACAATTCAGACAAGCGAAATTAAGTACCAACACTGTTTAATTTTATTTAATTGATAAATAATTCTGTATTTCTTTTGTATACATTTTTGACATGTAATGTTTTGATGATTTTTATAGCGCCGTTTTTGTAAACCTCAAGGGCGCTGTATAAAAATACATTTTTAAATTATAATAATATGTTCTATCCTATAACTAACTATAAACAAGACATATTCTAGCGAAGTGTTTCATTATTTCTATTACTAGATAATATTGTACCAAATCATTCGAATTAATTCAGGAAATTTCGATTAATAATTCATTCGAATAAATTTGTCAATAGATCTGTCATTTAGAAAGGGTGGGTTTGGGATTATTTCACAGAAAATTCAAATGGTGTTGTCATCAAATGGCCATTCAATGCCGTTTCGTTTTTCGACAGTTGAAAGGTCCCCGTGAAATGCCGATTCTAAGAGTTCATTAAACAAATTGTAATCAACAGACGAGGAAAACTATCACGTTGTTAAGCTCATCACCTTGTTACAATTTGCGCTGAATGGCCATTTAATGACAATGTTACATTTGATTTTCTGTAAAACAACTGACCCGTAGTTTAAAACAGAAAAACAGGACTGCGACATGTCCCGTTTTCATTCCACTCCGAGTATAGTAACATTAGCAGCGAGGGGGGCTGGACGTACGAGAATAGTAACCCATGTGTAATGTAATGAGGACCACATGTAGAGCGATTCTCTTTTCATTACTTTTAATCAGTCGTTAATGGCGTGGCCGAATGGTTGCTTGAAGGGTGTAAAACCCAAAGCCAACCAACCAGCCAGCTTTGTCCATGTCCAGACGTCCTGCCCGCAGTACCCAGTGCCCAGTGCGGAGATTTAAGATTTACGGTTTGTGCTGAATATCGGAGCCGATCGCCGATTAACCTGAAGGGCCTTCGAGGGATTTATGGACCAACACTTAAAAATTATGTGATTTTTTCCAATCAGGCGTCGGCCAGTGATTGGCCTCCCCGAATATACGACCTTTTAATGCCGAAGCTTAACACACGACCTCTGGGCATTTCAAAAAGGTTTCACAAAACTATATTTACCAACCGAAAAACATAATCAAAGACATTTCAGTTGTCTTTAAATATACTTTAAGTGTCACTTTTTAAAAATTGGAATCAGTTGTGTCGGTGTGTGAAAAATAATTGAGACAGGCGATAAAGTAGGTAATATCATATTTGAACAGAAAATTATTTTAATTGGCTTTGTAAAGAGTGTAATTATAATATCCGGTATATGCAGGTTAAATAAATGCAATATAATATGTGAGATGTGAAAAAAATATTTCCAAGAAAGAAAGTTTAAAAAGAAAAAAGATTTAATCTGTTCAATTCCACGAACTAAAAAAAGGTGGATAAAGAAAACATTTTAAATGTCTGGGCGTTTCAGGGCTAGCCATGAAATTCCTTAGAATCAATAGGGATAAAACGCATTTAAATCACGACTTGATATACTATAAAGATACCTAATAAATAATAAGGCAACATTTTGGCACGTGGTGCTGGCTGAATCACGCACGACAATGTTGGCAATCGAATAATGTAATAACAGCCCGTACTCAGAACTAACGTAATAACACCGTGTCGACAAAAAAACTGTCGAGATTGAGGTCTTTAACTCGGCGCTTTCGGAAACGACACGGCCACTGGCTCCCGTTCCTGACCCTCAGGTGTTACGAAACCAAATTATCTAAGTGGCACATGGCGAGCGCAAACCTGCGGACGTAAGACGTAATGCGGATCGCAGACCGCACAGACCAGAGCAAACTGCAAGTCACCACACTACACTTCCATTGCAGACAGATATTAGATAGAAGAGATTGCCGAGAGATGAAGAAATTAGTGCAGCATTCAATGAAATTAATGATTCGCTGAAGCTCAATTTAAATGGGCCCTTATAGAAAGTACATTGTATCTTGAACATAAAAAAAAAACAGAATGAAATCTTATACGTACATTATACTAGAACTACAACTTACTAGTAAATAAAATTATTGTAAAATTGTCCCGAAACAAAGAAAATCGACCATGTTTTATAGGCGATAAAAACGAAAACACTTGTTTCCTAAAATATTGACAGATATAAGCACCAACACGAATCCGACCAGAAATAACGATGTTATGAATATCAAAAAAATGTGGTTCATAAGAAGTGAAATAATTGAAGTTTTATTTCATAATAAATATGTTGTAGTATTTAGGTCATCAGGGCATGCTTATATTGCTTATACCTCTCTCATCTTTTAACGTGCAGCAAGGATAAAGGCTTTTTCAGATTGGAAAAAGAAAAATTTCAACAGAGGCATATTGTCCACAGCGAGCAGCGAGGACAGCCACACGGCACACAGTACACAGGCGTAGGCATCTCTCCCCCAGGCGGTGCACAAAGGAATAAATAATACCAGAATGGCTCGGTGGCATTGTTGCGAAAGCGAGACGAATTGGTTCGCGAAACGTTGGCCCATCGTCCTCGGAGATTTGCCCATAAGGGGAAACGCGCTTGGCGGTCGCAGCTTTATGCACCCGCCACCAGAAAGAAACTGCAGAGTGCAGCAGTGATCAATGATCGGTTCCGCGTAAATCGACGATACGCCACAAAGCTGCGAAAAATAACGACACATCAATCTTCCCGGAGGCGGAGGGGCTTCGCAACCGTCGAGATGATTGCTTACGAAACTGTTTGACAAAAAAAAATATGTAGAAAGAGATATATTTATCTTTCGTTTTTTAGATGCTATAAATACATACCTCCACAAGGTACGAGAATAAACACGCGTGCTGTTGTAAAACTTCTTGCATGTGGTCCCAAGATGTAACCAGCGATGACGGAACATAGATTAGCTCATTTTAATCTAGGTACCTAAGTATCTGCACGGCCATGAGATTCGTGGCCTCATCGACAAAAAACAAGATCATGTACCAAAACCATAAATCAGCACTATGACAGCAATAAAAACCTATTCCTGTACGTACACACGTTAATTAAGTTTTGAATGGTGTAAATATGAATAAGTATGCAATTAATTCAATGATTCGTGTGCTGATATTGTAGACCTTTTACAATGAAGCCCCTTTATTGGAAGTCCTTGCAATGCACGCAAAGGCTTCTCACACGGTCACCCGAAGATTACTGCTTGCCTACTTATATCATTACATTACAGTAGGTAAAGGAACCAGCTGCGAGCGTTTCATAGAACATCCTTTGCAATACGTCCCCTTGCATTCTGTCATTTATCTCGGCTATTGATCGAGCCCATGCATTCCTGATATTTGTTTTTAAAGTAGGGTTTATTCTTCAGAATATCTTTGAGAAATAATAACCGTCCCCTTTTATCCTCGTGTTTAAATAATTTGGATATTTATAAACTGTTTTTTTTTTTTAATATAAATTTCATCACGATAGTTTCAATGGCAACCAACACCCAGATAGTAAAATATAATCATGTACCTTTTCCTGGCTAATTCCATTTGAAATATTAGTCTCCAAACATCAACAACTGGCGAAGAAACTGAATTCCTATAATGTGGCATTCGTCTTTTATTCACTTAACACTTTCAAACTGTTTGCACACACTTCTGTCGAAAGGATCCACAAATAAAAATATTTATGAAACACTAGAATCCACAATGAAACCATAAGGTAAAGGCACTAACTTCGTCGAATATCAACGAGGATCGGAAGGCACAACAGAACAAAGGCGAACACCACTCTCCGGGAGAACTACTAGAGATATGAATTGTCGGTAACATAAATAACTTTAGATTCGTTCGTAGTAGGTACGCGTTTATGTTTAAACATCATCATGGGTACAAAAAATAGCTGGAAAACCGACACAGACCACATGAGGAAGAGAAGTACAACACAGACACATGCACACGCTACTGTAGAACAAGGCGCTTTGGGGTTTTGTGACTAAACCGAGGACAACCGCACTGATTAGTGGAATAAAGAACCGTGTATAAATGACGAATAACACCACTGCTATCGAGTTTGATTAATTTTCAGAATCGATAAACTACACTTGTGTAATAAAGCGGCGAGTGAATGATAAGGCAGGCAGTAAGCAGTAGGCAGTGCGAAGTGTGTGTTGGTGTGCCGAAGCGACCGAAACGAGTGACACGCTCTCGGCGCGGCGGGTCTGGCGGGTCTGTCGAGCAGGTAGTCGTCGGCCCGGCTGCACAAAGGGCAAGGTGGGCCCGGGCCCGGACCCCACTGGGACCCGCAGGACCTGGCCGATATCCACTCTACCCAGTAACCAGTACCCTCTCCTCGGGCAGACCTTCCGTCCGTGGTCACCATCGCATCAACCACTCGTCCAATATACAATATACCAAGAAAGCCGTTTGTCAGATTCAAATATTATTTTTATATTGCACAATTATCATTTAAATGCCTAACGAATTTTAACAACAGGTAATTCAACAATAGTTATGGGGGTCAGGATTCAAGACAATTTATTATTAGATGGATGTTTTTATTTTAAGTAAACCTAAATGAAGTAAGCAATGAAATTGATTAAAACCATGTTTTTTTAATTAATTTTGTATTACAATAGTGCCACAAAATAAGTTGGCTGTGTTTGAAAAATAGATAGGTCATGTTTTTTTAATTAATTTTGTATTACAATAGTGCCACAAAATAAGTTGGCTGTGTTTGAAAAATAGATAGGTATATTATTAACGCGAAAGTTTGTATGGATTTATGTGTGTTTGTTACTTTTTCACGAAAAAACTACTGCATGGATTTTAATGAAACTTTACAATAATATAGCTAATGCATCAGAATAACATATAGGCTGTAATGTATAAAGCTAGCTAGGAAGGGGACGCGGGAGGAGAACGGGGACGCACGGGAAAGGTGATTCAGGGAGAAAAAATGTATTGTATCATACAGAAGAGTGTTAATTGATTTGTTATTTTTATTCAAAATTATAAAATCTTTAGTTGATTGCCCTAATTTGTTAGAACGAATTTGTATTAATATACCTGTCAAACAAACTCGAAATAAAGATGTTTTCAAATTTAACAATACCCTCAATACTAACTACTCTATTAATTCACCAATCCCTAGAATGCATAGCCTTGCGAATAAACATTATGAATTTATAGATATATTTGGTGTTGACAGTTTTGCAATTTTCAAGAGACAACTTATCTTTATTTTATCTGCTAATCACGGACGTACAAAATACATGGACTTGCCCTAAGCTATAAAAGGCGTATTATTTCCCCCTCCCATTGGAACCATTTTTCGGAACCGGCTGGGCTTGCGAGAGTCACGCGTCAATCTAAAAAATGTGACGTCATCATTCTTGTCCGGACCAGTGTCGAGCACTCATCGTAAATAACACGGTAAAAATGGTGGCTTGTGCTATAAAAACGTGTAAAAATAGAAGAGAAAAAGAGAATAAACCCAATTGTGGTATTACATTCCATAAGCAAGCATTATTTTACACTATTTTAAGCTAATTCAGATCACATAATATGATCGTTTTTGAACATACACCATAAATATACCAAAGCACCCATACATACACCATCACTCCGAGATACATGGCGTGTGCCCGTCACTGTTTACTGGGGTAAGTAAATTATGAAACATTTGTAAAAGTGTATTAACTAACTACAGGAGCAAAATATTGAACTCGACCTTATAGGCGACCTTACTTTGACGTATTTGAACTTCAAATTTGTTCATTGCGCGGCCAGCAATTCGCGCTCTCGTGTAAAAAGGTCTATTCATTCAAAAGCAGAGTTTACTTTTAAGAACTAAATGATGATTTTATAGTGCGAGATGCCTATATACTGTCAGATTGAGTTTTGACGAATCACGTATCACCAAAGCCGTCTTCTTGCTCTTCGTCCCGCTGTAGTTGGTTTCTACCCCTCACCTTTATGTTCTGGTCTATTAATATTCATATGTCTATGCTGCTAATAATTAACTTTTATTATTTTTGTTCTTTTCATAAAACCTTCTCTCATCCTTACAAGTAATTTATAACCTTATTTTATTTTAATGTTCTATTTAGTTCTGTTTTATCATCCTACATTATTATACACATACAATTGTTTGTTTATACCTACTAACTAGCTCTTACACATTGCACTTTATTGTATTTTAGGTCTTATTCCTGATTTTTTCTTATAACTCATACTATTTCATTTCTTTTATGATGTTTAATTTCTTTTATGTTTTTAATTTCTGTTATGATGTTCTATACCTTGTGATGATGATTGCTTTCTTATTAATTCTGTTTTATTGGTTTAGTAACATACGAGTACATAATTATTATTGTTAGTATACTTTTCCTTCTATGCTTGTAAAAGCTTACTGGGGCGTAAATAAATATAAATAAATAAATTTCTCTGAATATGGCACTGCAACCCATGCCGGGAACCAGCTAGTGTTATTATAGGTATATTATTGACCTGCTTGATGGTCAAATGACAATTGTGGCAGCATGTTCGCGTAATGTGTGTAAAATTACAAATTTATTACGAAGATTCCAACACAATAAAATTCAACCGACTTGAAGTTACATCATAATATATTATATTGTACTCTCATCTTTAATTGGAATCATCGCTATAACCGTATTCAAATTGTAGCCTAGTGAGGTGGTTTATACCAAAAAATAAAAAAAATAAAATGTACCTTGTATATATATGTATCGCAATATCTTGGTTACTAAATAATTTAAAAAAAAAATGTAATGAATTCTGTTGGCGAGCCAATAAAATAAATTAAAGAAATTACACCCAAAACGAACGCCATAGAAACTATCAATTTAATATTTACCTACTTACCTATCACTAATTTTCAAAACCGCCTGCTTTTTTTCAAATTGCTTTAAAAAAATTAGTATTTTAAATTTATTGACAATAATTATTACTCACAGCGTAAATAAATGCTACCACATATTTTACGCGTTTGTGGCTAAATGGTCCCATAATAATAATATACAATATAATATAAAACACAATAGAAATTATTAATCATTAATCATCACATTCCGTGAACACACATATTACATTACATTCTGCAAAACGTGTTATTTTTATTTATCTACAGTCGACAGTTTGTACAGTCGAAAGGAAATATCGGTTTGTAATGCAAAACGATGTACTTTTACTTTTGATCGTTTTTTTTATTCTGTAATATTAGGCGTGTACTTTAAAATACATAGTGATTGATACCAGCCCAAAATTTATACAATGTACAAGATATATAAAAGAATCAACTTCTATATTTAACATTTTGCAAGCATTCACAATTATAAAATTAAAAAAAATACAATCCGTTTAATTTTCTTGCTGCCGCAAGACTTATCGCATCGCCGGTGTTCACTTATCTATCACAGTGGTTCCCAAACTATTTTGGCCCACGGACCCCTTTCCCAAACTGTTTTGGCCCAAGGTCCCCGGGGCGGATAGGGCGGGACGGCAAATTTACCACAACGGAGGGGGTGAAATGGGATAGAGTGGGACGGCAAATTTACCACAACCGAGGGGGCGAAATGGGATATGGGGTGGGGTGAAACATCCCGCCCCATCCCATCCCATTACGCCCCTCCCCCGACCCCCAAAATCAATTTTTATTTTCCACGGACCCCCTAGATGATCCTAGGGACCCCTGGAGACTTTGGGAACCACTGATCTATTACATATATCACATATTATAGCATCTCAAACTGAAAGACTGCAGTTCAAGTTTTTCCGAATGGTAAATCAAATAGCGGAATAATGGCCTCGGCTTATTTATCGGAACTGAACATTCCTGAAAATAGCAATTCACGACAGTCAACTCTTAGATCAGCGACTTCATCAGCTGAAAGGTTGTAGGAACCAAAGCGCACACCAGATACTATGTTCGGTGAGCGTGCTTCCGGAGTGTCAACATTAAAGCCTGGAATAAATTCTCATGGAAAAAACTCACGATTAAAGAGAAAGGGGCCTTTTTGGCCCGGAGCCATGATTATGACTAGATAGAATCCAGAGCGAAGCCCAAAACCCATCTCTACAGAAAATCACATCCATAAACTGTAACAGTTGCAAATCAAATTTACATTATTATAACACATTAGATATTATTTCATGCATTAGTGCGCAAATGGTGACCCGACAGTGGATCCTCCGACAGTTGAACCCCGACAGTTGGGCCCACAAAATTACGATTTTTTTTGTGAATTATTTATCAATTTCAAAACAAAAATGGAATTAAAAATAGCTTTAATAATAAGTTGGTATCGATATCAAACAAATCTATTTTCAGTGTCGATTTTTTGTACTAATATCTACGCTGAAACACATTCAAATGAAAACATGTTTTTTACTTATGTTTTTCGGCGGAACATCCTCTCTGCACACTCCTTCGGGGACATTTAGTTACATTTTGTGTAAGTAGGTATTTTATATTGTCCCTAAATCGACTGCATATTATATATATATAAGTATACCGGGGACTAACTATCGGGGGATTAACTGTCATGGAATCATAAAAAGCCATAAAAAAGGCTGATACGTAAATGTAAATAATCGATGATAATTTCAGGTTTAGTAATGTCAGGTAAATATGTTTCTGTAGCTGTTGGTAAATAATAAGATGGAGTCGATGTAACATTTGTACAGCGCCTTTGAGGTGATTTTTACAAAAAAACGACGCATCAACAAAAAACGCAAAAACAAATTATCAAATTATTATTAGCATATGTTCGTATCATACGGTGGAGCGCCCGTACACATCCATTCAGTTACGTGCAAACTGGTTTTGACCCCTCTGAGAAAATGTGTAATTTAGTGACACGGAATTAAGATAGCGCACACACTCAACACAACACACACAGAGTTCTACCAACTTTTGAACTGAACGTGACATTATTGGTGTCGTTTATTATTAGCAATATCAAATTTGTCATTACAGACATGATGTCAACAAATAGAAAGGGAATAATTGGTTTTGCACGATAAATACAATAATTAATGTTGTAGTGCGATTAAGGGGTGTTAGAAACTTAATCTGGTGCATTAACATGATTGTGTTACACATTAATTTAATTGGGATATCATATTATAATGTGACAGATTATTATCTATAATAGCAATAAAAAGAGACGCTGTCCATCCAAAATATCAGAATTAAAAAAATATAAAAAAATCAGTATTATCTACCTTAAAACATACATTTCATCACTTTATAAGCATTATTGTTATAAAGGCGTTTAATTTGCAAAACTAAAAATAAATTAATCAGTTAAATTACCCGCCTACGCCTGAGATTAAGTTTGGTACATGGCGTCTTGTCTTTTTTAAATACGAGTAGGTACTTACATATTTTAGAATTTCATTTTTTTTCTACAAAGAATGAATGCAAGTCTTGGAAGTGGAAATTAACCCAGTTCCCGACGTCCGATCAAGCTGAAATTCGGCAGACAGTCTCGTTGACAAGGCATTCTATCAACTTTTGGTGGAACTCACTCACACAAAACGTGCACAGACAAGCATTTTTTAAAAATTGAATGAGATTAAATTAAAAAATTTATACCGGTTAATATACGAAATAAATCTCAGCACCATCTAATTAGGATTTGGCTTAAGTGTTAGCGGTGTTCACTCATGTTAATCAGTCTCTGGGGAGGAAGGTTAAATCATCAGTCAAAAAAAAAAAAAAAAACTTTTTATTTTGACGGAGAGATCGGCAACTATGTTGAAAATTGAAAATAGATGTATAATGGTAAAAAAAATGTTTGTAAGGGATGATATAAAATAAATAAAATTTATATTAATTCATGATGGAAATCAATCACATCACTAGCCGAAAATAATAAATATGCATTCTAGAGTTTTTTTTAGCATCAGACAAGATTTCTGATGTAAAGTTGTGATACAAGGTTTAATTTTGGTTTTAAGTTTTACTTGGATGGCAGAACTGAAAAATTATTTTAAATCTTAATTTCGTTCGCTCCTGTTGGCCTTTCTTTCCAATCTCAAAACTAACCTGACTGAATTTGAAAGGCTTTGAAAAAAAAAATCAAAAGGCTTTTAACGAAAACAAACAAATCACTTAGTACAACTTGTCTTTGAGGCGGAGCAACAATTTTATATATTCCGCATTTCCAGACACTAAAATATTGAGTGCTTTTTTTTTGACAGCCATACGGCTTCCATGCCTGGGTCTGAGTGTATTTCACTGTAATACCAACACCATCAGGCCCGAGGAAAAAACGCAAGGGCGGTTCGTACATCCCCATTAACCTGACAGTGGAACCCCCAGCCGTGTACATTATACCTTATACTCGGTATAAAGTATAAAGTGGCGGTGCGGGGTTCGAGCCAGGTATAAATCTATGCGGGCCTCGTACGTTCACCCCGGAGCGATGGGGCACGGCCGGGCTTTGCTTTATTTGCTCAACTACCAACTACCATTATACCGAAATACAAGGGTGATGGAGTAGTCAGCGGTCCCTAGTCCCTGGTCCCCAGTCCCTAGTCCCCAGGAGGGAACCCGACGCATGGAGGAATTCTATACAGTGAAACGATGGACATATTAATATTTTAAATGAGAAACCGTCCATTCGTGAGGCATCATTGAAGATAATAAGGATTCAATACAATGGTGATGACTAGTATATATGAAGATATTAGAAATATTTACTTGTATTTTGCATTCTGTGAAGGAATATTATTGTAATAAACTACAATTTATAAATAACTAGCGAGTACTCGGCATGCGTTGATAGACAATTGAAAGAAAGATAGTGTTTGTGTTTTAATTCTGTTTTTGAAGTTCTTTTAGAAACAAAAATGTTTTTGTTCTTACGTCCGGTGCGTACACGAATCGATCAAAAGGTTTTCCGACGCATAAGTTGTCGCTGTCCGTGTGAGAATCATGGATTTTTCCAAATTTAACCTTTGCTATCCCCAACCGCTACTGTGTCTCCTTCGCAATCCCTCCCCTGAATGTCATTTTTCATGCGTCCCCGTTCCCGACTCCGTTCTCCTTCCGCGTTCCCCTTCCGCCTCCCCCCTTTCGTGAACCTCTCCCTCCTTGGTTACCCTCCCTCCTTTCATCCCTGCCGCTAAACTATATGAAATACACAATTTTACAAACAACTCGCGCGCTTCCTATTGTAATTTTTTTTAATATAAATTTTATAAAGCCAGAGCTTACCTTCATAAATAGAAACCTTCGTGGACGTGCATACAACAACTCACCAAAGTTTCATCGCAATTGGACGAATGGTATAGGAACATAAAAAAACAAAAAAACAATATTTTTTTATATATAAAGAAGATATACGACTTTGTGAAGTATCGTAAGGTACCTATTTAACATTCTGTACCCTGGTGAACGCCGGTAATGTTTTCCTAAAAACACTGAGTTTTCGAAATCAGGTAATAATTTTGCTCTTATTTTGAACGTCAAGTGTGCAAAATTTCAGCAATAAGTATCAAAATTCTTCTAAGGGGTGGGAAATGGGAATGGGGTGATTTTTAGAAATCTCGCGTAGACACTGAAGACAGTCACCTTCCTCTTAATTTGAAGGTCAAGTATGCAAAATTCAACCGTATATAAGTTGAAAAAACAAAGCCACGCCGCCACAGACACTCTTCTTTAGGTATATTTTTGTAGATATAGAAAAAACCTGTCTTTAGTAAGTAGGTAATATGACAGTGTTGAAAAGGTGTACTAAATGGACTATGGTGAATCATTCGCAGATTCTCCGAAGTGAAGTTTTTATCGTGGGTGATGTGGTGTATTTGGGGGACTATGGATGCTGTTGAATCTTTGAATCTACAGGTATTAGGATTGCAAGTTGAAATGTGCAGGATACCTGCATAGCTCGGTTGCGCTTTCAGCGAAAAATTGAAAGATAACAAAATGAAAATAGTACAAAACCGGATGAAAGGTTTCGCATGAATACATCGAAAGAATTTCATAACGCACAAACAGTCCTTACATATTTTAAAAATGAAAGAATTCTGAAAAACAAATTCTTCAGCATACAATAATTCACAACAAATAATTTATTATGTGAAACTTTTTGCCTACCAAGGTGACGAAAATATAAAACGGTATACAAACTCGCGAGAGACTGGAGATACGAGTTATTGATTGCGAGGAAAAAAACTGCTTCATAAATAAATATTGATTGACATTTAAAATGACCGAATAAACATTGATTCGGGTTTTGTTTCGGTGCAGTTTCGAGTTAAATGTCACCAGCTACGAACTTACCGAGATCGAGTAGGTAATAAGTATGCAGGTGAGGACGTTGAGCAACGCGTCATCAATATGTCAAGCCAGCAACACTTGTTGCACCGGGACCTTTAAGTTCGATACCCATCGAAGACATCGCCGGACGACGACTTGTGAATCTTAATCGATTGATTTGTATTCCGCAAACGTCATTTCTGCATCCTTAAAAGGCGGAGACTAAAGACTTTTTGCGCTGAAGCTAAAAAGAACCAAGCGCTGGCTATGAATAGATTTTTTAAAGCGTACACGGTTTAACATGTACGCGATTTAAGTCGTCTTACCATATCAGGGTAAAATATGTAAAATCAATGTTATTTAGAATCACCAGATATGCAGTTAAAAACATTGCCACAGAGTTCAACCCCTGTAAACTGGCTAATAAAGCAATGAATTCAACAGAATCGTGATTAATCAAGACGCGAGGAAAGGTATGGAGGAATGATGGAAAAGTGTTCGTGGTAAAGTTCTATTAAGTTCGCAGATACCCATTTCCCGTTGAAATACAGGTCGTCCATAAATTCCAATCTATTTTAGTGAAACAGCTAAGTTTATATATTTTTATCAGGTCGTTAGAGTCACTATAGAGACGAATCGAAGCAAATAAAATCTGAAGAAAATTTTCTAGAAGATCAAATAAATTGCTGCTGAGATACTAGTGAACAAATCGATCGGGATTATGCGAATATATGGTAGGGAATCAAATAATTAATGGGAATCCCATCCAAGTCCATTTGTTCGGCAGTTCGCAACCTGAATCCCAAGTTATCAGTCCACTAAATTAACCAAAATCAGGGATTACCAGGATGTATGATATTCGAATCGGTGGATTGGACGTGGAAGCCGCAAACCTTGGTCAATTAGATTGCCAGAACCGCAAACGTTCCCTGATATTTTTCGAAATCGAGCTGACCGGTTTGAGCTGCGCATGGATAATATGCATCATAGTAACGAAAATTATTCGACAATTTATTAAACCAATAAATCCATAGTTAAAATATGAATTATTTTTATTTTATTTTAATTTGCAGAAACAAACAGTACATAATTACATGTTCGAAAGTAGTTACAAGTTGTAGAATTAATACAATAATTGGTACCAATGACATGTCGCAGTTATATTATATATTTTTTTATGTGACAAATTATAAATTTTACCTATATTAAATTAGTAAATTATTTAGGCAGAGGAGTGTGAGGGAGTGTGTGTGGGTGTGTGAGAGGGTGAGGGTGTGTGAGGTTGTGTGTGTGTGTGTGTGTGTGTGAATATGTGTGTATGTATGTATGTAAGTATGCGCATTAAACAATTTATATGATTGACATGATGCTCTTTTTAAATTTGGGCAGTGAATCGGAGAAAATGTCGATGTTATAATTTAGATTAATATTATTGAATATATGAAGAGCACGATTGGTTGGCGAATTAGTTGCTGCATTTGTCTTGTAATTAAGCGTGTGGAATAGTACTGTATGGCGTGTACGTCTTAATGGTATGTTAAATTTAATTAGGGAAAGTAGTTCAGTACAATCGATGTTATTATTTAAAATTTTGTGTATAAATGTCAAATCAGCAATTACTCGTCTTTGTTGCAAAGTTTGAAATGTGCATTCATAATTATTGTTGAATTTGAATTTAAGATATTTAATAAATTTGTTTTGAATAAATGTTCTATGCTATCTATGTATAATTTGTAGTGCGGGTTCCAAATTGGCGAGGCATATTCCAGTATACTTCTGACTAATGCAAAATATAACATAACTACTGTGCGCGGGTTACTGAACACTTTACTTATACGAAGAACAAAACCAAGCATTTTATATGACCTGTGAACGACTGAGTCGATGTGAATATTAAAAATAAGTTTGCTATCAAGGTAAATACCAAGGTCTTTACATTCCGTTTTAGAGATGACAGGTTCATTGTTGAGTGAATAAGAGTACTTAATTACATTTTTATTTCTGGTGAATGTCATAGTATGACATTTGGAAACATTGATATCTAAACAGTTAACTTTACAATACTTGCAAAGCCTATCTAGGTCACTTTGTAACGCTTCACAGTCAGAGAGAGAATGCACAACTTTGAATATTTTCATGTCATCAGCGTAAAGCACATATTCGGAATTTTGAAAGCATGATCCAATGTCGTTTATATAAATGTTGAAGAATAGCGGACCTAGGTGGGAACCTTGCGGGACACCAGATATTACATCTATAGAGTTTGAGTAAACACCGTTTATTAATATTACCTGATTGCGATTACTAATGTAGGACTTAATCCATCTAAATAGGTCGCCATGTATATCATTATTACAATAAAACAATGAGGAACTTTCTAGGACACCGTGGACACGAAAAGCGCACAGGCATATATCACAATAAGTTCCAATAACTTTGATTTATAACAATTTACAAAGGTGGTTTTTTCTGTACAAATATACAAAAAAATTATATCACATGAACAGAATTTTTGCCAAAGATGTAAGGAATGTGAATTATGGACAGGCGTTTCATGGATTTTTCGCACGCAAAGGGAACATTAAGAAAGCAGCAAAAGCATATTTTTGCAATTTTCACGACCATTGTTTAGGTTATGCGCTATATCCGGTAGCCATTAATCTATATGTATTATTATTTCTAGAATAATAATATTATGATGTTAAATCATTCAAATGCAACACGGCAAACACAACAAACAGATTGAGATAGGACATTTAAATAACACTTGGGTTATTCTAAGTAGGTATGAAAACCGCATTTTTTGTGAATCACTTTCAGGTTAATTCTTATCTGACAGCGGTGATTGTACGAATTAATATGAAAACACTTTGTTGATCAAGAGATAGGATACGTGAAAAATATTTCGTGAAATTGATTGACGTGTGTGAAGTGTATAAATATAATATCGTCATTGACAGAGTGGTGTCGGATATTACGTTTAGTGTGTACATACTTTAAAATCAATAAAAAACATTTTTTGCGCGCATAATTGTCGAGTGCTATTATAACATTTTTTGTAATTGGAACATAAAGGGTTAATGTCAAGACAAGCCGCTATTTATATTTTGCACGAGTTGTGTTGTCGGTTGGTTGTTGCTGGTTAGTTGGTCGGTTTGGCGGTGCGTGAGTGCGTGCTCGTTGAACCTTGGAGGTTGGTTGGTTGGTTGCTCGGTTACACCGGGCGCCTTTCTACATCTGATCCCGCCATTCTCAAGGTGAGGCTTGTAGCTTGGCCGCGGTGGTTGTGGTACTCGTAAGCTGTACGTTGGCACACACAACACGCCACACGGCGAGGCAACGCAAAACCAAGCTGAAATATCGCTAAAGATGATGCTAATAGTTTTGTAGGTTTATTCATCAAATTCATATATATTTAGTACAGGTATACCAGCCCGTTTTATAGTGGCTGAACATTGTATCAACAAATGTAATAATAATAAAAATAACAATTACATCCAATACAGAAATTTAAAAAAAAAACAACTAAATCTATATACGAGTACATATTATATAAAGAAGATCTGCAGACACCTTGCGGGCTGGATTTGATTTGTGTACAAATTTATAGTTTCATTCAGAGACTGATGAAAATTTGCACACTTGGCTATCAAAACAAGAGGAAGGTGAACGTCAACATGAGATTTCTAAAAACGACCCCACCCCTTTTCCCATCTAAAGCAGAACTTTCATACTTCTTGGTAAAATTTTACAAACTTAACCTTAAAAATAAGAGGAAAATGACTGTTTACATCTCATTTCGAAAAAATAGGATAAAGTCCGGGCAACACCGAGGATTTCTTCAGCTAGTTATAAAATATAGATAAAGCTGTAAAATATGTATAGGTAAAGAAGAGTGTCCCGGTGCGAGTTTGTTTTTAAACAAATCTAGTTTTATTCGATCGATGAAATTTTACACGTGATTTTCAAAACAAGAGGAAGGTGACTGTGAACACGAGATTTCGAAAAACGACCCCATCCCCCTTTCCATTAAATCAGAATTTTGATACTTCTTGGTGAAATTGTGCGCACCTGACGTTAAAAAAGAGAGAAAACTTATCGTTTACACTTGATTTGGGACCGACTAGAATGAAATACACTTTTGAAATATGTAATACAATTCTTTTCAATGAAGAACGTGAACAAATATGCACCATGTTATTTTTATTTTTAACCTGTGAGATAACTTAATCTTCAAATTAACTTCATTTTTAAATTTTCATGGAGACAGTAGGATTCAAATTATTGGTTAGGAGCCTCGACGCAGTAGACCCGCGCAATCAATCCATTTAAACAATAAGAACATTCAACGTGCCTCTTCGTGCACCCCAAAAAGTGCAATAAAAGGGAAATCATTTTAGAGATCGGAGCGATGAATGGGCGCACTGGCATTATTTACCCCGTACGGAACCTAATACGGGCTGTACTTATAAAATACACCGTACAGTTAGTGTGTAGTTAGTTAGTTTGTTAGTGGTGGTAGATTCCCAGCTGACGGGGTGAGTGTCCTGACCCCATCACACTCCCATCGGCTGCAGGCAGTACAGCAGTACAGGCCGCGTCATGTGTGAAACATGCGATACTTTTGACAAACACAACCCCATTGTCGGAGGCATTGTGCGAATCAGCGCACAAGGCACGTTTTCAGGGGTTGTCGCCAGCAACTGTTTTGTCTTGCGTCATTGTTCGATTTTTTTTAATGGAGTTTTATCAGCGACAAAATCATTGTAATATTCAGTTTTCGATTTATTCTATATTGAAATACGTATGTATTGCTGGATTGCTGCTCAGTGTGTTTAAAATATTGTATGCCTATAATTCACGACGATTAATAACATTTTTAAATCAGAAATTTAAATATACGTATGCTATAATACAGTTTAAAGCTGTGAAGATCAAGATCTCTTTAACCCCTCAGGCCTCGGGCCTATTTCGTTGGAAGATAAAAATATTTTCACATTGCAATAACATCCAAATATATGGATATTTCTGAACGCATCCGAAAACTAAAAATCGTTTTTGAAAGGTGATGAAATACGCTTTCAATTTTATAAATCCAAATAAATATAAAAATTCTGAATGCAAACATAAAGTTTTAAAAATGGCCCACCGTACGCTTTTTTAAAACTAAAATGATTTAATCAGGCAAATGTATTATAAATGTTATTTACAACTGACTTTATGTTGTTTCATGTAAAAATAATTATTTTAAAAATTCGCAAAGTTTAAAAACTTTTTCAAATTGCGGTTGGAAACTTTGGATTCATAAAGGTTTACATTTGAATTATTTTGCGGTTAACTAGATTTGAATATAAATCGTGGTGTTTTCTCTTTCTAAAACCGTTCAGATCATATTTCTCACCATGACAGTAAGGGAGACACAACGATTTCGATTAAAAACGAAACGTTAAATTGCAAATAACAAACGTAGTTACTACCTGAACGACAAAACCTCCGCAGTGACAAAAAAAAATTAAAAAATTGTGTGCAGTTCACAAACAGTAGAAGTGAAACCTTCAGAAAACTAAAGTAGACAAGAGTGGGGAGGCTACGAAGCACCGCACAAAGAGGAGACCGATAGGCTACGAAGCACCGCACAAAAAAGAGATCGATTAGTCTATCTCATTCTTTCGCTGGCTAAATCCAATACATGTACCTATGTATTTGACTCTTTTTAGTGTCGCTTTATTATTTCATCGAGTTTCAAATCACTACGGTGTAAAGAAACTTTTTAGGGCAGTGAAAAATAATATTACCTACATATTATTTGAATAATACATATTATAAAAAAATATTGCAACACTTTATTTGGCAAAACAGGTAACACACGAGGTATCCTTCTTAACCCTCCATTTAAATAAAATGACCGCGTAAGTGCTTATATTACAGATAATAAGAGCACGTTCGAAATACCAATGATAATTTCAATTACCCGTACTTAAATAAGCAACTCTTTTAAATGGCAAAAAAAAATCAGATTTACAAACCGGCAGGTGCTAGATTGAAAATTGGTGCAAAAACTATGTTTCGTAACAAAAACGATATTGAGATCGAGGCGACATAATATTGACATTATTTTCACTCTTTTTAGAGATATCGCAGTCAAGGCCAACGTCGTCGCTGAAAGAAGGGCGATTACCGATTCAAAGCAATGTATTAGGAATGGAAGCCGAATAAGCAATAATAATAATACTGGTACAATCTTTCTATGGAGACCGGTCAATTGTATTCCTAAGCACGTCTCACCGTAGGAACTTGGCTCCACACTCCACGGTTCTGGTGTGATTAACGTCCTGCAATGCGATTCTGTATCTTTTGTGGATACGGAATCGATTCCATACGTAATCTACTATCAAATTTGTGTGATTGTCTATGGCTTGCAATTTCTTTTTCTACGGACTGATACATCAGCCGTATTTCAACTAGTTTAAAACATGAAATGCTACAAGTAGGTATACATGATTATTTATTCCACAGATAATAGAAACAAAGGGAGATATGCTACGTTGGCCGCCAGACCGTGGGCGGACTACGGCGTAATACGCGTAGTATGAATACGGAAAGAATTCGTTCATTTATTTGATTTTGTGTCGTAACCGAGCACGGTTTGTGCCCGTTTTATTCAAAATGCCGTCTTGTTCAATGCAACTATGTAAAAATACGACAAGCAATGTGAACTTCAAGATAAATTGAGTTTTATTTTACCGCTAAGTACAAAATTAAAGTGAGTTATCATTTTTTAATGATTATTCAAAATTATAATTGACGTAAGGCCCCGGTAAAGCAAACATCGCCGCCATGACGAAGCTAGTGAGGGGGACGCGAATTCTTTTAAAAACCGACTATCGATATTTCGTAAAATTAGCAGGGCTATGTAAAAAAAAAAATATATATATATTCAAACATATTATTTCTTTTGAATTTTTTTTTTTTTGATAATTTGGTGTCAATGCTGATTTGTGGTAGAAAAAATGCCATGCTTTTCTTTTAAAATCTTTATTTTTTTTTTTTAAATAATTGTTTGTTACCATTTATCCGATTTTCAATGAAACTTTGCTGATTTTTTGTGCCCGAGCCCGCGGAGGTTTCTATATATAGGAGTATAACGGTTGGCTCTAGCATTATGAAATTATTTCTTTTACCATACATCCGAATGGGATGAAACTTTGGTATTTTGATGTGGGCACGTCCGTGAAGGTTTATATACATTTAACGGTAACCTCTGGCGTTATGAAATTTGTATATTTTTTGACGCGTGATCAGTTTGAAAAATGTGTGCAATTCATAAAGTTAAGCGGCAGGAAGGGAAGGAGTAGGGGAAGGGAATCCGGAACGACTGATCCGATAGGGAGAGGATAACGGGGGTGGGGGAGGGAAACGAAGGGGGGGGGGGGGGGTTGGCAGGAGTGAGAGAGGGAGGAAGGGGGGGGGGGGTTCGCAGGACGGGGAGAAGCATAACATAAAAGACATTGGGGTGACATATGAAATAAGGGTGACATATGACCATGGGGTGACCTATGACCCTGATGTGACCTACGACCGTGGGGTGACCTATGACCTTGGGGTGACCTATGGCATGGTTAGTCCACAAATGATTCATTTTGCTCGCACCTCTCCATAACATTTTTCGTAACGCATTCGCCAGCTTACTCCCCAAGAAGTTGACGTAAAATTTCTTTACGCACGCTCGACTTGGGGGGTAAGCTGGTGAATGCGTTACGAAAAGTGTGATGCGAACGGTGATAGGGCGAGGTGAACGGTCGGGCCTTGATGCACGCTTGACTTAGGGAGTAAGCTGGTAAATGCGTTACGAAGTGTTATGGAGAGGTGCGAGCACAAGGAATCATTTGTTGAATAACCATGCCATAGGTTAACCCAAGGTCGTAGGTCTCCCCAAGGTCGTAGGTCACCCCGAGGTAGTAGGTCACCCCAAGTTCATAGGTCACCCTACAGTTTTAGGTCACCCCAGGGTCACAGGTCACCCCATAGTCATATGTCACCCCAATGTTATATGTCACCTCAATCTCAATGTCAATGTCACCCCAATGTCATGTGTTCTTTTATAAGTTAGTGAAGTTTTACTTCAGTCGTGTGGTCTAAAGCACACTCGTTTTTTTTTTAAATGAAAGACAAACATTCCCGGGTAACGAATAACCCGACAATATTTGAAAATCTCCTACACCACCTCAGTAAGCAGAAAATGTTGCTTGAGTCGTGATGGAGGACTTAGCCAGCCGAGGAATCGAACACGGAACGCCTGGGTGGGACCCAAACGCGATGCCCACTCAACCACTGTCCGGTCATACTATGATTCGATGTGTTTTCTATTTAGTTTTTACAAAGCATATTTAAATCAAATCAAATCAAATCAAAAAATATTTATTGTACATATAAAAAAATACAAAAGGTATTGCTTATGGGTAGATCCCATTTCTTCCAGCTAACCACATACATGTTATATTATAATGTTCATACAAAGAATAATATTATAATTTTTATACAAATAAGAAAATACAGATAACAGGAATACAAAAATAGGTGATTCATTTATGTGAGGTATTCACTTAAGGTGTAATGACATTTGTTTAGAAGTAATGTTTTGAGTGATGATTTGAATTTGTGTGTGTCTTGAAGGTTGTTATATACTTTAACGGCCATGTAATATGGTCCTTTTTGGACTATTGTTTTATTTGCTTTGGGAATTGATAAGTTTTCTGTGAATCTTGTAGCGTATTTATGTGTCGAGTTTTTTTGTGGAAACTTGACTGTAGATGATCGCACTAGCATGCATAGTTCCATTATGTATATGTCTGTGACTGTCAGAATTTTCAGATGTTTAAACAAAGGTCTACATGAATCCAGACGAGCAGAGTTTGTAATTTTACGCATGCATCTTTTTTGGATGATAAAAACATCTTTAGCGTTTACTGAGTTTCCCCAAAAAATTATACCATATTTTATTATTGAATAAACATAACCATAGTATGCGGCTATTACTGATTCAATGTTCAATATTTTTCTCAGTGTACCTAGAACAAAAGAAAAGCTACTGATTTTTGCTACTATTTTTGATACATGTTCTTTCCAGTTTATATTGGTATCTAGTTGTATTCCCAGCAGTGAACAAGTTTGGGAGTGTTCGATAATATTATTATTAAAGTTTACATTTATGTTTATAGGTGTAGCTTGCACTGGACAAAATTTTAAAATTTGAGTTTTATTTGTGTTGAGTGACAGATGTTGTGATAACAGCCAGTTTGCTATTAATTGGCAAGCCTCGTTAACATGTTTGTTAAATTCGTCAACGTCTCCATTACATTCAAACAACAAAGCGGTGTCATCAGCAAACATTGAACATTCTGTGCCAGCAATAATTGGAAGTTCATTTATGTAGATAAGGAAGAGGAGGGGCCCAAGAATGCTTCCTTGTGGCACACCCTTGTTAATTTTTCTCCATTTGGATTCTACCATGTACTGAAACATTTTTTCATCGATATTTGGAATTTGGACTTTCTGCTCACGGTTTTTTAGATATGATTCAAACCATTAAGATGAGATGGCTGTTAGACAGCATTCAGAGTGGGATGGTACACAGATGCATGGGACTCTTGTGAAGTACTCAAATACAAAATAAATTAACATTAGTAAAAAATTTGAATTTCTTTTTATGGATTTTTACAACAAAAGCACAATTTGAGTGGTATTGTGATTAATATTATTGAACAAAACCAAAAACTGTTAAAATTCTAAATAGATTAGAAACAATTGATGTGGATTTGTTACGAATGGGACACGTTACGATTTAGACACACTCATTACGATTTATCGGTTCTGAGAATAGATCACACTTATTCCGATTTATCGGTTCTGAGAATAAGAATTTTTCATCCAAATCTCAACTGGAATAATTTTAAAATTAAAATACCGATTGCTGTCGATTTATATTGTTGCAATCTTTATTCGTTGTCATTTAAATGTATTGCTAATTGCGAATGCAGTCGAGACGTGTACGCATAGAAATCTGTCCTAAGTATTAGTGCCAACGAAAACGACAAGTTTTAAGTGTGAGTTCGAAAAGGGGCGGATACTTTAGCGTAAGCGAAGGTGTGTAATAGTATTGGTTAGCAATATCGGCGACACGAGATAACGCAGTTCTAAAGGGTTCAAACTGCCTATAGCATATCTTGGGTTTCTAATATCTTTGATTTATTCATTTAATGTACGTTTATAGTTGTATACATGGATTTGACATTTGCGAAGTTTTAATCTAAATACGCATGAATTACTTAGTTTGCCCAAATAAAGAACCCAATAACCTATTTTGTGCATGTAAATAGTTGTTTTTTGCAGCAATTATTGAAATGAAGTGCAATTCCCATAATCCGTGCCTAAAAGTGCGGCAGTTCGTGGGATAATTAATGTATATCGTCCCTAAATATTCCATCATACTGTACGTGTATACTGCCTCAATAGCTTTGCCTTAAATAGGTTCTTAATTCGGGCAAACTAAGCAATTCATGCGTATTTAGAATGAAACGAAACTTCGCAAATGTCAAATCCATGGTACACAACTTTAAACGTACATTAAATGAATAAATAATCATGCATACTTGCAGCATTTCGTGTTGTAAACCAGTTGAAATACGACAGCAGTCCATAAAAAGCAATTGTAAGCCATAGACAATCACACAAATTTGAGATTACGCATGGAATCGATTCCGTATCCACAATAGATATTGAATCGCTCTTCTGGAAAGTCAATAATCATTATCGTAGCTTTGTGTTCTTATGTTCAGTGGTAAGTATTAGAGTAGGTACTGGTGGTTAGCTCATTGTTTATATCAGATGTTAATGGTATTTAGCATCATGACAGCAATGAATACGATCCAGCTGGCTATAGTGAGCGGGTACCTAACGAGGTATATTTAAGATTAATTACGGTTTAGTGAAACGGAAATGTGATTGATTGGTTACTAAAAACAGGTTGGTACATAATGTGGAGGCTTATATACAAGGAAATGTGGAATAATTAATATAAATGTGTAATAATGCAAAAAAATTATAAAAGGAATAGAAAAACTATAGGTACCTACCTATAATAACAACCGTCGATATAAATATTTGTATATTTTGTCCGCTCGATTGACATTTTTTTTACATACATATTTAATGTTGAGCCGTAAATTTCAAACTCAACGCAACTATTTTTCAGTCTCAATGTCGTTTTCATTCCAACCTTTGAAAATAACAACTAGGTAAGTTTAGGTGCTACTATTTAAATTATATCTGCGAGGTATCCCAGTGAGGAGTTGATTTTAAACAAATCTACAGTTTTATTAAGCTTTATTAAGAGCGTTTAACCAGCCAGCGGCCAAAAATCCACATTTCGTCGAAAGATGTTCTTACGGTCGAACAGGGCGGTTCCAGTGAGAAAGATTAATTACTCTCCCTACCAGCTTTTTAAAATTACAACTCAATATCGATTTTATTTCATTCCAAATTTGCTTTAATTTATACCTACATCCAAAAATTCTGAAAGTCGTGATGATAAAACTATTAAAATTATGTACTTTTTGTAATTATATTTTGATCATAAGTATTTATCATTTTTCAATAATGACTGAGCAAAATAAGAATGTAAAAATACCTGAAATATATTAGTCTGCGCAAATAAATACACAAACAGACCAATTTTCGTCTAGAAACACATGTCCGTAAATATTTTTAATGATTTTATTTAAACTAAAATCAAAATTCTGTAACATACGTTTACCAGATAATGTATTGATTTATTTTACTGCATTATTATATGATTTGAAATGGGTGTTGTATAATACAAAATCTTTTTTCAAAATTTAACAAAACTGCCGACGACCTACGGTATAACCTTATTATACTAAAAATATAAAAAAATCTCAAAATTTAGAACATATGTTTACTAGATAAAAGAAAAATCTTTCGAAATCAATTTATAATTTTTTGTGGAAAAGAGTCAATACGTCTAAACACTGATTTAAAAATGACATATTTCTGGTTTAGTCTGGTTATACGCTCTTAATCAGTTTTATTAAGAGATGAGGTGATTTTTCACAAAAACGGCGCTATTTAAATCGTCCAAATATTATTATTAATGAAATTTTGCACACTTGACCTTCAAAACCAGAGGAAAGTCACTGTCTACATGAAATTTAGAAATAAAATACTCCCGCCCCCTTTTTCCATCCCTTAAAGCAGAATTTTGATAATTCTTGATGAAATTTTGAACACTTGACATTCAAAATAAGATGAAAATAACAGCCCACGTCTGATTTTTAAAAACTCTGTTTAAAGCCCGAGCAACGACGGGGTCCTTCAGCTAGTTATAAACCAAAGAAAAGGTAGTCCAAAAAAGTAACTAACTAACCGTCACGCCATTTTCCGCAGGGTAGACAGAGAGGACGGACCGCCAAACTAGGTCTTGGCACATACTCTTTACTTTTATACATCGTCTTTCATACAACTTCTACACATTTACACATCGTCTCGTACATACTCGACGTACCTCCGTAGTCCAGTGGTTAAGACTCTTGACTCACAATCCGGAGGTCGCGGGTTCGAACCCGGCGTGCGCAAATAAATTTTATTTGATTAATTTGTGTTATTTCACAATTAATTCATTTAAATAATATATAGTATATTTGCGGCACATTCCAGAGTGGAAGATACTATCAGTATCGCCCTGGTGTAAGACCACCATTCAGAATTGAAACGTTGCTTGAAAATGGCTTTAGCCGTGTTTGGTGACCAGATCTGAATAGCCAGGTACTTCCCAACCTTCCTCTTCCCCCACCCCCTTCCCCTCCCCACTACCTTTAGCCTCACAACATACCCCAATTGGGGATGCCATAGTCTCACTGGCTCCAGATGGGAGCAGTTAAGAATGTTGTGCGGTATTCACTGTAAAAAAGAAAAAAAAATACTCTTCTATTAAGGGTTAAAATATTAAATCTTCTGAAAATAGGATGAAAGCTTAATGCTTGTGGTTAATATGGCAGATGAAATAAATAAGGGCAACAAAGCCGGTTACGAAAGTAAAAGAAGTGTAAAAGGAAGTCCATTTTGCAGAGCTCGCGATATATGCAATGACTCCCTTCTCAAAACCTTGCCCAACCTCCGAGTAGAGGTGGGTGGCTGTGGCAGACTACAGATAGTACTGTGAAATATGTACTGTAGTGTTGTCTGCCTCCAGACCCAACCGTGGCCTGCTCATATTGATCCGAGTCGAGATCGCCTAAAGTGTGTTAGCTAATACAAGCCTTAGCATTGACACCGATCCGCGATCGAGAGAACTAGACTGCAGAATTCAAAATACTAGACTGAACTCACTCAATGATACCATGCAATAAAACATTCACGAAGTAAACATTTTAGTTGCAAAACAGTTTTGCACAATTTTGACGACTGCACTACGAAATTTCAGCGGTCGACAATGAATCATCGGCATCGCAATAACGTAGGTATGTTCAATAGTTTAATAAAAATAAATGCTTTTATAGATTAATTAATTAATTATTAATAATATTATATTATTAATCGTTAATTTTATGGCGTCATTTAACGGGTGGGTAGTAACTTTAATAGAACTTTGACACTTTATTGGTAATAATAATACGACGGAAAAGTTGAGTTCTCTTCTCAACCTATGGATATTGAATAAACATTTTATGGGTGATAAAATTTATAGTCACGTATGCAGACATTAAGGTAAAAGTTCGACGATAAAACATTATCGACGAATGTTATGCATTAGCCGATGGGACAGTATATTAATTTGAATGAAAGAGGAGAAAAAAAATAACAAAATTATACTTCGTGGAAGTATAAACCGAAATTAACGATAAATTCGATTGCAAAACCTGAAATTCAGATGAAATGGCTCAGATATTTATGAAGTAACAACAAAAATTACAAATTAAATTATGATTGCCTCAGTTATGATTCCGATGTTGAAGTGTGATTATAGTCAGGAGAGGAAAACGTTGCAATCAAAAATCCCGCTGTGTTGCACATAAATGCATACATTGGTGCATTGTACTGCGTATTGCCATAAGGTTAGATTTATATTATTATGCATAATCTTATAAAGACACGTGTATCGTCTATTGATAAAACATTAAATATCACAATATGAGATAAACAGTAGTAGGTCATCGAGATGTCATCATTATTAAGTACTTATGTAAATTCAGCGATAATGAAAATGTAACGATGAATGAAACATGCATACTCATAGATTTTTTAAGACTTGTACCAGAGGTATCAATGATATTGTTTACAAAAACACAGCAAATGAATCATGCGTGATTTATACGATAAAAATGTGGGATGTGATGTGTGATACATCGCTCAAAAGAAAAATATAACAAGTTCTTTATTTTTCCATTACTAATATCGATTTTTTTTTTAAATTTTGTAAGCAGGGAAGAAAATTCAAATATTATAAATTGTTTAATTTATTCAATTTTATTGAATTAACTTGTTATTATAACTTTTGAAGGTTATACCATCAATGATATATCGCTGAAGAAGAAGATAATACTAATAAATCTGAACGAAATATGAAAAAGAACAAGACGCAAAAAATAAAAAGGAACACATTCAACTGGGAATCAACCTAGGACCTCTCGTCTTACCGGAACAAAGGTCATAAAGCAATCGAAAAAAATCAACCCGTAAAAAATAAAGTTTTTTTTACTATAATACATCTATTTGGCTAGCAGCCAATTTCAAATACAATGTTTTTGGTTTGACTGAGGATTGAACCTTCCTCCTCTAAGACCGACTCCTAAGTCGAGGCCCTGTTCGTTAAGGGCATCCATTAATTACGTGAGCACAAACGGGGGGGGGGGGGGTCCAGCAAAATCTCACGTTACTTGAAAAAAATATACGAATTGGTCCAAATTTATCTCACCGAGGGGGAGGGGGGGGGTCTAGATTAGAAGAAAAACTGCTCACGTAATTAATGGATGCCCCATTAAGGCGTTTGTCCCGGTAAGACAAGAGATCTTGGGTTCGATTCCGTTGCCTTTTTAATTTTCTGCGTTTTGTTCTTTTTCATATATCGTTTCGATTTATAGTATTATCTTCTCCTTCAATGATGTTATTATCAGTTAGAATCACGGACGTTAGAATATATAAATTTGACCAATGGACATTTGAAAAGTCTTATGTTTTATATTGTATCGTATTGGCAAGGTGTTACTTGACTGATGTTTCCAGATTTTGACTCTGTTCTGTATCGCAGATTAACCAAAATACGTACGAAATTTAACTCCGGGGTAACATAACGGTTTGAAGTACGAGTATAATAATTACACATTGACTTTCACCATACAGACAATGTAAATAAGATAGTTATAACTTTGGTTCTCGGTCATACATTGCAAACAATGATCAATTGTATGCAAAGATAAGATAATGCAAAATGTCCACGGGACCATATGCGAACGTTACCCAAACCATTGTCATGTTAATCGCGGTAATTACCGAAAGCTCGATTTAACAAAACCAAAAATGCATTCCATTACTTACATGAATAATTCAAAATACATTTGCACGTCAGAATAATATCACCATCTTTACCAGGAAATGAAACATTTTTCAATTTAAAAACTGCTGAAACGTGATTCAAATGTTAAGAGATAAGAATCCAACGTACAGCCAAATATTTCTGAGCAAATAAAGAAGCTTGCGTGTCTTTATGATTTTTTTAAAAAGAGCAAAAGTTGGCCACATGTTTTTTCCGACACCTACATTAATTTTGAAACACTTGTTTTTTGCATGCAAATGTTTTCAAACTGATATTTTGATCAGCAAAATGTTTAAATTATGCCAATCACAAAAAAGAACAGAACAGAAACATTGTCAGAAAACAGAACAATAAGGTTTTCGGGATGTTTTCCGACAAAACAATAACATTTTGTAAATATTCTTATTTATAAAGTGACCAAATGCATTTATAAGAATATATTGATGTATTGATTTAGGCAATAGATAATAAAGAAAAATAATAAGCCACACTTGATACCGAAAATATAAGGAACATGTTGAAACATCAATTATGATATCATATTGATGGGTCGTAGGTCGCCATAGGTAAATAGGTACTATGAAACTAATAAAATACCCACAATAGCTGTCCAAATTCCACACAATTCCTCACAAGTTCCTTTATCTCCAAAATAAACAAAAATTCTATTTAAATTCGACTACCATAATACGGGCATGTGCCTAGCGTGGTAGTCGAATCATCGGTAAAACTGTACACAAATTATAAATACACAAATTATAAATTATAATGAATAAAGGAAATAAAAAAAAAATTAGGATTTATTTTTAATGTCTAGTCATTTTCGGATATTCTATTTCATTCAGGCTTTAAAAAAAATATTTGAAAATTTGCTGCTAAAGAAAATTAAATTCTGGTTCATTCTTAAAACTATTGAAAAAATATTTTTCAAAAAGTTAGGATTATCAAGAAATGCCCAGAATCCCCGCATTTTCCCCACAAAAGCTTAGCAAAATACCAAATTTTTTAAAAATCTTAGAAATTGCTCTCAATTTAGGGAATTCCCCTCGAATTGCCGTAACCCATAAAAGCAATGTTTCAAATTCATCGTTCGGATTTCGAAGATTACACAATATTATTTGATTTCTGATGTCAAAAATTATTTATTATTTAATCTTAAAAAAAACCGTCCAACTACGAGAATTTAGACAGAAAATATGCGAACCATATTTTTTTATAGATATCACACGTCTCCCAACTGAGTTGCTACGGCAAATATATTACACACCTTGGTCGTATCGTAATCGAGAGATGAATTCGAAATATCAATCCTACGAATAATTAATTATTGAAATACATTTGTCGATTCTGAAAGTGAGTATTTCGAAGCTTGTGTATACCTCGATTATGCTCATTGTTAATCCAACAAATGAAAGGAAAAACAATGGAAATGTTTAAGATACTCATAATGAATTCTAGAATTTAAAAAAAAAACAACATCAACTGTTCTAAAGTGACAAAGAAAAGCAGGTTAGGTTGTAATCTGCTTTTCTAGGTATATAGGATATAACTAACTAACCATCACGCCGTTTCCCCGCAGGGGTAGGCAGAGAGGACGGACCGCCAAACAACTCGGTCTTGGCACACATTCCTTGCCTCGTTTCCATTCATACAACGTCTCATACATGCTCTTCTATTATTCTGACTCTTGACATGGCCCGACTCAAGTATCTGATTTACTTGGTCGTGACATGTCTTTCTTGGGCGTCCTCAACTTCTTCTACCATTCACATTTGCGTAATATATTCTCCTTACACTCCTTTCCTGGTTCATTCGCTCTACATGCCCCAAACCATCGGAGAGTCCCTTTCTTAATCTTACACATCACGCTTACATCAGCCATGCAATCTTTGCGGATCTCCACGTTTCTCACACGATCTTACATGGTTTTACCACACATTCGCCTCAGGGATCTCATTTCTACAGCATTCAGTCTACTTTCATCCTTCCTCTGCCAGTTCCGTGCCTCACTGCCATACATCAAGGTAGGTATCAGTACTCCATTATGGACGGCTAGCTTCGCTTCTTTGGACAGTTTTTTGTTGGTGCCAACGGCGTTCAGTCCTCCATTAATAGAGTTTCCTGCATTCACCCTCCTTTCAATATCTCTATCAGCCTTCCCATCTCTCGTATAGTATATAGCTATATATAATTAAAATCACGGGATATTATAATTGTACGTATTATAATTGTAAGCTGAAAGTATTTCAGTAGAAACATACCTTTCAATTAAAAGTACACTTGAAAAATTACGACACATAATCCATCTGTCAAACGTGTAAACAAAAAAATACACATCTCAAATAAATAATTATTAATAAATAAAATAATGCATGTGTGATATGGTTTTTACCATTAGTTTCAATATTGAAAATAAAAAGTACATTGAATTTGAATAATTTAGCGCATTATGCAGGAATACAATTTCAAATCACGCACCCATGCACTGACAACCGAAATTAGTATATTTAATTACATACAAGTGGAGACCAGTGAAAAATCATAGGATAGTGTGAATTCTCGACAAATCGTTTACAAATTTGAAAATGTCAATTAAAATAATTTGTGTTAAAAATATCATGTTACAGTTAGGTATGGCTAGACAGAATTCTTCGAACAATCAGTTTCAATTTTTAAAATGACACCTAATTTCAAAGCAAATTTGGGTTCATTGAACCAGATTTCACGCAGGAATTACTAACGCACACCACATACAACCGAAATGAATATGTTTGGTAATATGCGGCTTATCTCAAGTGTTTAGCAGGAATGCATGCGGCTGAGGAACAAATTACCGATTCGGATCGGCCAGAATGGGAACGGCGCGAATGACACGACCAAGGTTAGATCGCTGAAACAATAACGCCGATCGCAGTGTCAAAGTCAAGGTTGTCCATCCACTCAGCCGAGCTGGTTACATGCATATCGGCAGCACATGACGTACTGTCCGCTATTGGATGCAGACTGGGAGACAATCTCCTCCAGTCCAGGTCGGAGCCAGAAGTCAAACCAATCAAACTGCTAACGAGGAACAAAAAACAAACAGCGCGCAGATCGGAATCAAAACGAGTCACGAAATTGAATATGTATGAATAAATAACCATTGGCAGGGGGCGTACAAAGCACCCAGTGCTCATAAATTTTAATTCACATGAAAAAAGGGCCATTTTAAAATGGTTTCTGTATTTTTTTGGTAGGGCTCCATATACATAATTGAATAATAAATCCAATTAAGAATTTGTAGGTATTCATTAAGTACTGCTTAGTTTTATAATGGTATTATATGAACCATATCGAAACCACTAAAGGTATTATTAAACAGACGAAAAAATATGCGGAAATCAATTTAAAAAAATCACAAAAACATTACTGTATCAAATTGAAATAAGGACTACCACAACTCGGTCCTTGCTTCATAAACCGAGACCCTTCAAATAACTATGTAGACTCAAGCATTTGATTAATTCGATCGTGCCATGATTTCCCGCGAAGTATTCGACTTATTTATCCATCCACTTGATTTTTTGACTAGATATTATTTTAGATACCACAAATAAAAAGTTACTTTAAAACCGTTTATGTATAACCCATAGAATAAATAAGACACTCGAAGTGCTTTTCATACAAATTTTAATGGAAAAAAACGTTCCATTTAGCTCGTTAGCCCTGCGCTTTGTCTCACTTATACTCGCCTGACATCGTAGGTCTCCCTCCATCCCATTTAACCCCCTCAGGCTAATTAGGTCACTTTTCGATACAACTCATATAGCTCTCGTGGAAATCGTTGGGTCTCCCTTACTATCATAGTGAGAAATACAATCTAAACGGTATTGGAAAGAGAAAACACCTCCACACAGCATCCCAGATGACATGTGCTTCCTGTGTGGAGTTTATGTAAAAAAAACACCACGATATATATGTATATTCAAATCTAAAAGTTAACTATAAATAATAAAAATGTACACATTTATAAAAACCAAAGTTACCAACCGCAATTTAAAAAAAAAATTATAAAACTTTGTGAATTTTTATTAATTATTTTTACATGAAACGACAAGAAGGTGAGGTGATGAAAATGTTTATAATAACATTTGTCTAATAACACATGTGTGGTTTTTATTTTTTTTCGTTACCAGTAATTTAAAAACTTTTTTAAGTTTGCATTCTCAATTTTTATATTTAAAAAAAAACGTGGTTATTTCTAATAATAAAATTTGAAAGCCTATTTCATCACAAATAAAAAACATTTTTTAGTTTTCCATTTATTTAGATTTTATTGCAGAGCGGAAATATTTTAACCCACTGACAGAATATATCAGTAGAGGCCACAGGGGTTTTAAATTTCATAAAAACGGTTTTGAATTGGAAAATTAAGGCCCGATTGGGCAAATATTTGAATCGTGAAACACGTCCACAAGATGGTTTAATATAACCAGGCAGAAAAACAAGATTTAATTTTCAACGCTACCAATTCAAAACGACACATACCAAGACGACAGATTGATACTAAAAAAGTAAATTTGTTCATGTCTCGGGTTTTAAAACACCACATGGCCGTCGAAACTATACTAAACCATTCCAGATGACTAGTTGTCTGCATATCATCGATCTTTTAAACAGTCATAAAAGTTCCTTTCATTTAATAGCGAGACTAACATGCACGGAGAATCATTATACTTGCATACAGTAACGTAAGCATAAGTAACGTCTACTACGTTAGATAGAAAAGCAAGATTGAATGCTTCGTCAATGAACTGGCACTGACGACACACTACCACGTGACACGAACAAGTCCGCTGTATTTTAATAATGAATTCATGAAACACATAAAGTCCACCATAAAACATATTGTTTCATTAGGATTTGATCGAAAAACAACGAATGTATCGTACTAATGTGATCACCAATGTCTAATTACTGGAATTTTAAGAAAATCCAAAAAAACATACATTAATCTATCTCCCGTTTTGTTTTTCTGAAAATGTCATTTAACGATTTTTTTTTGTTTATTATTATTTGTAAAATATAATTAATTACATTATTGTACTAACCCTCGTTTTTAGTTGGATTCCACATATTTATTAATGAATGCATACTTGCATACCAAAAAAATATTATGTATCTGAATCATCGATGTAGGTACTTGATACTAGTTATCGATATAAATATATATTATAATATGTAAACATCCCGTCAATTACAGAAGAATGGTAATTGTCATTCATCAATATTATATGAAGCAGGTTACGACGTACGTTCCTTTCGAATGCTCCATGACGACGAGCTCTGCTTGGGAATACTTTAGAAGTTAGCCACAACCAATTTTTGCTACTACCCGTTTTGATCTGAGTATTCAACTTTTTCATCGAAATCTTTTCTTTTTGAAAAGATTGGAACAAATAATATGGCATTTGTGTAGCTTTTTACAATAAAGTGGGTATTTTAAAGGACGTGTATTGGAATTAACAAAAAATTCAACACATAAAAGCTGCGCAAACTTCATAACGCCAGAGCTCTCAGTTAGAAAGTTTTGCTGCTTCAAAAATCATAGTTAAGATTTACGAGTGTAAGATCTGCGTCCAGGTAGTAAGTAGTTCGAGGAATTAATTGCACGCAGTCTCATTTATCGCGTAGACTTTATTTTCAAAGTGATTCCATAAGGCTGAATTTATAAATCAAGATTCCTGCCGAGTGTCTAGTCGGCGCAGGAGCGGTTCGAGAACTCGACAAAAAAAGGGCCCACACGAGAACAGCTGCGCAGCCGAGTATAGGACCTGGCTTTATTATGTGCGGGGACAAAGCGAACTGAGCTTTACAACGTGAATAAAGCCGGAGCTTCCAAATATCCAATGGCAGATGATCGCCAACTTGCAGGCACAGTGCAGGAAAGGATGCCTCGCAGGATGCAATCTGTACAAAGTGTATTTGATATCAACTGGTGTTTTGATAAAGCGCCAATTTCACGAACAAATAATAATGATTTACGGCTCCTGAGCGAGGCTTAAAGCTCTACCTATGTATCTATGGGAGGCATCGAAAGCTTACGTGACAGTACGAAAATGTCGACATTGAAAAGCCCAATTAAAATTATATACTTAGTTTGAAAACTTGAAGTTAACTTCAGGAAAAGTATTTCATTTATAGCTTTTAAAAAATAAATTATCTTTATCGGGTGCTATGTTAAGTCATTCAATCAAAAATATATTCGAAATACAAAATACATATTTTAAAGCTTTCAACTGGTGTTTTAAACACGAGAAATAATGAAAACTGTTTGTGTACATGGTCTATTTATAACCGAATTCTAAATGCCAAGAAAATAACCACTTAAAATCTCTGTAAAAAAAACTGAAACCTACAAAACATCACAGGCAGATATGAGAGCATTAACGTGGAAAGTAAATATTCCTGTAAATATTGACAATCACCCTAAAAGCAATTTTGATATGTACACAAAGCCGAGTGCACGCATACACACGTCAAGTCAACACGCACAGGGAACTCGCCAGAGGAAGTGAGTTTAGTGAGTCGATCCTTCGTGCATAATAAACACACTCCGGGAGTATTCTCTCCGTGGTGTGTTATTTTAAAGCCGACGTCACAGCAAGCTGGCGGAGGCCCCGGGTGCCATGACCACCCGACGCAGTTCTCGCGCCCTCGCGGGAATAAACCCGCCGACACGCCCCCGGCTGTGCCCATACAGACTTGCATGAGGGCTATTTTTATTTCGGTTCAACAACATCAAAGATAACCTCCGATTGTAAATTACAGTGCGGCGATAACATTACTGCTCAGCTTGCAAGGAAGGCAAAATGGATTAATTATATCATGACTTGGATAGCAATATTTATGGGACTTGTACGGTTCGTTGACGTTTTTGAGAATATTCAACATAATTATAAAGGTTGAAAGCTTCTTAACCTTGTATTACCAAGATTTTGCCGGCACTTGGTAGTATATGGTTTCAACCAGATTACATTGCACACGGCAGTTGTGCATTTAATTCAGTGAAAACGTCAGATTCGAGGGAGCAGGTTTTTGCCTTTGTTGAAATACAAAAGGTCGCCCTAAGTCGACTTTCATGTTTTATTGTCTCATCGTGTTTTAAAATAAATGATGACAAGACCGTGGCACTACAACTGAAAGAAACAATTCAGACAAACCGTATAAAAAGGGAAGAAAATAGGTTAAGCGCACACTGTTATCAAATGATATCATTTGTTTAGATATGCAATATGCATGCAGTTTAACATCTTTAAACAGCGAATAATTTTTGCACGAATTTACATGATTCAAATCATGTTTCAAATTTTAAGTAATGGGGAAATCAGGAATAGTCCAAAGAGGGCTTTATTTATTTGCGAGTGTGACGACCAAAATAAATCAGTTATGTCTTGTAAGTTTGCGTGCAGCGTTGAGTTTATAAATAACTGCGATTTCATGTTGATCTCGTCGAGTGGTGAAGTTCCATTTTAGTCACAAAGCGTCTGGCGTCTTCGGACAACGCGTGCAGACGACCAAATGGCTGGAAATTCTTGCTCGCTTTCCACATTTTTTGCTACTCGCAACAGGTAGATAAACAAAGGGATACACAATGTATTGCCGTGTGTTTACCATCTGCCCTTCGGAGCGGAATGCATACTCCACTCAGGTTTAACCCTCGGAGGACGATGGATGGCTCTTGGTGCAAGATACAACATCAACCGACGAGGTCAATGATTTAGTGAAGCAATTAAATCAAATAATGATAAATATTATTATCATCATGAAGGTTACGTAGCTTTATGCAAATAAAAAAATTATGATTTCAAGAAAGTACTTTATAATCTCTAAAGGGGTTCCATAAATTGTGGTGCTAATACATATCACTCCAATATTAGGCAGCAATAAAATGATAGAGTAAAATTCTGGACCACACACTAGCGACTTATTGCTGTATCGTTCGATTTCAACCGCTGATTTGAAAAGCCTTCGTAAGAAATCCAGATTCAACCTACAAGGAAAAATTGTAGCAGAAGTTGAAGTGAACAAGAAACTCGGGTTTCATATTATTATATCAGGAATCAGGGCTCAACAAGCTACGGAACCAGTCTTCTTTGGAGGCGAGCAGATTATTTCCTGTTTTTACCAGTTTGAGAGGCCTGAATCAACAAAATATGATTAGCATAATTTGGTAGTGCGTGATAATGGTGCGACACTGGCAAATTCGCAGAAGATTAAAAAAGAAAATGAGTAGATGGAAAGCCATGTTTTAACGAGCTACAATATTATTTGTAATATGAATAAAAGCTAACTTAAGAGCGATTAAAAGTATTTAAAATTTTCGATATTTTTTATTGCAATAACAATATCAGTAGTGACAGTAAAAAATCTGGCACCAGGCAAAAAGCAGCACTTAAATTTTATGAGCTGGATCGAAGTTCTGAGGAACATTTAACATGCCCTGAATAAAATATGGTGGTCAGAAAGAGGAACAAAAAAGACCTGCAGCCAGGAATCCGGTTTGTCCGGAGTGGGGGGCCCTTGAACCCGCCAGACGGTCCAACTCCTTAGTTCAGTGGGTAAAGTCTCAACCCGTCCATAGTCCTCGCTGGGGCTGGACTAATAATATCATGTGCGGAGAGTTCTGTAAATCGGTTCCATTCCAGTCCTAGCCTCGGAGCGAATGACCAGTTACAGCTGGGTATCTTTGTGTTCGGTGGCTTCGTATAGATTACCTGTGGGAGAATGTCTCTGCGGTATATAGTAGACTTGTGGAACGGGATGCATGCACCATATGAATACAATCCCCACAACACGAGGTCAGGATGCCATGTACCTATTATTATACATAGGTATATGTATTCAGTGACATCACATAGGTACCTACTCGAATACGACATTAATTTATCTTGTTGGATCTTACCTACTTTTCAGTTAGTAAATTAAAACTTTAAGGTTTAAAACATTTGAAAAAATGCTGACATTTAGTTATACAATTTTAGAATCTTCAAAGTGATACTCGTATAGCAATTGTTGGATTGTAAAAATTAGAGAAGTTTTTAAAATATATTTTTATTGGGTGGTTGTAATAAACTTTGAAGGTTATACCCATCAATAAAGATAATAATAATGAATCTAAACGAAAATATGAAAAAGAACAAGACGCAGAAAAATAAAAAAGTAAGCCACTGGGATTCGAACCAAGAATCTCTTGAATTACCGGGACAAACGCCTTAACCAATTCGGCCATTGGGACCTCTTATTTTTAAGTCATTTTTGTCAATCTCGTATTCAAATTTTTGAAATTACAATATTATCTTCGACTAATTTTCCCTCAATATTGTTAATTCTGTATTTGAAATATGAGACCGACAAAAATTACTTAAAAATAAGAGGTCCCAATGGTCGAGTCGATTATGGCGTGTGTTCCGGTAAGACAAGAGATCCTGGGATCGAGTCCCAATAACGACCGTTAAGTTTTTATTTTTCTGTGTCTTGTCCTTTTTCATATTTTCGTTTAGATTTATAAGTATTAACTTTATTAGTATTAACTTATAAAGTTAATACTTATAAATCTAAACGAAAATATGAATTTTTAAGTATTAACTTCTTCAATGATATTTTTTATTATTTAAGTTTACTTATAGGAATGACACACTGAGGAACATCGATATTTTTTCAATCGACTATCGGAAGAAATTAGAAACATTAACGATAAAATCCAATTAATAAACACTGTAAAAAAATATTTTAAAGATAACCTTTAAAAAAAAAACGCGCCTAATTTAATCTTAAAAATTACAGTTTCCAAGAGTAATACTACATTTTTCAAATAAGTTAAACTTATTGTTTCCTACTACCTAACTATCTACTTTACAACTTATTGTTTTTCTACTTTCACAATGTAAATTTACTTATAATATGACATATATGTAATACATGTATGTAACCTTAATATTATTAATCAAATATCCATAATAAAAACAATGTACACTACACTTCCAGCCACAAGCTAATGCTTCCATGGAAGAGTAGTATTAAAATATTTTATTATTATAATCGTTAAAAATATCTTTAATAATTATTTAAAATTTAAATAATATAAGAGATACGCCATAAGCAATACAAGCATGACAAACGAATCAACGCGTTCAGCTGTTGTGACCAAAGTTTCGCAGACTGCGGCTAGTAGACTGGGAGGACATTTGACACCGCGCTACTTGCGCATTTAACCTTCCGAGCTGACCTGTTTTGGTGTTGCCACCGCCAACAAAACAAACCATTGTGTGGCCAGAAAAAAAGAAAGAGAAGAAGAAACAATAATGTCGAAAGCCCGGGCAGGTGGCTGACCTAAATCCAAAGGACCTGGGACTCATGGGAAAGGTAGGGTCTCTAGGATACCTTCGCCGTTGTTACAAGCTATGGCGTAAAGGTGGCAGTTGGGTGTCGGGAAACAAAGAACTTCAGCGATCGTGAGCGAAGAATATATCTACCTAGCCAGGTGTGCTTAACGATCACTATTTATCATAATATTTATTACTCGCGAAATAACGTGAGAATCATTTTGAAAATCACGTTATGATTTTAAGTTTTCAGATAAATATTTTTTTTTAGTATGTAAAAGAAGGGTTGGCGAAACCTGCCTAGCGAAGATCCATAATCACAACACAGATCTTGATTACATATAAAGTGAACGTCTACTTTAAAATGAACACACCATTATTAGTCATTCATCAGCCGAATAATTTGTGATTCGTGATTCTCGACAGACAGTACGAGGAATAAGTCTTTTTTTTAAACATTATGTAATGTTGGGTATTTATTTATACTCAATAAATTGTAGTTCTTTCTGGGGGACGTCTCAAATAATATTAGGTAGGTTCTCGATAACAAACTGGTTTATTTATAGTTAACGTATTTACAAGAATAATTCTGCAAGTCAGCCGACCTGTATACACGAGACGATTCGCTTAGAGGAGCTCGTCTCGCTGACACCCGTCTACATGGGTACCCCAGTCGGCCATCGAGAGAAGCACTTCCCTCCTGCTGACATCTGACGACGTCACTTGGAAGCAATACACTGCACTTTACTTTGTCATCTTTGGGGATGCTGTGTAAAGGGTCTTTCAGGGTTCTGAGAAGTAAAGAGGTATGAGGGGTGGGTCGGAATCTGAGGGTTGACGTGTCTAGGAGCGACGGACGTATGAATTCATCCCTCACACTGCGGTGAAGGCGACAAGGGTTGAGAGAGTCCGGCTGGAGAGGTCTAGGTTAGGTATCCCTCAACCAATCTCTCCCGATCCGACACCGTAGGTGGGCAAAAGCATTGGTCGCCAAGACCTAGAGAAACCTCACCCCATGAACCCGATCACCCCTGTTAAGTCACCAAATTTAGCGAACCACTTGGGATGACCTATGGCAGGGATGATGGTTATCCAATAAATGGTTCTCGGGGCGATGGTATTTTGAATAGACGATAAAAATGTGTGGGATAAGAATGATTATCTTAAAGATGCCAATATTATTATTGTTCATTTCATGTTTCATGGTTATTTACATAAATTAGTAAAAAACGTATGCAATATAACTTATTTTGAAATGCTTGGATGTCACAATACTTTCAACATTAGATTTCGATATGTGAAGGATTGTGAGGCTCCAAGGCTGAGACGAGAACTAAAACCAAGTAAACATTAATTAGCAACTTTATTGCACAACATATAAAGCTGTTAGTTAGTTATACATTATAACTTTTATTAAGCTTTGTTTCATTTCATTATTTGACCCATTGTATTTGACCCTTGAGACCCAAAAACGACTCTATACCATAAATTTTATGGTTGTAACGATGTAGAACTACCTATACATAATGGAAAACAGGTGACAGAGGTCAGCAAATTTTGGATATGTGCTAAAGGTACAAAAAAGCAAATTTTCTTAGAAAACTTGAGCAACAAAGTAAATGGAAACACTATAGAGCCCATGTTTGAAACTACAGTTGCTCCACATTTGCTACAGATGTTATAATTTGCCAATGAAGGAAACTAAAACAAGCCAGAAGTTATACAGAACAGAGCCGTGAGATGTATACTGGGGAAAGGCAAGTATGCAAGGGTATTAACTCCTCTCTCATTTGATTAATTATAATCAAATGAGAGAGGAGATAAATTGGATTCCAAAAAAAAAAGCTACGTAATAAAATGTGTACAAAAAGTACACCTAATGTGTACAAAAAGTAAAGTGTGAAAAAAAATTGTGCGTAAAGTTTGAAAAACCAAATGCCAAAATACTTTTAAGGATGAAATTGTTTTTAATAGTTAGAGTTAGATTGCAGCATAATATGAAAAAATCACAGAACTGCCTAATGTACAGAAGACTAAAGATGTATGATGAAAAGTAGATGTCTGAAAGTCTGAAGAATGAATGTACTTGTTTAAAAAAGAGATGTTATGCTTTGTAAATATGCACATAATTTTATAAAATGAAATGTTACCTTGTGCATATTAGTAGTTTATATACGAATGTAGGGTAAACTAACTTAATGAATAATAATTTTAAAAAGTGTGTGCGAAGTCGAAAAAATACTTATAGATTAGCAGCATTGGTAAAAAATTATGAATTTGTTACGAAGTTAGATGGTAGCTGGTAGTTAGAAAAGGGCAATGTGGCAATAAATCTAGGTTTTTTGTGAATTAAGAACCGTAAAGCAGGTCGGAGTAGTTTGGCTACTCAGCTCCTCACTGAGTACACTGCCAACTGTCTGAGGGCCTGGGAACAGTGGGTACCTAACAGCCCGCGTCTGGGGGAACAGGCCACCGCCTGTCTCTAGCCTGATGGTTTCAACACACCTTTTGTAATCAAAACTTTTTAGAAAGTCTCACTCACAAAAAATATCACGTTACCTTCGTCTACTAAAAGGGCTTTTACGAGTCCATAGACTACCCAGAAATAATCTGGGACCCTAAAAGGTTGCACGTCAATGTTATCGCTTAAACCAAACTCCGCGATTTCAGGTAAAATATCTCTCATTTGATAGTAGGTAGATGTAGGAAATAGATGAAATGCAAAAAAAAACTCGATCGGCATGGTGGTATTACAAAATAGCAAAAGCATTTAGCAGTGTGCACGGGTAGGTAGTCATGATCACTGAGCTGGATTTTGTAACAGCCTCAAAGAGAGACATTCACTTTTAGTGATAAAAACGTGGGATTGGAGCGAAAACACGAACCGCTCAGTTTACTCATAGCATCATCATGGTTAATTAAAACTGTTGCCATCAGGAAAGGCAATTAATACAGTTTGTAGTTGGCGTATTCAATGTGGACTGGCTATTGCCGATTACCTAACACAGTCGGCGGCTTGTGAACTTTCATGACGTGCATCCGGAGAAGTCCAACAAATACACAACGTCCGGTGTTTATTCACCCAAGTGCATCACCAAGGAGACTATTACTTACAGTACCTCGAATTATCATGAGGCAATCGGGCTAATATTTAACCAGCCATAAGGTTCTCCACGATGACTAGCAACAAATTAAATCCTTTGTCAGGACTAAAGGCAAGATAGCTTCATTCATGTTGTTATTATTAGTGTTACATTATTGTAGTCTGATAGGTTAGGGAAGCCAACGAAAAAGGAACCCATACTTTAACATCGAGGGGTTGCTCGCAGGAATGACAGACAAGACAAAGACAAACTTCCTGCAGTCAAAAAAAAATCTAAATCAAACATCATTAAAAGAACTACCTATGCTACGGGAAGACTTTTCCCTTTTACATATTTTGTAATAACAAAGTATCTCCAAGAAGTAATATTTCTCGGGAGATATAAACGCATAGGACCAACGACCTTTAAGATTTTTTTAATCTAAATATCCTGGCGTGGGTAAGTTTATGTTTGATTTACAACATTTGTTATTGTATTTACAAAGATAAGAGGAATTCTGAGAATTCATATGGTTTCCGAACGTTTGACAGCAGATAGTATTATTATTATTCTTCTTGATAAATGAAGTTTTCAGTTTTACACATTAGTATGTAATTGATAAACAGACAGCTGGCTGACTGGCTGACAGACAAAGGAGTCTAGCGGCACGTGGGTGAACGCACTGGTGAACTTGGTCGGCAGCGGCAGAGGGTTGGCTGGAGGGCAGAGGTACCAGGACCAGGACCAGGACCGGGACCAGGATTCGGGACACACACAACAACACACAACACAAAGGTGGTTTTGGTCGCTGTACCTGGTCTCCATGGCGAGCGGGAACGGCGCGCGCTGAGTGTCGCTGGCGGCGGATACGGCTCTCCAGTACAAGACATACGGATACTCGCCGAGGAGCACTGCAGCCCCGAGCCTGCTTTCCCAGCGGCCCCCGTACACTCGGCCCCCCTGCACGCACCGAAGCCTTAGCGCCTCGTTGTACCCGATCACGTTGTCCCTAGATATGTAACCAAAACTACCGGCTAGGCGGCGATCCACACAATTCCTCACCGTATTATTTGCACTGATTCGTCCATTTTGCTGTAAATCTACAGGACAACCGTTCACGATAGCACTATAATTCGCGTCAATCCTGCGAGTTCTATTCAATATTCCGGCACTCTTTTGAACGGCACCGCTATATAAAACACTAGGCAACCACACTAGGTTAAGTTCTGACGTTGATATCATAGCTAAAGGCTTAAACATAGACTAACCTTGGAAGGCCAAAACACCGCGAGCTCGGGCGGGCTCTGGCCCGCGATTGGCCGAATGCGCTTCGCGTCGAATCGGCTAACCAATGACAGGGATCGTTGCGCGCAACTGCCAGTGCGCCTGCGCACACGGCCAGGGGCGCCACTGGCAGACTGGCGGCCAAATTACAAGTTTACGAACATTCTCATTCAATCGGATTTTTCGGTTTCCGACCAGTTTGTTCAATAGCGGCTAGTGGCTAGCGGCGCACTCAGCCGCTGGAAACCAGTGGCGTAAGAGCATTGTGACATTATGGTATCACACAAAATAACTATGCACGTATACTCAATTTGAAAAAATAATTAATTAATCATTTGATTCATATTTATTTGTCCGATTCACCTGCCGCTGACCAAAACTCAAAAATTTCCACAAATCGCGTGACTCAAGATTAATTTAAGGAAAAGATTAGTGGATTAAAATGTTCACATTCATGGTGTTCATCGAGAAAATCCTATGCCAGAAGGAATAGCGTGACAGGCTTTTTGATTCAACCAACTTAAGTCTGACAAATACTCAGCAATCAATCTTTAGTAATGAAACACCCACTGGGCAATAAACATTGCTAATGTGAGTTGTTAATGATGCGAGGGGTTAAATTATAAAAATAAACAGATTAAAAATATTTTTCTCAGTAATTTAACGCCTCGGTCGTAATTAATGTTGAGCTTATTTTTATTTATTTCCAAATCGTATTACCTAATGTGTACTGTGTTCTAATGACTGTTTAACCACCAAAATATCATTTACGATCAGCAATTTCGAACGCAGACAATTTTGTAATTTAAGCCAAGAGGCGCAAGGATTACATACGCCTGGCGGCAACACGAAAAACCTCCGCTATGAACATCATCCCTCCGAAAACGCCTCGGTGAGGGAACGAACACCGCTCCAAAAGATTCCGGCAGTAAGGTCGAATATGCCGTGGAATTGCGCTCTTTTGGAAAACTTGGGAGGAATCCGGCCAGGAGATACGAGACTTTGGGGGCAGAGCACATAAGGGGTAGTTTCGCGTGAAGGCTCCCGGTTTTGGGGTGTCGTATTGATCGGGCGGAGTACGGGGGAGGGTGCCGGATCTAGATAATGCGAAAACGAATGGCGATAGCAGAAATCTTACAGCTTCCTCTTTTAATTACATCGTTTATTTCAGTCTAACGATCATCATCATTAGAAGAATGCCACCCCAAGATAAATGACTTACTTATCCACAAAACTCCATTAAGCTAGTAGCTAGCTGCCTGTGCCTAATGTTAATGTTTTCATTTGCAACAAATGTTTATCATAAATTCACAAAGCTTGGTAATACAAAAACCCGCAGAATGGTACGTGTAATTCAGAGTATTTTACCTTCTCATTAGTTTATCAGAGGAAATTCCCAAAAGCAAAACGTGATTTTCATAAAGAACTTTACTCCGGCCCGATACGAAAGTATTTGTATTCCAAATGAATAAAATAAATTTGATAAACAGAAAGGACGGCAAAAACCTATCCCAATTTTATTGCCAAATCACAGGGGAATGAAGTAGAAGTTTTTAGACAAATTCAAGCGATGTTGACATCCTATTAGCCTTTACGCGGATATTTCTTCACGTTCAAAGTGAAGAACAGTATAACTTCGCAATGTGATGTGTTCTGTTTATAGTAGATTATTATTGCTTTTGACTACTTGATATACTTCTACAAAGAAATTGCGAGGAAAATAAAAAGACAAGAAGCAAAAAGGAAAAACACCATTCCACGATCGAAAGGAAAAATACATTTTCGTTGGTATTCTTTTTGACTACTAAGTTGTTCGCTGAAGCGCCGGGATACTTTTGAGAAGAGGTTCCCCTTAGGAATTTCCCGGCGCGCTGTTGCCGCGAATTTTCCTAGTGGTGGTATTGCGGGGCAAACCACCCTCGCTCTTTAGGCGAGGGGGTGGGAGGGTCGCAAGGGGGGGAGGAATACGGAGGGTTTGCTCGGGGGTTGGAGACGTTGCCAAATCTAACGATGAATTATTTTATTCTACTTTTATAATATGAAAGTGACGTTTTTTAGGTTTAAAACTGGTTAATAAAAAGTTTATGATATCCTTAGTGGTAAGGAACATACGAGTAGCATACGAGTACAATATCGTGCAAAACATGGGTGTTAATTGAATACTAATAAAATCTAAAAATCATGATTTCTTGTATCGGCAGAGTAAGCTCCTGAGATACTAAAAACAACATCGGAAAAAATAACAGAAGCTAATGAATTTAAAATATAATATTTTGTTATTTTTGTTGTTCATCCACCATCATCCAATTACCCAAAAAATATGGAATTTTATGGGTGATAATACTGATAATTACAATGGGTGAGACCTTTTTTATGTGAACACCTTACAAGATTCCCAGCTGCTCCCGTCCGGAGCCAGTGAGACTATGGAATCGCCAATTGGGATATGTTGTGAGGCTGAAGGGAATGGGAGGGGAACGTAATGGGGAAGATGAAGGTGGGGAAGAGCTGAGAAAACCCGACGAAACTGGAAACTTTTGAGGAAAGCCCGGATTCAAATGTAAGAAAATGAAAGAAGAAGATGCAAATTGTTCAGTTTGATGAATCTTATAAACATGTCTACACAACTTTCGTAAGGCTTTAGAGAAATAACATAACATCGACTGTAAATTGGTAAACCACTTCAAGCTACATTTTTAGTGATGTAACTTTTTAAGTAATTTTTACTGAAAGGCATTTTTAATATTGAAAATTCAAATTATGCGTAAAAATTTTATAGTTTATTTCGAGAAAACCGTGGATCAATTACTGAACCCTCAAACATCTCGTAAATATAAAAAGAATTGCTATATTTTACATAAAAATGTTGAAAAAAATTATTACTTTCACATAAACTTCAAGAATTTAAATTAGTTTTACTTATTGATGTGACTACAAATTTATATTTATACTTATCTATTAATTTAATCAAATTATCTGATATTTAAGTTATTATCATCATTATTATACATATACATATATCGCTTGAAAATGTAACACACTTTTACATAAAATGTCAATATGTACCAGCTGACTAACTACATAATTAGTCTAGCAGGTTTGAATGTTAATAAATATTTTTTTTAAATCCGTAAGACTAATTAAAAAAGAATATTAAAAACATTTTATTGTCTCCTGTAAAGTTTTCATTTTGTGGCTTGGGGCGTTTTACCATAAAATAAAGGATCATTTTACCTGTTTACAGTTGGTAATACAACAAAATGTAATTATCATAAAAAAATATGTTGAATGGTGATGTGAATCAATGAGACATGTGTTGCCTGACGATGACGATGTCCATGAATAAAAATAATTTTTGAAAAAATAGTAAACAACCACATAAAAATGATTCAACTATTTAATCATAAAATAAAACATTAAATACTATCTGTATATTCTTAAACTGACATAAATTAGAGAGGAATTATTGTGAAGTAGGTAGAATTTAGGTACCAAGTATCATCATCAATCATCACTAAAAAATATCTCTTTTATATACTTATGCCTGCTAAAAAGGATAATGACCTTTACCCAGAATGCATTTTCGATTGACGTTAAAGCGAATGCATCAGCCGAGTGGATGTGCTTCCACCCCTGGTTTGTTATCCGTTGTTTAATTCATCCATTAACTAACCTCGCCGTACTGTGCACACACACGCACACTGCATAATATGCACACTGATTACTGCAGCCGAGTGCAATGAAATAGAGGAACACACATAACAGTAGTATCTATGCATTTACTATAATCCCATTCGAATAATCTGTGTGCGATGATACGATATTGTGAGGAAAACGTGATCAAAACGGAAACACGAAATAATATTGTGTGAATAAATGATCATTATTGTACAGGTAAATTAAATTCGATTCTGAATTCTGAGTCATTGAATAATTTTAATGTGTTATCATATTATAGTGATCGAAATCCTGATGACTCAAATACCTTAAGGGTATGTGATGTGGTAAAACCGATAGGAATGTGGAGACCCGCAAAGAACACAAGACTGACGTAAGCGTAATTAGTAAGATTTTTTTTTAAAGAAAGACAAACATTCCCGGGTTACGAATAACCCAACAATGTTTGAAAATCTCCTACTACAACCACAGAAAGCCGAAAATGTTGCTTGTGTTGTGATGGAGGACTTAGCCGAATCGAACATGCGACGCCTATGCCCACTCAACCACTGACAGATTAAGAATGAACAAAGAAAGAAAAGCAACGAGAATATATGACACGTACGTGAATGGCAGAAATTTAGAATAGAAGGGTTTGTATGAGACTATGTGTGAATTAACAACCATATCAGCAAGCCACTACCAATTACATATGGAGTTCCACAAGGAAGCATACTAGGGCCCATTCTTTTCACTATTTACATTAATGAACTTTGCAGCATGAAAATAGACGGTGAAATAGTTAGTTATGCAGACGACACAGTTTTACTCTTTAAATCTAAGGATTGGAAAAATGCATATAACATAGCGAATTTAGGAATCACGCGAGTGAAATCATGGCTAGACTCAAACACACTTACGCTAAACATATCGAAAACAAAATTCACAACGTACAGTATAAATAGCACAGGACAGCCAAAAAATAACACAAACACCATAAAAATACACGAATGCTTAAACACCAACATCTGCGTTTGCCCTCCTCTAGAAAAAAAGTAACTAGGAATAATAATTGACCATAACCTTAGATGGACACATCACACCAAACAAATCACAAATAAACTCCTCAAAACGATACACATTTTCCTAAACATAAGAAACATATACAAAACACAACAAATGAAAACAATATACTTTGCTCTGTCAGTCTATAATAGAATATGGAGTAATTGCTTGGGGAGGAGCAACAAACTCAGCTATCGAACACCTGGAAATTGCGCAGAAAACGTCTTAAAGGTAATCCTAAAAAAACATAGACTTACTGATACAGACCAAATATTCAACCGTTGTGAAGTATTAGACATACGACAATTATACGTTAAATCGCTACTAAATTACATTTTTGACCAAAAAAAACAATTTTCAACAAACACAAAATATTACAAACAGACCATTTAGACAAGCATACAAAGAAAACTTAAAAACTCCGACGGTAAATACAAGCTTTGGACAAAGACACTACCAATATCACGATATAAAAGCATTCAACAGTCTAACACTTGAAAATAAAATTGAGGAAAACAAAAATAAATTCCGACACAAAATTACAAAATGGATTAAAATCCAAAATAGACAATACTACCAAAATATCGTAGCATAAAATTATAAAACATACAAGTAACACACAAAACCAATATAAAACACAATCACACAAAATATCGTTTTTAACCTTATATAATATTATTTATTTTTATTTTTACGTTAATTTTAAATTTCTAATTTTTAAGTTTAATTTATCTTAATCGTATGTTTGTTATTTACTTATTTTCTTTTTTTCACTAATATTATATATTTTTCACCGATATTATAAATATACATATTTATATGTATTGTGTATAATTTTGTATATAAAATGGAGGCCTCGGCACGGGTAAACCACCCAGTGAGGTCAACATCATAGAATTTCGTATAAAATGTAAATATATTGCATCAAATAAATAAATGTAAGGAGTGTATGTCAAGACCGAGATGTTTGACCGTCCATCCTCTCTGACTAACCTTAAGCTAGGTTTGGTGCCTTAGTAGGGGTGCCCGGATTCATGAGGTGAGGTTTCCTTCCATTACTACCTTTTAAGTTAGTTTAGTTACTTGAGGTTAACTTCCTCTCCATCCTTTCCCTAAAAAGACCCTCCAAAGATGACAGAGGCCATAAGGGATTTTGTTTCCTCGGGACCTGCTGTGTGGAGCTAATGTAAAAAATAACGATAACTATATATCATATTTTCCCAAATAGGATGGGAATTACTTACAGGCACATATGATTACTTCTAAACTAACAAACTATAACTAGCCTTCGAGTTCGCATATTTCAGAAATCTTCAGTGGCTCTAGTGCTCTGAAAAAAATCATGTACGAACTTACGATACGATACGATTGTACCACCCCAGCCAGGAGCACTCCTGTCCCGGTGAGACCGGTACACCAGGGGGCACTGATTTGTTAGGACTGGAACACATGCTCTAGGGATGGGAAGGAGGTTGGAGTTTAATCGACCGGTATACATGGCAACCTAATAAGCCAATATTGGAATTTAGGATGGGCAGGAATAAAGGAACGGTTTGAGCGTTAATTTTTTTCTTTTCTTTATGTCTTCCATTTTCTTGCCTCTTCTCGGCTGTTCTTTGATCTTCTTGTCTATTTCTGGCAGTTCTTGGCAGTTCTTGGCTCTTAAAAGCTAAAGCTATCCAGATAAAGCATTCGAATGTCCATACAATCATTTGATGTATTGCTGGACTATATTACCAAGCAAAATACAAAACTTAGATCGGCTATATCTCCCGATGTTTCTATTTCACTATCCCAATTGTCGTAAAATAATTTTGCTATTTCTTCCCATGCTCGTTTCTTTCTATTTTGCACCTCGATAATAAATCGTTCTGTGTCGAACATCCTGTACGTGCGCTGTCACCACGGATTATCCGTCGAATTTGGCGCGATGCATTCAAATACCTGGAATGCGACGTCGCCGATCTTACGCCGACGGAAGATCGGTGCGCGGAGGACGGAACAGACGCGTCTGCGAGCGGTCCGCCACGGAGCGACCGATCGTCCGCGACGGAACGACCGATCTTCCGCGTAGTGTGCCCGCTATTTGTAATTTATATGCAATATTCTGCTACATGTTTGTTTAGTCTGTCACAGTAAATCATTTCACACCATAATCGATATGCCTTCGTCCCTCGGTTCATATCGAACACGCTAGGCTTTGTGTGGTTTTGTCAATCACCAAATATATTTAGAATGCATTTTGAAATATATTTTTGAAAAACTAAACATAACTTTCCAACGGTAACAGGTAAAATTAAACCGCGAAATAAATTGTACTGAATCAGTACATACACGCGTAACAATCAGTAGTACCACTTTTCGAAAAAATCGGTTCACGAAAACGAATGATAATTTAGAAAGAAAAGAGGACCACAAATACGGATATTTTTTACACAGATATTAGAGATATTAAAAACGCAATTCTTGACAAACAAATAAAAAAATCAATTTCCAGCTATCAAACTTTGCAATAACGTTATTTATTTCAACACGTACTCAACCTTGAGGTGTTATTTTCACTAAAATGACAATCTATCTATGTAGGTATCGACCACCACAACAAGAGCATGTGCGTAGTATAGTGGTCAAAAATCTTCAAATTATAAGTTTTAAATAAATGATAAAAAATCATTTTTAAATCTTACTAATATTATAAACGTGAAAGTTTGTATGGATGTATGTTCGTTTGTTACTCTTTCACGCAAAAACTACTTGGCTTTTAATGAAACTTTACAATAATATAGCTCATAAGCCTCGATTTACAAGCTACTATCTACTAAGGTTAAAAGCGGGTGAATCGGCGAGCGAGTGAATCCACTCAAAAAAAAAATCATTTACGAACATTGCTGAATATTACCGAAATAATAATATTTTTCAGATTTATATAGCGCCGTCTTCCTGAAAAATCACCTCAAAGGCGCTGAAAGCTGCTAATGTAAAAATGATAAATGTTCATCTTAAATATCCAAACAATTCCTCAAATTTTTGGAGCAAAAACGTAGCCCATATACTAAGATGACATATTTGCAGTAGCGGGTCACAAAGCTTGAAAATTTACTTCTGAACAAACGCTTAAAAGGTTCGCCAGAATTTAGAGAGAAAATTAAAACTCACCTCTGCAGAATATCTCTGAGTAAAAAAAAATTAAGATAAATAAACAAAATTTTAAAATGTGTACTGCGTGACAATATGTAAATTGTCCAAATACTGTTATTCCATTCAAATTGAATTAAATTCATTAAAATCAGGAAAAAACAAATTTTCCGCATATTTTTACGGGGGACGTTTAGACTCTCGTTTATGGGTAGGTGCACACAGCAAAATTGTTGTATACATGAATACGTCACCCACCAAAGCAAAAAGGCACTTACATTTTAGCTATATGTGAAATGAAAACAATGGTGTGTTAGCGATTTTTTTATATGAAAACAAATAATCACATTGTATACACCAGTTATTTTATAAAAAATATTATTATTTTAAAATTACGTTAAAACCACAAGTCACAAATTATCAAATAATGACGACCGAAAGTGCGTTTACAACTGCAAATATTGGGACGATATATGATGAAATCCATTTGAACTTTGTTCAGATGGATGGTCCGTTAGTCAGATGGTAATATTTGCAATGTTGGCTTTATTGCCTGAATAGCGTGTAATCTCTTTATCTCAGAAGATCAGCAAGCGAAACCAATATTTGAAACCGACAGGATTATAATAACATGATCTTGGCACTCTGGCAGAGAGTAAGGTCAAGAGGAAGGAGGTATGGGGGCAAAGGAGAAGTCTAGGAACATTGCTGAAACTTTCAGAAATGATTGTACCCTCGTCATACATAGTGCGGTGGCACTTTGGAGAATTCCTCAAAGTCCGTTCCCAGTTCCCATAGCAGAGCGTTATAAAATTTCAGGCTAGGCAGCGAAACTTCCGAGCGAGAACGTCGACCGTATGCAAATTAAAATGGGGAAATAATTTATGACCGCGCCATATGAAAAAAATATGCCAGGAATAATTTGCTCCCTCGTACTTAGTTTCGCTTCACGGTAAAATCGATAGGCACATTCGTAGTCCCCGCCGAACACCCGTTTCAAATAAAAATGTATACGTATTGAAAATAATTGAAAGGGAAAACGGGGAGTGAGGGTTGCATGAAATATTTTAATTGAAAAAAATACCATGCTGCATTTTATGAAAAGTGAAATAAAGCATTTTAAAAGGTTCGCATCATTGATTGATTCGGTACGAAGTTTTGAATAAATAGTCAACTCCAAAAAAAATACCAGACAGGGATAAAATTTTAATCAGTCTGTCTGACGTGATTTTTCAGGGTATAAAAATGTAAAAATATTTTTGTTAGAAATTGATAATAATAATATTTGAATGATTCGTATAGCTCCGTTTTTTGTGAAATTTCCCACTAAGAGCGCTGTCTGTACAAATATATTGTTCGTCCAGTGGATTAGTCAAACATCTTCGAAAAATCAAAATATAAGTTGAGTATGCAGTTATATGTAAAATGGTATCGTGTTATTATTATCCGAGAGTACCTGGACGACCTGCTGGTGGACGTGCGCTGCTCATCATATGCAGAATTCAAAAGAGCCGCACAAGACAGGGAAGAATGGAAGAGAAAATTAGAGGAAATTGCTGCAAACCAATCCCAGGATTGAAACCAGAGAGAGAGAGGTATCGTGTTTCTGGTACAATACCCAGATTACTCATGAGCACCACCCAATCAATTATAATACAGAAAAACTTGGAGTAAAAATATTGATGTTCTCTGGGTCACTAGTAGGTTATTTCAACATGTCATATTATATACCAGTTTTATTTTATAGCTATTTAATATGTTAAACACAGACTTGTGCAAATAATATATATATATATTAGAGTCGGCATTCGAATATTTTTTTCCTCATTAAAAATAATAATATTTGGACAATTTATATAGCGCCGTTTTTGTGAAAAATCACCTCAAGGGCGCTGTACAAACTTACCATACATGCCTAAAATCTAGAAAGACTACAAGCTAGACAAACAATTAAAAACAACTTATGGCTAAAAATTGCATACACCGGTTCATTGATCACCGATACGAAAATATATGTACAATATTTTGACCAATGAACGCGACGCTGCCTAAAAATGAATTAATACAGGACCATACTTACCTGGGAGGTCGCTTGAAATTAACACTGTTTATTGTCATTATTTCAAAACTTAGTATTTGGAGATGTCTGACTAATCAACTGGACGATCGATACACGGAACTGCTTTTTTCATCTTATATTAAATATACAGAGGTAGGTACCTACTGAGGTATGTCACATTTTTATTGATGATTACAATCAGTGGAAAAGACCGACCGTAGTTCACGTGTGGTTTATATGCTACGCCTACACACCCTGCGAAAGTTCGTTAAAAAGCTTTGAAAAAGACATTCAAATGCTTTCAACGCCGTAATTAAATTTGATTTAATTTGGCACCTTTCTTTCTACCCAGTAAGTAAGAAAGTTCCATATATTAAAAGATACCATGAAACGATCATTTAAAAAACATTTATTTGTATTTTGTGGTTTATGTGGGTAGGCAGCGATTTAAAAAAAAAAGATTTCATTTTCATTTAAAAAATGACTCGGGAATGTCACCCATTTATGTTGGTTCCACTGAACAGAGAAAAAATATAATTTGACTATTATCACAGACAATATAGAGAGGCAATTAACATTATGTACAAGTGTAGTGGGGCCAAAGCTGGACATACATAGAACAAGCTACCATGAGTCACAGTGAAGTATGCTCTCACAAAATGTTAACACCACTTAACCTTTACTGACTCGAATTTGCCACCAAGTCAGTCCTCACAGTCACATCAACAACAGACAGAAGTTGTCATATCGTCATCATAACATACGTAATGTGCCGCAATTGTAATAAAACTTAATAGCTGACAATCCCGTGAAGACGAAAATTTAGTGACAAAATTATAACGACGTATGGGACATACACATTATTTCTAAACATGGATTTTGACTTTTGATATACCTACTGGCATATACATAGAGCTCCGGGCCAAAAAGGCCCATTTCTCTTTCTTCATGAGTTTAAAAAATGGTTGTTGGAAAAATAGAAGTTAAAATGGATAAGAAAGAAAGTAAAATAGAGTGAGAAGCAAACTTTAAATATTGCCTGGAATCGTTTGAGGTGGTAGATAGATAGCTCAGTTATATAAATTTGCTTAGTAAAGAACTCTTCACTGCGATTAATCGTAAGCTTGTTAACATATTATTACACATCGCATGTTGTAATTGACATTGGAAACAACGTATTCATACTACAATACATTTTGAAACATATTTTAAAAAAATCTTTTCAGAAAAACATTATAAAACTTTATAAAATAAAAGAAAAAATAAACAATTTAACAAAAGAAAAAAGTTAAAACAAAAATACAAGCATCGATGTAATTGGATTTGTCGAAAACATAGGTATTATTGTGTAAAGATAGAGAACAAAATAAGTTGCAAATTCTCCAAAATACGGCAATAAGAATAATACTTAGTTATGTTAAAAAAAACTAAATTGGCTAACAGTGAAGCAGATGCTGGCCTGGAACACGATGATATTTATACATAAAATAATAAACAACTTTTTACCAAAACACTAATAAAATTATATACAACAAAGACATTCACAGATAGAACACAAGGACGTGCAATGAAATCAGGCTAACAAAAAAAGGACAAAGCGAATACGCAAAACAGTTTACCTACTACATATAAAAGCGATGAATATTATAATGCGCTGCAAGAATCTCTGTGTACACCAATTTGTAGATTCAAGTTGTAATGTAGAAGACACATTCAGCAGGAGAAAATATACTATTAATTCGTAATTTGTAAGCTTTGATATATGAAAATAAAATTAATAAATAAAAATGAAACCTCACTTAACTGGCTTTGGCAAAAACATATTCATAATACAATAAGTTCTGAAACATCGCATCGTTGTAATTGGCATTGGCTAAAACATATTCCTTAATTTTATGAATTAAACGTATTCAGCGCACCTTAATGTTATGTTATAATGATGTTTTACAATACACCATAAGGAAATCAGTCGTTTCATTTAAGGAAGTGACCCGTATCATTTGATATGAATTGAATTTGCTTAGTTTCCGCCAAACAAGTTATAACGTACATGGGAGAATGAACAAAGTGGTATTCTTTACGAGCATACGCAAAAATATCACAACAATATTGGGAATTTGTTAGGACATTTTTCCACTTCAATTGAAATAATACTGAAAATATCCAAAAGAGTTGAAAAAACATTCACATTCTTATAAATAATAATAATAATTGGATAATTTGTAGAGCGCCGTTTTTGTAAAAAATCACCTGAAGGGCGCTAACCACCCATTCAGTAAAATTCGAATAGCAGACATCATAATACTTTTTTTTCACTGACATTTAAAATCTTGTAAATAGGTCATCTCAAAGAAGATTAACCAAAGTTTGAAAATGGTCATGTAAACCGAAACAGCTGTAACAAAAATACATAAGAACAAATACTAAAATACTTAAGAACTTGATAAAAACATTATCAAATTTAATTTTAATTAAATAAATAAAAAAATTAAATGGAGTTCTACTAATTAAACACAAAAACAATGAATTAATTTTTAATCATAATTCATATTGAAGACTTGCGAGAACAGGTGTTAGATCCTTGGTCCTGGGACTAGAAGACGCGAGTTCAAAACCCGGCGTATCGCAAATAAATGTTTTCTCAAGTACCACGAACAATTGAATTTTTTTCTGTATTTCAGAGAGATTCCCGGTGAGACTTAACATATTGCTATTAACTAGATCTGAATAGTCAGGTAAATCCAAAATTTCTCCATTCTCTTCGCCCATTTACGCCCGCCTCACAACATCCCCCGATAAAAATGAGGGTGCCTTTAATGTGTGGTTGATCATTCCATCGAAATGTATACATTATACATATGTATTATACGCAGTGGGTACAAGAACAGATACAAAGGATTACATTTTCCTCGATTTACAATTTCTGAAAGCTTTAATCATGAAGCTAAAATGTATCTGGTCACTGGTCGGCTTTCGAAGCGGATGTCCTTCCTCGCACACCGGCGCGGTCGTCCGACCCGACACAAAAGGGCGGAGGGCGGGGATCGATTGTGAAATCTTCCCGCTCCTTGACTCGCCAACCACCAAATTAACGCCGAAAGGGATAATGAGTCTTGTCACAGGACACGGTCACCGGGTTGATTGTTTAATTCGGACATTCGATACAACTTTACCGTCACACACGTCAAGTTGCAGTCGGCATCCGGGGATCAAATTGAAATCGACGATTTTATGGCTTCGTTTGGCTCGTATTTTCGGATACAAAAAGACAGTGAGTGACAAGAGCGGTTTCAATTTCCCGACACAGGTAAAGTGCGCTGAATCAGAAATTGCTCGAACACGAGTGAACGATAGTCTAGGGCAGATTAACAGAATTACTATAATTTCGATGTTGAGAGCATTACATATCATTGAATGGTATCTTTTGAGTCATTCCTCAGGCATGAACGCAGTGTGAATGTTCATGGTGTATTATAAAATTAATTCATGTTTTCCCACGGTTGAAAGGCAGCGGCATTGCTCAGCTATTGATTGATATCTTTTGGGTCAGTGAGACAATCTGATGAACGGCGAGCGAATAGCGAATTGCATGCTGGAAGACGGAAAGCAAAACTCTTATGGTGTAAATACTGGCAAAGTTCTAGTAACAGCTATACTAGGAAATAGAACACATCATATTACATATACTCAAACAAGGATCAAGGTCGACGCAATCATAGTAATTAATAATAATATTAAATGTATATCAGAGTATACAATAATGATGTCATCTAATTCACAGTATGTTGCAATATTTTTTAATAATTATAATCGCCATAGGTAGATTATATAAATTAGCATTATTATTATTAAATTAGCCATTATATAAATTACCCACGTACATTTTTTTTGGTATGATGATCGGCAGAGATCGTAAATGCACTATTATGCCTGTCTCGACACAGGTATATCCTAGTGAGACAGGCTTCGAAAAACCTAATGTAAACATACTTTATACAGATAAATTTAAAAAAAAAAAACTATGGTGGATTTAAAAATATATTATCTATCCCCCGAGGAAGACAAAAATGGACGTCTATTACAGATTAACATCGCGAAAAAAGAACGAGCGATTTATTTTGATTCGATGAGTTAGATTCGTGTAAGCTGAACATGATACAATAAAGTTTTGTGCAAAAATTACGAATTCGAATACCACAATCGTGAATGACACTGGATGGATCTATAGAATTTATTTATTTATATAATACATGTTACATATATTTGACATGTCCATAGATAATTTTTATAAAATTTTATAAGAATGCCTGTTTCATGGTGATTAATTAAGGATAGTAACTTTGAGTGTAGTCTAGTGCAAACACATGGTTAAATTGGTAAAGTTATAATAAAAAATAGAAAAGAGAAAAAGAAGTGCGTAAAACAAACATGTAAATAAAATAAACCTGTAAACATATGGTACTAGTATGTAATGATGTTGAAAATTTATATCTCTATCTGAGTATATGAAACAAGTTGTAAACACTGTCATAGTCACTCATCAGAAGGTCAGTAAGCGCCTTTCTGAAAGTGAGATATTTGGCTTTAGACTTTATTTCAATTGATAAGTTATTAAAAATTTTAGGTGCAAGAAAGTTAAACTGGGACTGTGCCAATGAAGTTTTTGTTGTTGGAATAATATAATTCGATTGGTTTGAATATCTTGTGTTGTATTTTGAATTTATAATATATTTTTCTGTAAATCTGAATTTAAAATAAGAGGTAATATTTTTTACATATATGGATTTTATATTAAGAACTTTGAAGTCTTTAAAAAGGTCTTTCGTGGGGTGTATATAATGTACCTACTTTATAAATAGTGCGTATGATCAATTTTTGGGCTTTTATTAATGGATCTAATACAGTTTTAGAGCATCCTCCCCAGACAATTATACGATAATATTGATTAACACAGGGAAAAATAAACTGTTCTCAGTGGATTTTTTTTTAGTATATTGCGCAATGATCTAAAGATATATGCCAGTTTGCTGCAAGGGAGTGGATTACACTGAAAACACCAATTTAATAACGAAAGGTTGGCAAGAATTAAATACAAGGTGCCATGGCTTGCTTAGAGCGTAGGAATAAGGATACATCGGTTGCACGCACTGGTGCGGTGGTTTGTTGGTGCGGTGGTGCGGTGATGTGGTGTGACAGTGAAAGGATACTCGGGCCGGGGTTAACGGTCTCAGGGCTCAGCCCCTGTAGCGTCCATCACACTGGGAGCGGTCATCGCCCGCCCAAGGTAAACCTGTCCAGGAACAAAGCCACCCGTGGAAACAGCCCCACGGCCCGAGGCGAACCAGCTAAAGACTACTCACTGCTCTCTGCAGGGACCAACCGATAAGCGACCAGCATAGCCAACCAACTGATCAACCGACCAACCGACCAATCATTGACCATTGTCCATTACCATAGTCGGTCGCACTTAACCACCAATTAATGCGCTGACATTATTAAATTTGTCATTCGTATATAACTCATATAACTGTAGCGAGTTGAATTGCATATCCAGGGAAGAAATGCTTCCAAATTATAGGTTGTAAGGATATTGCATTATGGTCGAAATTAAATATCTATGGACATGCAATTCCGAGCGTTAATTTGAGGTTGGAATTATAATAAACTTCCGTATAACACGTGGCTGGATTAATTAGAAATATACACGTCGGTGTAAAACATTTTATGAAAGCATTACTACTACATAATAAACATTACACTAAGATGACCTCCGCTGCAAAACAGATTAACACACCCCGTAAGGAGCAAATCAAATAAAAACATAACATTTACACGGATTATCTTCATACATATCCGTTCCAGATAGTAATATACTTGCGGAATTACCTTGGTGAAAGACCATCATTCAATATCGAAACGCAATTTATAGTAGTCCCTGAGAGAGATCGTACGTGATCGTCCCAGTGTCTTCTGTCTTTTTGGTTTTCATACAAGACTTGTGAGAAAGAAGAGGACCTCTCTCTGGGACTATTTTAGCTTAGCTCAAATAACTTGAACATCTGCGTGGTAGATGATTTCGGTATCACCCTGGTGGAAGAGAAGCATTCCGAATCGAAACTTTGCTTGAAATAGCTTTAGCCTTGTTTGGTAGCTAGGTCTGAATAGCCAGGTACTTCCCAAACTAACTATCTCACCCCTACTCCTTTCAACAACACAACATTCCCCAATTGGGATCCGTCGTCCCACTAGCTCCGGGTAACAAAAACACATGCACGCAATATCGTATATAGCATCGTATGCCCATATTGCCCATGCCTATATATGGTAGGTACTACTCAACTACTGTATCACACAATCATCAAAAAATCTTATTTAAATTGTGGTTCTGTCTGTGATTTTAATTCTGGTTCATTGACTCCGGATTTGTTTAGAATTTAAATTAATTTAATTTAAATCATTTTCAAAATTGGAACTGATGTAGGTATCAAGAATCCAGGTAACCATTCAAGTATTTACAAACCTATAATCTATAATATACCTAATATTTATTCAGCAGATAATTATTTTAATTCTATATTTGTGATTTCCTTTGTTTAAATTTCTTAGGATTAGTCTTGACAAGTAAAGTCAGATATGGAGAATTTTAAGGGTCTACGCTTTTCCATTTATAAGAAAGCGTTATTTACTAGATCAACTAAAGTATATCCTGTGATTTTTCACGTGTCTAGCTTAAGAGCAAGAATAGCACTGGTGCTAAAGATTCGTACATTCGTACAAATGTAAAACTAGCCTTTATTCCTAGAAATATAGTTGAACCTCCTCGGGGTTGCGATGGCGAAGGGAATACGGAGGGAATCAGCAGGATGGCGTCTGGAGTAGGCGGATATTATGCGCATCACTTGAGAGGGTCAGGCCGGAGCCGGATCTGACGGCGCTCCGCCAATAAAATGCTAATTTTCGGGCCGGAGGTTTACATATGAAAAGTTTCCAATACCCAATGCCGGGACCCCAGAAAGGGGTTAGACTTTGCATCCAAAATCGGCTTGTTTAATAATATCGGGTAAGCGTAAATTTGTAAAGGAAATACCCACTTCTCTTATTACACTAACACGCTGAGCAAAGCCTTAAATTTTAAGTCAAGTCCTCGGAAATTTGGGTGATTTAATAATCCCATTCGTAGAATTAACAATCTCAAACAAAAAAGGTTTTATAGTTTTAAGTAATAAATAGTATGAAAACTGAGCCAACATAAATATTGACGTAGAAATAAAGATAATCATTTTCGTTTTATAATAGAGGTACTTACATAACGTTAAACATACAACATATATTCAAATAAAAAGTGAGAAAAGGTATGACTTAAAAGGTTTTTTGTTCGTTTTCCCAATTCCACCAAAATAATTGACCGTTGTATTCCTGAAGGAATTATCCAGACTAATAAAATAAAATGCCTCCAAGAAGTTCAACGAACAAACGAAGGAGATATATATAACTACAGCGTAGGTAATCTCCAACAGCGTGGGTAATTCTGGCTTTCAAAAGCTTGGCGTTCTGAACAGGCTAGCCCATGGCCTATGCACATTTATAGAGTGCCTGAGAATAATTGTATCCGGTAGTCACTTCTGGGCTCGACTTCTATAACACTTGAATAACCATCATCAAGAGACCAGATTCGTCTGAATCAAAATCCATTGTTACTGGATCATTTTGTTTCGAACATTGCGCATAGAAAATATATAGGCACTCCGAGTACGTACGAGTAAATAAGAAATATAAGTATTGACCCAATGCACACCACAATTCCATAGCTTACCTGACACTTCACAACAATGTCCACCATGTATTTTATGCTTTTCTCTAATCATATTTATTTATAGATTAATTTTTCATATTTATAACATTTTTAAGAGTTTTCTCGACCATTATCATACCAGGCTCATGCCCTTATCATGGCAGTCGTAAATCTACAATATTTATGAATAATAAACGTGTCCCGGTATGGGTTTATGGGATTGTTTTTTAAACAAATTAACAGTTTCATTCCGAGAATGTTGAAATTTTGCACACTTGCTTTCAAAACAAGAGGAAGGTTTCCCCATTTCCTATTCCCATCCTTTAGCAGAATTTTGAAACTTCATTTTACACAACTGACGTTGAAGTTAACGGGGACTTTTGCTAGATAACTTTGCAATAACTGTAATATAATATAATATTATGTATGTAGGGCCAAAAATATTATAGAAACTGTTATAGTTGTAGTAAGTATTGTTAAATACTTTTATTTTCAGACTGTATTATTTGTTACGGTGTGATTTATAGAAAAAATAAATATAAAAACGATGCGTCGGGTTCTTACCTAGGCGTCGCGTCGCGTCGTGAATTCAATCCGCAAACATTTTCAATTGATTTATAACCCGTGAATGTTTGCCTATCTTTTTAAATAAAATAAAAAAATTACAAATAAGTGTCGTTTATGTGATGGTATTTCATCTTGCCCTGCGCAACTGCCAACTTCCTTTCCAAAGTTTCAAGAACGGCGCTCTTGCCGGAGAGAAACTGCGAACACCGGGAAAAGGAAATAAAATGGGAAATATGCATTGAAACATCGGATGTTGCAGCCGAGAAGGTCTAACAGGTGGTACGGACAGCGTTAACTGCTTTAACTGCCTGTTTGTACGGCTTTATAACGTGTTGACTTCGAAAAGATAAACAGCGTAAGGTGATGAAAACGAATGTGATTAAATGACTACATTTCCGTCATCGCGCCAACACCATGTTAGTAAGTTAGTAACAATTTATAATGAAATAAATACGGATATTGATGGCGTACAATTTCAGAGTTCGTGACGAAACCACAGGGTCAAAATATTAATTTCCAAGTCAAATCATATGGGATTCAGTGTCCAGTTTTGATAATAACACCTACAGAAGAGAATAAATTAAAGTAAATATGATGTATACTGAGCATTGACGTAGACTTAATTGATCGAAGATACTGAGATTAATTTGTGTTTATGGAGTAATGGAGAAATAATGCATAAAATACAAATAATTGTGGCATGCACTCTTGATTTAAAAAACCTATGCTCGTCCACAGTTGTCTTGTTTTTTATTGACTTGGTAGTAAAATTATGCGCGTGGAAAGTAGTGATGAATAGAGGAAAAATTGATGCATTCTAAATTAATCGATTGGATGCGATATTATAGGTATATAAATAATAAATAAATACGTCTTCGATTTGGACGTCTAAAAAACTATGAGATCGAAGTTGAGAGCCAACGAGCGATGATTTCGAAAAAACATTTGATTATTAAATATTTCGATTATTTTGATTACATATTCTACGGCTGGTTGAAATTATACATTATATCAAATAAAATTACAATATTAAAAGTTTGGAATAACAAAAAAAAACCGGTGGGCTTTAGACCACACGACTGAAGTAAAACTTCACTAACTTATATCTCCCTCTTATCCTTACCCTCCTTATCATTATCCTCATCCCCATCCTCATCCTCATCCTCATCCTTATCCTTATCCAATAAAGCCTTATTTTTTCTACTACTATTGGAGTTGGAATAGTTTCAGGACCTTGTTGGTCAATCTTTATACGAAACGTAACTCTCTCTCTCTTTCTATCTTCACTAACTTATATCACCGTTCGCATCACACTTTTCGTAACGCATTCACCAGCTTACTCCTCAAGTCAATCGTGCGTAAAGGCCCGACCGTTCGCCTCGCCCGTTCGCATCGATCACCGTTCGCATCACAATTTTCGTAATGCATTCACCAGCTTATTCCCCAAGTCAAGCGTGCGTAAAGAAGTTTTACTTAAAAAATTGACCAATTATTAAGACATATAATATGGAATTCCGATCACGCCAATCACTACCGGGAAGCAAATATATATTGCAGGATATAATTCCTTTTTAAAATAGACGCCACAATATATAAAAGAACATACCCACTTAAAATCCGAGAAAAAAGTACAAGGTAAGATAAACATTCAACAGTGATTACAAAGCCATAAATCTTCCGACGAATGCAGCAAAAATTGCGGATATCAGTTACTACAATGAATACACTCGACTTTAAATCCTCTAGGTCTGTGACTGCTTTTGAGATGGAATTAAGTGGCGGTGATTATCAAGCAATTCCTCCGTCACAAGGCCTACCGGTATCAGGCAGGAGTCAGCGAAGCCTCAAGAACATGGCGTGACAGCAAACTTGGGATCTTCATACTTCATGCTGGCGTTAATTAACAGCTCCGCGCCAACCTTCTACAGTCAGTCCTAACGGTGCCAATGTTTCAAGCACAGCGGATCGAAGTGTGCAAGTGCTAGAAACGTGATAATCTTCGCGGGCTGTTGTACTAAAAACGTGAATCTTGAATCAAGACAGCGGAGGGCGGCATCTGATGATGTAAGAGGAGTAAAACAAAGGTGGAGGAATTGGATTGACGGATCAATACAATTAGTACTTAAATAAATTGTTGGTGGAAAAAGTTTCTAGAAAACGAGAATTTTAGATATTACATTACGGCGGGAATCGGACAACATTAAATCAAGGAAATTCAACTGGACGAAAATCGATCAGAAATCGATCGAAAATCAGACCGATATGGCCCGGTCTATTTTTCACATCGAATCGGTACGAATATAAGTAAGTTTCGTTTAAAGTCACCATTACACTATTTTTATTGATATTTTGCGGCCTGTTTCATATTAAACTTCATTTTGGAGGCCAAAATACCCAACCAAACTGAAAAAAAGACTTTTTTAATCGAAAGTTGAATGAAATATCTAGTACGGATATGTGCTATTTTATTTTTTTAAATGATGATTTATAGATAATAAAAAAATCAATTTTTCTTCATTTGGAGGCAACGATGGATTTTTTCGTGACTAATTTATAATTATTAAAAAATATATCTTGCCTATCTACCGTGTTAATAAAATGAAATCGTAAAAATGCGGTATTTTACACACGACAAATTTGTGTTCCGACGTAAATAGTAAATTGGTTGGTGTAAATAATCTAAATTTACACCAACCAACATGCTTTCTTTTGATAATTTTTATTATTAAAATATTTATCATTTACTCATAAATAATTGCCCATACCTACCTCCAAAATCATAAAATATTTAAACCTTTAATGGCCTATAAGTATTTTATAACTCAAAACACGATAAATAAAGTCGTAGACTGCTTTTAGTTTTAAATATTTTGGGAATAAAAGGTAATGCGATCTGCCAATTAGCCATGAATTTTCATAGAAACTAATGACTATGATTAAATAGTTTAATGCAGAATCTAATGGTGTCATTACTTCAAAGGAAACAATTATGGATAATCGCGTGACGGTAGCGGAAAATATGCAGGCGAGTGCTAGATACAAGATAACAGCTACTTGCGGATATCGGTGCCAACTTTTTCCGACTACAGAAAAAGGGTATTGTATATTTAAAAAAAAAAACAATATTTAATAAAAATATTGTGCGTTTAAAAACACTAAAATTCGAAAAATACAATGATTGCATTGTTAATCAAGTATTTGTATTTGAAAAAAAAAAACACACTGATGGCTTTCAAAAGAACTTTATTAAATTAGGGATAAATCGAAATAAAACATCTCAAAGGTTTTTATTTTAAAAGCTTTATAATATTCTCGCTGCTTATTTCGTAGAATTTTAAGATACCCTTTTGCAGAAGAAAAAGAACCAGCTTATTCCGTTCAACAAATTAAAAAAAAAAATACTTGCCCAATATAAAATTAATTTTGTTTTCGTTTATTCACGATCGCCGCAGATATCAAGTAATTTCCCTCCGTAAGTCATATTTTGCCAAATTTAAATCATAGTTTTAATTTGCCTACACGCCTACACATATGGTAGAGTATATACATATGGTATTGACGCATTGTATATTAAGTAAGGTTACTTAATATTTTGTGTAAAGCGCACTTGAAGTGAATCTTTGCAAAACTGCGCTTTATAAATGAACTGTTACAGTTATCATAAAATTAATTTCTGATCGACGTTATTTGAATATAAACTACCGAAATACATATATACAGGGTGTGAAGGGACTTGACTTACTTTAACCAGTGATTCCTGACATTATTTAGAGTAAAAAATGTATATGAAATTTTGGTATAGTATTGGTTTTTTTCATCAAAATCAAACGAAAATATTTTTTTCTAAATGTCATCACTCGTCACGCAGCCGAGTAACCATACAACTCCGGACCCTGACCCCAACCCTAAATGCCCAATACTGATTTTTTAAATATATTTTTAGTTGAAAAAATTTTTTTTTTCATTTACTGGAAATACTAAAAAAATAAATGTTACAAATAAAAGCCCAGTAAAGAGCTTTCTTAGGAGGCACATTGGGGTAATTAAGAATTGAAGTAAGCGTCAAATAATTTTAAATACAAAATAATCAAGGATATAAAAAGTACGAGTACCTAAAGGTATATAAAGTTGACTTACATTTGGCACATCTTCACGAAAACAAAGAATTGAAGCAACAAATACTTTGAAACGAGAATAATATTGATTATTCTAAAATGTGCATTATTTTGTCACAAATAACCAATGAAATTGGGAGATAATTTGAGGACAATATTATTGGTCACAGCTGCTTTATTTTAATTAGAAATGTACTATTTTAAATACACAAATTTCATTCTAAATGGGATATTCGAATGACTCATTCTCAGGTGGCGCACGCAAATTGAAAAAAAAAGCTTAGTTGGGTTACTGGCCATTTAGAACAGAACATAATTATGAATTAAATGTAACCGTTGCAGTGAGCAAAATAGTGTTATTGGTTTCTGCATAGCTTTGTTCATAGAGTGCAGTTTTGTTAACAATTAACTCATCTTTGTTAGGGAGGGAAAGAAGAATTGAGAAAGTTAGTGAAAACTCATATTTAATTTATAAAAATTAAGAAAAACACTTTATCCGTGAAATCAATTCGGCGGGAGAAATAATTTACTTAACAAGCAACATCACAATGTCCAGACTCACCGCCAAAACTCAACAACAAACTCAATAAGTCAACATACTTTTTACGCTAAAGCAGGAATCAAACCTAAAATCTCCAGACTCAAATAATGTCTCAATGAGGCCTTAATTTTTAGCTGGTTGATATAATATGCCAGTGATGATGAATGACTATGACCCAGTACTAATCCTTTGTTTGATTCTATTTAAATTTAGATGACGTCGAATTATCCTAGAATGGTCCATAGAGTTGCTTTTAAAAAGCATGCAGGTACGATAACCACACGAAAAAAAAACAATAAGTGATGTGGGAAAACAATATAAAAAGACTTACACAAATGTTTTATTCAGGTATCTTAAGAACTCGTGTATCGCTATTACCGATTTACCCACGTTTATTGAACGGGCAGCATTCGCGGAAAATACCTACGTATTTTGATTATGATGTCATCGGCTTTGAACGTTAATTTTAATACCACAACAATCATGACTACGTTTTTTTATCGCAGCCAGCGTAGGTTTAATACGAATATGATATAAATGACTAATGGCACCTAAATAATAATAAAGGGTAGGTACATACCGTAGAAGTAATTAGACAAAGCGAAGCCAAAATGAAAATTGTGTTACGGGCTGAACTCATTCACGGAATAGGCAAGGCCAAGGTGACGCCATCGTTCTACGCGTACTTTTAGATGTTTATTGTAACAATGTATATTCGTATATTCTCTAACCACTTGAGCATGCTTATCGCTCCCTTCACATTCATACTTCTTACTGTATTTTATTATACTCGTACCTCTGCTATTATCGTATTTTGCCTGGCAATCGACTGTAGTGTTTGTGCTTAGTTTCTTCGTTCTATGTCTTCCTGGTACGGTCCTGACCAATGACCATCCACTTTCCCTTTGTGTAGGTAGGTACCCTTAATCCTTAGGGTAGGTATATACTCCTGAGGCTCAATTCCCCAATAGCGATCAAGAGTTCTTCGTTATGCGCTAACTACGAATGAAAAATTACCCATCGTCTCGGCGAACTTTACCGAATGTTTCATTTATACATAATCATGAATGTCGAAGGGTTGAAGAGAAGATTATATTGGCCCTGTCAAGTGAAGCACGCCTGTTTCTGATACAACATTACCGGGTTACGAATAACCTGACAATATTTGAAAACCTCCTAGTTCCTGCTGCGCGGAAAACGTTGCTTGAATTTGTTTTCTATAGTCATTATTATACTCGCCTAATTTTCAACATCTGGAGCTGAAGGACGGGATGGGGGTGTTATGAAAGGAGACACAGTGACTTCCAGCCGACGCGACGCCGACGTGCTAAGGCTTTGCCAAGCCTAAATTTCCTGACGAAGTCTTCATCTGTCAAATTAACGAAAGATTCTACCATCTGCCGAAATGTTCTTGTAGGTCTCAAAGCAGCTGTTTCCCCATGCTCTACTTTGGCTTTTGGCTGCAATACATTATGTATTGCAGTCATAATTAACGATAAATCAGCCATTTCAAAACAGCTGTGTAATAATATACGAAGCCTGTCCTTCGAAAGACGCGCGGGAAATTATCCAAGGTTAGGATAAAATGTACTAGATTTCGACAGTTTTGTCGACATCATTGACAAACTCGTTGTTCGAGTGGAATGACTTTTGGCGTTTGGAGTCTAAGCATGTACCTTCGACAAGACTCGAGAATGACAAAGTCGATCAATCGACGACGATTGCGAGCGACCTGGATTGGAAAATTAGGCCCCTGGCACACCCTTTTCAGACACTATTTGTAGGTTTGCCCAAACCATATAAGTTTCCCTTTATTAATGTATTTATAATGCTAATATTTCGAATACCGACCTCGTATTATTATTATTTCCGCATCTCGCCATTCGTAGTTTATGACGTGAATGGTATCCTAACTTTGCAGTGGACTACGAACCACGTTTCCTGTGTGAAATTCTTACTAGTGCATTCAGCTCTTCATTTATTATATTGCCTGAATTAACCATACTGTCAACATTCTTATTAACCTTCCACAACTCACGAACATCCTTCTCACGTACTCAAATTCATCGACTTGCTTCAAGGATTCGCTGTTCACAAATAATATGTAAAAAGACAGGATTTTCGTGTTCTCTCTTTTCGAAAAATAGTATTTTACATTTGTCTACATTGTACCAACAGCAAATGTACTAAATCTAAAGCTCAAATCCAACGTCAACAACCTGCATTATTTGACTGCCTAGAATGGATTCAGTTAACAGCTGCTGCTGACAGGAAAAGTCATGAAGCCATTGACCCCTTTTTGTAAACTCTGTAATACATGTTATGATTGGTATGATATATCATCTAAAACGGGAATATACCTATTAGTGCATGCTCAAAACTGGTGCCACTGAATGAAATTTCTGAATAAATATAAATTCATAACAGCTCCTGGAATTCGTACATGCAACGAATGTTTAGTAGGGTGTAACGAATAAAACTTTTTTTGGAAAAATCTAAAATTCAATTTGATAAAAAATTGTCTAACTATGAACTATGTATACTATGAACCTACGAATATCACAAAAATGGCCTAACTGAAAAACATTTGGGTCTCTCGTAAGAGGCCTAAAGTTTGTAATTTTCTTATAAAAATCGAAAATTGACATACTTATTTATTTTTTGTAATGAAGGATGGTTCATTACAAAAAACGTTTAACAATTCAAACAATAGTGTGTGAAATAAAGGTATATTTATTTATATAATACATGTTACATATATTTGACATTTCCATAGATAAGATTTATTAAATCACCATACTAGGCGAATGCCTGTTTCATGGTGATTAATTAAGGATAGTAACTTGACTGTAGTCTAGTGTAAATACATGGTTAAATTGGTAAAGTTATAATAAAAAATAGAAAAGAGAAAAAGAAGTGCGCAAAACAAACATGTTAATAAAATAAACCTGTAAACATATGGTATGTAATGATGTTGAAAATTTATATCTCTATCTGAGTATATGAAACAAGTTGTAAACACTGTCATAGTCACTCATCAGAAGGTCAGTAAGCGCCTTTCTGAAAGTGAGATATTTGGCTTTAGACTTTATTTCAATTGATAAGTTATTAAAAATTTTAGGTGCAAGAAAGTTGAACTGGGACTGTGCCAATGAAGTTTTTGTTGTTGGAATAATATAATTCGATTGGTTTGAATATCTTGTGTTGTATTTTGAATTTATAATATATTTTTTTGTAAATTTGAATTTAAAATAAGAGGTAATATTTGTTACATATATGGATTTTATATTAAGAACTTTGAAGTCTTTAAAAAATGGGGTCTATATAATGTACTTTATAAATAGTGCGTATTATCAATTTTTGGGCTTTTATTAATGGATCTAATACAGTTTTAGAGCATCCTCCCCAGAAAATTATACCGTACGATAAAATTGATTGACACAGGGAAAAATATACTGTTCTCAGTGTATTTTTTTTAGTATATTGCGCAATGATCTAAAGATATATGCCAGTTTCCGTATATATTTTGACGGCCGGCGTAGTCCAGCGGTAATGCTCTTGACTAGCACTCCGAAGGTAGCAGGATCGAATCCCGGCGTGGCAAATAAATTTTATTTGATTAATTTGTGTTATTTCACAATTTATTCATTTAAAATAGTATAAAGTAAATTTGCGACACGTTCCAGAATGGAAGATACTCTCAGTATTTTATTTTTATTTTATTTTATTTATTTTAGAGAAAGTGACAGCAAATCAGAGATTACAAAATAATACAATAATTAGATGTTAATTATGCCAATTATGAACTTTCCACTGATGGTTGTGAATGATAAAGTGTGACATTATGAAGGTATCTTCTTAAATAATTTATTTTTAGTTACAATATATGAAAAGAAGGGGGGAGGGGGGAGGAGGAACATAGGAATAGGATTAAGAGGCAAAGGGAATATATAGGGATTGAACTTCCTAGTTTGAGTCATGTTGCTTAGTGAGATTTCGTTTTATTTCACATAACGTCGAGTTAAACATGTCAATGTGGTAATAATTTAAGTTAAATGAACGTGTGGATCTATAGATAAATAAGTTATGTTTGGAGTTAGTCTTGCAAAGAGGGAGATTAAAAGTAAGCGTCTGTTTACTGTTGCGATTTGGAACTTGGAATGATAGGCGTTGAAGAAGATCAGGACTATCGATTAAGTTATGTGTAATTTTAAATAACATTACCGAATCTGCTATATTTCTTCGACAAGTTAGCGTCTGTATTTTGAAGAATTTTGCAGAATCTTCATTACTAACATGAGATCGAAAAGAGCGGAAATTGAGATACCATAAAAATCTTTTAATAACACTTTCCGTTCTATTTTTGTGTACTGCATAGCCTGGGTTCCACACTTGAGATGCGTATTCAAGGATACTACGAACATATGAGAAATATAGTGTTTTGAAAGTAGTAAGGTCTTTGAATTGTTTACATGAGCGGATTATGAAACCAAGCATAGAAGATGCATTAGTGACTATGTGGTCGATGTGTTTATTAAAATTCAGTTTACTATCAAGTATAACCCCAAGGTCCTTACTTTCGAATTTGATAGATAACGGTATAATATTAATTGAGTATTCATGGATAAATACGTTTTTATTCCTAGTAAAGCTCACAACGAAGCACTTAGATATATTTATTTCCAGACAATGGGCATTACAATGCCTGCTGAAACATTGCAAATCATCTTGCAGCTTCAGACAGTCCTCTATTGACTTTATAGGTGAGTAGATTTTCATGTCATCCGCATACAGGATGGTTTGCGAGTTTAAGAAACCACATCATTGATATATATATATATAATATGATTTAATTCTTTTCTATTGATTTATAAATAAAACACTTGTGTTGCAAAGTTTAACAAAGAAACGACATTTATGTTTATTTATAATAAAATAATAGAAAATAAAACAAGTGACAATTGATAAATGCATTCCAACTGACACTACAGGATTCAAATTTAAATGGAATATATTGCCATTACATCTCCCCCCCCCCTGGAAAGAAAATTACTGCAAAATTTTCACTCATCTTCGATGTCCTCTTCATGGTTCATAAATAAAGGTGCTGGAGTTAACTTCGAGATGTGGAAAAAATTTGATTCTAATTTTTTTCGACCAGTGTTTATCTTGTAAATTGAGTTTGATAATTTTTCTATGATTTTGTATGGTCCGATTCTCAATCCGTCGAGCTTCTTCCTGTTAAGTTTGTTTCCATTCTCCACAAAAACAGTATCACCAACTTTGAAGTCAAAGTGTCTCCTGGTTTTATCGTAAATTATCTTGTTGTAATTATGTGACTTCATAGTATTTTCTAGAGCTTTTTTTCTCTCTTGAATCAAATCGATGCCGGTCTTCTTAAGTTTTAACTCATTTGGCAAAATCGCAACATCTGTGCCGTCAAGTAGGTACCGTGGCGCATATCCAGTAACAGTGTGCTCCGTTTCATTATAGTTTTTTACACAATTATGTGCTATAGTTGTCCAAGCTACTTTTGAGTCATTTTCGTTGATTTTGCATCTAATTTTATTGACCAGCGTTTGGTTCAATCTTTCATTTAATCCATTTGAGAAAGGTGAATTCACTGCAGTAAAAATTATTGGAATATTTTTTTCATCCAAAAATTTTTTGAATTCTCTAGAATTGATACCCGGGTATTGGTCTGAGAGTATCATGCCAATGTCATTAGTTTCTGTGGAGTTTAAGAGTTTGATGAAATCATTGGTATTTTGAGTTCTTGACGTCAAAATATATGCAAACCTCGTGAAATGATCTGATAACAGGTGTAAATATCTCTTTGTTGATCGTGAACCCCCAAAACCGCCTATTGTATCAATGGAACATATTTCAAAAGGTTTTGTTGCGGGACCCAAGTGGGACATCAATCCATATTTATTTTCACCTCTTGATTTGTTCTTTAAACATACTGCACAACTTTCGCAGGTTCTCCTATTCATGAATCTTTTTTTGTTGACCATATGTTCATACTTGTTTATTTCATTAAATAAATCCACAGTATCTTGTAATCCTTCTCTATCGATCTTGTTAAGTATGAATTCTGGTAGTCCGGAAGCAACAAGATCTATCAAAGTACCGGTGTCGATTGATCTTCTCATATCCAATAGAAGTTTTTCTTTTCTCATAGCATAATCCAACAGAGAACCATCTTTGTATCTAAATAATAGTGCGTAGGTAACAGGGTTCCATCCTTTGTTTGCGAATGATTCACAGAATTTGATTTTCCATGTCGACCACTCTGAGTTCATTGTTAGTTTAATAATCATGGAACTATACCAATCTACACAAGTTTTATCCATGAACAATCTTAGTATTTCTATTTTTTTTTCGTCCATGGTCACATCAAATCGCAAACATTCTTTTTCAAACACTTCTATCCACTGGCTTGCATTTGTATTTTTACTACAGAATTTTTCTATAACAAACTTCTCAGCAATGTTTTTTAAGCTCTGTTGCTTATCTTCCATTAATTTTACCATCAATCTTCCCAGTGTATCTTCTTTTTGATGTACTTGTAAACTTTCTTTTTCCAATTCTTCGAGGTATTGGTCTCCGAACTGTAGGTTTCCATCTTCGTCTACATATGTTTTTTTTAGTTCTTCTGTCATTGTTACCCAGACTCTTCTAACCTGGTATCTTTTTTGTAAACTATTTTTTACTTTGCCAAAAGCACCACTTTTCATAATCTCCTTGTGATGGCTGGCGGATTGTAACATTTCTGGTATTGTAAACACTTTTTCATCACTTGTGACTATTTTTGTAATGCTAATAATATCTGACTTGCCATCGCCTTCAGGTAGTAGCGTAAATTCAAATTGAAGTTTCTCCATTTTTGGTTACGAAAAATGTCGTTTTATAATATGATTTAATTCTTTTCTATTGATTTATAAATAAAACACTTGTGTTGCAAAGTTTAACAAAGAAACGACATTTATGTTTATTTATAATAAAATAATAGAAAATAAAACAAGTGACAATTGATAAATGCATTCCAACTGACACTACAGGATTCAAATTTAAATGGAATATATTGCCATTACATATATATGTTGAATAATAATGGTTCCAACAAGCTGCCTTGAGGAACTCCCGATGTGTTAGCAACAGAATCGGATTTAAATCCTGCAACCATTACTATTTGGCTACGGTTGGAGATATAAGAAGAGAGCCAACGATAAAGATTGCCGTGAATACCAATTTCCAAAAGCTTCTTTAACAGAGTCGCGTGATCGACCCTGTCAAACGCCTTACAAAAGTCGGTATAGACAGTGTCCACTTGTATTCTGTTATCCAAATTATCCTGGAGGTACTCTGTGAAAGCTAAAAGATTTGTGGTTGTTGATTTACCACTAATGAAACCGCGTTGGTTCGTATTCAGGCTAAATTTAAGAGCAGCATATAGTTGATGGTAGACTATTTTATCAAAAATTTTGTTAAATATGCAAAGTTTGGAGATTGGCCTGTAATTTGTGACATCAGTTTTGTTTTACCATTCTTGAAGATGGGAGACACAACGCGGATTTCCATATAACAGTAATGTTAATGCCCACATTATTTGTTTGGTTGTAACACATATTTGTATCATATACCTATGTATATACTAGCTTTTATCATACATACTTCACATTTTATTACGTTAGGTCTTATATAAACCTCGCATATTCTTTTAATATTGCTTAACTATTTAATTTCTGTTATTTTTAACATAGTGATATCCTCCTGTGAACCATTGCATCATGTATCACTTGAATGTAAAAGCCAAATGCATGGCGTTTAAATAAATAAATAAATAACAGGGACAGTGCATTGGGTTAAGGAGCGATTGAAAATCAAAGATAGGTGTAAGGCTAGATTGTGTGCAAATCGTTTAATAAGGATAGAAGGTATTTGGTTAGGACCGGCACCTTTGCTAGTATCAATTTCCTTAAGGTATAAGACGTGTATCGCCCTGGTGTAAGACCACCATTCAGAATTGAAACGTTGCCTGAAATGGCTTTAGCCATGTTTGGTGACCATATCTAAATATCCAGGTACTTCCCCACCTTCCTCTTTCCTATCTCCTTCCCCTCCTAAATAAGTAAATAATCAGTAAATAATAAAATAATGGGATTGCAAGCGAACCTCAATTGCAAACGTTCATCATTTAATTCGTGCCATTTGGGTAGTGGTAAAATTATTTGCAAATTTTGAACACCATTGTCTCGTTTTCATTTGGTATCTGATGATTCATCCCCTCTACGTGTGAATAAATTTGATCGCGTTCAGATAAATTCGTCAAACAAAATTACACGCACAATGCAATGCATAACTTTTAAGATAATAAATGCTGACGAGATGTTTTGACATGATAAGCCCGCTGGATAAATTTGTGGGGCTCTTTCCATGAAAACAATGACAGTAGGACATGTAGGTAGGTAGTAGGTAGACTCAACATTAAAAAACGGTATCTATTTTATCAAAAAAGGTGTAATTTTATATAGAATGAACAACATATAAAATAATACATTGATATGTTGAGAAAGATTTCGGCGTTTTCGCTTAGTGATTACTGCATTTTGTACGTTCGAAATATTTCGACAAATGAAAAGTATCTAGTGATATTTTTACATTATTATGTGGCGCAACAATGCTGATTTCGTCCTTTGAGGGTATTATTAAATTTTAGTTCTGCCGCGTAGGACTAGTCGACTTGTTTATATTATTATGAAATATATTATCTTAATTAAATGAAAACAATATTACAGAAACCCGATCGAAAATCTAAAAACAGAAAAATCAGAAAAAGATATGGTAACATCTATGTAGAACTTGAAACTAAGACCTATAATATTAGGTACAGAAACTCGATCGAAAATCTCAAAACAGAAAAATCAGAAAAAGATGTGGTAACATCTATGTAGAACTCGAACCCAAGACCTATGGCTTGCCGGAGCGGAGCTCTACGAATTAAACTAAAGTGTCCCTATCCGATTCGGTCATATTTAACTGCATCACACTTCGACCAAGAACTGCCATTTTCTTAACGCATGTTTTGATTTTTCTATTTTCAGATTTACGATTGAGTTTAGCCAATATTGTCTTGATTTCATTAAAATATAAGAAGAGGTTTTACTCATTAAGTTAAAATGCTAGACTTGCAGAAAAGTCAATAGATTTCGCATATTAAAAAAAAAAGTATACAATTTATCCAAGACGCAATCTAGATAGCATTTAGTTCGGGTTTGAGTCTTGCAATCATACCTAAAGATAGCAGCCGATAATAATATGCTAAGAAGATGAAGATAATGTTGGTAGTTCTTAGTCGAAGTATGATACAGTTAAATATGACCGAATCGGATAGGGACATATTACCTCAGTTGGTAGAGCTCCGCCCCGGCAAGGCGTAGATTCTGGGTTCGAGTTCTAGATGTGACCGTATTTTTTTCATATTTTTCTGTTGTAAGATTTTTTATTGAGTTTCGCTAATATTGTCTCAATGTTCAAATATTACAATTTGAGGTTTTCTCATCAACTTAAAAAAAATTAAAATATCGTTTCTCAGTGAGCCAAAATCTAAATAGCTACATATTTATACATTTTTAAATCATTTTTGAAGGCGGATATCCTGTTGGGATACGTTATTGTTATTAATAATTATAATTTTATTAAAAACCACTCCTTTTCGAAGTCAGTATTTCTTATTTAAAAAATACACTACAGCTATGAATTTTGCAATAGCCGGACGATAATACATTACGCGGTCAGACCTCTGCCTATGTGTTTCTGTTTGAAATTTATGGCTTGCAAACCAGCAGATTATTTTTGTCGTACGGGCACAGAATAACAATGGATCAAGCTCAATTATTTTCAATATAATAACCCGCTGATACAGGCAATTTCAGGAAACGCTGACATAAAAAAAAACTCACCAGGCTAAAAATTGGGAAACAGGAAGACATACCTTTGTATGTAGTATATGCAACTGAAAAGTGGTGAAATGATAATATGACAGTCTGTTCAGAGTTCAGGTGGCAAATGAAAGGCCGAAGTGACACTTGCTTACGTAATAATTGGTTGATAACAGATGGTTCTCGGTGGCAGTAGGTAGGTGCAAGCTTACATTAGCAGCTTACATTAGCATTACACACTGAGTGATAATCACTTTTGGGCTTACTCCATTTAGTATTTGTATCTTATACCCCCAGAAACGCGTCGGTTGTTTATTTTAGCAGGCAAAAAGACATAAAAGTCACGGAGGTCAATTACTTCATGGGTAAAAGAAGTAGGTACAAAAAAAGAAAATAATTTTCAATGTAAATTGCATACGAAAAACTAACTCAAAACAATAAAATCTAATCCAATTTCACCACGAATTTCCCGGTTATTTAAACTCTCCAAACCTAACCTAGATTCATCATAATTTCCGGTCTTAATCAAACATTGGTTTCCCAACTTAAATAGATATAATAAATGTCAGATTCGGTTACAGGTTACACTGTTGCGAAATCTTGACAGCTACCAACTGCTCTCTCACAGTGGGCGTTAAACACCCCTCAGGCCTCGGGCATATTTTGTCAGAAGGCCAAAATATTTCCGCTTTGAAATAAAATCCAAATAAATGGAATATTTATTAACATAACCGAAAACTAAAAACTGTTCTTGAAAACTGATGTGATAAGCTTTACAATTTTATAATTAGAAACAAAGATAACATTTTTGAAATATACAAATTTTAAATGCAAACATAAAAGAGTTTTAAAAATAGTTCACTTTACGTTTTTCCTAACTTAAATTACTGATAGATAACGAAAAAAAAAAAAAATTAAACACATATTTTATTAGTCAAATATAATATTATAAACGTTATCGCCACGTAAATTTTTTCATGTGAAAATAATTAATAAAAATTTCCCAAAGTCTTATAATATTTTTTAAAATTTCTTTAAAACTTTGGTTTCAAAATGTGTACATTTGAATTATTTTGTGGTTTTTAGATTCGACTTTTTCAACTTTTTGATTCGAATATAAAGCCTAGCGTTTTCTCTTTCTAATACCGTTTAGTTCAAGTTTATCGCCATGATTATAAGTGAGACCACAAACATTTCTATGAGAGCTATATGAGTTGTTCCCAAAAGCGAAAAAATTGCCTGAGGAGTTAACAAGATGACAAAATAAAAATCAAATTGAATAGATTTTCCATTGAAAGCAAGTAATCATGAATTCAAAAATTCAGTCTACATTCCAAAATATTTTACGTAGTAGGTACGAAAAGTAAATACAAGTTGGTTGGCTGGTAGATTGGTTACGAAAGCGGTAAAGGCTGCTCCAGTTTGCTAATGCCGCACTCCACCCTCGATCGATGGCGCGGGTTAGGCCGGGCTTTACGGCGGCCGGAATAGTAGCAGAAGGCCGACGGAGGGAGGATTGACTTCACTTTCCATTCGCGTAGGGCGTAGGTACATGATACCAAAACAGAGATACCTACGTTTGTTCAGGAAATACCTACAACCCACAATACGTGTAATAAATATAAAAAAAAATAAAAAAATTAATGAAAAATACGCAACAAAACAACACATGTGGTTCGAATCCAGTCCATGCCAAGCGGCCAGTGGCGTGGCGGGTGTTGGACGATGACGTCACGCCGAGGGCGCAGTGATTCATGCGCCCCCCACGGAGAAATACCCGGCTCCGCTCAAAAGGTCACGAACCGTGAGGAAAATTATTCAATAATATTAAATATAATGGCGGTTTTCAATATTTAAGTAGGTAAAAGTTATTTAATGCCGAAGCAATCAATTGCGAAATTGAGGACTATTAAAAAAATTATGGGACTTAAATTTATCCTGCGAAAACAAAAAAGGCGCGGGAGTTATCTTCTATTGGGAAGGTGAAAGGTAATTTCACGTATCATAAATGACAGGGGGTTATCATTACCTGGATGGGAGATCCGACAATTTTCGACCCCTTAGCAATTTTAATGCCACTTTTTCACATTCGACACCGATCACTAGGAATCTATTTACCAAATAATTATAGGTAATGTTTTACGTCGCTTAAGTTGAGTTTCAGAAGGTTATCACTTTTTAGCAAGAGTCTATAATTAATTAATGGAGACTATAATTAAGAAGGCACTGCAATTGTAAATCGTTTCAACATTTAATCATTGCTAAATCAGAAGCCTCAATCGAGCCGATGATGGCCCCAAAACGACCTCTACGACAAAAATTGCATAAAGCTTCCCGCCATCCACCCATCCATATTATCAAAGCTGCAGTAGCGATCATGGATCTTGGTGCAACTTTTTCTCAAAGTATGGCTCGAATTTTCCGATTTTATTAACTGTGATACTGATGAAATGAAAGAACGAGGCATCGCGAGGCTGATTGGTTTGGTGTGTGCGTCTGTTTATACCTTCATAGCAGTATGTGGAGACACAGCAAGCATTTACAAAGGAAAAAAGGAAACAAACTCGACAGCTGTTCCCTCCGCTCCGCGTTGGCGCGCGCGGGGGGCGGAGCACTTAGCCGGAGCGGACTGGTAATGAATATGGCGTACACACTACACAGTAGGTAAAGCAGCGAGAGTTGGCTTCAATAAAAAAGCTTTGCATTAAATGTATTTGGCATCAGTATACGCTTCCACTGGCGAGATATAGCCCTTTGTCTTCTTTATGCATGCTTATGGGGACTAACGCAAGAAGGACAGCAAGTGTAGGTATGGTGATTTTTCACAAAAACGGCGCTATACAAATCATCCAAATATTATTATTATTATGATTGTATATTTGGATAACAACATTGCTACAAAGCTTAGTGTCCTATTCGGTTCCACGCCAACTCAGAATGAAACCAACTCAGAACCACCTCAGAAAGGTCATTAAAAGCCATGAAAAAATATGAAAAGCTATGAAATAACCTAACCTAACTTAACCTATTGAATCAATTTTATAATATTTTTTTTATCAACACTCTTAATGACCTTTATGAGGTGGTTCTGAGTTGGCCGGTCACCGGTCCTATTCATATCGGTTTCAGTGAATCATTTCAGTTTTCATTATAAGTTCGCATCGTTATTCATAGGTCAATTTGTGCTGTGAATAATCTAAGAGCGCATACCTTGCCATTGTTTTTATCTCATTTGAATTCATTCCTGTAGATAATCACATTCAGATAATGTTAGAGATACTCAGGAATTGGAGGAACATGGTTGGCATAAAAGGTTACTCGCATAATCTCAGCAGGAATGGAGCCATCACCTTTAATTTTTGGTCCGATTTTAAGCGCTAAGTAATTCAGCTAGTTTTTAATAAAGAAACATAAAAAAAACTCGTAAATAAATCATAATTCGAATAATAGAAATAATATCACACATGGTTGTCACTTGTTTGAAGTTTATAACTGCACTGAATTTGTGACATGGTTTTACCCCAAGGTCACGGGTAGGAATAGATAAGGATAATCTATTTAATAAACTATTTTAATAACCTTAAAAAAACGAGAAAAAAAAAACAATATTCCCCATGACAAAATACATTTTCCATACCCGAATTCAAAACGCTTTGGCTTCGAACCCTGAATTCTCTTAAAAATCATGAAATGTTTTTATTCATAATAAAGTCTAAAAGAAACACGCTATATATAAGTTAAGTCTCTGTGTGAGTACTGTAAGTCAACAAAAGTTAATAGACCCAGTGACGATCCGTGACTTTTCAGTGAGTAGTTTATAAGTCAATAATGCTGTAGTTTTCAATCTTAGCACTCTAGCTCACAAAAAGTCTAGAACCGCCCCTGGATGGACCTTTACTGGGTACCTAAAACCTACAACGTGCAGCGTACACTCGAGGGCTTGTTAGTTCAATCAAAATTATGACGAATAAGGTTTCGGGCCGAGACGTTAATTGAAGTAAATTACAGCGCCGCAAACCACGCGAGTAGTGGTGGGTGCTTGTGATCGACCATTTTCGAGTTTCCCGATAAGAACCAAATTCTTGGGATACGGGCGAAATTTTTGAAAGAAATTATGAATGATGGCCTATAAAAGTTCAAAGGCAAAAATCAATGGCCTATAAAAAATAAAAACTAATATGTGTATAGTATATATAATATTCACTCATACAAACCAATAAAGGTATGATTGTGCCAAAACCGGTTGATTAGGTCACCCCATATGGTTCGCTACGTTTGATGACTTAGCAGGAAAGCCCGGGTTCATGGAGTGTGGATTTTCCCACCAACTGCGTAGCGGGACGGATCGCCTTGCCCCGCAGTGGGAGGGATGAATTCACACGAGCGTCACTCCTGAACAGATTGCCCCAGATTTCATACCCACCCCTCATACCCTTTTCCTTCCCAGAAATTTCACTCCTTACTATCCATAAAAATCACCTCCACACAGCATCCCCAAAGATGACAAGTGCCCTGAGGAAATTACTCTTCTTGAATTTAAATTCAAACTATGAATTCAGATTCGTAGCGGACACGACAGGTAGTTTCTTTGTACCCAAAAGTAAAGGGTGGGAAAACAAGGACAACGATAATTTTATGAATTAGTGTGTATCCGTTAAAATGGCGGGAAAACGGATAGGCGGATTAGCATAATTGGTAGAGGTTAAGCACCTACCAGGTTTATTTCCTGGCTCCGCTACGTCCTTTTACTCGGAAAATCAAACAACAAAATAAAATCAAACAAACCAATTATGGTTGTCTGTGATTTTGTGCAATATTCCTGCGCAATGAAATGAAATTCGAATTTTTTTATAAGAACAGCTTTTTATAACCTTTGAAGGTGATTCCCATTAACATAATATATCATCACGCCTGTCTCGACACAGATATATCCTAGTGAGACAGGCATCGAAAAATATAATGTAAACATACCTTATACATATAGATAAATAAATAAAAAAAATCATTGAAGAAGATAACACTAATAATTTAAACGAAAATATGAAAGAGAACAAGACACAGAAAAATAATGAAGGTCGCAACTAGGACGGTTTATTGAATTATTTCCATGTTCGAAATGTTTATTTCTTTTGTTTAAAATTTTTATAGATAAATTTTCAAGTTTATTCGGAATGGTTCGTTTATTCGGAAGGAAAATTTCTGACGACTCAGTAATTTGTCAACAAAAAATATAATTACATAGTAAAAAGTAAAGTCGCTCCCGCTGTCTGTACGCTTAGATCTTTTAAACAACGCAACGGATTTTCATGCGGTTTTCACCAATAGATTGCACACAGCATCCACAAAGATGACATAGGCCTGAGGGGAATTATTTTCTTCAGGGCCTCTAGCTGGGAGCTAATGTAAAAAAATGCGATCGAGGGACAAATACTTTACGAATAATTTCAGTTTCACAAATCCCACAATTATTATAATATCCAACGAATTTCATTAACTTTTTTTTTCCTTTATTTATAGCATTCATAATATGGTTACAATATTTGTGGATTTTTCGACCACCATGCTAAGTTGCACCACCGTGGTTGATTTTACATATATTATAGTGCAATAACAATCACACATGCGTGCACAAGTTCGTGTAATATTTTTAAAGAAAAACATTGTAAAACAAATTCAAACCAGGATGCTTGCCTTGCCTTCAACATAAATATGATAACATTCTGTCTGATATAGATATTTACAATTGTGACGAAAATAAATATAAGAGTTATTTACCAATTATTTGTAAAACCATCTTTTCGTAGTATTATTAACATTTTTGGTAGAATTCTCCTTCAAAACCTCTTTCATACGAGGAAACAGTCGTATAAAACATCCATATGGTTAAAACCGCGCAAAACGCCGCTCAGCCTTGGATGACATTTACTTTCAACCTTGTGGCTAGAATTTTACACATTTCCACAAAAGTTGACGAAACACAGCGTACGACGAGAGACGCGACAACGGCACGCAGTGAGAAAAAAACGCTATGAATTAGGAACAAAAATGTGCGTACAAAAGTAGAATGTGTACAAAAAATGTCAGTTGCATAATCCGCGAGGAGCATAGCATTCGGAGATTGACATCAAGTGACGGAGCTCGCTGCACGATTGAGGATGATTGCATAATACCTCAGAAAAGGGACACCTGTAGAACGTCAGCGGAGTTGCATCACGGTGGTGAGAAGGTCACCCAAGTTACACAGTAATTATTGCCAGCGTACTAACCAAAGTGCCGGAGACAATAGCGGTCCAATAGACGCCCTCGTGGCTTGTCGGTGGCAAAACACAAATACAATCGAATTGGCAGACAATACCACCAAATCAAATCAAGCCGCCGATTATCACAAGATACATGGAATGGCCTTATAATGATATAACATATAACCAACACAGCGTACTGGATTATCTCAAACATATTATCTATCGGTGTAGTGTAGTGTAATGCTACCTGTGAATTGGAAATCATTATCAATTATAACAGGTTTAATAATAATAATATTTGGACGATTTATATAGCGCCGTTTTTGTGAAAAATCACCTCAAGGGCGCTGTACAAACTTACTATACATGCCTAAAATCTAGAAAGACTACAAGCTAGACAAACAATTAAAAACAACTTATGGCTAAAAATTGCATACACCGGTTCATTGATAACCGATACGAAAATATATGTACAATATTTTGACCAATGAACGCGATGCTGCCTAAAAATGAATTAATACAGGACCATACTTACCTGGGAGGGAGGTCGCTTGAAATTAACACTGTTTATTGTCTATTTAAAGAAATTTAGATAGAGTTTGCACGCAGAGGACATAATTGTGAAATATTGTGAATATGTAATATATTCTTTAATGAGTGTATTTTGGAAAGTAAAAGAAACATTTAATGGTGGGCGGTGCGGTAGTACAAGGATTTGATCTTCCGAGAGACAGATTGATGTGTAAGGATTCGAGTAATTTTAATTCAGTAAGAAAAGTGTGATTAAGACATATCATAGGCAATACAAGTATGATACTCTCAGATAGGTATATTTAAATTAAGTTAAGGGTATGAGAGCCCGAAAAGGTAGGTTTTTAGTTTGGACCTAAACTCTGTTGGGCTTTTTATGCATCTTAACTCCGGAGGGAGTCTATTCCAAGCCTTAGGCCCAGATACTCCGAAAGCACGATCTCCGAACTCCGTTTTCGTTTGGGTTCTATTAGTCTGCCTATAGCAGATGAAGTCGCCGATCTAAGGGTTAATTGCCTCGGACCGGTATTTTCAGGGACGCATAATTCAGAGATGTAAGGTGGGGCCATTTCGTTGATTGATTTAAACACCATCCAGCACAATTTGTACTGGATTTTTCAGGGCACTTAAGCCAGTGAAGGTTACGAAGGTGTTCTGAAATGTGTGAATATTTAGAGACCCCGGTTATGAGCCTTGCCGCTGCATTAAAGACGGATTGACGTTTGTCAGTTTGGTATTTTGGAAGACTAGCGTAGATGCCGTTACAGTAATCAAGCCGTGAGACTACGTAAGAGTTGATTAATAGTTTTGTCGCCTCTGTAGGAAGGTTTCTTCGAACTGACTTGAGTTGTCTTAGGTGAAAAAAGCCGGTGCTTACTGTCCTATTTATTTGACTTTTAAGCAAAAAGTCTGAATCTAAATTAACGCCAAGAAGTTTGACTGTTGTCTTTGGGGTAATATCGTTGCCGGAAATGGAAATAAGTGAATTGTTTATGAAATGTTGACGTTTGTTTGTGGCCGCCCAGAGAAACTCAGTCTTAGATGGGTTCAGCTTCAGCTTGTTTGAAGACATCCAACGAGTTATTGCTTCTAGGCATTCAGCTATGCGGATTTTGAGGCTATTGATTTCGTTTGGAGAGCAGTAAAAATAAACTTGCTGATCGTCAGCGTAGCAGTGGGACAAGAGACCAAATGACTCGATTATTTTGGCGACATCATTTGTAAAAAGGATGAAAAGAAGTGGACCTAAAACGGATCCTTGAGGTACCCCTGATGAAAGTGTTGCGAAGTTAGAGAGTTTATTTCCAACTTTAACGGCTTGTAAACGATTGGATAGGTATGATACCAGCCAATTTTTATATCGGAACTCAAACCAAATGTTTGCTCTAATCTCTTAATGAGGAAGCCATGATCAATCGTGTCAAACGCTGCACTCATGTCCAGGAGTGAGATAAGTGCTAACTTACCTGACTCTATGGCCAAAGTTATATCTGACAGCATACGAAGTATTCCGGTTTCTGTTGAGTGAAACCTTCTATATGCGGATTGACGATTAGTGAATAATTTATTTGAATTCAAGTGACTGGTTATTTGTGCAGCAGCAATTTTCTCCAAGATTTTTGATAGGAAAGGTAAATTTGAAACAGGTCTGTAATTACCTAAGTTATCGGAGTCTAGTTGTGGCTTTTTTAGTATCGGCTTAACTACAGCTGATTTTAGTGGTTCAGGGAAGTCACCTGTGCTCAGAGATTTATTAAAAATATGAACTAGGAATGGAGCTAAGACAATGACACATTTTTTTTAATAACTATGTTGGTATAGGGTCAAGACTGCATTGCTTATTTGGCGAACTTGAAATTATTTTTCTTACTTCTTCCAGCGTTGTGAGTTTGAAGGATGACAAATTTCCTTTAGAATTTATAGTAAATATTGGCGGAGGGGCGTTAGATGTGGAGGCACGAATGGCTTCTATTTTTTCACGAAAAAACGTTAAGAAGGCTTCCGGGGTAATATCTATTTTAGTTGGAACAGTGACGTCAGAAATAACGGTCTTTATTGAGTTCCAGAGACGCCGTGGATTGGATCGCTCAGAGTCAATTTTTTCATTCCAGTATTCAGATCTTTTGGAATTTATTTTGCTCATATACTGTTTTTGAGTAAGGATCCACTCATCCCTTGAAGTTACCGCAGATTTTTATCTGTATGACCTCTCTAATTTCCGCATAAGTCTTTTCTGGTTTCGGCATTCATCATCAAACCAGCCGTCAGACTTTCGAACTTTACGTGTTTTTGACGTTGTCGGAGCATATTTATTTAACAGACATATAAGAGTTGTATTATACGTCTCGACAAGTTCTGTTGGCGTCTTTGTTTCCCAAAAAATAGGTGTACATAATAGAGAGGTCTGAAGTTCTTCCAGAAAATCACTAAAACTAAATTTACGCCATTCCCTTGATATAATTGTTCTATATGGTACTTTTGGCGGGTTAAAATCAATATCAGTGCAAACAAGCCGATGGTCCGATAGTCCTATATCACGAATATCTGCTAAGAGCGGCGATCCGCTCTGTTTTGAAATAAGTATATCCAATGTACCACCAGCATCATGAGTTGGGCCGTCGACCCACTGGTGGCATCCAAAGCTGGCTAATAAATCTAAGAATTTAACGGTGTTTGGTGATGTCACGCGCTCGAGACGAATATTAATGTCACCTGTAATAATGAGTGTATCAGAAAGTCCAACAGAGAGTTCCAAAAAACGCGAGAACTCATTATAAAATTCAACAGAGATTGGTTTCGATCCGGGCCTATACAGAGTACAGAGCATAAACGACGTTCCTGTAGAAGAGACCCTGCATGCAATATACTCAAACGTGCTAAATGTACCAAGGGTTATTTTGGTTAGCCGCAATCCTTGTCGGGCTATTATCGCTACACCCCCGTGGTTCACATGAGAGATGTTATTTGATGGTTCCTCGGCACTAGGCCGGGCTTCCTCGAGAACCACATATCCCAAAGCTTGGAGTCTGTGAATTGAGTACGAGTCACTGTTCTCATGCCAAGTGTCTGTAATGGTAAGGATGTGGAGTTTTTCATCTCTGAAAACATCGCCCACCGCCTCTAGTTTGTTATTAAGGGAACGCGCATTCCAGGAACCAATTGCAAGCTGTTTGCTCTTATAGTTAGCATGCCTTTCTAATCGAATTTCATTGAAGTTGTGGAAATTATCAGAATCGCGGAGGGAATTGGTCGTTAGGTAAATCTGTTCGCCGGTTGATGCGACTTCTGGAAGACAGTCTACAGACGGAGAGTTATTTTTATTATTATTACTATTATTATTAATTGTTGGAACGTTTAGTTCCTTCCTGTGAAAGTATTTTATTCTTTGTCCCCCACGGCACCCTCTATATCTAGATTTCACGTTAGGAACACGGGCTAGATTGTACAAGTTTTCGTGCTCTACAAGTCATTAGTCATTAAGTAATCATTAGTTATACTTTAAAAAAATAAGTCATTTGTAAAAAATATCACTTAAAAAATCTGAGGGTGCAATTCACACGCGGTAGAATGAAACCTTCAGAAAAACTAAAGTAGACAAGAGTGGGGAGACTACGAAGCTCTTTTTTTATCAAAATGAGGGATGAGTTTTTCCAAAAATTTTGTAGTCGAATTCAAGTGCACCTTTTCCTATACACGTGGTCATTCTATTAGTATTAGTGTTTTTTTCTTCGGAGTCGCCAGATGTCGCTTTCGTTGGCTGTTCATTTTGGAGTGGATTGAAGATTGGATATTGATTTTACAAAAATAAAAATATTCAGATTTGATCCTTGGTCAGCTGAATGTCTGGCCGCTAAGGTTCGTCAGGCGCTTAATACCACTGGGCAGTGGATTTATCATATTATTAGTAGTACCCGCAAAAGGAATAAATATTTTATTGCTATCTCATTCTCTCGTAGGCTAAATCCTATAGATGTATGTGTGTGTCTTTTTAATGTCGCTCGCTTCCGTTTCATCGTGTTTCAAATCTCAACGGTGCTAAAGAACTTTTCACTTTAAAAAAACATCTAAGCTCATAATGATTATTAGTTATATGACCCTCTATATCGGACTTATGTCCTCTATATTGACTGTAAAATACGGGTGCTGGTTTTCTAGTCGGCGGGCTGCTGTGCACGCTCAGGGCCTGGTCCGGTTGCTGTGAGTATCCGAGGAGAGAGAGTTCAGCTGTACAAGGAAGTGCAAGGTCGGAAGTCAAAGACAATTGTAGAGTTCAGGCAGGAAGAAGCGGTCCAAGAAGATAGAGGCGGTGAGATAAGACGCGACGATAAAAGTTCGAATGAGACTGATTGGAACAGAGCTTGACGCTCTAGCTGCCGCGTGGCCGTGCCCAATATAGGTTCGCATTTGACAGGATTACTCCTTGAACGTTGCTGCATTTCTTTGCAGCTTCGTGTATCCTTATATAAGAATGGAATGATAAAATTGAATTATATAAGCAAAACTACTATCTTTGCCGCTCTATCTCATGTAAACCACTTCATTCTAGCAGTTTTATTAAATTCAGTAAAAATTGTACAATGTTAACCAGTGGGGTTGGGGTTTGGGACTTGTGTCCATACTGATAAGATAAAATGAAATATTTAAATGTTTCCATTAAATAGATATAAGGGTTTTTTCAGGGTAACAAATTATTAAGTCGTTACCATAAGATATTGATTAGTCGTAATATTTTATGTGATTGAATGCAATTAAAAACCAGATTAATAAATAAAAACCTTAATTATTTTAAAGTAGGAAATGAAACTCTTTGAAGTTATAAATAGATAAGTAAAAATAAAGCAAATTAAGTAGATCAGTGGCGTAGTCGTATTAACTCCTGACCTTGGCGTAAACTTGCCAATCGGGCCCTAACGCAGAGTTTATTTTTAATCAAATGCTATTATTATTAGTGTGCCCCGGGCGACTGCCCCCAGCTTGCCCATACTAGATATGAACGCGATACGCATGGTAGATTTTACTAAATTATGGAACCTACAAATATACGAGTATTTTTTATAAAGTTACTGCGTCCACTGAGGCTTTCAACTACAAACGTGGTCATAACGTGCCATTATGACAGAAAATAATTATTAACCTATGTTGATCAATTTCCACGCACGCATAATGTGATTAGGGGTTAGAAAAAGAGGAAAATGTAACATTGTCAGCTGCGTTTATGACAAAATAAAAAACACTAACCGTTTAAGCTCCCGCATTCCGAACTTCTAACGATTTATAACATACTTATCTCATCAATACTTTAAATTTTTTTTAAGTTTCTAAAAATTTTATAATTGGAATATAATATCTACATATCACTAAAAACCACTCCACAACTAAACAAAACAGGGTAAGTACCTATTCCTTTGGGTGTAGGTTGTACGCATATTTTTAGCAACGACGCTGCACAGTGGGCTGAAAATCACCTTTCATAGAAATAGAGACTTGAATTTTCAAGGGTCTTTTTTTTTGCTGGAAATGAATTCTGCTGATCATTACTATGCTATTAAATTTCGTATGAAGCAATTGCGTGTACAAATGAAGGAGTTATCGTTTTTTTATGAAAAAAATGTATGGCGCTGACATTAAAAATGAGGCTATCTCTGGAACCTTAAGGTTGGCCATTCTATCCTTACACACAGATATACTACTATTTATTTGTGTTTTTTTGGCATACTTCGTATTGTGGTGCAATATTGGCTTTTTTTTTTTAAAAATCCTCAAAGTTAAAAAAAAATATTTTTTATGTTGATGCTTAAATGCTTTACATATGAGTATGCTTTGTCTAGTTTACAATATTTTATTGTCACTATAAACCAAAACAGTCTAAAAAATAACAAATGTTTGTTTCCTTTTTTTTTTACTTTATGTATTCAATAATTTTATTATTAAATTAATAAAAACAGTTTATTTATAAACATGTTCTGCTGGTAGTTATTATAACGCGTGACAGCTGTTTCGCCTTCTGAGGGCATTATCAAACTGTGGTCATGCCACATACGTATGTGGCATGACCACAGTTTGATAATGCCCTCAGAAGGCGAAACAGCTGTCACGCGTAATAATAATTACCAGCAGAACATGTTTATAAATAAACTGTTTTTATTAATTAAAACAGTTTATTTATAAACATGTTCTGCTGGTAGTTATTATAACGCGTGACAGCTGTTTCGCCTTCTGAGGGCATTATCAAACTGTGGTCATGCCACATACGTATGTGGCATGACCACAGTTTGATAATGCCCTCAGAAGGCGAAACAGCTGTCACGCGTAATAATAATTACCAGCAGAACATGTTTATAAATAAACTGTTTTTATTAATTTTATAATAAAATTATTGAATATATAAAATAAATAAAAATTAAAATGGAGTTCTACAAATTAAACTTGATAACAATAAATAGTTTGTTTACCATTGTGGCGATATATCTACTATTCATAGTAGGTATTTAGAACATTTAATAGTATTGGATTGTATGATTAAAAAACAGTTGTTCACACACATTTATTTGTATTAAAAAAAATCAAATTTTAAATACTGAATAGTAGAAAAAAGGAAAAAAATACAATATTTAAGAATCAATAAACAATAAAAGTGAAATTTTGTTTTAAACTTCTTCGTCACCATCAGAATCCACTTCAGAATCAGGCTCTACAATTGACATTACATCTAAGAACTCTATCGGAGCTTCCTGACCCTGAAGTTTAAACAGGTCTAAAGTTTCCTTAAAGTATGTCTGCCTCTTATGGGCATCCATTTTTGGTCTTATTGAAGTAATAAGAGGATCAGAAGAGACTATAAGCATATTGAGGACATCCTCGTTTGATGCTTGTCTGCTCTTCTTCCTCGAATGGTGTTCTCTGAACCTCCTAAAATCTTTGTTTCGGGCCTCAGAAGCTTCTTCCGAAAGACTCCCAATTGGCACAATAGCATTTTCTGCGATTATATCCCCTCCATGAATTAATAATTTGTGTACGGTCGACGACATGTAGTACCAATTATACAGTTCAACGTATTTTTCCGCGGTTACTTTGGAGTATTCTTTAAATTAAGGCACGTCTATAAGCTCTCCAGATGTGACAGATTGCAGAATCACAGCAAACCTGCAGATCAGGTCTTCATCTAGTCCAGTGATCGTTGCAGTTTTATCAGGAAATTCAAAAAACCTCCTCGCTGTGTTACCATCGTTAGTTGTGCCTGATCCTTGTTTAACGATGTCGATCAAAAGATTGAGATCATCTTTAAATCGGTCTTGGATAAGTTTTTTCCTTGCCTGTAACAACTCTTTGTGATCTTCTTCTCTCACAGACCACTTCTTGAAATCGAGACGATAAGCTATGTGTAGAAGACATTCCATCACATTAATGCGGGCATGCAATGAAGATAACCCAAACTCATATACACCAGGAGAAACGGTTTTTGACGTAACGGTATTTAACTTATTCATTTCCGTAGGCTTAGCCAAACACAGTTAGCTGGCTGCATTTGATTTAGCTTCAGAAAGATACGTACAAATTTTGCCGTCAATCATCGTCATCATCAATTGATGACTAACCTCATTTCCTTGGCATTTTGAGGGAACCAGAGCCTCGATTTCGTTATCCATTCTAGTTTTTTCATTTATGACAACTTCTTTGCTCTCCTTCAAAAAACTGAACTGAACTGGACGACAATACGTAGATGAGCAGGGTTTTGGATTCGTCCATATGGTATCATCGCCAGCCATCAACTTTAATGGAACCAAAGAAGTCATAAATATGCTTGAGTCATCTTGCTCGCTCGCCATTTTTTGCTTATATCTACTTTGGTTGGATGCACCGTCAAATCCCCACTTTGATATTAACATCAATTGTTTGCCTTGTGTGACATTAGTACTAGAAATACTTTCAATAATCTTGTTCACAGTTAAATCTAGTAATGCTTGTAGTGCAATCATAGCTGACGAATCCGTTACAGTCACAAATGTCTTCGGAGGGTAGCACTGCAGCTTAGCCTTTTGTACTTTATAGTAAGATGGATATATATCCTTTAAACCTTCTCGAATTGTCGTTTCCCTCAAAGTGATGTATTGCCATTTCGATAGTTTTAATGAAAGTAGCATACCTAGTGCTCATAACTGTGGTCATGCCACATACGTATGTGGCATGACCACAGTTTGATAATGCCCTCAGAAGGCGAAACAGCTGTCACGCGTAATAATAACTACCAGCAGAACATGTTTATAAATAAACTGTTTTTATTAATTTAATAATAAAATTATTGAATACATAAAATAAAAAAAATAAAAAAAAAGTAAACAAACTTTTGTTATTTTTTAGACTGTTTTGGTTTATAGTGACAATAAAATATTGTAAACTAGACAAAGCATACTCATATGTAAAGCATTTAAGCATCAACATAAAAAATATTTTTTTTTAACTTTGAGGATTTAAAAAAAAAAAAGCCAATGTTGCACCACAATACGAAGTATGTCAAAAAAATACAAATAAATAGTAGTATATCTGTGTGTAAGGATAGAATGGCCAACCTTAAGATTCCAGAGTTAGCCTCATTTTTAATATCAGTGCCATACAAATTTTTCTTAAAAAAACGATAACTCCTTCATTTGTACACGCAATTGCTTCATACGAAATTTAATAGCATAGTAATGATCAGCAGAATCCATTTCTAGCAAAAAAAAAGACCCTTGAAAATTCAAGTCTCTATTTCTATGAAAGGCTGTTTTCAGCCCACTGTGCGCTGGAGACTTTTTTCATGTTAAAATGAAAAATCTGCAATGTAATGAATGAATCAAATATATCTTCATATGATGAAATGCCTTCATATGGTGCAAAACATACCCAAAGATCTGTAGCATTATTATTGCATTAGTCATGTATTTGCTGGTATCCTCATCGTAATATTCATGAGTATCTTGTAAATCAGTTTTATCTTAATGTATGGACAATATGGTCATACGCAAAATTTAAGTAAATAATTAGTTTATTTATTTTCCAAAAACAGCATAAAAACCAAAACACTGCGATAAAAAAACAAGCGATAAAAAAAATTCCAAAAAAAATATTATTTGGCATTATAAATATAAAAGGTTACATGTGGGACAAAAAGGATTACACGTGGATAGATAGATATACACAGTTAAAGGTCGAATAACACTTCGTGCTGAACTTCGCAGTAGGACATCTACTAGGAAAATATTTACTTTTCCTGTGAGGCACTTAATTAGCCTAGTCAGACTTCCCAGGAGCATCACCATTGGTAAATTAGTTCTATACCCGGGAAGAATCAAAGGCCTGTGTTGGCGGCCTTGCGTGGCGTAGAATCATATTTTAGCCAGAATGTCTGATGAAGAGCATGAAATATTAAACGAGCGTCATACACAATTTCTAGATCGCCATGTACTTCAGAGACGTAGAATTTATTTAGTAATAATAGACACATAATTGCAGATTCCAATACAAGTGATCGTAATTATTATAGGGAACTGCATGATGGTGTAAGTTATGATATTTTTAAATCGATACCTAGTCTCGACATGAAACATTATCCCGGGTGATGTTTCGCTAACAGGAAATAGCAGAGGCGCGTACGGGAGCGAGTGTCACAAAGGAGCCGAGTAGCGAGTAGCGAGCAGCCCCAGGGGTTGACACACACACACGAGTGGTTGGTTAGCTGGTGGCTGTCTGACGGAAAGCAGGACGGGGGAGTTCGGTGTGCGAGGTTCGACAACCCCAAATTCATCAAAAGCTCGAAATTTCCCACCTTTGTCAGGAAGCAAGCCAGAGATTCGTTTGAATGCTAGACTTACTAGAATCACAGAGTAAACAGCGTATCTGTATTACTATGGATCCCCTCTTGCGACAAATATGATGTATTCAAAATTCTCATATGATAAAATTTGAGACAATTTTTAAGACAGATATCTCGAGATATACAGATAACCTGATAAAATTTCGACGTGCCCGGTTAGGAATTTTATTTAGGAAAATCAACAGAGTATTTACATTTATAACAATAAAATCGATAACACACATTAAAACCAATAATAGATTTTCACATAACTTAAAATTATAATAAAAAACTAAGGGTTTCTATCAATTTCAGTATCATAATAAAAAAAATGTAATTTTAAGTCAGAGCTACGAACATAAACGTTACATTAGACTACGAACGTAAACATTAAACTTGGCATCTAAAATAATAGATTTTTATTTTTATCTTATTTGATAAATCAAAAGTTCCTCTGAAATCATAAGATTTGAGAGTAATAATAAAATTTGTGGGGCGCTGTTTTTGTAAAACCCACCTCAAGGGCGCTGAACAATTTATCTAATTTTATTATTTACAAACAGATACAGAAAACATACTTCTCTGGCAGGTTAATTCCGACAAACACACTTTTATTAGAAAGTTTATGGTCGAAGAAGATACGACTTTGCACGAAGAGGACACTATATTAAAACATGATTGACAAATGCAGGATTTTACATTTGCCACCCTCCACTACTATTGATCTTAAATTTTTTGAGAAGATTAGTGGCGTTAGAGTAAATATTTATTTTGAAAGACTGATTAGAATTTACGACTCTTTAGGACGGAAGAATTTTTATAAAATGACCTTAAAAAGCTCACCAGTTCTTATTTGCTTACATTTTAACACATTTAGTTGTTTACAAAGTCGCGGGCTGTGAAGGTGAAAGGTTTTTGACTTTATGGCTACGACAGGAATATCTGAAAAGGTGAATATTAAGTTAAGCTCTAAATTCTGCCGAGTTTGTGATCATTCTCATGTGGCATTCCATTATAGGCTTTAAGTCCTGACACTCCGAAAGCACGCTCACCGAACTTAACATTTGGTGTGCGCTTTGGTTCCTTCAACCTTCCGATAGCTGATGCCGCTGTTGACCTAAAGGTGGACTTTGAATTAGGTAGAATTGGAATTTTCTGAAATAGGAACCTGAAAACCTACCTACTTAATTAGAAACCATAATATATTACATTTTTTTTGCACTATAATATTAAATTTTATTGGAATCATTTTTTAATAACTTTTAAAGGTTATACCCATCAATGTGATATTAATAATTAAAGAAGAAGACAATACTACTAAATCTAAACAAAACATGAAAGAAAAAAAAATTCTATTTCATGTTTCGTTTAGATTTATTAGTATTATCTTCTACCATAATATTGATTATTCGAACTATTGATGGGATAAAAAGGCAGTTTCCAACACGGCCACCATATTGAAGCAGAAACGGAACGTATAAAGAAATTTACAGACAGACGAAAAGAAAAACGGTGGAGTTAAAAAAAGGACGTTGCTACGCTCAGACAATGAAGGTTTAAAGGTTCGAAGGTTTAATATGCTTTGATATGCTGCGGATGTCCTGGTTTTACCGGTCTGGTCTACCCTTATAGTAATTTTTCTTTTTGCATCACCCCCGATAGGTTTCCACGAATGTGAGTCAAGTAGGATCTCCAGTATTCTTGAGTCTATTATACCTCGTGCCGTGCACGTGCAATAAGAAGAGGCGGTGGCAGAGGCCACTCCAGGCACAATGACTGAATAGTCCTACGTGTCCCGGAGAATGGGTTCACTGCCGCCTGGTGCGAGAGATGAGCGCTGGGAAGGTGAGAGGGTGGGTCGGGTCGTGTGAGGAGACCCTGATGCGTGATATAACACGGCGGAGGCTGTACAATACATAGAGACCCAAAACCACCTCACATTTACCACGATACAGAATACACAAGATTGGCCTCGCAAGTATTTGAATAGGACATCACCATTCACCTCTTCTTGTTTACCGTTGGTGGCGTGCACTTAAAAGCTTTCACTCTGGTGGGGAATGCTGTATCTATTTTAAATGTACACCATATATGAGAGGGACTCTGAACTCTGAAGACTAGGGCCAGTTGTTTCACATTTGAAAATCAAAATGAAAAAAATCAACTTTGACATTTTGACGCAAAAAATATCAAGGTTCATTTTAAAATTCTGTGATAGTCCTTTCCAAGTTTTGTTATTACATATATCATGAGACAGTTGCTTCACATTACTGAAATAACAACATAATTTGGGTAGAACTTTCACTGAACTTGAAAAATAACTTCGAAATTCGATGAATTGTTTAAATTCTGTGAAACACGTATCGCAGAAATATTTATGTAACATTGTCATCAAATGGCCATTCAGCGACATTTGCTTTTTTGTTGAAAAACTTCCGTTAAATGCCGGTTCTGAGTGCGTTTCATTATTTGAACAAATTGAGATCAGTAGAAGTGGAGAAACTTAACATCATGGTGGTAACATCTCGCTTAACATCATGTCTTGTTAACTTATTACATATTAGTAGAAATCTGAAACGTACCTAAACCTTTCGAAAGTCAGTAAAAAACAAAATGGCGCTGAATGACCATTTGATGACAACGTTACATTTTAATTTCTGTGAAACAACCTAGGCACGGCAAGCGAGTGATCGTTTTCTGATCTCAAAAGCCAAAACGGTCAAACCTCTTGCGACGCCCTCTCCTAAATGAGGTTGGCTATCATCAGGGTAATTTTCACACTCGGTACTGAAATATCTTTGAATTTAATCTCTACTAGAATTAAGTCTCTTTCTCCTTACATGTATCATTAAAGATATAACGCATTAAAAAAATTATATAAATGCCCTCCCACAGGGCCACCGTACGTAGCAAATATTAAAAAAAAACATATAAAAGGCCCTGGTAACTGAATTAAATTGACCTCGAACTGTTATAAAAAAAACACCTCCGTGTGCGGTTTACCAATCTCATTATTTATAGCAAAACAAAAACTGAAGTCGGTATTATGTTCTTCAATATTTTATTCGTAAATTGATGGGCTGCATTTCGCATTATTATGATTGCTCGTGAACGGAGGACTCGTCTTGCGCATTTTGAACCAATGTCTGAAGATCTTCAGCACGTACTGGTTTTATCTCTGAGAATATAGTCCATACATCACCCGACGTATTATTAAAGCGATATACGATACACATAGGATACAATTGGACCAGCGCACTCCACGATAATATACAACAATACAGTGTATGTAGTTTCACGAACGATTTATTGCATCAGGCCTCCGACCACTCTCGAGGGCTAAATACGAGTATGGGGGTCTATGGCGACAATTCTGATGTAAATTTGCGTGTTACAGTACTGTAGGCACGTCATTTTAGTTCATTTACCATAAATTGAATTTGCGTATTGTTAGCCTGTAATTGTGTGAAATTATTACTGCTGATTCATTCCATTACAGTGTACTGAAATTGAAAAGCCAGAACCAAATGCCATTATGCAGCTTTCTCTTTTAATGCTATGGAAATAAAATAAAAAAATGCAAGAGCCGCAGGCACTTATAATAGAGGGTATAATTATTTAAATAAATTGATTACGAAATACAGTCCAGTTTTGTTGTTATCAAGTTATTACCGGAACTTATAATGTTTTGGATCACCAGACGCAATTTTGAAAAATCCTCTAAATTAGATTTTATGTTAGGCGAAGCAATTTCACTAACCCTTGGAATTCCAGCGATACCACGGTGGATTTGTGATATTTTGAAAGTTAAAAAATGCTGCAAGCATACTAAAATAAATTTTATTTGCTTGGCAATAAAGTATCTTGATATTATTCTAGCTCGTCACTTGCAAACATCGAGTTTTTATCTGTGTACCTTAACATAATTTTCAAAAGATAAATAGGTACCTACCTTTTGTATTTATTTACAGGGAAGCCTCATTTAACTTATATTTATTGTGAAGAACAGTTATTTAAGTGGAATATATAACAAAACTCTGGATTATTTTCGTACTAAAAAAAAATTCTCTTAAAATAAAAACCATTCCTGGGGAAACTACATAAGATAAGATTTATACGATTTTTTATAAATATAACTTATTATCTGGTAAGACGTACAATTTATAAAAACATTATTTTGAGAAAAACAAGTAAGTTATTACAAAAATAGTGTTTGTTCGGCGTTTTAGCTGGCACACCAAAGAAGGGATGTTTCACAGAATTTGAACGATTCGGGAAATTTCAAAGCGAAAATTCAAGTTCTGTTATTATTTCATCATGGGCCGGTTGTTTCAAAGTTCATGTATAGTAACACAACTTGATTAGGACTTTAATAGAACTTGAATATTAACTTTGAAATTAAATTAATATATATAAATTAACAAGTTCATTATAATAAGATTCTTTCAAACAAACGGTCCTATTTGGGAATAATGACTTTTAAAGCCACCCGGAAAAGATAACATTGGATTTTAAAATGTATGAATTTCTAACCGACGAAAAAATAATATCATCCGTTAGAGAGCTTCGGAGACTGCATAATTTAATTAGTTTTTCGAAAAACGAGATCTCAAACTCGAGCGATATCTTTTCGAACAACGACAAACTTTTATAATGAATGTCTCCCGGTTGGACAAATTTCAAGACCAAAGTTTTATCCAGTTGTCAAATGAGATTTACGAGTAGGCGTACTTTGAAGTTCCGTATGGCCTGGCGGATCACTCTTCTTTTATCTTTAATTCAGAAAATTCGCAAAGGCTTTTTTCGCTAAAAGTCGCTAAATAAATAACGCGGACAAAGTATGCCCCTTTCGTGTAGTTACCTCAATTTGCACAGACGAAGTTTTTCAAATTTATCGTGCACATACCTGAAACAAAAAGAAAAAACAGAATTAGTAATCAATGTATGTTTAAAATGTATACTTAACAAAACGACATTTGACTGTGATCGAGGGTCAAGGCGAATATGAATCCGGAGATTGCAGATTCGAATCCAGGAGTGAGAAAGTAATTTAACTTCATTAAATTGTGTTTTATTTTTAACTTTATTAGTAAAACCTGAAATTGTAATAGGTATTTAATTAAAATTAGCGAAACTCGATCGAAAATCTGGAGACAAAAAAATCAGAAAAAGATTTTGGCACCTATGGGACACGAATCCAGGACCTTCGGCTTTCTGGGCCACAGCTCTGAGGTGCCAATATCTTTTTCTGTTTTTGCTCTCTCCAGATTTTCGATTGAGTTTCACTAATTTTGTCTTCATTTAATTAAATTGTGTTATTTCTATAACCATCGTACTGTAGGTACCGTTCTGGCGAAATACTACCTATTCAGAATAGACACGTTGCTTGAAATGGCTTTAGCCGTGTCTGGTAACCAGATCTGAATAGCCCGATACTTCCCCAACGTCTCCTTCTCCATCTCTTTTCCCTCCCCACAACATTTAGACTCACAGCGTACCCCAATTGGAGATGTCATAGATCTATTTGGGGTCTTGTGCAGTATTCACAGATAAAAATACAAGTGTGCAGTTCACAAGCTATAGAAGTGAAACCTTCAGAACACTAAAGTAGACAAGAGTGGGGAGACTACGAAGCACCGCACAAAGGGGAGATCAATTATTGTACCTCATTCGTGTTATCTCTTTTTAATGTCGCTTGTTCGTTTTATCGAGTTTCAAATCACAACGGTGCTAAAAAAGTTTTCACTTTAAAAAAAATCAAAAACGACACAACTGAAATTAACTTCATTGAAGGAAAACTAAATTAAGTAACGATGATTGGAATGTTGACTGCTTACACTGTCCACAGTCAGGTATTCAAAGATGATAGATACAGCAAGGCTGTACCAAACGTTGACTCGAGGATGTGGTAGGTATACTATTCCCAGAGAGAGATCGTACGTGACGCCATCGTTCTAGCATCTTCTGTCTTTTTCGTTTTCATGCAAGACGTGTAAGAAGGAAGAGGACGAACGTCCATGAAACAATATGGTTGAACATGAACAATCCAAAAATCATTTCACGAGAATCTGTAATCATACTCATAAAGGATTTCGTTTTGCAATATATTACGAATATTATTTGTTATCTTTCTTTACAAAAATAAATTCACAGCTGTTTGAGCTAAACAAATAAACCAACGTAGAATAAACGAGGGTGAGATAGTAGCGCGTGGTGTCGGCAATAAACTCTAGTATAACATTGCTTAACAACATGAGCTAAGTAATGAAATAAATTAGGCAATGCTGCGGAGGCAATATACGATATAGCAACAACCAACAGCCATAGTGATTCAGCATAATGATGTTGGCAAGAGCAAGAGGCAGGATGTTAAGTGAAGGTGTTGTAACAAAAGCAAGTTCAAGGTGTTCGTTGTTTCGTCTATAGCCAGGTATCCACACAGCAAGTAACCAGCGACGAATACTTCTGCGCGTTTGGGTACAGCTGACCATCAATGGAATCGTTAGACTTGAAATCATTTGATTATCGACGTGGTGTTTCGCAATTCAACTATTGTTATGTTTTTTTTAGCATACAGTGCTTTCTAAACTATTTGTTGCTTAGCCTGTTCAGATGTTCGTTTTTACCCGATTTTACTGAAAATAATCACTTTAGCTAATAATTATATACGGCAAGTGAAGAGAGAACAGAACATGACATGTATTACGTATTTGAGAGGTCTCAAAAGATTTTAGCGTTCACCGTGAATATTATTATTTAACAAATCACCACTTTGGTTTGACAGGGTTCTAACTTCACTTTACATTGTTCTGGGAGAAAGAGAGATAATGAAGAGGTGTCAAAGTTTGCTTCCTTAACTTTTGTTTTATTTTTAAAGAAAGACAAACGTTCCCGGGTTACGAATAACCCGACAATATTTGAAAGTCTCCTACTACCACCACAGTAAGCCAAATTTTGCTTGAGTTGTGATGGAGGACTTAGTCAGCCGAGGAATCAGGAACACGGAACGCCTGGGTGGGATCCAAACGCTTTGCCCACTCAACCACTGACCGGTCGATTAACCGATTTCTGATTTGTCGGATCAGGTTGCGATCAATGTAAAATGTATTGGGAAGAAACTATCTTTGGTCAATATCGGATATTATCATTTTAAAATTCGATTCATCAAAACTCCTAGTCAAAATGTAATCATTCGGAGCTGGGACAAAAGCTTATCCTACATCCAGCTCTGTAATATCCCACTGGTGAAAGAGCAGATATCTAAATTCTACATGCCATACTTTAGTTTTGTTCAGTGACCAGATCAGCCAGATTCTCGCAAACATAAGCCTTATTTTAACATTACACAGCAGTTTGGACCTAGTTCTTTTATTTTTATTATTTATTCTTAGTATATTTACATTACAAAGGTATAGTATATTGTCCTCCACACTAGGAGTTCACCTGTATTGTAGAGGACATTTTTCAGGTGTAAATTATAAATTATAAAATGTAAGTAGTAAATTTCAGTAAATTATTCTACAAATTATATCAAATTATCATATTATTATTAATATTAATACTATCAAATTATTATATTCAGTAAATTATAAAATGTAAGTAGTAAAGGACATATTTCAGTTGTAAATTATAAATTATAAAATGTAAGTAGTAAAACAAAAACAAAGAGTAGTCTTAGTTAATATAAAGAAGAAACAATAAAAAATCAAATTATACAGAAACAATAAAATTAAAATATAAAATCGACTTCTATACGACAAAATTATAAATTAAAAGTTAAAAGGATTGTAGCCAGTTCCATATGTTTTTTTTGTATTCAATAATATTTAGTAATCTTTAGCCAGATCTAGGAATATTCCAATGCATTTTTTGCCCTGATCTATATTTGTTTTGAGGAAATCTGTTACTGAGGATATTGCATATGAGGTACTCATATTTTCCCTGAATCCAAATTGATTGGGTGATAGTATATTATTTTTGTTGAGAAAAGTTAACAGATTGACAGTTCTTTATTTGGTATCTTTCGTTTTATAGAAAAGAGTGTGTTGAACCGCCTGTAAATATTTCTGTGTTACAATGATATCACACTCATTTAGAAACCATACAATACCTGGTGTCAGAACGAGATTACAATGACGTGAATTTCACGTACCGACATTACACCTACAGAATTACACAGAGAGAATTACACCTACTGGAAATAGATACATTTTGAAGATGTAATTCTCTGCATGTGTTATTTCGTCCATGTGTATTTCTGACAGTGTAATATTTGTATGTGAAAGTCACGCTTGTTTAATTTCGTCATCTAGCCATATCATACCACATAAATCACAGAGTTGCTGAAAGTTGGAATGGAAAATCATTAATCGAGCTTCGTTATAAAATAGTGCGAGTATGTGTAAAGAAATATGTGTTTTGCAGTCTTGCCTTGAGTCTAACTCAGCTAATTCAATTAATACGCCATGATTGGCTCACGTGCACTATATATAAATTACTTTCCTTTTAAAATATTTGAAAGGTAATAATAAAAGGTCAAAAAGCAATAAGCTCGTGAATGCACACATAAAAAGGCACGATTACGTAAGAGGCAAGAACTGTGTGAGACAATAAACGCTAGCGTAACAACTCTAGAAAGTAGGACATAATATTATTCCGTAACGTCGCGAATTGGGTACACTGCCCACGAGCTGAGCGGATCAAGGTGCACCGTGGTCGCTTTGGACTTGGAGAATATTAACAAACAAACAGCAATCCCAAACAACCAACAGTCGCCAGCCGGCACGATGTCATTTTGTTTGCTGACAAAGACAACTTTACCTCCAAACCAAATGTTCAGATAGCCTCATTATGTATGCATTGACAGACGTAGTCAGAACCTCGATGCACTACGATTGGTTCGATCCGACTTCAAAGTGATTGGTGTAGGACCAACAAGCCAACTCCTACAACGTATCACGTGAGTGTCAAACACTCGAACGCTTCTTCAAATGTGCAATAAGCATCAGGATCGATTTTTCCCGGTGGGAAATAATGTCAAAAAATTTCCGTCACGGATTTCGCACAACGCAAAATTCGATCATCGAATGCTCAGTTCTGGTAGGTTTTGCGAAACTGGCTTACGGAATTGGATGTTTCTGTCGTTTCGACGACATTGAAATTATTTTAAACATTATTTTTTGGTATTTCGTAACTCTTTTAACCTTATTCCGAAGCTTGGGTAAGGCGTCCACGTTTCACATTTCACTAAGGTCAACGAGGAATACGAGTTATTGTAAAGGTAATCTATATGCACCCCTGTGGTAATCAAAGATATATATATTTTTAAATAACAAACCATTATATTGACAATACACAAGCCATTTACATTTGCAGGTACTAGGTTGTACCACCATAAGTTTTAGTTCAAAAACGCAAATAGAAAACCCATCGGTTTTGTCTTTCGTCGATTCCATTCTCCCTTTTAAAATTAATGATTTCTATGAGTACTCATGATGCTTACTTAGTTCATCAATCATTCATTCTCTGCCTGTTAGCCTTGAAAGCTTTTGCTTACATGAATATAAGAGTGAAAAATCAACTACACAACTTGGTGGTGGGTACTCAATTTTGTTACAAGATCCACGATTTACATATTAATTTCATAATCAACCATTTTATCAGTCATTTGGCTACTTCGGGAAACTATGTGAACCACGGCGCGGCGCGGGATGGATTATGGTGGTCAATAGTTATTCATTTCGTAGAAAAGATAAGCATTCACCGCCATTAGTAACCTTTCCTTTGATAAAAATGACATTCATAAAATTATAGTATGTACTTGTACCTAATCGAAAGTGTATGACGCAAAATTATTGTTATTAGCCAAACCACTAACTAACTAACCATCACGCCGTTTCCCCGCAGGGGTAGGCAGAGAAGACGGACCGCCACACAACTCGATCTTGGCACACACTCTTTGCCTCGTTCACATTCATACATCGTCTCATACATGCTCTTCTATTATTCCGACTCTTCACATGGCCCGACTCAAGTATCTGATTCACTTGGTCGTGCCATGTCTTCCTCGGGCGTCCGCGACTTCTTCTACCAATCACATTTGCATCATACATTCTCCTTACACTCCTTTCCTCGTTCATTCGCTCTACATGCCAAACACAGGAACTGATAAAACACGTACCTACTTATTTACATAAAAAAAAATAATTATAGACACATTAAAACATAAAAAATGTGTTTAGAACTGATGGATAACCTTCAAACAAACAAAAAAAGGACCGACCGAAATATAATGAAAAAGAAGGAGGCGATAAAGAAAGAAATTACACTTAAAGTAAATTTATTTTAAAACAATCAACAATACACTGGATCGAATCACGTAACATTCGCCAAGTTAAAACTTTAAGAAACTGGCAAATATACGAAATTGTTAACTTCAGGAATTTTCAGACATCCGGTCTTTGAAAAATGTTGGTTAGTTATAATAAAATATCAAGCCTCAGACCGTTTCATACCTCCAAGAAAAAAAGAGTTGTGCATAATTCGAATGTTGTCATGATTTTGAAATGGGTGGCACAAGAGATAGCCTGCCTTCCCAAGGTACATCTTTATAGTCCATTATTTCGGCAAAACATCTTACGATGGGAACAAAACTCGGGCTTTATTGTTTCACAGAAGTGACCATTGGGATTTGGGATTAGGGTCCATTCTGGGAAGGGACCCTATGGCACGGGGCCACAACCGGATCTGGTGATGCTGGTCAGAGATAGTACCGAGGCCGCTCACCCCAAAATAAATTCTCTCTTAAGGATATCCCCCTCAATAGCTCCGTTCGGTGGATCCAAGCACAAAGTCTAATTCCTCTTTAAACAATCGGAATCCGACAGCTCAGCTAAGGGAACAAAGCGAAGGTAAATATTGCTCCAGGCAAATGAAAGAGTGGTAAAGAGTCTTGCGTTTAAAACTAAAGATAAAATTAAAATATTTACGGGTTCGATGAGTAATTTATTGAATATTGATTTTCGTGTGAATAATATTCGTTTTTTGAAAAAAAAAATCGTGAAAAAACAAGTTTGAAATATAAATTTAAAACAAATTATAATTAACTATCACGACAGAAGATGACTTGGGGCAGAAAATATGGAAAACCACAAATTTCTTTACTGGCATACTCTTAATGTATCCAATAGTATGCATAATCGTGCCAGACTTTTCTAGATAGTCAGTGGTCGGTGTGTATTCTATCATAATAATAATAATAATTGGATGACTTTTATAGCGCCATTTTAGTGAGAAAATCACCTCAAGGGCGCTTTACAAATTCATTTATAGGTACATTAAATCTATACCTATATACTACAAGTGGCTTATAACTAAGATTGATAACTAATGACATACAACTAAGACTTATATCACTAGTGACTTAGAACTATACTTATTTTTATAACCGAGTTTGTACTTGCAAGTCATTATACGAACAGAGCAGTATTGTTACTGTCCTATTTGTATCATGAATTGCAACAGTCTTACAATTAGTTATTTACGACTAACCTTAGAGTAACAATATTGTTACTCTAAGCGACTAACATACTTATTTACATTTAGAACCACATATTGTAATGGTTACTGCCATAATACGAATAGAGCAGTATTGTTACTGCTCCATTCGTATTATGACTTGCAACTGTCTTAAAATTAGTTATTTAGGACTAACATACTTATTAACATTTATAAACACATATTGTCATGATTACTGCCCGTGCTGTCAGTGTAAGTCATGAAAATATAGCAAAAAAAAAGTTTATACATAATAAATTGTAAAATATTGTCAAAAATTGCGTAACATCGTAAAAGGTGGTAGTGAAGATATATCAATTTAGGTAAATCCCGTGGACTGAGTAATGAGACACTACTGAAAAAAGGCAGTTATTTTTCTGGATATGATAATGTGAAAAGGTGAGTTCTGAGCTTTGCTCAGAACTCAGATGTGCTGTCGATCTTTCGCAAATATGAAGGGAGTTTGTTCCAAGCTGTTGGGCCTGCTACTGCAAAAGCCCGGTCTCCGAAGTTGGTATTGGGATTGCGCATAGGTACTGAGAGTCTACCCATGGCTGTTGAAGATGCTGAACGAAGGGTTGCTTGCCTAGTGTTGACATATATATAGTATTGCACATCATTTGGAATGCACAGTTCCGACAGGTAGAGTGGCGCCATGTCGTGTGTTGCCTTAAAAACCATCCAACAGAGTTTGAATTGGATTCTCTCAGGACACTTAAGCCAATGAAGGTTCCGCAGATGTTGGGAAATGTGAGAATACTTGGAAACGCCGGTTATCAGTCTTGCTGCAGCATTGAAAACTGACTGAAGTCTGTCAGAATATGTTTTAGGGAGATTTGCATATATGTCATTGCAATAGTCAAGTCGTGACACAACGTAATAGTTTACCAGCATCTTTGTGGCCTTAGTCGGAATATTTCTCCTTATAGATTTGATTTGACGCAGGTGAAAGAATCCCGCGCTTACTGTTTTATTAATCTGGGATTTGAGGGATTGGTCTAGATGTACACCTAGGAGTTTAACGCCATTTTTAGGGATGACGTTACATCCAGAAGTAATGAGAGATGATTTGTCTAATATTGACTGACGCTTTTTTGTTGCTGTCCAAAGAAATTCTGTTTTGGTTGGATTTAGTTTTAGTTTGTTAGAAGACATCCAGTCTGTTATGGCAGCGATGCATTTAACAGTGATATCTTTTAATCTATCTCTCTCATTCGGCGCGCAGTAGAAATAGATTTGCTGATCGTCAGCGTAGCAATGGGAAAGAAGTCCGAATGATTCTATTATTTTTGCAACATCGTTGATGAACAAAATGAAAAGTAGGGGTCCTACCACTTTTTTTACCACCGGATTGTACAGATTGTGTTCGGCCACAGAGGTAGGATTTTATCCATTGAATAGAATCCCCATAGATTTGGGAATTATATCATTAATTTGGGAATATATACTTTCTCCTGGTACCTACTACTTATTGTTATTGTACTCCACCTAGGCGTCCTTTTAGCACATTACCACAAATATGCTTTAGGGTTCTCATTTTTTTTTTACGAAAGTTCACACAGGAGACCCTGAGGAAAATTATTTCCCTCAGGGCCTATGTCATCTTTGAGGATGCTGCGTGAAAGGTCATATTCAATCATTCGCCTTTCCTTTGCAAATACCATGCTTCACTGTCATGCAACAGGGTTGGTGTAAGGTGAAAAAAAATCATATTCGAGCAAATAGGTGCTTACCGATTTATTAAAACAATTTAAAACTTTTACCCACGTTTCATTTTATTTTTTATCTTTACCGGTTTCAGTCTATCGCGGTCATGTTCAGATTGGTACAATTTTTCCTTAGAAGACCCAAGATGAGATAATCAGAAACATTAAGCGAAAAGAAGATATACGAAGAGCCAAGAATAGGCAAAAATATACAAGAAGAGCGCCCGTTTCTTCACAATAGAGTTCTTGCACCGGCCCAGATGTATGGCGTTGAAGTGTAATTTTTTGAAGTAAAACTTCTTTAGGCACGCTTAACTTGGGGAGTAAGCTGGTGAATGCGAGACGAGAGCGTTACGAAAAGTGTGATCGGGCGAGGCGAACGGAAGTTGAGAGGGAGATATAAGTTAGTGAAGATAGAAAGAGAGAGAGGTGCGAGCACACATTTTCTTTCTCTCTTTCTCTCATAGCCAGTTACGTTTCGTATATCTAAGACACAGTGCAGACCTATTGTCTGTATCACACTGCAGGAGCAAGAGAGAGAGCAGTGCGCGCGCACATTTTCTTTCTCTCTTCTTTTATAAGTTAGTGAAGTTTTACTTCAGACGTGTGGTCTAAAGATATGATATCATCAATTTAAAAAAAATAACCATTGTACTTCATTGCCTTCACTAATGATTTTATAAAATTGTTTTAATGAATCATTATAATTCAATGTCACCATGAATTATTAAAATGTGTTTACTACATTCAAATCTCCAATAATTGCCTAATCAGCATAGCTTACAAATCCTTTTCGGAAAAAATCCTTTTCTGTCTTTACTCGCAGACATTCTTTCTAAGTACACGAAGTCATCCAGGATTCACATATCACAACTACTTAATTATCATAAAAATGTTGTTAATTGGTGATTTTCTATTATCTCTTGCAACTTTCAAGTGCCGTGAAATGTCAAGGAAAAGAAAAAGCACAAATGTAAAGCAAATAAGACAAAAAACAAGGAATCGATGACATGGGGTCATTCTCGAAAAATAGCCAAATCAATTAGTAATAAATATATTTCGAACGTTTACAGGTACCTATAACCACCAATTAACAAGACAAGCACCTCCATTATAAAAACTTTAATACAGGAATCAATTTCGAATAAAGCACGCTTCACTACCCGCCGTAAAAACTTAAAGAAATAGCAGCTTTCTCACTCGATGACCCTGTATGACGCTCGGCGCGCTATGAAGGCCGAGCTCCAGTCAAGGATACCATCTGCCAATCATTCCCACCTTCAAGCCGCAGCCACAGTCGGCTGCGAGAAAACTCAAGCCGAATGTCCATATTATGTAAGTCCCGGCTAGGTATGCCACCAAAACAATCACAGTTTCTATAAATCATAGTTTTATCTAAACATGCAACATGCAATGTACCCAGAACCCAGATAGATTGTAGCATAATCGCAGAGTTGTCAATGTCGTGATTCGTGATAAATTTGCTGAATAATTGATAAATTGTATCTGAAGGATTGAATTCAAACGTGAAGCAAGAAGATTGTATAATTATATTTATTATACAAAACTATATATATACGTTTTTCAAATTGTGAACTAAACCCACACACAAGCATAATAAACCGAGCAAATTTGCTATCAACATTTGTAGAATTGACAAGACCACAGCGAATAGGAATACTAGCCATTAGGCAGGTAAGTATTCCTATAGTACCGGCAGTATGGGGTCAATTACAAAAATCCTTCACACAGCATCCCTAAAGATGATATAGGCCCTGAGGGAAATTTTATTTTCCTCAGGGCCTCCTGTGTGGAGCTCGTGTAAAAAAAAAGATAATATCGCTTAGAATCGCAGAGCTATCTCCAAAAAGAAAAATTGTATCCTGATTCCTGATCTTCTTGAATTAAGATGCAATCTTATTTGACAGATTGCAGTATTGCACAACGATTATTCTGAGCATTCGGCACGACCCGGGGACAAATAAATTAGTCACAAATTAGATCACATTTTATCTCATAAATTTTATGATTGAAACCAACTGATAATCGAAAAAACGTGGAATTCGTGTTACTTATTGCTATTATAGTGTCCTAGATTAATTTTTATAATTCCAAATACATTAATCTGAACTCATTAGGCAAGGTAAGGCTTTATTATACAATATTCGTTGATCATTACTAAAACAAACGCCAACTAAGAATAATAAACAACCTAAAATTCAATTACGCTGATAAAATTAGTGTTGGCTTGAACAAAATTATCGGCTATTGTGCGAAACGAGGAAGAGAAGTTACACACACAATACATAATTAACGAAATCATAAAGGCAATAAGGAACAGGCCAAAAGGCATGCCTTACAATAATAAAGCGTATGTCGTCGTGTGAACACTACCAAACAAAAATGTTACATCGGATATAAACAGAAAAAAAAATTTGCATGCAGTGGCATTTAAAGTTTGGAATGGCAGTGAAAATGAGTGCTTCGTTTCAAGGCTCTGTTCAAATTGAAAGTAAATATTAACACTTTAAAAGTGATGTAAGTTAATTGCAGATGAAAGATTAAAGATTAGCTATTGAAGTGTTAACAGAATATTATTTATTGCTGGGTGAATGACTGAGTACCTCATGCCGTTCACTTTGCGCTTTGAGTTCATCTCGTCTATGGGAACTGTCGAGTCACGTTGATACGATATTTTCTTCAAGTCGAGCCTTCGAATATGACGAGGCGAAGGCATAATTTCCTACTAAATGTATCTTTGTAACACCTAGTCCTTCAGACAAGTGGGCAATAAATAAGAGCTTTTTGGATTAATAATAAATTTAAATGGCGCTTGAATCTGGAAAAAGCGATTGAATAAATTATTATTTTCAATATCCCAAACTTATGAAGGCGTCATTAAAAAAATAACTAACATGAAGTTACCATTATTTATATGCATTTTGTTTGTATACCAGGGAGATAAATAGGTAGGTACCTACTTACTGGATAAAATCTTTTAGATGTGTCCTCTTTGATTGTGAGTTCATGATTGAGTATAGGTTGGGAGAAACCTATTATCATTTATATTAGTATTCTGAGAAAACTTTGCTAACTTTATGTGATTAATATTTAAAACCACTGAGAAAATCTTGACATTTTAAGCGTGTTCATGGCGAATAACTATTTGCAATTCACCCCAAACCAAACCTAAACAAACCCAACTAAAACAGTGTCAAATGATGAATAATACAATAACGAATAACGCAATGATGAATAACGCAAAGAAACCAATGAGTAAAGAAAAAATCAATGTTTACAAGAAATATTGGAACATGGTAATCCTGAATAATTCTAAACCTTATAAAGAGGTTTTGGCTGGATTCCCAGATGCCAATATGAAAGACAATAATACTAGAAGTTCTGCAACAGAGTATTATAAGGCCTCGCGTCCAAAAAAGGATGTTTCTAATTATCTCTTATGTAATGAATCAAAAACAAAATTTCCTCTGAAATCATAAGATTTGTAAGTAGGTACTTAAATACCCACCTACTTAATAATAAACCATATTATGTATATTTTTTAATCACAAATAAGGGAATATACAATTTGTTCACAGTAATGTTACTATATTAATTATAATACCTACTTCTTTCAAACTTTATTTAGGCAGGTGGTATAATATTGAAAAAAAAGAATAACGGAGTCCAAATAAACGCGACGATTTGACATTTGCACAAAAAAATACCTTTCCACAATCTTGAAACGGAAACGGAACGTAAAATAAAATTTACGCACAGACACAATGATAAAATGACTTATAGTGAAATGAACACATCTAGGTGTACAGGTAAGTATGGTCCTGTATTAATTCATTTTTAGGCAGCATCGCGTTCATTGGTCAAAATATTATACTTATATTTTCGTATCGGTGATCAATGAACCGGTGTATGCAATTTTTAGCTATAAGTTGTTTTTGATTGTTTATCTAGCATGTAGTCTTTCTAGATTTTAGGCATGTATGGTAAGTTTGTACAGCGCCCTTGAGGTGATTTTTCACAAAAACGGCGCTATATAAATCGTCCAAATATTATTATTATTACATATTAGTTTCAACATCCTTCTGATTCAATGGAGACATTGAACTTAGTTTGATACATTAGCAAACAATTCTATTAATATATGCATCTAATGTAGCGATGATTCCATGGTATTGACGCAGTACGATCTAGGACACCACTTTGTATGGACTCCCTTATTCAAATGCATTTAAAATCGATCACAAGTTCATCTATTGAGTGGTTGCATACCAGATGTGGCGAATAGGTACTAGGTACGGATCTGCGTCTCGACAGCAGAAGCAGACAGGGCAGTGAGGTGAGCAGGCCCAGCCACCGCCAGATTGGGTCAGGTTGGTTGGTTTAACTGGTGGAGGAAACAGTCGGTACGGAGAAGTCAAGGGGAGGAGGAGACGAAGCGTTGACCGCACTCAAGGCCCGAGACGGCCCTCCTCCTCCGCCCTCCCCCATCCCCCACTCACACGCCAGACACCGGTCCTCGAACCGTCCTTCCTCTACCATCGCAACGCCACCAGTCCCAGTGGACAATATGCTAATGGTATACATAATATAATAGTCCGCAACTTTGTGTGGGTTCTCGGAAGAAGTATGTAATTTAAACCATTAATTTGACTTGTAAATGTCAGTATCTATAACCTACATAATATTATGTACGAAATTTACTGTACTAACGATTCCCAAAATACAGGTTGCTTTTTTAGAACGATAGAACTTTAAAGTCTAAAAACTCAAGATCAATTCACGGCAATACCATTTGCAAATAATTTCTGGTATGTGGTCACCGCGACTGTTCTTGACGAAGCTTTCTGGACGTCCAATTTTGGGCCAGTCTTTCAAACACTGTTGGCCGAATAACACGAACAATGTTGAATTCCAAGGCGTCAATTGTTGAAGGTTTATTCACATTAGTCCCCCCTCAAAAATTAAACGTCGTCGGAGGTCCATTTCTCGAAATCAATGTAATTGAAATCAAATTTTGATTTCAACAAAGTCTATGATTGCGGCTGCCGTATGAAAAGCAGCGCCATCCTGTTGAAACCACTTCTTGTCCGGATCAATATTATCTACATTTTCAAACAACAACAAAAAATAATCGAACATTACTAATAAAGCGAGTCCCCACCTTTTTTTTTTTTTTTTAAGAAATAAGGCACAACGATGCCACCACTGCACCAAACGGCGTTCTCACTCCAAATGGGACAATTTTGCTTTATAAAAAATACCAAAAAGGAGCCACGTCTCTCAACACAATTTTGCGATAAAACATTACTTACTAAAATTTGGATGATTTGGTAGCATTATTCAAACGTTTCTATATTCATGATTTGCGAGACTATATTGATCATAAATGCCAAAAAGTGAGCACAGTGGGGAGCTTTGGTTAGTTTGCCAGATAACTCTTTTATACGTTTTAGCCAAACTAAAAACATCCTTTATATAACCATAATGTCAGCGAATTTATAATTAGAAATCTGATGTCATATCACATACGTTACAGGTTACAGGTACACTGAAAAAACAAGAGAGATATAAGAGACACTAGTTTTATATGTTGTGATATAGCTGACAATATTGATTATTGAAGAAGTTCCCTTTGGGATATATTGGGATTAGCAATGACAGGCTTTTCTGTTGGGTTGTCGCTATTTTCACTAAGATGAGTTTTGAAACAAAAGGCTAAAACTTTACCTTCATGATATGAAAATATAAAATCAATGTTATTAGTCCGACAAGGAATACTAGACAGACAAAGTACAACAATCTTTTGCGACACATACACAACCAACTATCAATCACACTCGCTTACCAATAGGATGCATAATTTGGACAACAAGTTTGATGGTATTATAGATATATTTGCCGATTCCCTTTATAATCTTAAATGCAAATTAAACCAAATTATTGTAATGGGTATAATATATTTAACGATTTGATGTGTTATTGTAATGTTATTGTCAAATATTATATTGTTTAAAATATTTCTTTACGCCATGTTCTTCAAAAACTACTTATATATTATTTTTAATTATTCACTTTTATAACTTTTGGTATAAATTCTAACTCGATAACTCAAATATTATATTGTTTAAAATATTTCTTTACGCCATGTTCTTCAAAAAAAACTTATATATTTTTTTTTAATTTTTCACTTTTATAACTTTTGGTATAAATTCTAACTCGATAACTCAAATATTATATTGTTTAAAATATTTCTTTACGCCATATTCTTCAAAAACTACTTGTAAATACTTTTTTTTTAATTTTTCACTTTTATAACTTTTGGTATAAATTCTAATTCGATAATTTTTGTAAAACTTATTTATAATCTATGTAAAAGCCCCTATGGGCGAATAACAATAATAAATAAATAAATAAGTAGTTACAAAATGATAATAATTTTAGTTCCATAACTTGATACATAGCAATCGCGATGAGTTATAAAAATTAATGTGGCGGATATAAAAAAAATTAGCTTACTTTGATAACCTTGTAATATTATGCATACAAAATGGTCAAAAGAATTAAAATAGTAGGCTCTTTAAAAAACAAATTGTGACCACACTCTAACAATTGAGAGGGCGTCCACGTATCCACTATTCGAACTAGATGCAGCTAAAATCGATGGGCACTTGAATAATTTGAATGAGCGTAGCAAAGCTCTGTTTTAACTCGATCATTTGGCATTTCATCTGACCGTAAATTTGTCTGTTACCTTCCGGAACCGGTTCGCAAAACTATCAAATGGAATAATAAGCATTATGGTACCTACCGATTTGAAATTTTTTGAAAAAATATTTTTTATTGAGAGGGTGACGTTCGCGGTTCCTCTCATTAAGATTGTTTCAATTTAAAATCAAGAAAGAAGTACAATTATTATTATTTTTAAATGTTACATAAAATACATGGTTTATAATTAATTAGGTAGGCATTTAAGTACCTACTTACAAATCTAATGATTTCAGGGCAAATTTTGGTTTTGATTCATTAAACAAGAAAACAATACAAATAGGTATACTTTTCTGGACGCGAGATCTACTATTCACAGTACTACTATTACACAATTAATTATGTCGGGATCATCAATTATTTATTGATTGAAGAGTCGCAAGTCCACTGCGAAATTGCAGTGGGCAGCCAGCGTATCCCGCACTCATTATATTTCCTCGAGCAGAACTTGCACTTTTATCAGCCGCCTGGAACTGTGGAACTTGAAGCACAACAACTTGGCCACAAGGATCCAGATCATTCCGATGTATACACTGTATACAGCTGACGAAAGATTTAGTGCATATTACAGCAATACTACCGCGGTAACTTAAAATAGTGTCTTTCTGGAGACTCTCAAGGAAGAAACTCTCAAGAAAGTGTTTTATTGGAATATTGGACAATCAGCATATGCCAACAAATAAACTAAAAACTCGAAGGGATACATTTTATTATTTGATATCATACATACATTTTCGGGTCCACGAAAGATATCGGATGCCAATCATAATTATTTATAGCAGTGTGGTATTGATAGACTAAGGATATGCATTGGAAATAAAGACAAATTTTACTGAAGTACAAATGAAACAGTGTGAAAGGCCGATGAGTCTAAGAGTAATGAAATAGTTGGAAAAGACGAATTGCTCTTGTTTGGATGTCGCGGAAAAGAACTACCAGGAGAGCAAGTGGATAAAAGAAGTCGTGGACGTCCCAGGTAATATAAGATTATTCGAGATTTATAATAACAAATGTAGGAGTATGAATGTGAAGCAAAAATAATGTCAGGAAAGACTTGTATGGCGAAATAATATACAAATATAAGTGATCAATAAAATATAGTTATCATATGAAGTAATATTATAATGAAATAATATAATATCAGTTGTGTACACGTGACATTATAAAAGCTGTACGCAAAAGCTGTATCTAAAATTAAAAATACGTAATATTATTTTTTTCAGCATATAATCATGAATCTACTCCACCGTTTTTACAATGGTTAGTGGTGCAATGATCAGCAAAGTTGTCTTCCAAGTTGAGGGGGTTCGATTCTCGGCCGTTGCAAATTTGTATTTTTTTTTTGTTTACTTTTTTATTTATTTCTCACGGGTCTGCGCCAGCTTAAAATAAAACAATAACTAGGTTTACTTAATATCAACAATATTAATTTCAGTTGTAGGTATGTCTGTCTGTGTAACACAGGTTCAATGAACTTGAATTTGCTTTGCATGTAAAAAAATTCAGATAAGAAATAAAGTGCCTAACTACGAGTATAATATAATAAAATAATTTTACCTAGCAACAAAATCAATATTTTGTTTCCATCGATGCGATGCCTGAAATCCATTATGAGAGAAAGCTAGCTCTTTCGCCCTTTTTATTAACGTGTGTTTATTTCCTATATTTGCCCTTTTATTCGACTTGCCACACTTTCTTTCACTGAAATTTAAATGAAAATATAATATCCTTTGATTTTTCACAGATCTGCGATAGTTTTAAATAAAACAGATTTAAACAATGTTAATCTCATGTATGTTTTGAGTAATTACTTGATTTTATACATTTAATGTGTATTATTGATTCAAAGTGTTTTTACTAAGTCGTCTCTGCAGGGGATAATTAAGCATTTGGTCAAATGGGATTTTAGATATCTTTTCAACCGACAAAACGCGTTGAACCAGCTTTTTAGAGATCATTGACATTCATCAATTGAATGTTCGCGAATTTATTACATCCACTGCCAAGTATCAGGTATGAACCATGGATGTAAAGAAAAAAATAGAATTAATTATCCTCTGGATTCTAACGCAATGAAAATAAGATTTGCCAACGTATATTACACGTTGTGCGAATTACTATCTGAAATCTTTTGGCAAGATCAGGCTTTGGTTAAAAAATGCCCGCTGACTCGGTTCAAGGACAAAAAGGCATGTCGCTGACCGCTGAAACATTTAAAATTGTACATTGTAATTTTTTAATAATCATTGTATAGGCTCCATTCGTAGCAAATAATTTGTAGCTTCGGATTTAATGACCCCGTTGCAAGGCCTTTATCAGAAACCAAAATACAAATGAATTCACACCAGCACACTAATAACGTTTTTTCCCTTCTAAAGAATAAGTAAAAATATATTCCCAAACTTTAATGCCGACCTGAACTTGATACTATCCATTCTCGCAATTTGGGAGGCGGGAATGGGTACCGCCGCCACGGGAACCTTTATTGGATAACCAACACCTCTGCCATAGGTCACCCCAAGTGGTTCGCTACGTTTGGTGATTTAGCAGGGGTGCCCGGGTTCATGGGGTGAGGTTTGTCTAGGTCTTGGAGGCGGATGACCAGTACACACTGAACTCCAGATTCCTACCCACCCCTTAAACCTGTATCCTTCCCAAAACTCTCATCTCCTTCCTTTCCTTAAAAAAACCCTCCACACAGCATGCCCAAAGATGACATGGTCTCCACACAGGGCCTCCTGTGTGGAGATCGTGTAAAAAAAAGGTAAAGTCACTTTACTGACTTTACAGCTATATTTGGTGACTTAGAAGGGCTGCCCGGGTTCATGGGGTCAAGATTGTGTAGGTCTTGGCGGCGGAAGCGTCTGCCCATCTGATGCGTGGCGGGCCGGATTTGGATTGAGGGAGACCTTTTTACCTTACTAGCAGGACTCTTTTGGCCAATCGCCTCGCACTACACTGGGAGGGAAGAATAATTCATGTGAGTGACGGACGTTTGAATTATTCAAACGTCCGTCATCCATCTTCTCCTTAAAAAAAACCCTTCACACAGCATCCCCAAAGATGACATGGCCCTAAGGGATATTATTTTCTTCGGGCCTCCTGTATGGAGCTAATGTAAAAAAAAACTATTTGCGTAGTGTTGGCGAAGAGGATAATTGTTGATGTAGATATAAATATAATAAAATGAACATTATTATGCACTTTGTTGGGATAGATTGCGACATTATTTTCCTCTGTGCTATAACAGCACTGTTTTGTTAATCTTTGTTCTCTTGTCATTGTTTTGTAAATACTGTATATTCTTTATTTCATAGGTATTATTTTATAAATATTTTGTAATGATCTCGTAAGGAACACTGTAGGATTATTTTTAAATTTATTATAGGTAGTTAAGCGCACTTGAAGTGAAATGATACAAAACTGCGCTATACAAATATTACGTTATTATTATTATTATAAGGATTTTATCTCCAAGTACACTGCAGAAAAAAAGTCATAAAGCGAGTGTTTTAAAATGGGGTAAGCAAACGTATAAAGTTTACGAGTTGAATGATTTGTTTATTTTTTATGATTTATAATTTTTGGTACGCCTATTTAAAAATTCCATGAGATTAATAAGTTCAATAAGGTTTGTACGCCTATTTCATAGTTCCAATAATAATTATTAGTGTAAGTTCCTTATAGTTGGATTTATTAGTTGAGAAGAGGAGAGAAATAGAATAAATTTGAATAGCCTGCGATCGTGGCGCGTTTCAACAGGGTTTTGATGTAAAATTTTATTTATCGCATGCTTCTTAGAATGTTTGGGCTTCAAGGATAGAATCCCTTCAATTCTCAGAGCTGGGCCCATCTGAGCGGGCTTTATAACGGAGGAAAAAATCAACCTAGGAAAGGGGCAGACAAAGGACACGGCCCATAACAACAACGGGTCTATGGGGAAACAAAAAAAGGAACCCAAACTAAAAAAAAGAAGAGTAGCAGCGCATGTGGCGTAGCTTTATTTCTTGTAGGTCGTATAAAGTAGTTGTACCCTCCTACAGCGGCTCGGGCAGATAAAGCGAAGAATACAATACAGGCAAGGTCTTATCACGTTCATCAGGCAGGTATGTTTTTACTCGGGGGGAACTATGCTCGATTATTAAGGAAAGACAGAAAAAAATTGTTCCCTCAATTTATTTACTAACTAACCATCACGCCGTTTCCTAACAGGGGTAGGCAGAGAGGACAGCCAAACAACTCGGTCTTGGCGCACAATCTTTGCCTCATTCACATTCATACATTGACTCATACTTTTCTATTATTCTGACTCTTGACATGGCCTGCCTCAAGTATCTGAATCACTTGATTGTGCCATGTCTTCCTCGGGCGTCCCCGACTTCTTCTACCATTCACATTTGCGTCATATATTCTTCTTCCACTTAATTTTTACAATTCGAAATATTTTAATTTTGAAATTTTCACTATCTGTTGACATTCTGATTTTTTTTTACATCAGCTCCACAGCCATTAGCTGAGGAGACTCTGAGGAAAATAATTCCCCTCAGGGCCTATATCATCTATGGGGATACTGTGCGGAGGGTCTTTTTAGGATAGGAAGGAGAGGAAGGCCCGGGAAGGAAAAGGGTATTAGGGGTGGGCAGGAATCTGGAGGTTAGTGTATCCAGGAGTGACGGACGTATGAATCCATCCCTCCCACTGCGGTGCAAGGCGATTTCCGAAAGTAGGTACAGCTGGATAAGTCAAAGGGACTCCCTCAACCATTCTCTCCCGGTCCGGCCTGCCATGCAGCTTGTGGGTAGATGCATCCGCCGCCAAGACCTGGATAAACCTCACCCCATGAACCCGGGCGCCCCTGCTAAGTGACCAAACGTAGCGAACCACTTGGGGTGACATATAGGTGTTGGTTATTCAATAAATGGTTCCCGGGGCGGCGGTACCTATACCCGCCTCCAAAATTGATACACTTGTTATATAATATTTTTATTCAATAATTGAATTAGGTACGTTAATTAACATGGCAACACCTCTTACACGTGCTTTCAAGAAGTAGATCAATATTGATTTTGAAATGTCAACAGTATACAGCTATGGCCATAAAGTTGCAACAGTCTCGCAGTAAAGCGGCCGCCAATGTCAAATAATTTAATGGATATGCCATTTTCACTATGCAGGTTACCTCCGCAGTTACATTCGACGCTGAAGGACAAATTGTTATTACATTTTATGAAATTCTCTCATTTCATTTTTGAGCTTGTAATTTATGTGGTATTCGTGATGAAATTTACGCTCTCAGGGCCGTGAAGATTTATCGGAAAGTTTAGTAACTCGAAGAGAGCTTTCGGCATAATGGATATATGGCGAAAGAAAAGTCACTCTGCTTGACCCAATTTCCTGCCCCGAGTGGAGCAGCCACTGCGCGGGAAAGCTTTTTCAGAGAGAAGGGACAGATTTTTTCCCGCGGAAATAAAGTAAGAAAGATATCTGAAAGATTAATGAACATTTCATGAGGCGACTAATGGTTGAGTACAGATAATAAGTCACCAAGGTATAAAATATAAGTGGATACCTCAGCTGAGAGGGTGAAGAAGGATATATTTATGTATTAGGAAAAATATATCATATCATCAAGGAGTTATGACAACGTATTTTATTAGAATTCGGGAAATACTCGAAGGAAATAAATTAAAGACACTTATTCATAAAACTAATTTGTTTTATACGAAATGTTAAAGCCAACCACCAGCGCATGTAATAGAAACATAATATTAATGTAAGTAATGTGTGTGTACTGTGTCGCATTACCATATGGCAAATGTCTACATTACGTAACAAATTATCTGCACGATAAAAAAATGCAAATTGATTGCCATGATGCATTTTCATTTATCATAAACGTACATTTAATAAGCAACCACTGAACCGTGTTGTAGTTGTGGGCATGTATATATTGTATTTTTTACACACACTGCATAGTGAAAGATTAAAAAATCAAATATCAAAGCATTTGATGTCATTTCACAACTAAGTGATTCAAACTGAAAAGGTTCTGTTCGTATCGAAGGGTTACATGAAACAAAGCGAATAGCTAATAAGATTATTAAAAATCCTTCAAATAAAACGTCATTTACAGGGCAGTAAAATGTTACATTACTTACATTTTTACTTCACCTACTTTATCTTTTTATCAACCCACATATCGCGATCCCTTGCACAATGTAAATTGTAACATTTATGAATATGTGCACATGTACTAGTTTTCGAAGTACTGAAAAATGAAAAGGTATTTTTTTTTACTTTGTAAAGCACTGTCGAAGATGGTTCGCAAAAATTTGACACAAAATAGCCATTGAAACAGATGTCAGCTGTGGCGCAAGTGACATCGCGCTAAAAAGCTACCTTACGATGGTAACGAGAGATTAAAGATAAGTGGACACAGGAAAAAGAGATCTCGCTTGCGTTTGATCAAATCATAAAAGAGAAATTATGCCAAGAAACGAGAGACATCAGGAATGCGTTGATAAAACAATCATAAGGAGGCATCTGATAAATAATACAAATAAAAGTAAAATATTATCTGAAAAATGAGTAAGTGCAAAGTTTATTGAACTATGGTCGATATTATCAATAGCAATGGGTTTTGGTTGCTAGTGGACTCTGCACATGCTATAATATAATAGTGGTGCCCCTGCACTTATTTAGACACAACTAGGAGGGGTGCATTATATTCGGGTAGCACCGACCATTATACAGAAACATCGCAAGGGTGACAGTGCTGGGGCACGTTGTCACAGGGAATATTCATAAACATACATAGATTATGATAAAATAGTCTTATCGCAGAAAATTATCTGTGGAATGTTGAAGGATAAATAACTGACAAAAGTTTAAAATATCGTAATCCGAGACGACGAATTCTCCAAACACATTTATGTTAGATTTGAAAAATAAATTACTCGTAAGTTCGGCTTTCTGACAGTTATACATAGGTTAGTTTCGCAGAATTTTGTCTGTCTGCGTTTGACATTTATGTGATTGAGCACACGAATCACCAAATTGAATGGGAATTTTAACACAAAGACAAGACGACCTCCGCAGCAGAGCATTAAATTTATCGGCCTAAAGGTCACGGGTTCAAAACCCGTCGGTTTTAATTAATAAATATTATTTAGATAAATTTCAATATGGCTCACAATATGCAGGTTTTCCGGAGTGGAAGATACTGTAAATATTGCCCCTTCTCTGACCGGGACAACACCGTAACGGCTTTAGATTTGTTAAGCAAGCAGCTCTGAATAAACAGATACTTCTCAACCTTCCCCTTCCTTTTCCCATTATCTTTCCTTCATTCCTTTCCAACTTTATTCCGTTTCTCAGAGTCCGAATTTAGGGAATTGGGGATGACTTAGAGCTATTGTGCAGTGTCCAAAAGACATGTGACTTACAAAGTAAGTTGATTTTGGGAAAAACACGGGATATTAAAATTCGTATTTTGAAAAAGACAATGAAATTTATTTTTTTGTTAAAATATTTTATTATAGGTAGATACTTTCGGCTTTATTAATACACATGGTGTGAATTTTATACAATTGCTAAACAACCGTGTATGTGAAAACCTCACTAATAAACTAAAATGATCTAAATTGATATTTAAACAGCCATGAAAAGTTTATACACATTGATTGTAAAGCAGGAAGGAGGTAGTTCATTCGTTATATAAACGTGAAATTTCTCATCGGATTTCGGGACATTTCCAAAGTATTTTAAATTTGACATATATTTCTTCTGTTTGAGATATCGTAAAAACGAATAGGTACCATTTTTAGAAAATATATTAAATTACCTTATAGATTTTTGTATTTGAAATATACATTAATAATTACAATATTTTATTTGAAACAAAAAAAAAAAACGAATATTTTTTTACTCCAAACGTCGAAAAATTGTAGAGAATACAATTTTTTTTAACACACTTACTTTTTATTTAGGGAATCTGTAAGAAAAATGTTACTTTACTTTTTACCTAGTTTATACAGATAAGTAATAATTTCCAGAGAATTACAGAAAACATATTTTGGATTCGTTGTTAGCGCAATGTAAACGTTGATTTCTTGGATTTATATTTACCTACCCATGCATAAGGCATTTATGTTATTAAAAAACATAATTTTCGTGGAATTCTTATTAAATTCACGCGGTAACAGTCAATTAAAAAATTATATGTCAGATATAACCTAACCTAAAGACGGGAAACTCATGTGATACGCTGGAAAGATGCAACGTTCCCAGCTCTTTCGCAGCCAGTTAAAGACACTAGTTATTAGTAAAAGTTCGAAAGAGAAATTGTAGTCTTTATTCATGTGATCTAAAACACAGTTTTACAGCTGGGAAGTGTTTTTTTTATTATAACAAACAGTTTAAATTTGGAAATGATACTTAAATTCAAAGCAAATTCGAGTTCTGCAGTTAAATGAACAGGAGTTACCGACACAACAAAATGAGTAAATGAAAATAAAGAATGTACATAATATGTACGAGATAAGAAAAAAATTATTATTGACTCGTATAAGATAAAAAATGGTTTTTATTGAAGTCAATGTTTCTTTGTGCTTTCCCTTTCTCCTTCGTGTCCCATTCCAATCCATCATTCAAAGGAGAGTCCCCTTTACAAAGTGGTACTCCGAGCCCCGAGCACCACTGACATTACATCCCCAAGGCCGGGCGCGGCCGGGGCAGGCAGAGAAAGGGTCGGGGGGGGGGGGGTGGAAGCCTTTGGGGTTGTTGAACCCCACCACTGGGGATGATACTGCTTGCCAGTAAATGTGCTTGGCTTCCTTCACGAGCAGTTTTAATATGTTATGCAATTAAATTTTATAGAATTACCCACTTTCGTAATTATTGAGGCAAATTTAAAGTGTGAATATATAAATGTCTACTCGGTTTCGTATTATGTACTGAAAAAAGCTAGTTTTAAAAATATGTCACAGTGTAGAGTCATCAAATTGATAAACCAGATTGCTGCAGGCAATATAACTGACGCGAATAATTTAAACCCAGCTCATCTATTGTATATATTAAAACGAATCCCTGTTTCCCTTGGTCACGCCATAACTTCAGAACGACTTTACCTGATTCATTCATCTTTTTTTCAAAGATTTCTAATAATTTGTAGAAGGTTCGTACGGAAAGAAAAATTAAGAAAGTTGAGCAGAAAATGGGATAATTCCAGAAAAGTTAACGACTATTTTAACTTCGCACGTTTGATGAAATTGAATTTAGCATGCAGCTGTTTTTTTTGTAACAATAGAATTGTCTATGGATTTTTTTATATTATAGATTCCTATGTTAGGTACCAAATTTGATTGATTATTCTTATAATATACAAAGACGAATATTTGTAATGTATGAAAAACGAAAATTTTGATAAAAAAATTGTAATAGGTGGCACGCGAGCTGTTTAAAACTGAATGTACAAGGACTGAAGATATGGAACGCGGGAAGGGGTTGGCGGAAGAGGGAGCGGGAGAGGGGTGAGGATAGGCGGGGAAGGTGGAAGGGAAACGCGAGAGGGGAAGGGGAACGCGAGAGGGGAAGGGGATGCGGGAGGGGAACGGGGGCGCACGGGAAAGGACATGCAGGGAGAAACAATTTATTTCTTTGAATGTGGCAGTGCAACGCATGCCGGGAACCAGCAAGTATTTCATAAAAAAGGGGTGAACTAAATAGATTACAGAGAAATTCAAAAAGTTAAAGGTTATCTAGTTAAAAAGAATTAATATAGTTTCAGTCGTTTTATTCCAATTTACCAACAAATAAATAGTCACTTCAAAGCGCCAATCAACAAGATGAAAAAGCTGAAAATAAATGTGTTGACAGATCTTTCAAGAGTGTTAATTTTTTGACGCCAGAGTTAACCGGTTGAATGCTGCTTTAGATAATCGATTTTCTGATGTATATACGATATTAATATTGCAATTTTAAATTCATTTATCTGTTCAGAAAATATATAATTAACTTGCAGAAAATATTGATATATTTGTTAAATAAATGCGATAAAAAAGACAATATGTAGTTGCTTGAAGTTCATCCAGGTAGGGTACAAAGCTTATAGTGTCAGACAGATGGACAAAATAATAATAAAAAAACCATTATAATATATATTGGAACCAACATCAAATTTAACGTTTCCGCAACAGTTATTACGCTACAAAATAATAATAAAATTGCTTAGTATCCGTGGATTTAGGACGGCAGTAAAGTACGGCGAGGCACGAATGAATAAAAAAAATTATCGATCTGACACCATAGAGCGGGCTCGCTTGCGCCCCTCGCTATACCGATCCAGAGGGTGGTTGGTGGGGGAGGGGGAGGGGGAGGCGCGTGCAGCGTCATGTGCACGAGATCCCCCCTCGCCCGAACACGAACCAGGACCAGAATCCTTGCACCCCTTGCACTCTGCGCCGAGCACCAACGGGCTGATGCATCACTAGGTAAATTCAATGCACCGAGGCCAATTCCGGATGAAAGGGGTAAAGTGCAAAGAGAGGCTCTTCAGATAAGAATCGGATCACTTCGAATAATGACTAATCGAAATTTAAAAAATTAAAATAATTAATACACACTAAGTAGGCACCCACAAGCAAAAAATTATACCTCAAAAGTTAGCTCTGTTACTCGGTTGTACTTTGAACACCTTTACCCTTCGCGAAATGTAAAAAAAATGGTTACAAATATCAACTAAACGGTGTTAGAAAGAGAAAAAACCGTGCTTATATGTACCTACATATAATATATTCAAATCTAAAAGATAACCGCGAAATAATTAAAATGTACACCTTTATAAACAAAAGTGTCCGACAGCAATTTGAATTTTTTATTAATTATTTTTTACACGAAACGACAACGTTTTTATAATACATTTGCCTAAAGAAATATGTGTGCGTTTTTTTCGTTATCAGCAGTTTTAGTAAGAAAACGTAAGGTGAACCATAAAAAACCTTCTGATATTTGCATTCAAAATTTTTATGTTTATTTGAAAATATAAAATTTTAAAACGTATTTCATCTCCTTTCAAAAACGGGTTTAGTTTTCGGATATCAGAAATATTTCATTTTTTTGGATTTTAATACAAAGCGGAAATATTTTATCCTTCCGACAAAATAAGACTGAGGCCTGCGGCAGGGATTGTGCAAATAATATAGATCTTCTCCAAAATTATTATTCTTAATTTTTTGACGAATTAAACACTAACAAATCTTCCTGATCATAAAAAAATAAAATTCTTGACACGTATATCTCGATGAAGAATAACAACATTTGAGGTTACATCCATAAACATACAGCTTTCACAAGATACTGGACGTATTTATTGCTTTCCGATCCAATTCGACCGGACATTAACACAGCGGGTGATAATATATATCCGGTCCCCTAAAACTTCCCTTCCCCGATTCTCAAGGGCTGGAGAAGTAAGAAGTAGCTAGCCGCCTCTATTCAGCCATAGCTCGTGATTATTCCTTATGTGGAACTTGTTGGAATCTCTGCGGACGCACTACGGAGGAAGATAGAAGTTCGAATCCATAAATTCAGTTTATCCGAGAAGGGAGTTGAATTATTGCAGCCTCAGCTGTTCTTGACGTTGGATCCTGAGCGGTGGAACTAGTCTAAGATATTTATATCGGTGGTAAAGAGAGAAGTTATTGCAAATGCACAATTAATTAATCATAAATATACTGCGTACGATTACATAAAATAAAATAATATAGATAGTTTATGTACAATTATATATTATAAGGATATTAGCGTATGAAAATAATATTCGTATCTATCTATGCACGGGGGGACATACACACACACAGGCCCTAATAACATTAAATCTGACGTGTGGTGTTTATTTCCCTTTATCAAAATGCAAAACATATTATGTGACAGGTTATTTTTTTTACATTAAGTGTGGACCAAAGTGGAAAATAAGTGCTCTCAGGGCTTATGTCAACTTTGAAGATGCTGTGAGGAGGATCTTTTTGGGGAGGAGAAGGAGAAAACATGGGTTTTGAGAGTTTTTTGGAGCATCTTCCATTGTAATACCGGTAGAACAGGGACAACGGACCTACCTGACGCCTGTGCTCTAAAGATTGCAATTCGCTTGTTAAGATAAGGGAATTTATCAAACGAACGGTCCCTTTCTGCACAGAGTCAAGGGTTTTTCAGGTATTTTGGACCAGAGATGGCTGCCAAATTCAACATTGGGGCGCACTTTTGATTTGTACAGACTTAGCAGTTATGAACTATTAAAGTATCAGTGGGCCCTATGCAGTACGCCCAGCTTCCGAGAGGCTAACTTTACTCTGTGGTTTAATGTAATAAGAATAAATTACAGTTTCAAAATGAATCTCTTAATATATTACACTTAAGAACGATACGTTAAAACTCATTACATCTTTTATTTTCCGAAGATTTCTTCGATTGGTTATAGCCGCTATTTTTCTTTTTCTTTTACTAAAACTATTATCTCTATTTTATATTACCTATTTCAGAAGAATTATTCCACGGGCTACTACTTCTATTTCACTTTTTATAATGTTAATGTAAGTACTTGAATACTGCTTACTAACCCCGTATGCATGGGCATTGGAGGGTCTAGAGTCGTTTAAATAAATGTAGCTGCGTTCAATAAATAAGTAGAGTCTTGACGTGTACGGTGAAGGAGGAAACCATAATATATGTTTCCTTATTTGGCGTTGGGAAAGTGGTTGGGTACCCTCCGATGATACGTTAAAACTGAGACAAAAAAACAAATGCGAAGCCAGGCACAAAAAAAAGCTGATTTAATACATATATCGAGTGAATTGATTTATTAGATTCATTGATTTGATTATTCATTTTTATTTGGCGTGTAAATACTAGTTTGTATTTTTTATGTACCGTCCAGATGTTTAAAAAAAGTAGTAGGCACTTGAAAAAATTTACCTCCTCATAAAATTTGTATTAGAAGGAAGTAAAACAGTAATTATTTCAATGAAATTCAGAGCTAAACAGGTTTTAAAGGATTTATTCATTATTTATGGATAATTACATTAAACCACTATTCTAAACGACCAAATAAATAAAAATTGGAACAGTTTTGCCTCATGGTGTATGGAATAAGTACCCACTCAATCCATAAATTCGGAATTGATTCACATCAGTCACCAGACTGAATTAAATAATTTTATTCAATCCGCCCTTTACGGTCACAATAGGCCACTTGCATCACATTTTTTAATTTTTTTTTTCGGTTTAGGCAAATATTCTAAGACACTCTGTATATATATATTTTTTTTTATCGTATTTTTGAAACCCTGGCGATTTTTTGAAAATTTCAATCCGAAAAATCAAACCATTTTTTATAAACCGGAAAGATGAGACATATTTATATGGGTGCGAAAAAACGATGATTACATAGCCGAAAATCATGTTAAAAAAAGAACGTTTTCCACATGAATAGCAATAAATTGTACGGGGTTCTCTTCGTAACATCTGTAAAAACACCGAAATCTTTATCAAAAAATCAAACCAAAGGATAAGTTCGCATAGAACAAACAATAAATCTAGTGAACGTTAAACGCAAATTCAAAAATTCGCCGGAAATCAAAGTGTTGCCATATAAAAAAATTAATCAGTGTGGAATTTTACAAAATTAAGGGAACATAATCGGAAACAGGACATTTTCGTGTAGTGACGTCACGAGCTCAAATAGTGGATTTATTTATTTAAAAATAATAAAAAAACTATACATTTCTAAAAAAAATTGTGTTCATCAATAATGTACACATCAACATTTTTCTCCAATTCAAAAATTTTAATCTTCAACGTTGTCAAACCACTCGTTTTTTTAACACCATTAATCGTTACTAAATTTGCTTCATTCAAATTGTTTCCTTTTCTTTTTAGTTTCAAAAACTTAGAATTAATTAGAGAAACATTTGAACCTGAATCATAAATTCCGTATATTTTTAATTCATCATTTAGTAATAGTTTGACTTTGATTAATGGTGTTACTATTAGTTTTTTTGATCATTTTCATTTATCTCAGTCTCTATCACTGAATTGTTTACATGTTTAATGGCATTTCTCTTAAATTTTTCATCCTCTTTTGTTTTGAACCAGCATGTGGCTTCAGGGTGGTAACGAGTGCCCTTATTCAATTTCTCACAAATTTTACATGGCTTTTTATCCTCATTTTTATTATATTCTGCATTCCCAAATGTTCTCCTATTTATGAATCTTTTTTTGTTGACCATATGTTCATACTTGTTTATTTCATTAAATAAATCCACAGTATCTTGTAATCCTTCTCTATCGATCTTGTTAAGTATGAATTCTGGTAATCCGGAAGCAACAAGATCTATCAAAGTACCGATGTCGATTGATCTTCTCATATCCAATAGAAGTTTTTCTTTTCTCATAGCATAATCCAACAGAGAACCATCTTTGTATCTAAATAATAGTGCGTAGGTGACAGGGTTCCATCCTTTGTTTGCGAATGATTCACAGAATTTGTTTTTCCATGTTGACCACTCTGAGTTCATTGTTAGTTTAATAATCATGGAACTATACCAATCTACACAACTTTTATCCATGAACAATCTTAGTATTTCTATTTTTTTTTCATCCATGGTCACATCAAATCGTAAACATTCCTTTTCAAACACTTCTATCCACTGGCTTGCATTTGTATTTTTACTACAGAATTTTTCTATAACAAAATTCTCAGCAATGTTTTTGAGGCTCTGTTGCTTATCTTCCATTAATTTTACCATCAATCTTCCCAGTGTATCTTCTTTTTGATGTACTTTATATTCTTCGAGGTATTGGTCTCCGAACTGTAGGTTTCCATCTTCGTCTACATATGTTTTTTTTAGTTCTTCTGTCATTTTTACCCAGACTCTTCTAACCTGGTATCTTTTTTTTAAACTATTTTTTACTTTGCCAAAAGCACCACTTTTCATAATCTCCTTGTGATGGCTGGCGGATTGTAACATTTCTGGTATTGTAAACACTTTTTCATCACTTGTGACTATTTTTGTAATGCTAATAATATTTGACTTGCCATCGCCTCCAGGTAGTAGCGTAAATTCAAATTGAAGTTTCTCCATTTGTGGTTACGAAAAATGTCGTTTTATAATATGATTTAATTCTTTTCTATTGATTTATAAATAAAACACTTGTGTTGCAAAGTTTAACAAAGAAACGACATTTATGTTTATTTATAATAAAATAATAGAAAATAAAACAAGTGACAATTGATAATTACATTCCAAGTATTCCAACTGACACTACAGGATTCAAATTTAAATGGAATATATTGCCATTACATGTTTACTAACATTTTCGTAATCTTAGTAAAAAAATCTATCCACACGATTTTTTCCAATCGTTATGAAATCCATGCAAGTGGTTTATTCATGACTTATCCAATTATTTTGAATCGGCATATTTTTTTCAGAATATTTGACTTCTCGGTAGAATGAATATATTGAAAAACAAAGATATTGAGAATTGTTTCTAATTCCGATTGAGTAAAATATATTTTCTGCTTAAGTTTCTAGTTAGAAATAGCATACACTCGGTTAATATTGGTATTTCATGAAAAGCTTTTGCAAGGGCTGTTGTTCCCAATCTCTGATCAACTGTTGAGAAATTTTGGCTCTACACTTCTCAAATGCACAAATACGCTCTTCCCAACGCAACTCTACGACTAACATGTGAATCGAGCGTTACAAGAAAACAAACCACTTAGCTGATCGGAGACTCAGATTGATCGATTGAAAAATTGGGAACAATGGCGATAAATCTTCATACTTCTAATAGTCCACAAAGACAAGGCGAGGTATTTTGGCGTTTGGGACAGAACATTTGGTGACATCTCTTATTTGAAAACGCAGAAGTTGGTTGTGATAGTGTGATCTTGTGACAAAAAGTTATGAACAAGAATTTTTGCAATCATTTTTATATCTATCTGTCAGATATGTTTTCGCCCAGTGGTGAATAGATACCTAATGCACACGTTAAAATAGAAATGTCTTCATTGTAGATTTTAATAGAAAACAATGTTACAGTGTGAGTGAGTACATTTTGACTATTAGATCGAGACAACCAATCAACACTGCATGACATCGCATCGTGCTATTCCATTTGATTTTGAATTTGTACCGAGAGACAAAGTTTCTGAATATGAAATTTAAGCTAAGAATGGTTAGATTTTAGATCAACATTTTTTCTGTGTTTTATTTGTTCCAGTTTGCCCAAGTTTGCCCCACACTTTTGTCCCGGTCCTGGTGTCTTACAGGATTTTAAAAATAATACCTTGCATGTTATCAAATTATCCACACGACAGAAACAATGTGGCATTTGGGTACCTACCTTTCAATTTCTTAGAGTAAAATATGACTGCATTTACAACCGGCCTCGATTCACCAACTATTGACATCGATCTTACATAGATCATCGACACCAACATCGATCTGGTTGCCATAAGGGCAATGAATTGCCGCCCCTTGTACTACATACTAATTATGTGATGTATATTTGTAGGAAGAAAAGTGCGGCAATGGTAAATAGTAGAAGAAAGGGGAATGTCCGGTGTTTTCTGAAAACAAACTAATAATGTCGTTTTGTTCAGAATAATCCTTCAAAGCATTCATTTTCGAAAGGCGCTAACAAAGCGGTAGAACCCCAGCGGTTAAAGATTTCCAAATTTTGACTGGGGTCTCAAAAGGGGGCTTATCCACCTCGGAACTAAAAGGGTTATTCACAAAACCCTCAGAAATATTGCGCCCAAATTCTGCTTTCTATCTTAATTACCAAATAAACTTAAATTATGATTTATCATGACGAAGTAAAAATTAATTTTATCAAATTTTCGCTTTTTTTTACATTAGCTCCACACAGGAGGCCCTGAGGAAAATAATTTCCCTCAGGGCCTATGTCATCTTAGGGGATGCTGTGTGGAGGGCCTTTTTAAGGAAGGGGAGGACAGGAGGGTTCTAGGAAGGAAGAAGGTATGAGGAGTGGGTAGGAATCTGGGGGTCAGTGTATCCAGGAGTGACGGACGTATCAATCCATCCCTCTAACTGCGGTGCAAGGCGATGGATCAAGAGTCCGGGTGGAAAGGTCCAAAGGCAAAAGTTTATTTAACATTCTGATTTTAGTGTATTAGAAACAGGGCAAACAGAGGTATTGAAAAAAATTCAAAATTTAACTGATTTAAACAATTTTGACAATAACCAGTTTCCCCCTTAAACCCTTCAATCGCAAAGGGTAGTTATCTACCAAGAATTGTGAAAGGGTTGTATATATATGATATTAAATTTCCCACGTACAGAGAACAACATAAATGAAAGAAATAGGGAATTTACATAGCTGAAACAAAATGAAAAAAATATGACAATGAAATATGGCATTTTATCTTGTTTTCATGTTGACAAATAAATTTTCCATAACAATTTAAAATGTGCCCTTTTGATTTTCCACCAAAACAGTATGTTCGTTTCTGTTCGTGATTATAGCGGTTTTGACGTCACGCCTGCCAACATTATGTTGACAAATACATTTTCCAGAACAATTTAAAATGTGCCCTTTTTGATTTGCCGCCAAAACAGTACGTTCGTTTCTCTTAGTGATTATAGCGTTTTTGACGTCAAACCAACCAATAGTGACAGCCATCGCGTTTTTACGTCATAATGACGTTGTGTACAGTTTGAACCATTTATAAATTTGTAGTTTTATGGTTTTTAAAAGCAATAATTATTATGAATAAAAATATTAAAATTGCAGACTTTTAGAACGACGATCAGAGTTAAAATGAAATATTTCATAAATTTTGGCTAAACAAAATACCCAATTGTATTTACGTAAATACTACCATAAATTTTAAATATTTTAATGTGAACGTGTGTATCTATCATGATAATGCGTTCACGGTTCGAAGCGTAACAGATAGTCAGTCGCATAAATTAATAGAATGTGTCATAAACTTTTATGCATATATAAATAAGGGGTGTTGAAATATCCCCCCATCGGACGACACCATACTGTTTTGTTTAGGAAAAAAAATACATTCGTATCCAATGACATTATCCAAATTTATAATATTCCAACAATGCAAATACTATGCAATATATGAGGGGCTTAAGTTGATTCGGATGAACGATAGGAATCAAAAACATGAGATAGCTAAAGTTTAAGGGCGTATTTCACCATCCTCTTGATAGCGTATCCAGAGGATAACGCGTATTTTCAATTCAAGATTAAATTTATTTAAAAGTCCGAGATTTACTATTCGATACTCGATCCTAGTGGCTACCGTCGATACGTTATTATGATGGTCGATGGTGTATAACATATCGGTTAAATTAGCCATATTTTGCAACTTTTCTTTTCATAACAAATTCTTATTTGAGTGTTATAAACTCATTGGCTCCAGAGATTTGGACTGTCGTTCATCAACAGATGGGAAAATCAATAGGTATCTCTCATACTTTCAAACATTACAAATCCTGTATTGTGTCCAAAAACCAATGCCGAACAATAAAACGGTCTACGCAGAGATTAGTAAATGGAAAAATAAAACCAAATGACAAACAGAAAACCAGAGGGGTGAAAGCGTATCGATCGTATTTCAGAAGCCAGATAACTGACTCTGGGCGGATTTTTGACATGACCAGAGAATCCTTTTGGACGATGTTTTCATTGCATATTATTGGTATCCGACTCTTCGGGTCCCGTTCTGGAATCCAGATGTGTCCAGATGAAAGGGGCAAGCGTATATTATGATCCTGCCTAATAAAGAACTGGTATGACCCTTATCGAACACAACCATAACCAAATACTATTTAGAAAACGTGTACCGATTTCTCATCGATATGTTTCTCTCTTATAAAAAGTCTTCTGTTAGCAAAGAGTTTTTTTCCCGTAAGTTTGATCACTTCGAAGAAATTCTTTCTCACTGCTCTGGCTTTTAAGAGTTTTTAAGGTACATAAAAGTCTTAACTGCAAAGGAGAACTCTGTTCTTCCGAAACATAAAAACCTCTTGGAAGGTGAGTTTTGGTGTCATGAAATTTGCACATCTTTTTGTGAATTTAAAAGTCGACGCAACTATTTTCAGTCGTGAACGAAATTTCTAGCATAAGTGGCGTTGAAATATAAAAGGCAAACACTAAGATAAGAAGCCATACAGTTTATTGCATATTTCTAAAATGTATGAAAAAATAATTTTGAAACTCGGGCGAAATCGGAGAGTAATTACAATTTGAAGTTATAATAATTCATTTTTATAAGAAAAACTCTCTTTTTATACTTTTTTTTTGTTATTCCCATCAGTGAAATATATCATATTAGAATAAGTTAACAATAATAATCTAAACGAAAATATGAAAGAGAACAAGACACAGAAAAACAGAAAAAGACAATGGTCGCAACTGGGACTCGAACCTAGACCTCTCCGTCTAACCGGGACGAGCGCGTTATAACCAATTTCGCCATTGCCACCTTCTGTCAAAGACGTCATATTGGTCAATCTCATATTTTCAAATTTTAGAATTACATTATTATCAACTAATTATTTTTCTCCATATTACGGGCAACTACCCTTAATTGGTTAACGCGCTCGTCCGGCTTAGACGGATAGGTCTGGGTTCGAGTCCCAGTTTCGACTATTGTCTTTTTCTGTTTTTCTGTGTCTTGTTCTCTTTCATATTTTCGTTTAGATTATTATTGTTAACTTATTCTAATATGACATATTTCACTGATGGGAATAACCTTCAAAAAAGAATAAAAAGAAAGTTTTTCTTATAAAAATTGAATATTCATTTAGACTTTCGTAAAAATCAATTGTTCCATATAAATAAATTCGGATATATCTATCCGAGACGCTATCCAGGTTACAAACCAATTCTTAGAATGATTGTTTCCAATTAAAAAGGGTAGTTGCCCGTAATATGGAGAAAAATAATTAGTTGATAATAATGTAATTCTAAAATTTGAAAATATGAGATTGACAAATATGACGGCTTTGACAGAAGGTGGCAATGGCGAAATTGGTTAACGCGCTCGTCCCGGTTAGACGGAGAGGTCTGGGCTCGAGTCCCAGTTAAGACCATTGTCTTTTTCTGTTTTTCTGTGTTTTGTTCTCTTTCATATTTTCGTTTAGATGATTATTATTAACTTATTCTAATATTATAATAATTAATTACCAAAGGAAAAATAATAATTGGAAAGTGACTAATAGTACAGTTGGGTTTGCATTGAAAAAACTTCTATTTAATCATTTGGACATCACACCATGGTTTTGTCGACAGTGAAAACCTATCAGACTCAATACGTTGATAGGTTAGGTTAGGTTAGTTTGGGGTTTAACATTATTTGTTGATCGATCTTGTTCCACAGCTCAACTGAGTACCTTTGCCGATAGACAACATTTTAGAGCTGACCAAAACCCCAATATCATGGTGAGCATTTTAATGATAGCCAATAATAAAGTAAATATTGAATAATCAGACTGGACCTCTCGTCAGCAGCACAGCGGACAGACACGCTCGGGCAGACACGGCCGTCAATGCACGGGTGCGGTCTATAAATAAGGCGCGCGTGTGATGCATTTGTCAGGAAGAATTTCCATGACTGAACGCTTCTTGGAGGGAGTCTCCGTCAGTCGACGCTCCAGAGAAAACGCCACGAGAATTTCACATCACATCACAAGCCATTCGGCCGTTCGCTGACACATTTATCAAATACTAATATTTTGAAGCGGTACAAAAATAAGGCACTACGAGAGATGGGAAGACTGATAGAGATATTGAAAGAAGGGTGAATGCCTATTATATAACTCCATTAATTAAGTCCTCCATTAATGGTAACTCCATTAATGGAGGACTGAAAGCCGTTGGCGCTAATAAAAAACTGTCAAAAGAAGCGAAGCTAGCAGTCCACAATGGAGTCCTGGTACCTACCCTGATGTATGGCAGTGAGGCATGGAACTGGCATGAAGGAAGGATGAAAGTAAACTGAATGCAGTTGAAATGAGATCCCTGAGGCGTAAGTGTGGTAAAACAATGTATGATCGTGTGAGAAATGTGGATATCTGCAAATAATGTAAGGCTGATGTAAGCATAATGAGTAAGATTAAGAAAGGGACCCTCAGATGGTTTGGGCATGTAGAGCGAATGAACGAAGAAAGTAGTGTAAGAAGAATATACGACGCAAATGTGAATGGTAGAAGAAGTAGGGGACGTCCGAGGAAGACATGGCACGATCAAGTGAATCAGATACTTGAGTCGGGCTATGTCAAAAGTCAGAATAATAGAAGAGAATGTATGAGACGATGTATGGATCTGAGTGAGGCAAAGAGTGTGTGCCAAGACCGAGTTGTTTGGCGGTCCGTCCTCTCTGCCTACCCCTGCGGGGAAATGGCGTGATGGTTAGTTAGTTTTCAATTATTTCTGGCTTTCACCCTTCAAGGGTGTTCTAGGCCATCATTTAAAAATACAGAGAAAGGGATAGATGAATTTATATATTAATTTTATTTAAATGTACAAATTTCAGAATTATATGGAAGATTGGAGTCGAGTTCAGACTTAGAAGAGATGAAATGTTGAATGGAGGGGAGGCAATTTTAGATAACGCTTGATAGAAGAGAGGATATTTATTTAGAGAGGGACAACCAAAAAATATGTGATCTAAAGTGCCCACATCTAGACCACAGAACGTACAATCTGGGGAGTCAAGGATGTGAATTTTAAAAAGGTGAGAAGGAACGGAACAATGACCGATTCTCATTCGAATAAGTGAGGAAATTTCTTTTTTGGAAAAATGGGGAAATTTTTGAAACCACGGTTTTGATGGGATAGTCCTTTGTATTGAGGCGTAGCGAGCTCCCTTGGATTGACTGGCAATGTTCCAATACTCTGTCCAAACATTGCGGGATCTATCTTTGATGATGGAAAAAATATCAGATAGGGGAATATGGTTTACGAGGGTAACAATAGGGTTGGACGCTCCTTGTTTTGCCAAAGAATCTGCAATATCGTTACCCACTATGCCAATGTGTCCAGGGATCCAAACAAGAATTACGGTTTTTCCAGAGCTTTGAATGGAGGCTATCAGCACTTTAATGAGGCATACAAAGTGATCATCAGGATGAAGAAGAGGACAGGATTTAAGTTTTTGGAGGGAACTGAGAGAGTCAGAGAGAACAAGGGAATGTTCACAATTATTTTTGATTATATATTTGAGTGCTTCAATTATTGCAATGCACTCAGCAGAAAATATTGAAAATTGGTTTGAAATTGAATAAAATAATCTATCATTAGAATTATTGTGGTAAACGTTAATACCTATACCACAGTTAGGAGAGTCAGGAGATTTGGAGCCATCAGTAAATAAAAGAGAAGAGTTGGGCCATTTAGAAGAAATAATGTCATTGAACATATTATTAACAGTACGGGCTGGGAGATTGGAATGACTTTTAAGGATGCCGATCCCTTCCAAAATTGTTGGGGATAGGGTGACGTGACTATATTTTAATTTGTATAGTGGAAGAAGATCATTTTGGATAATTTGAAGCTCTGAGAGAGAGCGAAAATTTTTACAGATGGCAGGAAGAGGTTTAGTTCGAGCTCTGATTGTAGATGAATGTGTTGAGTCTTTGAACAACGAAACTCTGGGAATAACCTGATGACATTTAGAATTTAAACATTTAAGAACAAATTTGTCAGCAAACAGTTGTCGCCTTAAATAAAGTGGGGGATCAGAACATTCCACTTGAAGGGAATTGATGGGCGATGACTGCATCGCTCCAGTTATTATTCGCAATGACTTCGATTGAATTTTGTCTAATTTACTGAGTGCATTTTTGGAGGCCGTACTAAAAAGTGGGCAGGCATAGTCGAGATGACTTCGAATAAGTGCATTGTAAAGCAACTTAATGCAGGTAGGGTGAGCACCCCACCAAACGCCAGTCAATGATCTGGTGATATTTAAATTTTTTTCACATTTTGTAACTATATTGTGAATATGGGAAGACCATTTAAGTTTCCTATCAAATGTTACTCCTAAAAATTTAACTTCAGAGGCGTTGGGGATTGGAGAGTTTTTAAATAAAATTTGAACAGGAGGATTTTTATGACGGTTTGAGAAGGTGACACACTGACTCTTTTGGACTGAAAGTTCCAGACCATTTAAAGTGAGCCATGTGCAAAGGGCATCCATGGCTTCATTAAGATATTTGACGGCAAGTGGGATGATTTTGGATGATAAGAAGAAAGCTAAATCATCTGCGAACTCAATAACTTTTACTTGAGGGGGAATAGAGACATGCATATCGTACGTGTATATATTATACAGTATAGGGGATAATACATCGCCTTGGGGTAAACCTTTCCAAATTGATCTACTCTGAGGAGTAACATCTGGTAGCTCAATGAAAATTTTTCTATCAAGAAATAGATTAATAATAGATTGGACAAACATGGGGGGAAGGCCAAGGCCTAAAAGTTTTTTTTTAAGGATTGGGATGGAAACATTGTCAAAGGCACCTTCAATGTCTATAAAGACTGCAAGACATACTTCATGGTTAGACATGGATAAATTAATATCAGTGCTGATGATGGCAAGGTTATCTTGCGTAGATTTTTTTTTCCTAAATCCAAATTGAGATGGAGAGAGAAGCTGATTACTTTCGACAAAAAATTCTAACCGGTTTTTAATTAATTTTTCATAAATTTTACTGAGGGTGGATGAAAGAGCAATTGGCCTGTAGTTGGATCCAGAATTGGGTGATTTGTTTGATTTTAGGATTGGGATGATTATTTGAGAACTCCAGTCATCAGGCATTATGCCAGACTGGAAGATTTTATTTAAGATGCTTAGGAAGTGATTTAGAACATTATCATTACTATTCTTGATAATGCTATAAGGAATACCATCTCTGCCTGGAGATGAGTCTTTGACTGTTGATAAACAATTTTTTAATTCAATTAAAGTGAATGGAGAGTCTAGCCAATGATCAGACATAGGAGTGTTGTGGATGGGAGTTATTTCATCTAAATTAGGTACAGAAGGGGGGGCAATTTTGTCCAAGAACTCATCTATCCATTTAGAATGAGACGCTCGAGGAGATGTTGAACTGAAGGAGGATCGAAATCTTCGAATCATAGACCAAACTTCCGAAATTGGAGTATTCGGAGATACTGAACTGCAGAAGTTGTACCACCCGGATCTTTTTTTTGACCTCAATACCCTTTTGGCATTGGCTTCGGCATTTTTGTATATAAGATAGTTCTCCATAGTCATATTGTGACGATACGAAAGAGATTTAGCTTTCCGAATTCTCACTACCTTAGAACATTCCTCATCCCACCAGGGAGTCGGAGGGAGTTTTTTAAGAGATTTGGTTTTAGGGGGAGGATTTGATTTATGTATTGCAGTTATGAGCATCGATTTGAAGTTATCGTAGTCATCTTTGACAGATATTACATCGGAAGAGGGTAAATTTTGTATAAACTTATCCATATGCGAGTTAAATTCGTCCCATTTGGTGTGTTTTGTTTTAATCTTCGTCGAAATATGGGACTTGTCTGAATGGAAAGAAGTTTGATAAGTGATGGTGATCGGGAAATGATCACTGGAGCAAGGATCGGGGGACACCATCCACGAGGAGAGAGGTGCCAGATTTGTAGAGCATATGGAGAGATCCACTGCACTGGGGTTTGTGTTGGGGCGAGAGATTCTCGTAGGAGATCCGTCGTTCAAAAGGAAAAGGTTGGATTCATCTAAAAAATCCATAACATTTCGACCATCTCGATCAGAGAAAGCAGAACCCCAGACGGGGGAATGGGCATTAAAATCGCCCAATAAAAAGAATGGAGGGCTTAGTTGACGGACAATTTGTAACCAAGCTTGCTTATTGAAGTGAGATGATGGGGGAATATAGATAGAAACAAAGGATGTGTCCTTTATTTTAGCTGCAACCATTTGAAAGTCAGCATTGGGGGGTTTGATATTATTTATTGGGGAAAACGGAAGGGATTTTTTAATAAAAAGGGCAGCACCGCCGCCCGTACCTTCCAGGCGATCATCACGGAGACAGGAGTACCCTCCCACATTAAAGTGAGTGGATGGAGTAAACCATGTCTCCGAGACAGCAGCCACAGAAACAAGGTTTGAATTTAATAGGTTAAGAAGGTTCGATTTGTTAGAAATAGCACTGCGGCTATTCCACTGAAGAATTCTGACATCTTGAAGTGCCATTTTGAACAAATGATTTTAACGTGGAAATAATAGAAGCAGCGTTGGACGGTAGATTAGTTTGAGAAGAAATTAGGTCAATTAGAAGCATAATAAGAGTTTGTATAAATGAAGAATTATCTTGCGAGAGTTGTTCAGAAAGCTTTTGATGGTTTGTTGAGGACGAATTATAGTTGTTTGCGCACCCATTTGTGGCATTTGAAAGAGGAGAACCATTGGGATTTAAGAGAAGTGAGTTGTGTTGTTGCGGATCGTATCCAGGAGCCGGTTTAGAGACAGGGTTTTTGTACATTAATTTAGTTGAACGAGAAGATGTTGAGGAGAAGGGGAGAGGATTGGATGGAGAGTTACTGGATAAAACCTCGGCAAAAGATTTTTTGACAGGCGGGAATAGTTTAGAAGCCTGCAGAAAAGACAAGTTTTCAGAGGCCATGGAAATTTTAATATTTTTTTGGCGAGTTTGTTCAGGACAAGAAGAGTGAATGGCGGAATGAGCGCCTGAGCAGTTAAAACATTTAGGTGAAGAGAGAGAAGAACATTGGTCAGCCGTGTGGTTTTCTCCACATTTGAAGCATCTGGGAGGGGATCTGCATGCAGCTTTGTTATGACCAAAACGGCAGCAATTGTAGCATTGGGTGGTGGGGTAAGTGTAAATTTCAACTGGTAAGGAGTTGAAAAATAAATAGATATGGGAGGGAAGAGATTGTCCTTCGAATGTGATCACAACAGATTGGGAGGGCTTCCAGGAAACGTTGCCCTCAGAGGTGTCCTTATAATTTAGCCTCCTGGCTTTTATGGGATTGCCGATATGTTGAGGGGTTGAAAGAGAAGAAAGAATTTCTGGAATGGACAGATCGGTCGAGATACCCCTGACCAGGCCCATACGAGTGACATTGAAAGTTGGGATGTACGCCTTGAATTTAGAATTAGATGTAATAAAAATGTTTTTAATAAAGTTGTTGGCGGCTGAACCTGAGAGGAATTCAACAGAGATTCGGAAGCGACCCTCGGCTTTTACACCTCCGGGCTTAATCGAATGGTTCTTGTTGGTTGAAAGGAATTTACCAAATTCAAGAGGATGAATGGTTTTACCTTGCTCAGTTTTTTGCGCATAAACAATGTAGGGGCCACAGGAATGAGTAGAGTAAAAATTGGTTGGAGGGGGTTGAGGAAGATCTGGTAGAGACTGAGAAGTAGAAGGAGAGTCATGCTTTACTGGGGAAGAGGGACTAAACTTCCTTTTTTTTGTAGAAGTTAGAATGACAGATTCACTGTCAGAAATTACAATATTTTCACCATCTGGGGGGTCAGGGGGAGGATCTGGGGGCTTTTTAGGATGTCCAGGAGGGAAATCCTCCTCCATTGTTCACAAAATTACAAAAAAAAATATGTATGGAAAGTGACAGTAGTGAAAAAAGGGTTATAAATATCTGGAAATCAGTGACGAAAAGTGACTCCTGGAAGATCAGAGGGGAGAAGAATCCTCAAGGAACAACACACTACACTTTATTGACCAGAAAACATAAAAATATTAGTTAAAATAATAAAAAATATTATTTTTTTAAGAGAGCGGTTAGTTAGTTAGTTACAAAAAATAATCAAATCTTTCAACATTCACAGATTATGATAAACGTGACAATATTTGAAATGTTCTTACTACTATCATTTTAAGCGGAAAATGTTGATGCATGTGCGCAAAGGGAGATTTAAATATCTAGCAGTGGATTGATTAATGGCCAAATAACCAGTTGATGTATTATTGTATTATGAAATCACGAAGAAGCTAGAAGAACTTAGCTATTGCACCGATCTTTTCATTTTGATGTGACTACTGCGCACAAGAATTCCAACATGTGATGATGGGACAATAGCATTACCAAATTAGTTAAATGTGGTAAGGCTACAGGAAATGGGAAAGAGGAAAGGTTGGGAAGTGCGTGGCTATTCCGAATAGGTCACCAAACACGGCTAGAGCCATCTCAAAGAACAATTCTATTCTGAACGGTGGTATTGATCACTCAAAGATAGTGGTACGTTCCAGAGTGGAAGATACTCTTAGTATCGCCCTGGTGTAAGACCACCATTCATAATTGAAACGTTACTTGAAATGGCTTTAGCCGTGTTTGGTGACCAGATCTGAATAGCCAGGTACTTACCTACCTTCCTTTTCCCCAAATCCTTCTCTTCCTAACTACCTTCAGCCTCACAACATACCCGAATTGGGGATGCAATAGACTAACTGGCTCCAGACGGGCTGAGACTCTTGTGAGGTATTCATATTAAAAAAAGTGGAGTATACTCATGGTTATAGATCACCGTTCAGAATTGGAACGTTGCTGGAAATGGCTTTTGGTGACCAGATCTGAATAGCCAGGTACTTCCCCACGTTCCTCTTCCACATATCCTACCTTCAGTCTTGCAAAATACCCCAGTTGGGTACGCCATAGTAGCTACCACTGGTTCCATCCGTTGGAGCAGTTGGGACTCTTGTGTGAATATTTTTTAAAGTCATGCTGTATTGCCTGTATTCCTCCACATCTTAAAAAAAATATAGGTTTTATGAGGCATCCAATTATACACCATGGAGATGTTTAATTTATTTACAAATTAGAATTTCAATTCATAACATTTGATAAAATAACATTAAAAAATCAACGGTTTATAGAAACAAATAAGGACAGGTAAATAACAAAACTTTAATAGAACATTCACATAACTTTAATTTTAACTCTGAAATTTGATGAATTGTTCCAATTCTGTCAAACAACCCGTCCTAGTCCTAAGTGATTGAAATGGATCGATCAATCGTAATTCTAAAGCCTTGCACGAGATACACGAGTTTAGTCATGCGAATTAAATTATTACTATGGTTATAGGATTCCCGCTACTGTGCAATCAATGCACACCCTAATATGGTTATACGAATGAAGAGATTAGAAGGGAGTGCATTGCTGATGTAAACATCGTGATCCGATCAATAAGGACGAAGGCATTGATGGATATAAGAACGTATAATTAAAGCTGATAGGTGTCGATATAGAAGTGGACAGATTAAGAACAAGGACAAGCGAATCACAGGAAATGGTCTATTCCATAAAACTTGTAATGCAACGTGAAGCGATTAGTGAAAACCTCTGAGAGCTTTCTTTTACAGGGAATTTGTGAGTTTGTCCAAATGAGTAAGTAAAGTATGTTTAGAAATAAGGTCTCAGTCGTCTGGTATTTCCAATAGTCTTCTTCCTGTCCCCATTACCTTATGCTTCACAGCAGTGTACGATTATTGGTGCCGCAGTCCTACTAGCTTCGGGCAGTTGGATTCTTGTGTTGTGTCGTTGTGTGAGTCACACAAGGCACGCCGTATCTCTTAACTAAATTTAATAGTTAAGTCAGCAACAATATATTTAAATTATTTAAATTGAAAAGATGCATTTCAGACGCATGATACGAATAAAATAAATCGCCTGTGGCGACAAGACGTTAAATATTAAACACACAAATAATATTTTACAAAACATTTAAAAACCACGTTTTATCCATAATTATTTTTGTTACACATGAGTAGTATATTTATAACCAAAAAAATGAATGTACCTATCGCGAAATAAATGGATGAGGATAAAGTTAGAGTTGTTTCGCGACAAGGTTTGCTAACTATTACTGAGGGTTGTCCCATTCCAATGCCAGTGTTATCCCAGCTTAGATCTTGTGAGCAAAACCATATCTCATCATTGTCGTGATTTATTTTCGGGATGTTATGCCATATTGGGCTACATCCTGCTTTAGCCAACGTTTCGGACAGCGTTACAGTGTCCATCATCAGTGCAGATGTGTGACATGATGATGGACACTGTAATGTTGTCCGAAGCTAAAGAAGGGGATAGCGCATCTCCGCATAATACCTCAAAAATCACGATAATACTTTTGGTCGTGAAAATCTAAAATGATGTACCATCATCATTATAAAATTCCAACAGGATGACGATATATATGAGGAAAGTTAGTGTAAGCGAGACATATCGAGTGCTAAATGGGCTAGAACCAAAAGGAAATTGGTTTTCATTTAAATTCCATGGAAGGCATTTCAAGTGTTGTCTATTCAGTGCTGATGAAAGAAGAAGACGAAAGATATTTAAAATAATGTTTATGTAGTCAGATATGAATAGTAATTTCTAACCTTAATCTTCACCATCTACTATCCCTCGTATTTTTCTTTATCCTCACACACTAAACTGGCGATACCCTAGTACTAACGGCTGGGGCAGTGGTAATATTTCATGGACACTACGCGACAATACAATACACAGTGTCTCGTGATTCTTCGAGTTCATTGAATCCTCGGAGCGGAAGAGTGAAGGAAGGAAAGGGCAAGGCAGGGCAGTCCCTTTGTTACGCCGGTTAGTTGTTTTAGCATTACCGCGGCCGACGTGCATTAATAAATGAGGTTTGGAAATTAAACATGGCGGCGGTCACTGGCCCGAACAGCTGGGACTTCCAGGTGAGGGGGCCTTCAACCAAACAGCCGGAGGGTGCAAGCAAACACGTCATGGACAGGGACAGGGACACTCAATGTTTAAGATATGCGGGGCAATTTGCTAAATGAATGGAAAGCCAATATGTATCAATTTTAGCACTTAAATTATCAACCACAATCCAGAACTAGAGTGAACTAGAATTAAATTATCAACAACATTTAAGTACTAGAGAGCTGAAAGTATTGCCTTATGTATTTGTTCACAACGATTGGTTATTGCATATCCTTCACTTAGCATAGTGATGGCCATAATCGAAATTACCATTTTCGAAACAATTTTGAAAATTCAAATTAATCGATCGGAAGGCTTTGGGCCCCACAATTAGTTGTTTATAACACTTCTATAAAGTAATACAATACAAAAAAAATTCCAGGAAAAACATTTTTCTAAAACATTAATTATTGCCCCGCTGAGGTGCTCGTCTGCTAACTGAAAATTTGATCGAAAGAAAGAAAATCGATGTTGTATGACCGCTCAAAGATACGATTGATTGTATCACCCCAGCCAGGAGCACTCCTGTTCTGGTGAGACCGGCACACCAGGGGGCACTGATTTGTTAGGACTTGGAACACATGCTCACATGGGGATAAGAAGGAGGTATGACCGGTCAAAAGCGATTTATTTGATTTTTTTTACATTAGCTCCACATTGGAGACTTTGAGGAAAATAATTTCTCTCAAGACCTACGTCAGTTTTGGGGATGGTGTGTGGTTTTTTTTTTAAGAAAAGGAAGGAAAAGGGTATGAAGGGTGGGTAGGAATCTGGGGGTCGGTGTGTCCAGGAGTGCCGGACGTATAAATACATCCCTCCCAAAGGGAGGCTCCCACTGAGTGAGAGGGTCGAGAGTCCTGCTGGATAGTTAAAAGGTCAACCTCGACCTGCAAATCAACCTCAACCTCAATCTCCAAAGGTAAGTGGGCAGACGCATACGCCGCCAAGACCTAGGACAATCCCCACCTCATGAACCAGGGCACTATTGCTAAGTCACCAAATGTAGCGAACCACTTTGGATGACAAATGATTGAGGTGATGGTTATCCAATGAATGGCTCCCGGGGCGGCGGTACCCATACCCACTACCAAATCGACGAAAGTCAAAGTTACAAACATTCACAGAGAGAATGTTATAAACATAAAGAAGTAATTATATTATAAACATAAATATTATATAATAAACATAAATAAGTAATTATAAGTTATAAACATTCACAAAAAAAGAAACAATCTAATCAAATTGTTTAGTTTAAATTGGCAAGTTAGATTCAAGTAGAGTTTAAAAAAGACAAGATTTTAAAACACAATGAACAGTTTAAACACCAAACCCTGACATTGGATAAAAATAATAAATAGAAAATATTATTTATGTACAAAACATTTTAAGTTAATTTAATTTTATTTTTAAATAAAATAAAATAAATTATGATCGTGTTCCATTACAAAGGCCCTTTTCATAACATTTTATCAGTGACATGACTAATAGTTTTTCCCAAGGAATTTCGATATAGGCATACTGGTCAGGGGTTTCAAATGTGAAAGTAATTTTCTCAGAAAACTTATTACTATTTTCAGAAGTCTTTAAATATGTCAAAGTTAGTCACAATTCACGAATTATTGTTTTGCAGATATTTTAATTTTTTTTTGATAATAAAAAACAAAACTATTTTTATTTTCCGATTTTTACTAGATATTTTTTAAAAATTTGTAGATAAACCTAGGTACATCAATTTGGAAGACGGGTATGGGTACTGCCGCCCCGGGAACCAGATATTAGCTGTCCAACACTTCTGCCAAAGGTCATTTAGGATTGGAGCCCGGTTTCATGCGGTGAGGTTTGTCCAGGTCTTGGCGGCCGATGCATCTACCCACCTGCTGCGTGGTAGGCAGGATCGAGAGGGACTGGTTGAGAGAGGTATTTTATCCTCTCCAGCCAGAATCTCTCGACCCATCACCTTGCTCCGCAATTGGAGGGATTCATACATCCGTCCCTCCTGAACACACTGACCCCCAGATTCCTACCCACCCCTCATACCTATTTCCTTCCCCGAGCTACTTATCCTTTCTTTCCTTAAAAAAAACCCCTCCACACAACATTCTTTTAGATGACACAGGCCCTGAGGACAAATTATTTATTTTTTATTTTCAGATACTTCATGTAAAAGTTTTTTTTATGTTGCTTAGAGCTTAGATTTTAGATTCCTGATAAACGAGAAAAATAAATATAGTTAGCTAAGTTAGCTTAGCTACACATTTGAAAACGTTATTAAAAATAATAATTAATTTGTAGCTGCATAAAGTTTTGAATAATATAGTTTGAAATGAGTTAATTCAAATTCCGTGGTGTTTTTCAACGGTGCTTTGTTAAGATTTACAACTTCAACATAATAATAACTGGTTTTCCCCCACGCAAATGTAAATACTTGGAAATTTATATGATTAAATCAAGGCTTTAAAATGTTTGTGTTTACAGTAGACGGATTTCGGAAAAATATCTCGCAAAAAGACAATATAAAAATGTTTGAAAATAATGTAACTTAATTTTAGCAACCAACGCCATCTCTTGCTTTATTATTGTACTTATAATAATGCAGCACACACATTGATTGTAGACACAACACTGCAACAAAACAATGAAACATTTAAATATTCTAACGTTGAAATATTGTTACCAATGGAAGTTAACAATATTATTTTGAAAAAAATAATTATAATATCAATAACTTTACTACTAAACATATTTTTTAACGCTATACAAATTATTTTCGTTTTTAAAACGAAAACGGGCCGTTACTGCCATCTAGCGGCCCCAAGCGCAGGTGTTACGCAGTTGGTCCTGCGATTTAATACAGCTACGCAGCTAAGACACAAACCTTATTTAAACTGACAGCAGAGCTGAGGACGGACGTACACACAAAAATATAATATTTTTTCTTCGCTGAAAAAATTTATAATTTCATCAGGTGTAGGTACCGTAAAACTATCACGTCAACAAAATATATTTTTTTCATTATGAAAGAAAGAGAAAAACGATAGGCTTTATAAATAACGGATTATCTTATACCTATATAGTAAGGCGATGTAGTGAAACAATAAGTAGATATATTTAAAATCAACAATATCCTCAATGGAGAAACATAAAAGAACACCAGACCTATTGATATTCGTTGTGGCAGAATGTCGTTAACATATTAATAACAAAGTATTAATATTAAACAATAAATTAATGCAAAATAAAGGTCATACCTCCAGGAAACATAGTGTTTTGCTGTTTTGGACATAAATTTGTTTTCACAAGGTTAATTAGGTAGTTGGTACACACTTCCCGGTTGCTTTAAATAATGGGCAACCAGAACTTAAAAAAAAATAACGACAAATTAATAATAAAACATAAAATTGTAAAGAAATGTTATTACACCAAATTGTTTAACTAAGTAGACACTGAAAGTACCGATGACGATGATTGATGGATTCATTAAAATCAAAGACATTTAAAGTCTTAGGCTGCCTTTACACAAGTTATAATTGACACCAAAAGTCACTTACCGATTTTAATAGCAAGTTACAGAAGTTGTTCTTACGTAAGTTTTTTGACAGGTCGAACTTCCAGCCTTCTCACAGCTTATCAAATCAGTTTGATAAGTTGAGACGTTTACTGTAAGAAATAGTACGAAAATGCGCCGATGAGAGATGTCAAAAAATTAAAAAAAGGTATTTTCGTAATCGTAAATTTTGTTGGTAAACAAGACGTAAGGTAATATTTTAAGTTTAAGAATTTATGAAGAAAATGAATAGATAAGTCATAAATATCTCGGAGTAAAATTTTTTAATTCACTCCCTGAAAAAATCAGAAACATGAACAGTAATATCAAAAAATTTAAAACTCACATTAAAAATAATACCGAAAATTTGAACTGAATATAAAAAATAAAATAATTAAACCAATATAATAACACCCCCATACACACAAGCCCTGCTTTTTTATGGGGATAAAACAAATGTGTACACATATTATGTAATTAATTATTATATTGAATTTATTGTAATTTATGTATCTTTCTCTGAATAAAAAAAAATAAAAAAATAACGAATAGATTGAAAATAAGACGAGCAAACTCCATGGAAAGCATCCGTATTTACGTCCAACTGAATTTATTCTAGGTATTACATTGATAGCAAGGTAGCAAGTTACAGAAGTTGTTCTTACGTAAGTTTTTTGACAGGTCGAACTTCCAGCATTCTCACAGCTTATCAAATCATTTTGATAAGTTGAGACGTTTACTGTAAGAAATAGTACCAAAATGCGCCGATGAGAGATGTCAAAAATTAAAAAAAAGTTATTTTCTTAGGATTTTTTTCGTAATCGTAAATTTTGTTGGTAAACAAGACGTAATATTTTAAGTTTAAGAATTTATGAAGAAAACGAATAGATCGAAAATAAGACGAACAAACTCCATGGAAAGCATCCGTATTCACGTCCAACTCAATTTATTCTAGATTCTAGGACCTAGGTATTACATTGAAGCGCATGAAAATGTTTTGATTTGGTGAAATACATATTTTTTAAATTTAATCAAGGGCATATCGTGATTCTTGCACTAATCAACCTATTTGTGCCAGGATCTCACCCGCTCTGTATATTAATTCGAACATGGGGAGAGCGTCCCCCATCTGAATAGATGGCAAATTCGACGTATTATTTGAAACCCAGTCAGTTCACAAGGCTTTTGGCACTCATCCTAAATGTATCAACGGTACTTCTACAACAAATTAGACAACGATAGCGTGTGATGCCATGTGCCCTCGTAATTATTTTTCTTCCTTTTGTAAGTATATGTGTTGGTCACGATTCAATATCCCTTATTCAGTAAGTTACTGTCCAAGCCGCATGTTTAAAAACCACCCGTGGGAACAGAAACTTACTTCAGTTTGTGTCCAATGTCCCTCCTTTTTTGGTATCAAAAAACAATTTTACCAAAAATTTGCTAGACATAACTGGGGACGGAGGCCAGGTTAGAAACCTAGTTATTTATTAAACTAAATGTCTGAAAAACAAGTTAACGCACAATGTTATAATTGAAATTTTGTAATTTCGTTGAAGCTCTTCTGGAAAGTTGTTTTTTTAGAGAATGCTCGCTGCTCCCTCATTCTTGATTTTTAGCGGATCAGAAGCAAAAAAATACTTAAAAGTTTAAAAAATGACTAAAGCATGAATTATTATGAAGCAAAAGTATCGACTAAGCTGGAGCTAATCGAGGGAGACATACATTTATGTGTTTACAATGATCACCCAGGCAATGTAGGGTAGGTATTTTCAAGGCACAGGCATCGGACAGCTTACTAACTGTTCTGGATATAAGCCTCACTACACAACACTAATATACATAGGTCTAGCCAAACCCCGTCTAGACTAGAGGTCACATAGGTGAGAGGGGACCCTTTAAGGACAATGAGCTAGAAAAATTTATTTGAAAGTAAAATAAAAAAAGCTGGAGAATTCAGTTATTTACCTACATTGGATATTTTAAGGGGCGGGATTCAGAAATGAACATTCAAATATATAACACCAAAGATTTTAAAGAATATATTTAGATATATACCTATCCACCTTGTAATAGGAATAAGCATAATGTTACAGCATTATAATAGGGAGAGCGAATAATGTATACAATTGAGTGTATAAAATTTGTTCACAAGGAATGGTTACATACTCACTTTCGTCTGATTCACATTGAAAGTAAGGTGGCATTGTTTTTGTTGATGGTTGTTGCTAGAAGATTCCATTAAATTAACGATTTCATTTCAAGACGAGCTTTACGAAGATTACATACAAAAAAAATAACGAATGGTTCCAACTCCAAAACGCACATATTTTTTTAGAAATAATTGAAAAATTAGGATTGTCATTTCATCACTTCAACTTCACTTTACCTTGTTCTGAAATATGAGATGTCAAAGTTTGCAGAGATGATTTCTCAAAATCTATTCACCATTTTCTGATTTATAGTTTAACATATTTTAGAGCACACCTAAACGTGCAGGTAGAACCATATGCAACCAGCTACGGTTAGTAATTAATTGCTTAAGGTTTTAACCACATTTCCCTAACGCCGTTCCAAGATAGGGCCTCGCGTCCCATTTAAGTATTTTGTTTTAAAATATGTTAAACTCAAATACTTTACACAAGATTGAACCTGCCAGGTCAGAAATTGTTAAATGGATTATGTGAATTCGTCTTTACAAACTTTATCCCCTCAGAACATTGCAAGCCGAAGTTAGAACCTTATCCAACCAAAGTGGCTAACTAAACTGCGCATCGTAACAACGATCAAAATCAAAATCAAAATCAAAATCAAAAAAATATTTATTGTACATTTAAAAAATACAAAAGGTATTGCTTATGGGTAGATCCCATTTCTTCCAGCTAACCACAAACATGTTATATTATAATGTTCATACAAAGAATAATATTATAATTTTTATACAAATAAGAAAATACAGATAACAAGAATACAAAAATAGGTGTTTCATTTATGTGAGGTATTCACTTAAGGTGTAATGACATTTGTTTAGAAGTAATGTTTTGAGTGATGATTTGAATTTGTGTGTGTCTTGAATTTGTTTGATATTATGTGGAAGGTTGTTATATACTTTAACGGCCATGTAATATGGTTTAACTTATATACTTTAACGGCCATGTAATATGGCCTTAACGGCCAGGTAATATGGTTTAACTTATATACTTTAACGGCCATGTAATATGTATCAAATGCAAAAGGTTCAAAATGATGTTAGAACCTAGTAAATAAATGGAGTCTTTAAAAGCTTGACATTAGAACTTCGTCATACAAGTATCTACGGAAATACAACAAAGACGCTCTGAAAATTATTTTATTTATAGAAATGTGCAAAAGAAACGGTTTCACTTTCAAAGGTCATTTTTGAAAAAAAAATGTCAGTTAGAACCTTATCCAAACAAGCTAACGATTTATTCAAATCGTTCAATGTAATTACATATATTTTTTTAGATCAGCTCCACACAGGAGGCCTTGGGGAAAATAATTCCCTTCAGGGCCTATGTCATCTTTGGGGATGTTGTGTGGAGGTTTTTTTTAAGGAAATGAAGGAGAGGAGAGTTCTGAGAAGAAGACATCTTCGCAATCAATTGCAGATAATGAATCAATCAACCCTATAGAATATTTTTCACCTATCACAATAAATGAAATTGAAAAATATATAGATAGCCTAAAACCATCTAATTCTAAGGGAACTGATGGATTATCTAGTAATACATTAAAAAAAATTAAAAAACATATTTTAACTCCTCTGAAACATATTTTCAATATGTGCCTTAAAGAGGGTCATTTTCCAAAACAGTTTAAAATCTCCACCATAATACCAATTCATAAATCTGGTGAAGCCCATAAATTAGATAATTATAGACCAATCTCACTTGTTTCAAACCTATCAAAAATATTAGAAAAATGCATTAAAAATAGAATCATAGAACACTTAGAAAAATATAATATTCTATCGCAAAACCAATATGGTTTTCGTAAAGATCTAAGCACTGAAGATGCAATATATGATTTAACAAAAAAATTATACACATCTATCGATAAAAATAAGAAATGTCTTGCTATATTCTTAGATTTAAGAAAAGCTTTCGATACTGTAAATCATAAATTACTAATTAAAAAAATAACTCAACTAGGTTTCAAAAAAGACACATTAAAAATACTGACAAACTATCTTACAGACAGAACACAAAAAACAAAAATTGGGAATTTTTATAGTTCAGAAGCACATATAAAAAATGGAGTTCCGCAAGGAACTGTCCTTGGGCCGATTCTATTTTTGATGTATATAAATGATTTATGTAATTTTGTGATCCCAGGAAAAATTATTTCTTACGCCGATGACACGGCAATAGTAGTAAACGGAAATTCTTGGATTGAAACTTTTTCTAAGGCAAACGAATGTATTGCACTTGTTTCAACATGGCTAAAATGTAACAAACTCATTCTAAACTACAGCAAAACATTTTATTTAACTTTTTATAAAAGCATTAAAAACAAACCTCACGATAACCTTAAAATTAGAATCCACAATACGAGTTGCAATCAAGAAACATGTTCACTGTGCAATGAACTTGTCAATGTTGAAAATATTAAATATTTAGGTATATCTATTGATAGACATCTAAATTGGGAATCTCAAATTGATAAAACCACCTCGAAATTAAGATATCTTACTTACACATTTTATAGACTTAAGGAAGTACTCAATCTCGACAAATTAAAAATGATCTACTTTTCCTTGGTTCAATCTTCAATAATCTACGGCATTATAGGATGGGGTGGTGCGCTTGATGCATTTATTAAGCCTTTACAAACCACTCAAAAGCGCATTATTAAAGTTATGTATAATAGAAAAAAAACATTCTCAACAGAGTTATTATTCAAAGAGACAAAAATATTCAATATCCGTAAATTATTTATATTGCAGACTATGAAATATATATATAAAAATAAAAATTGCTTCGTAAAAAATGAAAATAGAATTAGCAAAAGAACTAATAATATGTTTTACTCCCCCCAAACCAATACTAAATTAATGCAAACACATAGCAGCTTTATTGGTCCTCGTACTTTTAATCTTCTACCAAAACACATTCAAATGGCAGATAAAATATCACTTTACGTAAAAGAATTAAAATTATGGTTGAATGATGCAGATGTTGGAACATTTTTTCTATAAATTTTTTGAAAAACTTCATGTTTCACTTTTCAATACAATTCTAACTTTTTTTACTTTCTTTACTTTAACAAAAAATCAACAAAATTTATGTTTCACTATTTTATTTTATTTTACTATAATGTTTTCACAGATTACTATATTTCTAAACCTTTAGTTTAAAATTTACATTTTTTACATATATACTTATTGATGTATATATAGCAATCTTGTTTATATTACCCACACACAGGCAGTGCCTTAGTGGGTTCCCATTACCTACTCTTTTCTATTATATATTTTACTTATTGCTAACTTTTACATTACTTGTACCTTATATTTACTCTTACTGTATTTAGAAATTATGTAAAATTATAATTAGTATTTAGAAATTATGTAAAATTACTTTTGTATGTATGTAGATACAATGGGAAAAAAATAAAGAAAAAAAAAAAAAAAAAAAAAAAAAGGTTTAAGGGGTGGGTAGGAATCTGGGGTTCAGTGTGTCCTGGTCAACCGCCTAGACAAACCTCACCCCATGAACCTGGACATTAATTATTAAGAACAATTTTAAAGTATTTTACGTTATCATATCGCTGTAAGCGTCACGCTACGTTAAATTAAGAATTTGATAGAAAATTCTCAATAATCACTGATTTTCGAAAATTAACAAAAGGAAGTGATTGTAAATTTTCTTTGGTCAGAACATAACAGGCGGGGCGGTTTTGCTTATAAATAATGACTTGCCGACGATAGCTTTGCAATGAATGGGATATAATGTAGGAAAAGGAGAAGACGCAATACTAAAATTAAACTTATACATAAATTTAATTAGTTGGCAGGCCTATAAAATGGTATTGAGGCTAGCGCAACGTCAAGCCAACTGCATCACGAAGGTTTCACATTGTACTGAACAATATTAAATATCGTGAACCATTGAAACCTTCCCCGCAGCAGAAATGCACGATTTGCATGTGTTACCCCCATTGCCGGCACTTTTGCACCAGTTTTGCAGTGAAAATAAAAACAACCGATTAATTACACTCTGCAGAAGTACACAAGGCCGAGTCCGTATACACGTAACTGAATTAATTGCCGTAAATATATCAATTAAATTCAGGCGATTTATCAAATTATTAAATTAATCACACAGTCCAAACGAAGGCTGCTTTCGAACAAGAAAAATCGACACGATGAAATAATTATCCAGTAAATTCAACGTGAATTTCTTTGATACATAAAAATCAATTAAATAAATTAAAATTACTGAAGTGATTTTGATCTCTTAGTTTTCAACAGAAATGTGTGATAAACATTGACCAACATTATATTTATATTATATCGATGGTTATAAGGCTTTCGAATAGCATAACTTATTTTTGGGGTAGGTATTATGCCGTGTTGCGCTTCCTCCTTTAGCGAAGAAGGCTAAAGAAGGAGGTAGCACAAAACGTTGCCGTGAAAATCTAAAATCATATGTATTAGAATTACGTACCTAGTATTTAAAAAATATCCAGCTAAAAAGTTAAACTATCAATATTATGTGGCATGGCAGAATGCTTAAAGTTTTTATTATAGATCAACCTAGGAACGGGTTGTTTCACAGACTTTGAACAATTCATCAAATTTCAAAGTTAATTTTCAAGATCTGTGAAACTTATATTCAAGTTCTTATATTATTTCAATTATGTGAAGCAAACTGATCCATAATGATAAAATATCAGAACTTGGATAGAACTTGAAAATTAACTTAGAAATTTGATGAATTGTTCAAATTCTGTGAGGCAAACCGTCCTAAGGTCCAGTTGTTTCGCAGAAATTCAAAAGTAACATTGTCAACAAATGGCTATTCAGCACCATTTTGCTTATTCGATAGCTGAAAGGTTTTCGTTAAATGCCGATTCTAAGTTCGTTTCTACTTTTGAATAAATCGTGATCAGCAGTAGAGGACAACTATCATGTAAAATATTGCAGCTTATTAGAAGTGGATGGAAAACTGAAACGTATCTAGAATCGTCATTTAACTGGGACCTTTCAAAAGGAAAAAAAGAGAAAATGGCGCCGAACGGCCATTTCATGACAATGTTACATTTGAATTTTCGCGAAAAAACTGGCTCTAAGTCTACCAATTTATATTATAAAATAAATATAGATTCCACCATAGACATAAGAAAATTAATAGACCAGAACAGAAAGGTGAGGGGTAGAAACCAACTACAGAGGGACGAAGAGCGGAAAGACGGCTTTGGTGATATGTGATTCGTCAAAACTCAATCTGACAGTATATAGGCATCTCGCATTATAATATCACACTTTCGTTCTTAAAAGTAAACTCTGCTTTTGAATGAATATACCTTTTTACATGGGAGTGCGAATTGTTCGCCGCGTAATGAACACATTTGCGAAGTCCAAATATGCAAAGTAAGGTCGCCTATAAGGTCGAGTTCAATATTTTGTTGCTGTATTAAGTGACACTTTTATAAATGTTTCATAATTTACTTACCCCAGTAAACAGGGACGGGCACACGCCATGTATCTCGAGTGACAGTGTATGTTACAAAAATGATCATATTATGTGATCTGAATTGGCTTAAAATAGTGTAAAATAATGCTTGCCTATGGAATGTAATACGACAATTTTGTTTATTCTCTTTTTCACTTCTATTTTTACACGTTTTCAAAACACAAGCTATGTTTACCGTTTTATTTCGTAAAATGCACCGATGAGTGCTCGACGCTGGCTTGCAGAAGAATGATGACGTCACATTTTTTAGATTAACGCGAAGCCATACATGATCCCAGCCGGTTCCAATGGAATGGTTCCAATGGGAGGGGGAAATAATACGCTTTTATCGCTTATGGCAGGTCTACTAATATTCATATGTCTATGGATTCCACACTTTTTTCTATAAACAAAAGTCAATAGCGCCTTGCAAAAATCTAAAATTGAAAATTCATGTTAGCACTGCTTGCACTTGCAAACGTAAATAATAAAAAATAAAAATAAAACATTTCATAATATTGGTCTTCCAATCACCCGAAGACATCGGCCTTGCGACAGCTGTCTCGCTCGTGTGTGCATACGACACCAGGACAAAACAAAATAATAATGAAGCTCTATAAAGCAAATATAAATGCCATAAATAAATTAACAGGTGCAAAAAGCTTACCTACAGCAAAATAAATAATACTATTGACGCTAACGAAAATCAGGTTTGGAGAAAACGAGTAAAATAAAAATGCAAAATATGCAGATTAACAATATGTTGGCGTTCTGTAGAGGCTTATACGATACGAACTATAAACACAAACGCGTTTAAATTACATAATAAACATACTTACCTAAGCAAACAACGATAAGCTAACAATATAATTTGCTTATCACCGGCTTGTCAATGACATATTAATGATTTGATTGCGAAAATAGTGTGCATTATTCTGTCGGTAATTACACTAACTAACTAACGCTACATGGAATCTCGCAATTTTATAACAGCATGGATATAATACATCCCCTCAGAATTCGGGCGCATTTTTTAGAAATATTTCCACTTTGCAATAAAATAAAAATAAATGGAATATTTCTGAACATATCCAAAAAGTGTTTTTAAAAGGTGATGTAATATGTTAACAAATGACATTATTATAAAAAAATATATAATTTATGAAATATTAAAATTTTTGATACAAAGTTAAAAAAGTTTTAAATATGGCTCACCTTGAATCTAAAATGACTGATAACGAAAAAATAAAAACAAACACTAACTAACTAACCATCAAACCATCATGCCGTTTCCCCGCAGGGGTAGGCAGAGAGGACGGACCGCCAAACAACTGGGTCTTGGCACACACTATTTGCCTAACTCACATTCATACATCGTCTCATACATTCTCTTCTATTATTCTGCCTTTTGACATGGCCCGACTCAAGTATCTGATTCACTTGATCGTGCCATGTCTTCCTCGGGCGTCCCCGACTTCATCTACCATTCACATTTGCGTCGTATATTCTTCTTACACTACTTTCTTCGTTAATTCGCTCTACATGCCCAAACCATCTGAGGGTGCCATTATTAATCTTACTCATTATGCTTACATCAGCCCTACATTCTTTGAGGATATCCACATTTCTTACACGATCAGGGATCTCATTTCAACAGCATTCAGTTTACTCTCATCCTTCCTCTGCAAGTTCCATGCCTCACTGCCATACATCAGGGTAGGTATTTTATACCAGGACTCCATTGTGGACTGCTAGCTTCGCTTCTTTTGACAGTTTTTTTTTTATTAGCGCCAACGGCATTCAGTCCTCCATTAATGGAGTTACCGGCATTCACCCTTCTTTCAATATCTCTATCAGCCTTCCCGTCTCTCGTAAACAAATAAACACAAATATTTTATTAGAAGAATGTATTATAAAAGTTATAACCACTTTACGTTTTGGTCTTTTCATAAAAAAATAGAGTAGGTACAGTTCACACACGGTAGAAGTAAAACCTTCGCCCACACAATCTCAACCAATAGGAGCCTTGAAAAGTGAGCTCATAGTCAAAACGGCCAATGCAGTAAGGTTTCATTCTAACTCATTCTCTCGAAGTCTAAATCCAATAGATGAACGTGTTTGTCTCTCTTTGGAGCGTCGTTTCCTTTTCATCGAGTTTAAAATCACAAAGGCGCTAAAGAAATTTCACTTAAAAAATTATTAATAAAAAATTCTTGAAATTTTACAGATTTTTGTCACAATGCTGTCGGAAACTTTGGCTTCGTAGAGGTGAACATTTAAATTTTTCTATGTTTAAATTCTAGATTTGAATACAAAGCGTGGAATTTTCTCTTTCTAACACCGTATGAATCATATCTCTCACCATGACAATAAGGAAGATACAATGATTTATATGAGACCTGTGAGCTGGGACAAATTTGGTTTCCTGTGATTAAACGGGTAAGGTAACTTGATAAACAATGTTCTTTTTTGCAAGAATCATTAAAAAACCTGCTTGGCTTTAGATGGAATTCATTCCGTAAGTGAGTTTTAAGAGGAGCCTCTAATTTGGATGGCGCAAACTTCCTAATGTTATTATCTCGTCCATTGAAAGTGCACAAGAGTCTGCTTTTCCTAGCGCCCATTGTCCAAATTTGTTTGGTGCACGTGTCATTTGTCACCCGTGGATCGAGTTAACCTCATTCTCATTTCGGAATAGGTATTTACGTGATATTTAGGCACTAATGTGGGCAATGCGCAGGTTTAAAAAGATTATAGTATCAGCAGGAAACCTTACCTAATTGTGGTTTTCTGGAACGAGAAGTGACTAAAAAGATTGTGTCATGTTTCAGCAATAAAAGGGCACTCACACGATATACAGTTCAGCCAAAGATATCAATAATCAAGGATCGTAGCAAATCATTTCAAATACTAATAAATATTGAAATAACGTAACAAACCTCCTCTTTTGAATAATTGCATGGTCACTTGCAAAATTTAAAAAAAAGTAGGTAAGTAAAATCATAATTTCCGCCCCTTAATCGGCGGCATCATCAGATATCATAAACCATTTATTGGATAACCAACGACCCTGCCATACAACACCCTCAAGTGGTTCACTACGTTTGGTGACTTAGCAGAGGTGCGGTTTGGGATTTTTTTCATTAGGTGAGGTTTGTCAAGGTCTTGTCAACAGATGCATTTGTTCACCTACTGCGTGACGGGCCAGTTCGGGAGAGACTGGTTGACGGAGATCTAACCAAGACCTCTCCAGCCGGACTCTTTCGACACATCGCCTTGTACCGAAGTGGGAGGGATAGATTAATACTTCCGTCACTCCCGGACAAATTGACCTCCATATTCCTACTCACCCATCATACCTTTTTCTTTTCCAGAGCTTTCTCTCCATTTTTCCCTAAAAAGACCCTCCACACAGCATCTCCAAAAATGACACAGACAATGAAGGATTTTTTTCCTCAGGGCCTTCTGTGTGGAGTTAATGTGAAAAAAAAATCCCAGGACCTAAATCGGATAAAAATATTTACGAAACAGAATCAAATGCATAAAATAAAACAAAACTGATATCATTTTTTCAGAGATAATCTGCATATAATTACTTAAATTTTAATTCTAATTTTCCGTTATATATTTTTTATGAATTATCTCACAAATATGACCTTTTTTGCAGCAAGTGAAATCTGTAAATACCAATTTTCTTTAGTGGCTTTGAGACGATAGAAAAGTCAAGTGACGCATTTGAGAGAGAAAAGTTTTTTGGCAAGTGCTTGGATTGGCTCCTTGGGCCTAACCGTAAAATAACCTTGGAACAGCTTCTGGAGGATAATCCTTCCGCCTAGCTGTGATTTATGAATGAAGGCGAATAAAATAATGAATAAATATTTTTTTGCAACACTTTATGAGTTTGAGGATTATTTCCTTATAAAATAATATATTTAAATAATTTAAAACGTTTTTTCCTACTTTTGAAGGAAAGTATTTAAAAAGGAAGTAAACTTACCCTTTTAGAACATACCTAAACATGTAAATAGAACCCTGCGCAACCAGCTAGGGCATAATAACTAATTGCACAAGTTTCTACATTTCTTTTCTATTCAATTTTCATTTCTACATTTCCCTAATGCAATTCCAAGCTAGGGCCACGTCCTGCTTAAATATTTTTCATTAAAATATGTAAGATAAACTAAAATGCTTTAACTAAAATTGTTAAATACATTACGATAATTCGTCTTTAAAAATGGCAAGGCGTAGTAAAAATCCTATCCAAATGAAGTGACGAACAACGCGCCAACTTTTAGGTAGATACAAACAAAATAGAGAGTGTAAGTGATGTTAGAACCTTGTAAAATAAATTATTATTGAAAATGACACATGACACAACATGACAATGAAAATGACTACGAAAATACAACAGAGGTGGTTCTGAAAATTGTTTTGGGTATAAAAATGAGCAAAAGAAATGCGTTGGCATTCAAAGGTGAATTTTGAAAACAAAACGTCAGTTAGAACACTATCCAAATGAGGTGACGATTAGCCTATTAAGGCCATCTTCTGATTGGTCGACATATATTATTATAATGGATTCCACCACGAATTATCAGCCTCAAAAAGAGAAATATAAAAATTGCGTTTAATACCCACGTTAGAGAATCAGGGAAAGTGTTTTTTTATAAAACCTATGGTTAATTAATTTTGCCTTTTCCTGCATAGCAAATAATTAGTGTCTACTTTACTATTTAAGCGTCTAGGCACCTCCAATACCAAAGTAGAGCTCTACGAAGTGAAAGGCTTTAATTTTGTAGTAAATTCTACATAATGCAGTTTACCTTGTAAACCACCACGTACATTTTGAATTGTTTTAAAACCCGCACATTAAATTTTGTTGTTCGGCCACGAAAGGTGATGCTAAATTTAGGATATGTTGCTCCGATCACGATAAATTAAGGATAACTAGCTATTAAAATGAGTCACCAATGATAGGTGTATTTTAATGTTTGCTGAAACAAATATTTTACACGTCGTCGTCGTGTTATAAGGAAAACATTTGATAAAATTACGTTAGTGCGTTTTTGGGAAGAGTTAAGAGACCCCCACATTAGTCGTTCGAAGTATTTGGGAGCCACAACTCACCTTAAAACAAGAGTCGGAAAATCCAAAAGTGCTGCAGCAATGTTAATGAGAACCCATGAACATACCTGAAACAAAGCAAAAACAATAATTGAAACATTTGAAATGCAGAGCTAGAATTGACAACATTATGCAAACGTGGTAGCACCTAAAACATCCGAATCAAGGGGAGTTCGGAACAACCGAGAAACACAATACCGTACAAACAACAGTTGAACTAGAATATATTAAGATCACTTAGTCATTTTGAACTGTTACTCATTCGTTGGCGATCTGCAGTCGTGATAGGGAACAATTAGAAGTTACCGAAAGTTATATTATCAATTCTTATCGATCGACCATGCTACGATACCAGAGACCACAATACATAAAAATAAACAATAGTATAATGCTTCTGGGATTATTCTCCCGTAATCACGTGAATTTGAATAGATATTATTTTCATTTTATTTTTACAATTACAAGTATTGTGAAACGTGGGACCTTCAATAAATTTAATCAATATGTATTATAAAATTAAGTGTACAATTTTTTGCGTGCCGCTAAACTTAGAAACGAGTCGCTTCTATACCCCATTTACGAAGAAGGTTCCCGTTTTTACCTGAAGGGCATACTTTTGAAGATATAAGGGCTGGAAGTTTCGCCCTCTAGAAATTTATAGAACAGGCCAGAACATTCGAGAGTATTCGAGAGCATTCCACAAAATTCCAGAACATCTCGTAACATTCTGGAATATTGTGGAATGTTCGGGAATAGTCTGGAAAGTTGTGGAATATCCCGGAACATCCCAGAACGTTGTGGAACATTCCAGAACACTCTCGAATGTTATGGATTGTTCTGCAACACTTCGAAGCCTTTTTTGTATGGGTGGGGCTACCCATAGATGGGGGAATATAAAGCAAGATCTGTTGTGGGTTAAAATGTCAGTTCAATCTCATATCAACTCCCTGAGCGAAGCCGGGTACCCCAGCTAGTACATTTATATAATAAATGTAAATAAATTAATAAAAATGTGTGAACAACTAACTTCATAGTGAGTGTTTAATAAATAATATCATACACCTAAGAAAGTACTGTAATGTCAAGTCATATTAAAGAATAATGTTGTTTCTTATCTATCTTGGTACGAGAGCACAACAGAATGGAGTTTGCAGGAAAACACTTCTTCTTCTTCTTTAACACGATTTATTAAATGCAATAAAAATACAATTATTACAAAAGGGTCTATTTACCCTTTGATCGGTTGATCTCCACGATCACACCACACTGACAAATATCGAAGTCTCTACTTCGATATCTTTATCAGTTTTTTACAATACTGAACTGTAGGTACAACATGTACCTCCCAGTTCAATCTTAACAACGATACTGACGCAAAGGGCCTATTTTCCCTCTGCTCAGTTGAAGATACACCTCGTGTACCTTCCAGTTCCACCGTAATAACAATACTGACTCTCTCTTGAACACGTCATGTTATGATGCAGTACAAATCCGTATTACTTTAAATATAATTATTAACATCTGTATTATTTGTACTGCATCCTAACAACCCTACCCGTCGAAATCGTAATTAGGTAGGAACTTGTTATTAATTATTAGTGTGCCAGCTTTGATTTGATCGACGGCCTGGGGCGACATCTAGACAGTTCCGGCGATATACGTCACTTCTTGCGTGGGTAGATTCGGGAGAGTTGGGCCCCGTGTCTAACCACGCGACAGTCAAGAGTTTTGTGAGAAACTTAGTATTTGAACGGGAAAATAATTCCTTTTAACTTTAAATAAGGTCGAGCGGTGAAAGTATTAATGGGTACGCATTGTGTGTTCGGAAGGATTGAATCCCTGTATTGGGATTAGTCGAGTTTCCTGCAACGTAAAATGGCGGCAGGCGTGCTAGAAACCCGGGATATATTTCAATCGAGATGTAATACGTGCGATCACACTTGGGACAGAGCCCTGTTTTGACGGATGACCGGTGTACCGTTAGCCCGTGATGTAATTTGCCGTTCTTTGTGAGGGAGAAGTAAATTTACGCCGACCTTGACTCTCGTCTGGACTGAGGGCGGTCTCCCTCCTTCATAATTCTTCTAGCGACAGGCCCCCTGATGATTTCCCTTTGGCGGCGGGAAGACTTAACTAATTTGATCGCGGCGTAAGGCCGCTTGATGTTTCAACTTTGGCGGCGGAACTGTCTCCAGATCTCGGCCTCGTGAGGGCCATCCAGATCCTGCATGGGAAAATGCTGCCTGGGCCTGGCAGCCACTAGATGGACAGTTTATTAGTTAGCTAGCGATAGTATACACAATAAAGGAGGTCGGTTCATGGGGGTAAGTGAAATGACATATTTAAAAACCCTGATTGCCATTTGTTTTATAATAATTATAAGCTTGTTCTCACAACTCTGCCTTTTAAATTATGTACCTGACACACCATTCCTTTGGAGAGCGACACACATCATGGTTTAAAATCCACCCCCTGAGCATATTTGGATACCAACTAAAAAATGGCTATATGTGTGTCGCGCTTCAAGTGTTGTGTGTTTTATCTTTAAATTCATCTGTTCACACTGAAGTTTATGAACGTTTATTAATGGCATAACCTGTATGCATTATATTTCAAAGTAAAGATGCCACAGGTATGTGTTATTTTAATAATCCTTGAAGATTATAAATTATTTTGTACCTGTACTTTTGCTTGCTTAAGTCTTGAATTAAAACAAATATTAATACCGGATATTAATTATGGTGAACAATAATATGTCTAGTCTATTACAAAGTTATCGACATTAACTCCATCTGTGGCCTTTACGAAAAATTCAGGTCCGCCTAGCTTTGGTTTGCGTCTCCGCTACATTACGGCGGATATTTGATTAATAAAGGTTGGAAATAAAATCAACTACTCTTGTGAAATAAATGGGCCACATACATATTAATTTAAATGGTATTTTGTAAAAAAAAAATATAGGGGCTACTTACATATTCATTTAATTGGAATTAAAAAAATATATTTTCATGTAAATGGGGAACATACATATGCAAATAAAATTTCATTTTTTTAAAATTTTTAAATAAGAGCGGGAATAACAAATGAAATATTTTATGTTTTAATTTTGATACAGGGTTGGCACAAATAATATACAAAAAAAAATTGTTTTAGTTTTGGTAAAAACAAACAGGGTTGTCAAATAAAAAAATAAAAAATTTGAAAAATTTTATTTTTTCAGGGTTGTCAAATGAAATACTTTATTTTATTTTCTTGTTTTTTTAAACAGGGTTGACAAATTTTTTTTATTAAATTATTTTTTTTTATCAAAATTTTATATCAATCATCAACAACAATATCAATGATCAATTTCAACCATCAACAATAACAACGTTAACAATAACATCAATAATGAAAACAAAACAACGATAATAATAACTTTTTTTTTCTATCGTAATGAGTATTTTTAAATGTTGTTTTTTTTCAATGTTTTCAATTTTATACGAATCAACATTAACAAATCTAGTACAGATTTATTATGCAAACTGAATTTAACTAAGTTTATTGTCATTCGTGACAATTTTATAAATTTGATATTTATTATCGATATTTTCAAAAACGGGCGTAATGTTTTTGGTAATTTGTGGACTTGGAGAATTTTTTTTGTTTTCACAAAAATTTTTTTTAGGGGACATTGATGTAGTTATTCTGGTAATTGTTGTCATGCTGTACTTGAGGTACCGCGAGAAACATCAGTTTAAACATCATCAAAGAAAAATTATGGGAGTACAATTTGAAGATTGATACTTTATACCATAATTTTTGTCCACATATTCCGAAGATGAGAGTAGTGTATGTTGCTACCTATTCGTAACGATTCGAATTGATCGAACGTTCATCATAATTCCGGGAGGCGAAGTACCTATGGACAGATAAGGGATCTGTTCATGGGAGGGTCGTTGCCCGACGTTTCGGAATCGGTATGCTCCAGCATCAGGGTGAAGGCGGAGGATCTATTGCCGCAGATGATTAGGCTGCCGGAGATAGAAGGTCCGTTGTCACGCTGATCATTATTGGACATACTACAAGTGATTAAATTAATCACTTTATTATTCTCACAATGCAAGTCAAAAATATACACAATCAAATCCTTTACATTATTTTATATTAGACTCTTAAAAAGAGCCAATTATTTGTCAAGCCCATACAATCAGTAAACGATATTAAATAATAAAAAGTAAGAACGGTAAATAATTCAATCAATAATTTAATGTCACACACTTGACGTGTAATTTTTTTTACCATAAACATGGAGGATTTAATCCAGTTTCTATTTCAGCCAGGCCTGATCAACCGGGTTGAAGAATTCCTAGCGTTCTGACAGTCTCTTCTCCTGTCCTAGGTTCGTTTCGGGGAAATTCTTGTCAACTACTCCGCGTGGGCGTATTTATAAATCTAATATTTTTATTTCATAAGTTACTCCTTTGAAACATAACCATCAACTCCGGTAATAGTACTCGAATTGAATGGATTAGAAATATACCTTATTAGCATTAGTTTTAGTTATAAACAGATTATGCGTATAATAGACTTCAGGTGAACAGATGAATAGTCAGTTAAATGCTCTTCTGAATCGTGTATGTTGTTTTACAAGAGCATAACAGCATTTCTCTCTAAATAAGTGCCTTAGGTTAATTTGTCGTACTATGTAATATTTGTTTGTATACATTTTGAAATGCAAGTAGTTACAACCCGACTGTCTCCTTCGTTTCAAGATGGGCAAAATAAGGAAGCCTTGTTTTCCACTATATGTGTACAAACGCTGATTGTTCTTGTTTCATCATTAATATTGATATGCATATAGTGACATGGCTTTACAAAAGATGTCTCGACAGGTCCAAGATTCAAATTTTAAGCCCGCATCAAACGGTGCACATAAATATTAAATTTAGTAATTAAATTAGACTTTCAAATAATAAAATATAAATAAAAATTCGCTTTCCTGCTGATGAAACAAGATACATATCTTCCTTATTTTTTTCTTTTTTAGTCTAGGACAAGCTTATAATGTGGAACGACGTGCCAACTCCGTTCCTTCCACATTTTAAGTCACTTCAGTCATATTTTTTTTTGTATCTAATTTTATTAAAGAGTCCAGAGCATATGTAGATGTTGCGAAACCTTTCCTTGTGTTCTGAGTTTTTTTTTTCTTTTCAAAATATTGTTAATTTGTATTTGTTGCTTACTTATTGACCTCTTGATAGTCATTTTGGTGAACACACTAGTTGTTCTTGCATAAATAATATTTAAAAATTGCAAAAAATTTTCATTGTATTTAGTTATAAGTAAGTTTGGTTATGGTTGGATTGACCCTTAGAATAATCAAATTTCATTATTTATTTTGTTACTCTTCTTTATAGTTAATTTATATAATTAATTAATTTATAACATGGAAAGTTTCATTAAAATAATGCGTCAAACCTATTAACGGTTCTTATACTGATGATAGTGGCATATCACTTGACCCGATTGCACCTTCTATATTGATGGATGTATACATTATTACATTGGCACCATTCTTATGCGATGGTTGTTGACAATTTAACACTCTGTATTAACTACGCCATTTCTCTGGTATGCACCCCCATGCGACCTAGTTAGATAGGATAGTTAGGTGATCAACGAAGTGTTTTTCTTATCTCCTATGGAGAAGTAGAGGCAGTGTTATGTGAGGATTGGTTTTCCATCCTAAAAAGTGATGCCTATGTGGCTTCTTTAAAAACCTATTTAAGGAAAGTGTTGCCTTAAGGCATTTAAGTGTCGTTGTTGGTTCAAAAGGTGTTAGATTTTAATTATTTCTTATGTTTACTGTTAAGTCCTTATTTTCTTAAGTTGTATTATTGTATTGCAGTTGTAACGCTAACGGCAGTTCGTGGCTTAGTTCGGTTTTCAACACTCATTGTACTTCATACGGCGAGTGCTTGAGGACTCCGTTCGCGTTACACCGCTTCTTTCTATGCTTCCCAGCATCATTATTCGTAAGCCTATTATAAAAAGAATGGTTGTTTCGTAAACCTGGCCATCCGGCCTTAAGCTTGATGGAGTGCGACTGGAGTTGCGAAACACCCATTCGAAATAAGTTGTTGACAAATCTAATATTTTTTTTTTTTTTTTCTTTCTTGTCATTTACTTTTCCAAACTTTACTGCTCACTGCTTGCTTGTATTTTATAATTTTGTTTTACTGTTTTAGAAATCCCGTGGACCGATCTAGACAGCATAGGATCAGGTTGTTTTGTGTGAATTACATGTTTGGGGGCAAACATTTGGTGGCGAGGGGGGTAATGTTATGATGCAGTACAAATCCGTATTACTTTAAATATAATTATTAACATCTGTATTATTTGTACTGCATCCTAACAACCCTACCCGTCGAAATCGTAATTAGGTAGGAACTTGTTATTAATTATTAGTGTGCCAGCTTTGATTTGATCGACGGCCTGGGGCGACATCTAGACAGTTCCGGCGATATACGTCACTTCTTGCGTGGGTAGATTCGGGAGAGTTGGGCCCCGTGTCTAACCACGCGACAGTCAAGAGTTTTGTGAGAAACTTAGTATTTGAACGGGAAAATAATTCCTTTTAACTTTAAATAAGGTCGAGCGGTGAAAGTATTAATGGGTACGCATTGTGTGTTCGGAAGGATTGAATCCCTGTATTGGGATTAGTCGAGTTTCCTGCAACGTAAAATGGCGGCAGGCGTGCTAGAAACCCGGGATATATTTCAATCGAGATGTAATACGTGCGATCACACTTGGGACAGAGCCCTGTTTTGACGGATGACCGGTGTACCGTTAGCCCGTGATGTAATTTGCCGTTCTTTGTGAGGGAGAAGTAAATTTACGCCGACCTTGACTCTCGTCTGGACTGAGGGCGGTCTCCCTCCTTCATAATTCTTCTAGCGACAGGCCCCCTGATGATTTCCCTTTGGCGGCGGGAAGACTTAACTAATTTGATCGCGGCGTAAGGCCGCTTGATGTTTCAACTTTGGCGGCGGAACTGTCTCCAGATCTCGGCCTCGTGAGGGCCATCCAGATCCTGCATGGGAAAATGCTGCCTGGGCCTGGCAGCCACTAGATGGACAGTTTATTAGTTAGCTAGCGATAGTATACACAATAAAGGAGGTCGGTTCATGGGGGTAAGTGAAATGACATATTTAAAAACCCTGATTGCCATTTGTTTTATAATAATTATAAGCTTGTTCTCACAACTCTGCCTTTTAAATTATGTACCTGACACACCATTCCTTTGGAGAGCGACACACATCATGGTTTAAAATCCACCCCCTGAGCATATTTGGGAACCACAGGTATTCTTGACGGGAACCATAACCCGTCCAGAATTGGCGCTTCCTACGGGATAAAATCTGTGGGTACCTGATCATCACTATAACACTAAAGTTGTTTTACGAAATGTATTACTTGGCGAAAAACCCACGTAACAATTTGACGTAACAGTCACCATATTTAAAGAAAAACATACAAATACAAATAATTAATATGGTACATTAACTGTGGGAACAGAATATTTCAGCGGTTCCCACAACTGGATTTTAAAATCTAGCAATAAAACAATTGCTCAAAAGTCGCCGAAAAGGGCCACCAATAAAACTAAATCTAAAACACTTAAGGACAGACAAATATTGCAAATATTACTATAATAAAAGTTCCTCTTAGGTTGGGCCATAAAAGACCGACAGCAAAAACTTTCCCTTGGGGCTGCCATAAATAGTTTATAGGTGCTATTTGAGGGTCCTATTTGAAACGTACTAATACCTACTTAAAAATAAAACAATTTAAATATTTAACACTTTCTTCCAAATCTTTGCAAAGCAATGCATTTATATGATACCAGCCAGAATACATATTATTTCTCAAGGTTGGGACCTTACTTGAAGAAACCGTGGGATAATATTTTGTTTGCATATTTGAAAAACGGGAACTACGCGAAACTAAAATAACATGCATTACGAACTAATTATGATTAAATAGAACAAATCGCATTCTGGAACGAACATACCCCTTCCCGTGAATTTACTTCACTAAATAGGTAAAGAATGCGATTCTAGTATCTTTAATAGGTACTACTGATTTTAACATATTTACAACGCGGTATCAAATGACGGCGTACCCCTTTTTATGTAAGGGGCGTCATTGCTGATACACTGAAATTAACGGGTCTACGGCCCGCATCTCGAAAAAAACCCTATCAGGTTTTTGTTTATGCTTCGTATAAACAAACAACCTTTTAATCGCTTTTACGGCGATTATTTGTCCCGTGTCTTGTAACCAATAGTAGTGTTTACACAGGAAAACAAACAAAATAATAATTCTCAAAAATTCGTCAATCGATTTACCGTTAAATGCGGAAAAAAAATCTAACCATGGGCCTGGTATCATATGAAAACATTGCCTTACCCCCTGAATGCGTGAAATCGTCTTCAATTATTACAGGTTTCGGCCTCTGTAATCGGCCCTGCGGCTCAGGCCGCTGCTGCCCATTGCTTTTCTCTGCTTTGCTGAATGACTGCTCCCAGCAGCTACTTCTTGGCGGCTGATGCTGCATCGACTGCAGCGGGAGAGATTGCCCTATCGAGGGCTTCTGATGCGTTGATCCTTTGTGCGGGGGTACCTCGTACCGCCCATCATGTTGCTGCTCCACCCACTGTTCCAATTCCGGCGGAAGAGCCTGCTCTTCCCGAGGTTCCAATTGCGCCGGGAGAGTCTGCCCTGGTAAGGGCTGTTGAAGTACAGATACTTTGTGCGGGAGTAGCTCGTACCGCCCGCTAGTATGCTGCTCCAACCGCTGTTCCAATTCCAGCGGTAGAGCCTGCTCCTCCCGAGGTTCCAATTGCGACGGGAGAGTCTGCCCTGCCAAGGGCTGTTGATGTTCAGATCCTTTATGTGGGAGTATCTCGTACTGCCCACTGTTATGCTGCTCCAAGCGCTGTTCAAATTCCAGCGGAAGAGCCTGTTCTTCCCGAGACCCTAATTGCGCCAGGAAAGTCTGCCCTGCCAAGGGTTTCTGATGTGGAGATGTTGTGGGCAGAAGTAGAGGGTACTTCTCACCAGGCGCGGCTGGTGCATTAGTGCACTCGTGCAATGAACCGCCAACAAAATTGAACAACAATTTACAGCTCATCGTAATCTTACTTAATGTTTTTTAATTATAAAATTAAGCAAAAATTTTTAAAAATCTTAAAAATTGCAATTAATAACATACTAAATGTTACTAAAACGTGACTAACGATGAAATATTGTAGATAAATACAGCAAAAACGTTGCACCCGCGCGCCGTTTACACTGGCTATGAACGAGAAACCGAGGTACATACCAAACCGCGCGCTTTAGCTATGCGCCTTGTTTGACTAATAATATTTTATATGCTGCCCATACGAAACATCTCTGGACCGTGGTTTTGACAAAACGTATCAAGAAAAATACCGCTGACCGTACGCCGCACGGTCAGCGAAGATATACGAACGAAGAATCGAAGAATTCCGAACGAAGGGCTCGAGCGATGTAGGGTTTGGACAGTATGAAGTAAAATCATAACATTTATCTTGTAAAATGCAACCTCGGGTCAACGGGTCGATATTATCTTGTGATAAACTCCTGCGGATTTACATACTTGGCATTGACTTTATTATTTGCTTTTTTTTGGCAGAAAGTAACCTTTTATTTGTGTGCGTTTTTTTTAATTATTGCTAACTTCACACCGACGACCGACGCTTAGTGGGTCAGTAAACACACGACACCGTTTCCAATGTTTGCATCCTATGCTGCAAATTAAAACATTATTGTGATATTAATTCATATCCGAAAGTTGAGTCTTTTAAATAAATACCTTCCGTTCTTTGCCACTAATCCTCTAATACAAATAGATGTAATATCAAAAGAAATGAACCATAGTGTAAAATAGCAAACAATTTATGATTTCTGAAGTTTTTTCAATGCAGTGTCACCGCTTGCAAAGTCGTATCTTCCAAGCATAAACTTTAATATAAATGTGTTTATCGGATAACGAGTTTATCAGGTGAGTATATCTGTATCTGTTTGCAAATAGTAAAATTGTAATGCCCATGAGGTGATTTCACACAAAAACATCGCTCTATAAAATATCCCTTTATTATCATTATTGTTGAATTATTCTGGTATCAATATTTTTAGGTACAATTGAATTTCTTTTCCCTTTTAAAAATGAGTGATCCAATAATAAATGTGGACTTTATCAAAAAGAACCGCATGAACTCGGCAAAGGGATCGAATAATTGATCTTCTCTATAAATAAGTACGATACGTGCATTTATATAAATTACATACATTTAGTATATCTCTATGCATACATTACGTTTTTTATGAAATCGGTGAACCACCAAATATTTAAGGCACCGGCCGCGCCTGCTTCTCACCATGGAGCAGTTCCTTTTGCTGCTCCAATTGAACTAGGAGACGTTGCCCATCGTGGTCTCCAAGTTCTGACGATGATCCGTGGCTGGACTGGTCCACCCAGTCATTGACTCGATCTTCAAGAGTCCGTCGGGAAGTCCTAAATGCAACTTCCAGAACCATGGCTGCGTGCTGCTCCTCTACTTCTAGGACCGCCATTGCAGCAGCCATCTTTGCCTTTGCTTCAGCCGTCTTTGCCTTTGCTTCAGCCGTCTTTGCCTTTGCTTTAGCCACCTCTGCCGTTGCTTCAGCCGTCTCTGCTTCAGCCGTCTCTGCTCGGAGGCGGGCCTTCCTTCTTGCGATGTCCACTTTGGTAGCTGCTGCTTTCAGTCGTGCCTCCTTCCAGCTCGTGCTGGAACCCGCCTTGCTGCCGCAGATGGATGTCATCTTCGATTGTAGTCCTGTTTCCATGATGTCTGTATTCTCGATCCGGCTCGAAGGACCATATGTTTCTTATCTATCTTGGTACGAGAGCACAACAGAATGGAGTTTGCAGGAAAACACTTCTTCTTCTTCTTTAACACGATTTATTAAATGCAATAAAAATACAATTATTACAAAAGGGTCTATTTACCCTTTGATCGGTTGATCTCCACGATCACACCACACTGACAAATATCGAAGTCTCTACTTCGATATCTTTATCAGTTTTTTACAATACTGAACTGTAGGTACAACATGTACCTCCCAGTTCAATCTTAACAACGATACTGACGCAAAGGGCCTATTTTCCCTCTGCTCAGTTGAAGATACACCTCGTGTACCTTCCAGTTCCACCGTAATAACAATACTGACTCTCTCTTGAACACGTCACCATATTTAAAGAAAAACATACAAATACAAATAATTAATATGGTACATTAACTGTGGGAACAGAATATTTCAGCGGTTCCCACAACTGGATTTTAAAATCTAGCAATAAAACAATTGCTCAAAAGTCGCCGAAAAGGGCCACCAATAAAACTAAATCTAAAACACTTAAGGACAGACAAATATTGCAAATATTACTATAATAAAAGTTCCTCTTAGGTTGGGCCATAAAAGACCGACAGCAAAAACTTTCCCTTGGGGCTGCCATAAATAGTTTATAGGTGCTATTTGAGGGTCCTATTTGAAACGTACTAATACCTACTTAAAAATAAAACAATTTAAATATTTAACACTTTCTTCCAAATCTTTGCAAAGCAATGCATTTATATGATACCAGCCAGAATACATATTATTTCTCAAGGTTGGGACCTTACTTGAAGAAACCGTGGGATAATATTTTGTTTGCATATTTGAAAAACGGGAACTACGCGAAACTAAAATAACATGCATTACGAACTAATTATGATTAAATAGAACAAATCGCATTCTGGAACGAACATACCCCTTCCCGTGAATTTACTTCACTAAATAGGTAAAGAATGCGATTCTAGTATCTTTAATAGGTACTACTGATTTTAACATATTTACAACGCGGTATCAAATGACGGCGTACCCCTTTTTATGTAAGGGGCGTCATTGCTGATACACTGAAATTAACGGGTCTACGGCCCGCATCTCGAAAAAAACCCTATCAGGTTTTTGTTTATGCTTCGTATAAACAAACAACCTTTTAATCGCTTTTACGGCGATTATTTGTCCCGTGTCTTGTAACCAATAGTAGTGTTTACACAGGAAAACAAACAAAATAATAATTCTCAAAAATTCGTCAATCGATTTACCGTTAAATGCGGAAAAAAATCTAACCATGGGCCTGGTATCATATGAAAACATTGCCTTACCCCCTGAATGCGTGAAATCGTCTTCAATTATTACAGGTTTCGGCCTCTGTAATCGGCCCTGCGGCTCAGGCCGCTGCTGCCCATTGCTTTTCTCTGCTTTGCTGAATGACTGCTCCCAGCAGCTACTTCTTGGCGGCTGATGCTGCATCGACTGCAGCGGGAGAGATTGCCCTATCGAGGGCTTCTGATGCGTTGATCCTTTGTGCGGGGGTACCTCGTACCGCCCATCATGTTGCTGCTCCACCCACTGTTCCAATTCCGGCGGAAGAGCCTGCTCTTCCCGAGGTTCCAATTGCGCCGGGAGAGTCTGCCCTGGTAAGGGCTGTTGAAGTACAGATACTTTGTGCGGGAGTAGCTCGTACCGCCCGCTAGTATGCTGCTCCAACCGCTGTTCCAATTCCAGCGGTAGAGCCTGCTCCTCCCGAGGTTCCAATTGCGACGGGAGAGGCTGCCCTGCCAAGGGCTGTTGATGTTCAGATCCTTTATGTGGGAGTATCTCGTACTGCCCACTGTTATGCTGCTCCAAGCGCTGTTCAAATTCCAGCGGAAGAGCCTGTTCTTCCCGAGACCCTAATTGCGCCAGGAAAGTCTGCCCTGCCAAGGGTTTCTGATGTGGAGATGTTGTGGGCAGAAGTAGAGGGTACTTCTCACCAGGCGCGGCTGGTGCATTAGTGCACTCGTGCAATGAACCGCCAACAAAATTGAACAACAATTTACAGCTCATCGTAATCTTACTTAATGTTTTTTAATTATAAAATTAAGCAAAAATTTTTAAAAATCTTAAAAATTGCAATTAATAACATACTAAATGTTACTAAAACGTGACTAACGATGAAATATTGTAGATAAATACAGCAAAAACGTTGCACCCGCGCGCCGTTTACACTGGCTATGAACGAGAAACCGAGGTACATACCAAACCGCGCGCTTTAGCTATGCGCCTTGTTTGACTAATAATATTTTATATGCTGCCCATACGAAACATCTCTGGACCGTGGTTTTGACAAAACGTATCAAGAAAAATACCGCTGACCGTACGCCGCACGGTCAGCGAAGATATACGAACGAAGAATCGAAGAATTCCGAACGAAGGGCTCGAGCGATGTAGGGTTTGGACAGTATGAAGTAAAATCATAACATTTATCTTGTAAAATGCAACCTCGGGTCAACGGGTCGATATTATCTTGTGATAAACTCCTGCGGATTTACATACTTGGCATTGACTTTATTATTTGCTTTTTTTTGGCAGAAAGTAACCTTTTATTTGTGTGCGTTTTTTTTAATTATTGCTAACTTCACACCGACGACCGACGCTTAGTGGGTCAGTAAACACACGACACCGTTTCCAATGTTTGCATCCTATGCTGCAAATTAAAAAATAATTGTGATATTAATTCATATCCGAAAGTTGAGTCTTTTAAATAAATACCTTCCGTTCTTTGCCACTAATCCTCTAATACAAATAGATGTAATATCAAAAGAAATGAACCATAGTGTAAAATAGCAAACAATTTATGATTTCTGAAGTTTTTTCAATGCAGTGTCACCGCTTGCAAAGTCGTATCTTCCAAGCATAAACTTTAATATAAATGTGTTTATCGGATAACGAGTTTATCAGGTGAGTATATCTGTATCTGTTTGCAAATAGTAAAATTGTAATGCCCATGAGGTGATTTCACACAAAAACATCGCTCTATAAAATATCCCTTTATTATCATTATTGTTGAATTATTCTGGTATCAATATTTTAGGTACAATTGAATTTCTTTTCCCTTTTAAAAATGAGTGATCCAATAATAAATGTGGACTTTATCAAAAAGAACCGCATGAACTCGGCAAAGGGATCGAATAATTGATCTTCTCTATAAATAAGTACGATACGTGCATTTATATAAATTACATACATTTAGTATATCTCTATGCATACATTACGTTTTTTATGAAATCGGTGAACCACCAAATATTTAAGGCACCGGCCGCGCCTGCTTCTCACCATGGAGCAGTTCCTTTTGCTGCTCCAATTGAACTAGGAGACGTTGCCCATCGTGGTCTCCAAGTTCTGACGATGATCCGTGGCTGGACTGGTCCACCCAGTCATTGACTCGATCTTCAAGAGTCCGTCGGGAAGTCCTAAATGCAACTTCCAGAACCATGGCTGCGTGCTGCTCCTCTACTTCTAGGACCGCCATTGCAGCAGCCATCTTTGCCTTTGCTTCAGCCGTCTTTGCCTTTGCTTCAGCCGTCTTTGCCTTTGCTTTAGCCACCTCTGCCGTTGCTTCAGCCGTCTCTGCTTCAGCCGTCTCTGCTCGGAGGCGGGCCTTCCTTCTTGCGATGTCCACTTTGGTAGCTGCTGCTTTCAGTCGTGCCTCCTTCCAGCTCGTGCTGGAACCCGCCTTGCTGCCGCAGATGGATGTCATCTTCGATTGTAGTCCTGTTTCCATGATGTCTGTATTCTCGATCCGGCTCGAAGGACCATATGTTTCTTATCTATCTTGGTACGAGAGCACAACAGAATGGAGTTTGCAGGAAAACACTTCTTCTTCTTCTTTAACACGATTTATTAAATGCAATAAAAATACAATTATTACAAAAGGGTCTATTTACCCTTTGATCGGTTGATCTCCACGATCACACCACACTGACAAATATCGAAGTCTCTACTTCGATATCTTTATCAGTTTTTTACAATACTGAACTGTAGGTATAACATGTACCTCCCAGTTCAATCTTAACAACGATACTGACGCAAAGGGCCTATTTTCCCTCTGCTCAGTTGAAGATACACCTCGTGTACCTTCCAGTTCCACCGTAATAACAATACTGACTCTCTCTTGAACACGTCACCATATTTAAAGAAAAACATACAAATACAAATAATTAATATGGTACATTAACTGTGGGAACAGAATATTTCAGCGGTTCCCACAACTGGATTTTAAAATCTAGCAATAAAACAATTGCTCAAAAGTCGCCGAAAAGGGCCACCAATAAAACTAAATCTAAAACACTTAAGGACAGACAAATATTGCAAATATTACTATAATAAAAGTTCCTCTTAGGTTGGGCCATAAAAGACCGACAGCAAAAACTTTCCCTTGGGGCTGCCATAAATAGTTTATAGGTGCTATTAAAGGGTCCTATTTAAAACGTACTAATACCTACTTAAAAATAAAACAATTTAAATATTTAACACTTTCTTCCAAATCTTTGCAAAGCAATGCATTTATATGATACCAGCCAGAATACATATTATTTCTCAAGGTTGGGACCTTACTTCAAGAAACCGTGGGATAATATTTTGTTTGCATATTTGAAAAACGGGAACTACGCGAAACTAAAATAACATGCATTACGAACTAATTATGATTAAATAGAACAAATCGCATTCTGGAACGAACAAATGTAATAAAATTAAAGTTAGATAGCGAATTTAACATTAATAATATAATATTGTCTTCATTCTAAAATCGAAAAGCGACTTAAAGATCAATGATTCTAAATCATATCATAATTCACGAGCGTCATTGGCCAATATTACTTGGGACAATACAATGATCATTATCATTAAATAGAAAATGTCACGAGTTATTGGATTCCGCATCATAGCATTTGTTCATAGCCTGTCGCGCGTAGTAGGTATCGATGTACAGCGCAAAAGAGAACTTTTTTTAAAAATGAATCTATAAATCAAACACGACGAATTTGTCTAAAAATTACTTGTACGACAAGAAGTTAATTAATTTTCACATCATTTTATAAATCATTTTAAAAGAGAAAGGAGTAGTGATTATTTTACTTTCAAACAGACATTCCACAAAAATTATATTTTCCTCGGTCATACATATATTGCGTAGGTATGCTAACGAATATGCGAGTTTAGAATTTAAGCGGATAGTGACAATAGGCAAATGTTTCCCAACAAAAAAACAATATGTCTAATATAATTTATAATTTTTCTTATCTCGGATTTAGCTGAGACATGTAGCTTGGGTTTAGTTTTAAAAAAACTAGGATAAATTGTCAACTAGGACACCAAAAACTAGGACAAATGTAAATGGTAGAAGAAGTCGGGGACGCCCGAGGTAGACATGACACGATCAAGTGAAACAGATACTTGAGTCGGGCCATTTCAAAAGTCAGATGAATAGAAGAGTATGTATGAGTCGATGTATGAATGTGAGTGAGTGCCAAGACCGAGTTGTTTGGCGTTCCGTCCTCTTTGCCTATCCCTGCGGGAAAACGTTGTGATGGTTAGTGAGTTAGATAAATTTAATTTAGAAGTATCGTAATTAATAACATACCTTTATAGTATATTTTATATAAAAATTAATTAATAAGGGCAAGGGTGATTTTTTCAAATAAATCTGGGATTGAAAAATTAATTTGTAACGATTGTAACATTTATGTAAAACTAACTTCTATAAATTTTAATACTATAGTTAAGGAGCACCTAAGGGTGTTGGAATAATAATAATTATTCCGAATTTGCCAACCACGTTTTGGAAACACATATTTAAAAAAAATATAAATGAAGGGTTAAAATATCACATACAGACACAATGGGTTTACAATTAGAAAACTTAAAAATATGTTTTAAAAACAGCCATCTCCTTAACTTATTTTCATATTAATACATATGTACATTCATAATAATTTATTTTTGTTATTTAAACGTCTTGGTTATTCTTCAATTAGTTTGCAAAAGTTTTTACTATAAAATGCAATCGTTACCTAATCTAAAATGATTATTTTTTAAAATTTTAAATACAAGTTTTATTATGATACCTTTAACTAATCAATCCACCACTCTCTGTACCGTTCTTGTATATAGGTATTTTCTATACTTGTTTTGTCTATTCTTATTTTGTTAATTTTCATTTTATCCTGACGAAGAAACCACCGGTATCGAAACAAAAGGTGATTTGTTTTCCTTTAGTAAAAAAAAAATTTAAATGACTGACCATAGTGACCACAGGAAAAATTTACTATTATTATTATGTTTGCGACTATTGAAACAATAAAATATGCTGAATTATTTCGCAACGTACGCGAAATGCACACCTTTATGTAATAAATAAAATAAGAATCTATAAACTGTGATTATTAAAAGCGATAGTTAACTGTAAAATGATGCAAATGTGAATGGTAGAAAAAGTCGGGGACGCCAGAGGAAGACATGACACGACCAAAAGAATCGGAATGGCGGTATCCGTGGTCGAAGGGTACCTAAGGCACGCAATCCGAAAGTCGGGGATCGAATCCCGGCGTGCGCAAATTAATTTTATTTCATTTCCGAAGATAACACGAATAATCTAAACGAACACATGAAAAAGAACAAGACACAGAAAAAAGATAATGGTCGCAACTTGGACTCGAACCCAGAACCTCTCGTCTAACCGGGATGCGCACCTCTACCAATTCGGCCATTGCCACCTTCCATCAAATTTTATTTGATCAATTTGTATTATTTCACAATTAAGTCATTAAAAATAATATATGGTATATTTGCTGCACTTTCCACAGTGGAGGATACTCTCAGTATCGCCCTGGTGTAAGATCACAATTCAAAATGGAAACGTTGCATGAAATGGCTTTAGTCCTGTTTAGCGACCAGATCTGAATAGCCAGGTACTTCCCCACCTTCCTTTTCCTCATCTCCTTCCCCTCCCCACTATCACTATTCAGCCTGAAAACATACCCCAATTGGGGATGCCATAGTCTCAGTGTCTCCAGACGCGAGCAGCTAGCACAGTTGTGAGGTATTCATATAAAAAAAATTAAAAAGATACTTGAGTCGGGCATGTCAAGAGTCAGAATTATAGAAGAGCATGTACGATACGATGTATTAATGTGAATGAGGCAAAGAGTGTGTGCCAAGACCGAGTGGTTGGGCGGTCCGTCCTCTCTGCCTAACCCTGCGGGGAAACGGCGTGATGGTTAGTTAGTTATAATTAACTGTTAAAACGCAGGAAATACAGGTGTTGAAGACTAAGGTTAAAAAGAGCGCAGTTAAAATTTTTGAACAGTTACGACTCACGAGGTTTCAAGTTATGACTAAATACACGGATATGAATGCCTTGTTGAGGTGATATTACACGAAAATGGCGCCATAAAAAATATCCAAGCATTATAATTTAATAGTTTTTAAATTTTTAACGAATATTCAAGGTAGGGTGGTACCCATTTGAATCGTTGACTTACAAAACCTGCTCTGGAAACCACTGCTGGTTCCCATACATTCACAAATTCTTGAAGTAAGCTGAAATAAATAAATTATTAGATAATATTCTTCACTAAATATCATATAATAAAATATATATAATAAAAAGTAATTATGTTGATATTTAAGGTAAAAAGTATATTAAAATATTCTGCAGATTTCCGAAAATTCCAGAGCGAGTTTCGCAAGTCGACGACTCAATTTTGTTCTAATTAATTTACAAAAGCGATGCTTATTGAGAAATTACCTTGAACTTCGGGAGTGGCCACATAGTCATTTGTACTGGTCGCGATGAATTCGAAATTGATTCGTGTCGCGGATTGACCCACTGCGAAGGAATACGCACATTCGCCAAAAATGTACAAAAGTATTACGTCCCGAACAGAATTCATTAGAACTCAAAGAATTTGTAACAGCATACAAAAAATAACCTCGAATGTCCGTAAATATGAAATTCGATTGTTAAAGGCGTGTTTTTTTTTGATAAGTGATGTCATTGCCTGATAATGTATTTTTTGTAGGCTTAGGAAAACCTAATTTTTTTTTAAATCGGTAGGCTAGGGTACTACTCAGTACTGTATAAAAGAAACTAGAATAATTCTAGGATTTTTTTCCGGCAATTCAAAGGCCGATTGTGAGGTTTTTAAAAAAATCAATCGCCTTAAATTATTTATCATGCAAATGATTTCATGTGCGCATCATTCATCAGGGGCTAATAAATTTAATTATTCAAACTCTACACAAAACCACAACCATAAAACTGAATAAAGCATAATTTCATTTTATGCGGCACAATATTAAATTATTTTGTACTTTATAATTTAGTTAAATTTTAATTCTGATGTTTACATATACAAATATTATGTGATACGTACATATTACGGTATACTAAATACTAGTGGGGAAAACATGATATATTTCAATATGGGAGGCGGGTACGGGTACATTTATTGGATAACCAACACCGCAGCCAAAGGTCACCCCAAGTGGTTCGTTGCGTTTGGAGACATGGGTTGATGGGGCGAGGTTTGCCCGGGCTTGGCGGCGGATGTGTCTGCCCACCAGCTGCGTGGCAGTCCAGGTTAGGAGAGACTGGTTGAGGGAGACCTTGTGACCTCTCAAGCAGAACTCTTTTGGAACATCGCCTTGCACCCCAGTGGGAGGGATGGATTCATATGTCCGTCATTCCTGGACCCACTGACCCCTAGATTCTTATCCACCCTCATACCTTATTCTTTCCCCAAATTTCCTCTCTTTCCTTTAATTTAAAAGACCCTCCACACAGCATCCCAAAATATGACATAGGCCCTGAGGGAAAATATGACATAGGCCCTGAGGGAAAATATGACATAGGCCCTGAGGGAAAATATTTTCTTCAGGGCCTCCTGCGTGGAGCTATTGTAAAAATAATTCATTATTTTCGAGTCCATTCAACTGTAAATACGACTTTTATAAGCCTTAATCAATTTCCATTCCACGGAAAGCGCGAGTAGAAGCATCCCATTGGAAAGGCAGATTATTTCGATATAATTTGAGTAAAAAGATGCCACTTCTGCTTCAGAAATAGCTCTACACGTGCGGTTATTGGATGCTGTCACTTTTCTAGAATCAATACGGATACGTCAAGGGGAACGGCTGTGCCGCCTTTTTCATAAAAATTTTAAATTTGGATTTGACGCCAAAATAAATGACCAAACTGAATAAATATATTTTTTTATTAAAATGTATGGAAAATATCTTGTACGGATTTGTGGTACTTTATTTATATGCGTTTTAAATTATAAAATGTACGCCATTGAAGAATCAAATTTTTCACTATTTTAGAGGCAATTTAGTTAGTTACAATTGAACAAGTTGGTTAGTTTTGTTGTGAGTAAATGTAATTATTAAAATGTTATAATCTTACCCAACCTACTGCAATATAAAATATATGGTAAAAAAACGATTTTTTGAGTCAAAATTTAAATTTTTCACATGAAAAAGTAGTGTTGCTACGAAAATCAGTCGTTTTTAATTTAAATTTAAGTACATCAAAATGCTTTTTTAATAATCAATATTTTTTAGTTTATTTTTTTTCAAAGAGAAGTTAGGGCAATATAATCATTAACAGATGCCAAAGTCGCCTATAAATCGTGAAAAAAATCTTTAATGGCTTATAATTTATAAATTGAAACACAAATAAATAAAATAGCACATCTGTTCTAAATTAAAAATACATATTACCCAATTTAGAATTTAGTTGGCCTCAAATCGAAATTTAAGCTTTGTATGAAAATGGCCGCGCCGTTCCTCAACCAATTCCAAAACAATTTGATGTATCTACCACCTACTTATCTATGCAGATTCATAGATTTAATACCACCGAGTAGAAAACAAAAATTAATTTCCATAATTTTAAATCTATCATTATACTTAAACAATTGATATAGATTTTTTAAATGCTTTGGCATAGGTAATAGATACCTACCATTGGCATGTTTTTCAACCGATTTTCAAAAAGAAATTCTATCCCTTATACCTACTGATATTGTGGTTGAAAAGACTTCCGAGTTTTCCCTTTTTGAGTAAGCGTACGTGTTAGGTGTGTAAAAAATGGTTACTTTAATAAGAGTAGGTAGATATGAGCTATGGAAAGAAGAATATCAGGAAAGAAAGCAACACCGGGAGCAGAACACACGCGAGATGAACAAGTTAGATTCCATAAGAAAGTTAAAAAGAAAAAGTAATTTTCCGGTATAATATTATGTATATGTCACTCGTATGTACATATTTTCTACAATCTCTAATCTAGATAATGTATTTTTCACAGCCGATATAAGTTTAAACAAATCATTATTTTGTTTTAATCACTTTTCTTTTAATCACATATGCTTATTTTTTATGCACGTTACCATGCCAGGGCGAAAAATCTTAATTAGTAGTTCTATGAATAGTAGTTTTTGCATAATGTTGATTACTCTGACTTGACAACTCGCAACGCTCATGCGTTATGGCGGAATAAAATGGTACAATTAAACACGTCTACCATCGTGACAGGATTAACCGGACACGGAAGACAAAAACCATTTTAAGGAATGCAAAGTGATCAAGTAATAATACATTTAATACACTATTATCGTATATTAGTGTCGCTACACTGACCCATATAGTAATAAATGAATAACCCGTGTAAAATTTTAAATTCACGTGATTAACCTACATGTCCGTTTTGTGAAAATAAGATTAGAAAGAAAACATTGGAAATTTTTTATACTCCATTACTGAACATTAAAATTTTCTATTGTCATTCTAATTTTGTCGATATTACTCAACTGGGTCAGCAGAAACTGACTACCTAGAAATGTTTCACCGTCCAAACAGTAATAGTAAACTCAAGGGCGCTGTATAAATATTTTTGGCCATGTCTCTATCCTACTAGGTAATAGACAAAGCCCTTTATTTGTGACCTCCTTTACTAAAATAAATATTATAACCTATAACTAAATCGATTTTGAAGGCATTAATAGTAAAAAAAATCGTGATCTACGAAAAACGCTCGTGAATGTCTCAATATAGTTTACGCAACCATATAAAATGATTGTGCAGATAAAAAAAAAACTATATATGTATTTCGTATGATATGGAAATACTGGGTGCTGTCGGTGTACTCAGGAACTAAACAGGAAATGAAAAAAAAAAACTGAACAAAAGCGAAATTGCGAAATGATTTTCATCTGCCGATCTCCGGTTCCTGAAGTATTGATATCTTACTAATATTATAAATGCGAAAGTTTGTATGGATGGTCCTTACTCTTTCACGCAATAAATAACGAATGGAATTTATAAATTCTTTCACTAATCAAAAGCTACATTATTTGCGAGTAACATAGGCTATATATATATTGGTAAGCTCTGGCGTTATGATTAAGTTGTGGTGTTATGAAATTATGTATCATACGTTTTCTGTCCCTAACAAAATCGAGTTATTGCAAACGTCAAACAAATTGTTACCTTGGAAACAATGTTTTTTTTTAAATTTATGCTTAAAAGGAGTGCTTTGTTGTGTTTAAAAAGAGTGCTTTTTTGGCGTCGTAGTTAATATTTACCTATCTCTAAAAATGTTTATTGTCCGAACGAAAAGCATAGAGTTGCTATAAAGCATAGTGTTTGGCGTGGATTGTCATTTTGTTATTTTTTTACGTTACTCTGGATTCAAATATGAATAAAATACTAATAAAGGGAGTAGGTACTTAAAATAAATTTCTATTTCTATAATTTAAATATTTTCAAAAATAGAATATTTATTTGCGAAATGTCATTCTCAAGAATTTTATTTGTCTTATCGTTATTTGTTGTTTGTATTATGTGATTTTTTTTAAACAGAGATAATTGGAGAAATGGGAAATGACATAGGCTACTTTTTATCAGGGAAAAAAATTTCATTACCGTGGGAAAATTCTTTATACAGTAATTTCCCACTAATACCATGCGAGCGAAGCCGCGGGTAACAGCTAGTTTATAATAAAACTTGTCTAACTAGTCTCTACTCCTGTCGTACATATTATGGACAATACAATAAACACTAAATGTTAACAATAATAGCACAACCGAAAGGAGCTAGCTAAATATAGGGACATTGTCTTGACGATAACAGTAATTTGTAATAGATACGTTTAGGAAGATCGGTAATTTATTTTAATTTTCAGGGAATTAATGTTTTCCTAAGATGTACCTAATATCAAAAGAAAGTACAAATACCTAACGGTGACCGTACAACTTAACAAAATATAACTCTAACACCTCCATCGAAAAGCCATTAAAAGTGATGAAACAAAAAAAAAGTTTAATAGGTTACGTTAGGTTAAAGCTATATTTCAAATATTTTTTTCATTACTTTTCAAAGGGGTTTTGAAATGCCACTTTGAGTTGTCGTGGAACCGAAGCAACATACAATACTGTTTAATTTAATAAATATAGTCTAGACAATATCAATAAAAATAATCCTACATGTACACTTGATAATTTGAACGCAGTTATAGAATGGTAGGTTATAACATTGTCAATTTAATTGGTGAATTACCCTATCAATCAGCTGTCATAATACAAGCGGGCGATATATAATATCAAAACAATATCTAACAATAGGCGATTGTGAATAATGCTAATAATGGCGTTGATTATTATGTACAATTAGAACGGTGGCCTTCGGAAGGCCTATCAAACGCCTGTTATAAAGAAATAGTTAATAGTTAGTAGAATAGTGCCACTTCCTTGTCTGGTTTATGCAATATCGCACTTCTTACGATCACGATCGATCTCTATTACTAAAATTATGACATGCACTGGTGCAAACGGAAGTATCGGCAATTTCTGTTACCACCCCAGATAAGAATTTATGATATCAACACAAAAGGCAGAAGGAAATAACCCTCATTTTTTAAAATTATTACGTTCTTGGTGGGAAAAAAAACACGGATATCGACTAACATAGAGGTGGGAGTTTAGGTGCTAAATGCCGATTAAAGGATCTTTTTTGTGAAAAGACAAATTTCAGAATTTCAAATTTTGTGGCAAGACATTTAAAAAATAAGAGTGTGCAATTCATACGTAGTAGAAGTAAAACCTTCAGAAGACTAAAGTAGACAAGAGTGGGGAGACTACAAAGCACGTTTTTTTATCAATGTGAAGAATGATTTTTTCCATATTTTTTTCGTCGAATTCCAGTGCACAGTTTCCTATACATTTGGTCATCTTATTAGTATTTATGTTTTCTTCTTCGGAGTCGATTTCATTTGTGTTTTCTTCTGCCTGTTTATTTTGGAGTGGTTTGAAAATTGGAAACGGATTTTACAAAAATAAAAATCCTTTTTTTTTTTGATTTCGTAGGATTTGATCCTAGTTAAGCAAGATGTTTGCAGAGGTTGGATAGGCGCTTTATACCACGACACCAAAAAAGACTTGCGTGGGATGGTGGATTTATCGTATGATATTGGAACCGCGTACTCGTGGATTAAATACATATTGTGTTGCTATCTTACAGGCTAAATCCTATAGATGTATGTGTTTGTCTCTTTTTAGAGTTGCTCGTTTCCGTTTCATCGAGTTTCAAATCACAACGTTGCTAAAGAAGTTTTTACTGCAACAAGATAGCTTTAAGCCTATGTTGGTGATTTGGTTAAAGTGATTTTCGTTTTAATAACTTTCAAATGATCAAATAACGGGAATAGACATCGTCAAAGTAAAAATTAAAAAATTATGTAAAATTTTCCCTACTCTCATTCCACAGTCGATATTAAGAATAATCAAATCTAGTCAGTAAAAGAATTGCAAATACAAGTTAAATAAGAAATTGATCAATACAGACGGTGTTACGAGTTCACAAAAAGATTTTTAGAGAAATTTACGACATAAATCTAAGGAAAATAAAAACAATCACCAATCGTAGAAAGTTTTCTCACATTATACATTATTATGTTAATATCTAATGATTAAATTATGCAGATAGATAAGAACATAAAGATGGATGTAAATTAATACATAAAAAACAAACAAAAGAAAAGTATTTTTTTTTAAGTTAGCTCCACACAGAAGGCCCTGAGGAACATAATTTCACTTGGGACCTACGCCATCTTGACGGCGATGGTGCGTGGGGGTTTTTAAAAGGAAATGAAGGAGAGGAAGATCTGGGAAGAAAAAGGGAATGAGGGGTGGGTAAGAATCTGGGGGTAAAGAGTGTCCAGGAGTGACGAACGTTTGAATTCACCCCTCCCACTGCGGTGCAAGGCGATGGGTCGAGAGAGTAATGCTGGAGAGGTAAAAAGCCTCCATCAATTAGCCTCTCCAATCTGACCCGCCACACAGTAGGTGGGCGGACACATCCGCCGCAAAGACCTATACAATCCTCTACCCATGACCACAGGCACCTCTACTAAGTCACAAAACTTAGCAAGCCACTTGGGGTGACTTGAGGTGTTGGTTATCCAAATAATGGTCCCCGGAGCCGCAGTAGCCATACCCGCCTTCTAAATTGGATAGTATAATAATGCTGTAATAGGAGTATAATTTTATCATATGTTTATATTGACACAAAAATGAATTGTAGATGACATTTTTCCCAAAATAGAGATAGCCGCTGAAAATATCGGTAGGATTGGGGTCACAAGTTTACTGCCTTTTGTTTCTACGAAATTAAATGGAAAATATACTAAAACCAAGAACGTATAAACACGCGTAAATACCAAAACTAATCGAAAAATAGTATTATAATGTTGAACATCAATTAAGAATCTAAATTTTCATTAAAGGCCTTGTTAAAATTAGGTACTTCCCAAATATTATCTTCCGTAGATATCCCCTTTCTAATTAATAATAAAACTCAATTAAACAAAGCATAATATACTTATCATGAATTTGGAATGAACCACAATTGATCCGCGAGCCGCAGATTGTCATGCCCTACCTATAATATTGGTTAAATTCAGATTTAGTAAGTATTAAGAAAATTCCAAAAAGAGATCATTTTAGGGCCATCAGTAAAATAATATACAAACTCCCGGTACACTTAAATGCAGCGTCAAGCGAATGCTTTATGTTAGTGCCCACAGAGTAAGAATAAATTGCGAGATAGTTATAGTAAAACACGATAAAAAAAATCATGTTTGAAATTTGCATAAGTGGTGCATAATTCACCTAAAACCAAAATACTAATTGTGTAGTTAGAAATTCGCGGGCGAAATTCGTTAATTTATTTTATGTGGGTATATTTGCATCGTTGCGGATGGTTTAAAATAACCATTTGAAACCACTAACCTATTAATCAACGATATAAGATTAGAGATTAATGCAATTTAGTTGAATTTATTGAGACTGTAAAGTATGCCAGATTACACCATTTGAGGACAAGCGAATTAATTACAGCAAAATTTATCGTGCGTGTTCATCAAAAGAGTATTATTCCATTTACGGAAATGAGAGATCTTGGAATTATTTTGGATGAAACACTAAGTTTCGCCAATCATATCCACCAAATTGTAAACAAAGGTATGAAAACACTAAGGCTTCGTATTAAGAACAACCAAAAACTTTAATTCCATACAAGCCATCAAATTATTATATGTATCTCTAGTTAGAAGCCTAATGAAATATAACTCGGTAGTTTGGTCTCCATCTTACTAAATTCACATTTATAACATTGAGCGAATATTTATTTATTGACGCCCTATTGGGCTTTTACACAAGAAATACAAATAATATTTATAACGACAGTACCTGTAACACAATAAAAAAAGATTACAAAATATACAAATAAAGCACAAACTTAATATAAAAAATAGGAATACATCTAAAGCTAAAGCTAATTCCACGTGGATGCCTTTAGAGAACTCGTAGGGTCGTAGGCAGTGGCGGGTCGTGGTCTTTTCAACAGGGGGTTCAGAAATCCAAGAGAAGGTATATCTACCTAATCAAAATTTACTTTTAAAGGAATTAAATTGCTTAATATTTTTTTACAGCAATGGAAGTTGCTAATTATTATTGTTTTTACAACAAGAATAATTACGTAGAATATATAAGTGGACGCGGAGGCCTTTTATTTTTAATTTCCAACCTTTTGTTTCCAACATTCCAACCCAAGTGTTAGCATTATTTTTTTATGTACACATGACTGTATTCAGCGATTGCGCAAAAAAAAGTCAGAATATTAGCGACAACCAATAAACGCAGCCGTTTTCCATTTGATAGCCAAAATAATACTGAAGAAAGTTCAACACAAAATTACATAACTAGCAACTTGACAATGCGACGTTTGCCGAAAGTAATATAAAAAGAGGAATCAATATAAACGTTAGAAATGTTTTGATTTTCACACCTTCAAAATTTTAAATCGAGCGTCTTTTTTGCACGAGGCAAGTAAGCGCTAAAGTGGTTTTTATTTATTTTGTACATAATTTTATAAGAATGAAAAAAAATTAGATTTCAAAAAAGGTCAAAAATAGTCTAAGCCATAAAGGGGTATTTGAAAAAAAATTGTTTCTCATATTACTTCATAGTTACTTAAGTCGTGAAAAAACTTTTTTTTTTAATAGTTTTCGCTTTTATTTTTTGTTATCTAAATAATAATTTTATTGTATTTCCAATCCATACAAAAGGTAGTAAAAGCTTCACTTTATCCGTAGCATATTTTTTTATGTTCATAAAGTAAACTAATTCGTAGTAAAAAATAATCTAAATAGTATCTAAATAAGATTTCACGTATAGCTTCATCCGGTGCAAAGGCAATGGTCACTCTGCGACGAACTCGATCGGTACTACTCGTGAAAGATCGGAGATCACGTGATCACATGACTCGGGATCGCGGCGCGCGGCGCACCAAGCGGGAATGAATTTGGCAAAGAAATGCATGGTTTCGTTCAAATCACCGTCAGAGGGACCTGTATGGGCCAGTTTTTTTTCCTATAGAGAACTTTGCGCGGAATAACATCACGCACAAAATGGAAATAGGTACCGATTTCCACGCGGTGCCGGTGGCACGAGTTTAAAGTTGTTTTATAATGATTACAAACTTGTTATAATATTATATATTATTATAAAACATATATTATATATTATTATAAAACAAGTTTCTTGTTTTACAATAATAATATCATAAGATCATCTTTTTAATGGGGGTTCACCGCACAAACGCACTTTAGAGAAAACCGCCACTGGTCGTAGGTACAACAATTCATATACCTACGAGCAACAAAAACATTAAAAAAATCAAATCACATTAATTTTTACTTAATTAGTCGTATGCTATTGGAATAAGAACAATAAAATAACAACAAACAAAAGAAAATCGAAATAAAATAAAATTATTTCTCATTCATTATTTACATAGAAAAAGTGTTGGACTAATTTGGCTTTAAATGTATCGAAGTTTAAATTAAATATGTCAGCGACATCAGTCAGTTCATTACCCAACCTATGTATTATTTCTACCACAGAATTCGTAGCGAAGTTATTGTTGTAAAATAAAATATTCCGTCTAGTATATTTCGGAAGTATGTGTAAGGATAACAAGTTTATAGCGTCAGGGCAGTCCAACCTTGAATGAATAATTTTATACACTAAAAGGAGATCAAATATAAGCAAAAAAAAATCTGCGTTTTGTAAATTTTAAATTATATTCCTTTAGAAGACTTAAAATATAATTTATTATTAAATATTCTAAAAATACACACACCAGAGACAGACGTAAAATAAACGACTTAACATTTTTATTCAAAATACTTAACTCTAAATTCGACTGTTGCGAACTCCTGCATCTCATAAACTTACGAATACCGACAGTAACTACACGACAAAATACACTATTCTACTGTAGCATTCATAAGCGGAATTACATTGCCCACTCTCCGATACAACGATTTCACACTATGGGAAATAAGTAGGTACTTAAGTGATGTTGACATATTTAAAAACTTGGCGAATTTTTTGAATCTTGTAAATTAAAAAAAACTTATTAAAAACTTATTCCAAAACTATTCCTAAACATATCTGTATTTTTGTAAACCTATGAAATCGCTGTATTTTTGTATTTTTATGACTTGTGTACATTTTTTATCTAATTTTATTTTCATTATTTCTTTACCTGTTTAAAAATCATCTGTCATGAATTAATTGTACTACCAAATATGTAAAAGCCCTTTGGGCGTTAAATAAATAAAAAAATAAAAATAAATACACAGTAAAGTAACAACCCAAGATAATATTATAAGTCACTTCTGGTTGGAAAAAAGGTAGTAGGTAGATACAGTGCAAGTGAAATAACACAAAACTGCGCTGGACAAAAAATGTTACATTATTATATTATTTGCGAGAAAATACTAAGGACGGGTTGCTTTGGAAAGTTCGAACTATTTATCAAATATTTGAAGTCAATTTTCACGTTCTGTATAAATAAAGTTGAAAAACCGAATGAATCACAGAACTCGAATAGAACTTTCACAAAACGAGAAAAATAACTTGAAATATTTGATGAATTGTACAAATATTTTGAAACAACCCATCTTAAGTGTACCTTAATAATTTTCTTCAAATGTTGAACCCATATTGTAACCCGAATATGTTTGCACTTCTTAAAAAATAGATTTTTTGCTACCCGATTACAGTTAAAAAAATAAATCAACGAGGGTACTTGTGACCAGCCAGTCAAATTGTGATGACCTGAGGAAGGATGGTGGAACTCCTAAACAAATTTGAAACCGAAGAAAGGATACGGTAATCTCCCAAGTCTAATATCTTCCCAGGTCCCAGAGGAGTGGTTACTTCTGTCAAAAGGATCCCAGAAGATTATGAAGGCATATATCTTATTTAAATGTGTTTTGTGCTCGTGTTATTACATTTTCAGTTTCTGTGTTATGAAATTAAAAAGATGTTTTGACAAAAACATCTGTAATTTTGTTAAATTAATATCTTGGACTGATCAATGGCGTAGGCCCCGAGGAAAAATTATTATTCTATGGTCACGCCTTTTTATTAGAGTTTCTACTATCCTCGCCGAAGATGTGGTGTGACACCGTGACAAGCCTGGGTCTAAAATCTGTCTAAATATTGCAAGATCTATGGACAAACTTTCTTCATACAAAAAGCTCGAAGTTATCAAAGTGAGTGGTTTATTTATGACCTGGGGGTTACCATTAATACTATATTTCGATAGGTGTAAATCATCAATTAATAAGTTAATAAAAACACAATCGGCCTTACTAAAAAATCCCGTGAAAATTTTATTCAATTGACAAACGGCCGCGGATGTGAAAACATTACTAATTAAAAAATTGTTCTTGGAAAGAAATACACACTGTTTACACAGCCTGAGAGGGTAGTTTATCTCTGTTTTAATAATGATGTCTGAACAAAATTCGGAATTTGCCAAAGTATTTTGAATGTTCTATATATTTCTTATGTCTGAAGGTGTCGTAAAAACAAATACCATTTACAAAAACTAGATAAAATTACCTTTTAGATTTGTGTATTTGAAATACACTTTAGTTTAAAAAAAACTGCCATATTTTAAGATTCAAACACGGAAAAAATGGAAAACAAAATTCTTACCAAAATATTTTTGATGAAAGTGTAAAGAAATTAAAAAATATCGAAATTTAAAAAATACAGTCCTTTTATATAATGAATTTGAAATGAAACTATCACCTCACTTTTTCCTCGTGCATACAATAAAAAAATTCAAAGTGTTCTTTAACCACTGGAACGCTTTTTGTCGAATTTCGGTACAATTTACACAAACTAAGTTTGCTAAGTTGTCGAATTACACCAAATTCTACCTAGATGCATTAAATTTTTTTTTGAAATATTTTCAAAAACTCCCGCGATCTGTGATTTGCATAACATGTAGTTGACAAAATCCTTTAGTGCTTTCTCCAGAGATGTCTCAATTCTTTTTTCCTGTGATTTAATTATGGAAATTTCTAGATCGATTATTTTCGCTGCAAATCACAATGTTAAGCGTTCTGCGTCTATTCAAAAGACTACAAATGCGCGGGCGCAACGCCATCGCCACCTAGCGGCTATGAATGAAAACAAACAATTTCACGAAGAAATCATGACCCTTTACACTGTTGCCAGATTTACAATGTGTTTTAAAGTGACAAACCTTATGAGTAATATTTCGTGTAATTTTTTTATATTTAGTGTAAATTTGTTTTAGTGATGTTGCCGCAAAAACACAGGTTATCGGTCGTGCTGTGGTTTTTTTTAGTAAGGCTGAATATATGTGTAAAGCCTGCGTAATCTGAAATAGAATACAAATAAATTTAACATCGCTTAACCCATTTGAAGGTATACCAATTAAAATTACAGGTAAACAGGAATTATATTCCATACGTTAGTAATGTTGCAATAATCAGTTTATTTTGTAAGTATGAAATTAAAACATACAGGTGGTGCCTACGCATCTATTTATTAAAATAAATTACGACTAAGGAGTTCGACACCTTCAAAATAAGTAGTAATTTCTGTGAGATGATTATGCACATAAGTTTAAACATTCTGTTAATGACCTAAGATCGAAACAAGTGTCGAAGTTTGACCCCTCGGAAACAGGTTGTGGAAATCATAAGAATTTTAATTGAATCTTTAAATTTATTGATGTTTAAAATGTCTAAGAGTAAACACTTAATAATATGTAATTAGTTTTTAAATGATTTATAATGTTTTTTCTTAAATGATGAAATAAAATAATACCAACATTTCATAATTTTTCAATATTTCCTACCAAATGACGCGGATTAGTTGAAGGTACTACATTTTAGGTAAACTCTTAATTAGGTGCAGAATATCAAAAAAACAGATTTTCAATGCCAACGAATTTAACGAATTAACCCCGTAGATCCGCAAATCGGTTTGATTTTTAATTATAGTAATTATAAAATTGCATACAATTGGAATTTCTTACCCGCTAAGCAACTGCAAGTAGCTTGTAGCTATCTAATAATTAGTGTGTGTACATACTGCACATATATATAAAACTAGAAAAGGGGATAAGACAACTCTATGTAGGTATGGAGAAACAATAACATAAATCACGAACTACGTTTTTTTAAATAAGTGAATATTTTTATCCAAATTAAACTGAACTAATAAAAACTAAGTAAACCATCCCTAACAAAATAAGTCAAAAATCGCCGTTATAGGTTCATTTGAAAATGTTAGTTACTCTATTTTTTATGTATACCAAACAAGAGTCCCAGCTACTCCCGTCTGGAGCCAGTGAGACTATGGCATCCCCAATTGGGGAATGTTGTGAGGCTGGAGGTAGTGGGGAGGGGAAGGAGATGGGGAAGAGGAAGGCGGGAAAACACCTGGCTATTCAGATCTGGCCACCAAACACAACTAAAGCCATTTCAAGCAACGTTTCAATTCTGAATGGTGGTCTTGCACCAGGGCGATACTGAGAGTATCTTCCACTCTGGAACGTGCCGCAAATGTACTACATATTATTTTTAAATGAATTAATTGTGAAATAACACAAATCAATCAAATAACATTTTTTTGCTCACGCCGGGATTCCATCCCGCGACCTTCGGATTGTGAGTCAAGAGCCTTACCCCTAGACCTAGACTACGGCGACCGTCATTACTCTGCGCGTATTACTCACATTTATGGATAATCATGACGATTTAATGCAGTATCGTAGATATTATTTCGTAAAGAAATTATTTTGTCACAATATAAAATAATAACGATTGAAACAAGAAAACCTCCCGGAACGACACTGCAAGAACATAATGCAAGGGCATATTTGAGAATAAAATTATTCCCGAGAGTTGTCGGTATGAGGAATTGCAAAACTTATTGCAAGTGTTTGCATTCTTAAATCCAAATCGCAAAAAACGCGCGAATCAAACTGTAGATAGAAAGTAACGTAAACACAGCGTACTCAAACACATTTGATAAGATACAAATAAATATAGTAATTAATCCGCACACAATATAATCAAATTAATAATTGCATTGCAGGCTTGTGGCCTTCATAATAAAATAATTTCAATAACAATTTTCTTCATGAATCAATTTAATTGGAAGTTAAATAATAAAAAACGACATTTGTAACTATGTAGGTGTGCAATTAATAATTTTAAATAGGTGCAGGAAATAAGAACAGAATCGTATATTTACGATGGACGTACGACATGAATTAAAATATAAAGTACTAGCAAACCCAGCCACACGTTGCTGTGGCTAACGAAACACAACGCCTTTACCCAACGTTTATAAAATCCACACCACCCGCTTGCCAGCTGCCCGCTGCCTGAATTGAATATTTGCATATAAACCTTCCTCTTGAATCACTCTATCTATTGGTGAAAACCGCATGAAAAACAGTTGCATAGTTCAAAAGATCTAAGCGCACAAACATTTTGAGCGACTTCACTTCATACTATGCAATGATGAATATTTGAATTTCTCGACTTTTCTCTACTATAATAAGCATGTAATACATATAAACCTTCCTCTTGAATCACTCTATCTATTGGTGAAAACCGCATGAAAATCCGTTGCGTAGTTTAAAAGATCTAAGCGCACATCCATTTTGAGCGACTTCATTTTATACTATGTAATGATTAGAACCAATTACGCGTTGATTCATCGTTTGCTGCACAATGTACAGAGTACAGTATTCTGGTATAATTTGATATAATAATATTGATATGAAGGTTCTCGGTAAACTGAATACAAATAAAGCAAAGCGCGACTATTTAAAAAAGTGTTCTGATCAAGTCGATGTCGTTATTATGGTAATCGAAATATGTCCACATCTTCAAATTAACAACTTTATAAATATGATGATAGTATAAAACATGAGTAGCATGCTGAAGACACCTATTAGATTGAAAATAAAAATAAATAAGAAGATCGAATTAAATTTGTCGGGGTCAGCAGTGATAAATATAATCCATAAAAACGATACGAACAACAAAAATGTGTTAATTAGATGAAGCAAAGGGCACCATGATTCGGTTTAGTTGGTACAGTAAACGGTTTTGACCAATTTAAAAATTGGTCAAACCCACACAATTTTAAGGTGGCATGTTACGTACTTTTGCCGATTTGAATGATTTTTTTTGTAAATATTGCATTTCATATCACATAAGAAAAAGGAGTGGGGAAATGGCAATAAATACTTATATTATTTTTCCGATTTGAATGATTTTTTTTGTAAATATTTCATTTCATATCACGTAAGAAAAAGGAGTGGAGAAATGGTAATAAATACTTATATTAAGGAAGAGATGATAAAAACGATACATATATGTAGTATGTTATTTTATTTTAGGTTTCAATATTTTTCTTCCGTATCATACGAGAATAACTTTTTTTACATTAGCTCCAGGAGGCTTTGAAGAAAATAATTACCCTCAGGGTCTATGTCATGGTGAGGGTGTTTTTAGGAAAGGAAGGAGAGAAAGTACCGGGAAGGAAAAAGGTATGATGGGTGGGTAGGAATCTGGGGGTCAGTGTGTCTAGAAGTGATGGATGTATGAATCTATCCCTCTTACTTCGGTACAAGGCGATGTTCCGAGATTTCTGTTGGAGAGGTCAAAAAGTCTTCCTCAACCAGTCTATCCCGATCTGGTCTGCCACCTTCGACCAAGTATCCTGCCATACAGTTGATGGGCAAACGCATCTGCCGCCAAGATCCCACACAATTGACAACATTGCTTGAGAAATGTGGCTTATTCCTTTCTAATCAGCTTCAAAGGAAAAGAAACGCGTTTAACATTAATTTAACCAGCCGAGAATTCAAATTTCGTCGAACGATGATTTTGCGATCGTACCCTTGCAACTGTACAGGGCGGTTCCGATGAGAAAGATTAATTATTCTCCATACCAGCTTTTTAACATAATAACTCAATATCGATATTATTTCAATCAAAATTTGCTATGATAAAATACCCACATTAAAAAATGCTCAAACTCGTTTTGATAAAAATATACTTTTTGTAAATATTTTATGATCATAAGTATTTATAATTTTTCAATAATGTCTATAGGGTTGAACGGGGCTAGTTGAACCAAGGGGCTTATTAGGCCACGCCAATATCTTCGGAGCCGAAAGACTTACAAAGAATGTCAAACACATTCTAGCAAGCTAGAAGTGTGGGGACGCGGCAAGTATTCAGGAGGCGCATAACGTCCGTAGCGTGTTGCACGGGGATTTTGTGTGATTTTTGCTCTAAAAGTAAAAAAGACGATCGACTGCTTTTTTGAAAATAGATACCAAAGAAAAGAGTAGGTACTAAGTCAAGGTAAGTCGATTTGAAATTGGTGTTTATTAACTGTATCTTGTCAATTGTAAAATTGTAATGCATTTAGTGGTAGGTATATGAGTTACCCGATGAAATTTGCAATAAAACATGGGTGGGGCTAATTGAAATGGCTCATTTAGATTCCTTACTGTAATTTTATACGTAATTTTCAGGAGAAAAGAGGGGTTGTTGTCACGCCTGTCGAAAGTTGGCATACCAAAAGTGCACATCTGGCACTATTCCAATGTATATCTGCGTCAATTGTGACAGCGATATCGATTAAATAATTCTAAGAAAATATATCAATTTTATTATATTAGTTTTTTTAGATAAAATAAAAGTTCTATTACCTAATTCTGTATTCTATCATTATTTCAATAAATTTAGTTTGATAACTGACATAAATTGTTTTATTAAACCATGAGTGTGAATGATGATACATATATGACACTATATTGTTCAACAAGCCCCGTGGAATGGTTCAACAAGCCCCACCTATTAGGCAAGTTGAACCATTTCTCCTTCTGCGTGAAAATTGAAATATCTTGCCTAAGGTCAATGTTTTATATCATTTCATGAATATCGTTATAAAGCCAGATAATGAAACTATCTTAATAAATTGAAAAAACAAAAATATCTATAAGAGTTTAGAGTCTGGGGTCAAATTAGCAAAATCGTGTTCAACTAGTCCCGCCCTACCCTATAAGCAAAATAAGAATGTAAAAAATCTTATATAAGTATATTAGTTTGTAAGACCGTAAATAAATAGACAAAATGAAGTATTTTCGTCACAAAAAAAGGGCGCGGATCTTTTTTTATGATTTTATTTAAACGAAAATTCTGAAAAGTAGCTTTCCCAAATAATTTACTGATGTATTTTACTGCATAATTATATGATTTGAAATGCATGTTGTATAATACAAAATTTTGTTTGAAAATTTAACACATCTGCCAACGACCTACGGTAAACCCTTATTGTACCTACTAAAAATGGAATATATTTTCTCAAAATTTAAAACAGAGCTTTACCAGATAAAAGAACATTCTTTAAAATCAATTTATAATTTTTTGTGGAAAAGAGACAACACGTCTAAAATTTGATTTAAAAATGACATATTTCCGGTTGTGTCTCGTTATTCCCTCTTAACTCATTTTCCGTAAAATGTACGGCTCATAATGCTAAATTATCTCTACCTTGCCGAGAATCAAAAACAACAAAATCTTTTTATTACACCTAATGTGTTTGGCGGGCTATTTCCTCTATACAGAATTCATTTTTTTCCTCAATAATTTAAAAACGGGTTGCAAAAATACATGCCAATGAAAACCTGCCCAAAACTACTTTAAAGCTATAATATATACCTACGCATAATAAAAATAAACAAGAGATAAAATATTTTCCTATCATTTGAGCGAGTAAAAAAAAATTATGTCGCCAGTAACATACATATTTTATAATAATATTTTTTTTAAGTGTTAAAAAGAGCCGTAACCTTGACACCGTAAGCAATTAAACAAACATATTATTATTGTGACAAAAAAGCAACACATACATTTATTCATAAAAAGATATATAAAAAAATAGTGTTTTTCAACACATTCACATTGCTACCAGCAGAAATAGAAAAATATGTTTTATAGTTTTTGCCCCATTAACGCGGTTAGCCAATTAAATATTGTGTGAGAAAGATTGTAGCAATTTTCATGCGGGTTTCGATTTTTAAAAGTTCGATAGAAAGGGAAAGGAGCACAGAAACAGCAGAAGATATTTTACTCCGCAAACGAACTGCAATCGGTTAGTTCACTGAAAGAGTTATTGCTGGTTTCCATTGTTTGTAAATTGCAAATACCTAATATGAATTCGCAATGGAGTTTCACACCGTTGCATTCTACTTCGTGTGAGCTGATTTAATAAGTGCACTTTTTCGATTAGGAATGCATAATACAATTATTAGAACATTGGAAGTTGATTACCACCGAAGCGCATAAATTAAAATTAAGCATTGTCATGAAAATAATATGAAAAATATAAATCGAAAACGTTACTGATAGATAAAGACGACTGTTGTAGGCAAAACATTTGAATACATATCCTACGGGTTATTTCGAAAAATTTGAACATTTCATCAAAAGTTAATTATTAAGTTATGTGTCTATTCAAGTTCTGTTATAAGCAAGTTCTTTCATAAAACTTAAATAATCACAGAACTTGAATAGAACTTTTAAAGAACATGAAAATTAACTTAAAATATTTGATGAATTGTTAAGATTTTTTGAAACACTCATCCTAAATGTTCAATCAGCAATTAAAATACCGAAGACGTAGATTCATCAGAATATAACAGTATTATAATTGTCAACAATGAGGGTTGTGAGATCGAGCCCGTGGCAGGGCGAAAGATTTGTCATTTTATCATTGAAAAAATAGTGGCGTTGCGAGTTAAGGTGTTGTGATGATGCTTATAGACTTTGGTAACCATAAATACTTTAACTAATGAACCAATCGTAATCACTTATTAAACATTCAATTTAACTACTTGAAAAAAATTCTCTCACCTGTATTTATTTAGACTCAGACCGTGGCCTTGGTGAGATGTTCCTAGGCATTTTCTTAACTATTTCCTGCTAGGGCACCATTTTGACCTTCAGAACCAGGGAAGGAAATTCATCCCATTAAAAATAAATAACATCGTGATCTTTGAAACATTTGGCAATGATTTAATAATAACACCCACTTTTCCGAAACTAAGAAAGTTTGTACAAACGCCTCGTTAAAAATTACAAGTGTTATTCATTTGGACGCTTGAGGAAACCCAGTAAAACTTCGTCAAGTTTAATGAATACTTTGTTTGTGTCGAGAATTCAGAATTTGAATGAAATATGAGTTTGCGACTACGGAAAGGTGTAATTAAATACCTATTTAGAAGAGATAAACTAGAATAATTTGTATTATTGTAGAAAGCAATCACTTTGTGGTTTGACATATTTAATAAAATAAAATACTGTTTTGTTTAAAACCACGAGTTTTATTAATTTTTTTGAACCGACCGGTTTCGCTTTACTCAAGCATCATCAGGGTACAAATTAATACTAAACAATAAGTCATAATGTGTGCTTATATAAGACAAAATATAGAGGGAGAAAATTTTTTTAGAGAGAGACAAAATATAGAGGGAGATAACATGATACAAATATAACAAACACATCGACGGCCATAAAATACATTAACCTAAGTTCGCAAGTAATGGAAAAAACCGAAAGATAATTATGTGACTAATGGGTTACAGTAATAAATTTGGAGGAACAAAGCATCAACTGACATGGTGGTAAGGAGCACTGGGAATTTTTTTTATATTAAGGGTTTATTGGAAACAGACCTAATATCGGACTACTTGATATGTCTAATTGATTATTAAGTATATGACTTTTGGTTTTTACAGCTTTTTTAATTTCTAGTGCCTCTAAATTGTTAAGTCTGTTACCATGTCCGTTTTTATGTAAGATTTTAGCACCGGTGCTATGACAAAACGTATGATCTTTATCGATCAAATGGTTGGCGAATTCTGAAAAACCGTTATTATTGAGGCAACGAAGATGCTCCTTTATCCTAATATTAACATTACGTGTTGTCTTACCGATATAAAAAGCCGAACAATTATTACAATTTAATTTATATATTCCCGAATGACTTAATTTGTTGTCCTTATCTTTAGAATTAATTAGAAATTTACCTAGATTGTTATTCGTATAAAAGGCAGGTCTGACTTCAGAAGGAAGGTTTTTAACACTTAAAGTAGAAAAATTATTAATGAATAAAATTCGCCGCCATTGATAATTAATATTATTATCATTGATTTGATGACAAGGACTAGCGAATAAGAATTGATTAATGGCTATTTGTTTTAGTTTTTTATTTAAAATTAAATCAATAAGATATGGTTCATAGCCATTATTTACCGCTATTTTTTTAATTAATTTAAGTTCATTAGCAAAATTAGTATCGGACATTGGAATTGTAACTAAACGATGAACCATTGAATGGAATGCGGAGTGCTTATGTGAAATCGGGTGATTAGAGGTGCTGTGTATTACAATGTCAGTATAGGAGGGTTTACGAAATATGTTAAAATCAATTTTGTTATTAATGATGGATAAGGTAAGGTCTAAAAAATTTAAGGTTGAGTTTTTGCCTATCTCTAATGTGAATTTAATCTGATTATGAAAAGAGTTTATAAGATTGAGGAAGGAGTTCAGTTGACGCTCAGTCCCTGTCCATATACAAAACACATCATCAACGTATCTTTTCCAGTACAAAAGATTTTTAATAAGAGGTGAGGTACAAGATAGAATTTTATTCTCTAGGCTATCCATGAATATATCAGCAATCAGAGGACTGGTAGGGCTGCCCATAGCCAGACCGTCACGTTGCTGATATATAACATTATTAAATTGAAAATAATTTTGATTCAGGCAAATATTAAACAAGGAAGTTAAATCTTTTATAAAATCTGTAGAGAGGTCCGAACTATTTAGTAAATCAGAAATTAAACATTTACTCTCTTCTATGGGAACATTAGGAAATAAATTTACAACGTCAAAAGAAATTAGTTTAGAATTACTAGGGAGAATCATATCTTTCAATTCTTCTACTAATGAAAAAGAGTTTATAAGGGTATGTTTCGGTGAAAAAACATTGGTATTTTGAAACACATTAGTAATAACGGATGATATTTTAAAATTTGGGGCATTGCAACATGAAACCACTGGCCTGATGGGGTAATTGTTCTTGTGTATTTTAAGGAACCCATATAATTTGGGAGTTTTGGGATTTTTAGTTAAAAATTTAACTTTGTGATATGATTCATCTTGAAATATTTTAGTTTTACATGTTTGAAGGGTTTGTTTCACATTTTCTTGGAACTTATTGGTTGGGTCTTTCGCAAGTATTACAAAATTGTCACTGTCGATGAAGTCTGCTACTTTAATATTATAATCACTTCGAGGAATTACGATGACTGTATTCCCCTTGTCCGCTTTCGTGAGGATCAAATCTTCTTCTGCTAGTTTGGCACGAATATTCTTCATTATTGTCAACTCCGGATTTGGGTTAGGTTTAAATTTAGGTATTATTTTTTGTAAGGTTTCAGCACATTTGTAATAGAATTTTTTTGGTTTATTACATAGAGCTGTGTCTATATCCACCGCGACCTCTTCTATTGCAGCATTAAAGTTATTATTAGAGTATTTAAGGTTATATTTTAATCCCTTTGCCAATAGGGACATCTCCTCAGGAAGAAAATGTACAGAAGACAGATTCTGTACACGGTCAAAAAATGTATGGACCGGCTCCGGGTTACTATTATTAATATCCGGACTATTTACACGGCACAAAATCTTCAGTTTTTTATTTATTGTATTAAGTTTATTGAAGGATTTAACTGAAACTAGGGATCGAACTTTGTCGTCGAATAAGTCCCACTCGACAGGGTGCAACTCATGCACTAGTTCAGTATGTAATAGTTTTAAATTAAGTTTAATATTATTACGTCGTTTGTATGCACATTTTAGATCCTCTCTTAACCACGCTAATTTAGCTTTATACATGGAAGATTGGGGAATTGATGATTGATTTTTGGCGCTTTTGAACTGCGCATTAAGATAGTTAGGAAACACTTTTGTTTTTAGGCACTGTTTAAAAAAGTATATATTAATACACATCACTTTATACTTAATTGAGAAGTTTTTATACATTTTTGCTTTTTTGGCCGTACTCGCCAACTTAATATTATTGTAGAAAGCAATCACTTTGTGGTTTGACATATTTAATAAAATAAAATACTGTTTTGTTTAAAACCACGAGTTTTATTAATTTTTTTGAACCGACCGGTTTCGCTTTACTCAAGCATCATCAGGGTACAAATTAATACTAAACAATAAGTCATAATGTGTGCTTATATAAGACAAAATATAGAGGGAGAAAATTTTTTTAGAGAGAGACAAAATATAGAGGGAGATAACATGATACAAATATAACAAACACATCGACGGCCATAAAATACATTAACCTAAGTTCGCAAGTAATGGAAAAAACCGAAAGATAATTATGTGACTAATGGGTTACAGTAATAAATTTGGAGGAACAAAGCATCAACTGACATGGTGGTAAGGAGCACTGGGAATTTTTTTTATATTAAGGGTTTATTGGAAACAGACCTAATATCGGACTACTTGATATGTCTAATTGATTATTAAGTATATGACTTTTGGTTTTTACAGCTTTTTTAATTTCTAGTGCCTCTAAATTGTTAAGTCTGTTACCATGTCCGTTTTTATGTAAGATTTTAGCACCGGTGCTATGACAAAACGTATGATCTTTATCGATCAAATGGTTGGCGAATTCTGAAAAACCGTTATTATTGAGGCAACGAAGATGCTCCTTTATCCTAATATTAACATTACGTGTTGTCTTACCGATATAAAAAGCCGAACAATTATTACAATTTAATTTATATATTCCCGAATGACTTAATTTGTTGTCCTTATCTTTAGAATTAATTAGAAATTTACCTAGATTGTTATTCGTATAAAAGGCAGGTCTGACTTCAGAAGGAAGGTTTTTAACACTTAAAGTAGAAAAATTATTAATGAATAAAATTCGCCGCCATTGATAATTAATATTATTATCATTGATTTGATGACAAGGACTAGCGAATAAGAATTGATTAATGGCTATTTGTTTTAGTTTTTTATTTAAAATTAAATCAATAAGATATGGTTCATAGCCATTATTTACCGCTATTTTTTTAATTAATTTAAGTTCATTAGCAAAATTAGTATCGGACATTGGAATTGTAACTAAACGATGAACCATTGAATGGAATGCGGAGTGCTTATGTGAAATCGGGTGATTAGAGGTGCTGTGTATTACAATGTCAGTATAGGAGGGTTTACGAAATATGTTAAAATCAATTTTGTTATTAATGATGGATAAGGTAAGGTCTAAAAAATTTAAGGTTGAGTTTTTGCCTATCTCTAATGTGAATTTAATCTGATTATGAAAAGAGTTTATAAGATTGAGGAAGGAGTTCAGTTGACGCTCAGTCCCTGTCCATATACAAAACACATCATCAACGTATCTTTTCCAGTACAAAAGATTTTTAATAAGAGGTGAGGTACAAGATAGAATTTTATTCTCTAGGCTATCCATGAATATATCAGCAATCAGAGGACTGGTAGGGCTGCCCATAGCCAGACCGTCACGTTGCTGATATATAACATTATTAAATTGAAAATAATTTTGATTCAGGCAAATATTAAACAAGGAAGTTAAATCTTTTATAAAATCTGTAGAGAGGTCCGAACTATTTAGTAAATCAGAAATTAAACATTTACTCTCTTCTATGGGAACATTAGGAAATAAATTTACAACGTCAAAAGAAATTAGTTTAGAATTACTAGGGAGAATCATATCTTTCAATTCTTCTACTAATGAAAAAGAGTTTATAAGGGTATGTTTCGGTGAAAAAACATTGGTATTTTGAAACACATTAGTAATAACGGATGATATTTTAAAATTTGGGGCATTGCAACATGAAACCACTGGCCTGATGGGGTAATTGTTCTTGTGTATTTTAAGGAACCCATATAATTTGGGAGTTTTGGGATTTTTAGTTAAAAATTTAACTTTGTGATATGATTCATCTTGAAATATTTTAGTTTTACATGTTTGAAGGGTTTGTTTCACATTTTCTTGGAACTTATTGGTTGGGTCTTTCGCAAGTATTACAAAATTGTCACTGTCGATGAAGTCTGCTACTTTAATATTATAATCACTTCGAGGAATTACGATGACTGTATTCCCCTTGTCCGCTTTCGTGAGGATCAAATCTTCTTCTGCTAGTTTGGCACGAATATTCTTCATTATTGTCAACTCCGGATTTGGGTTAGGTTTAAATTTAGGTATTATTTTTTGTAAGGTTTCAGCACATTTGTAATAGAATTTTTTTGGTTTATTACATAGAGCTGTGTCTATATCCACCGCGACCTCTTCTATTGCAGCATTAAAGTTATTATTAGAGTATTTAAGGTTATATTTTAATCCCTTTGCCAATAGGGACATCTACTCAGGAAGAAAATGTACAGAAGACAGATTCTGTACACGGTCAAAAAATGTATGGACCGGCTCCGGGTTACTATTATTAATATCCGGACTATTTACACGGCACAAAATCTTCAGTTTTTTATTTATTGTATTAAGTTTATTGAAGGATTTAACTGAAACTAGGGATCGAACTTTGTCGTCGAATAAGTCCCACTCGACAGGGTGCAACTCATGCACTAGTTCAGTATGTAATAGTTTTAAATTAAGTTTAATATTATTACGTCGTTTGTATGCACATTTTAGATCCTCTCTTAACCACGCTAATTTAGCTTTATACATGGAAGATTGGGGAATTGATGATTGATTTTTGGCGCTTTTGAACTGCGCATTAAGATAGTTAGGAAACACTTTTGTTTTTAGGCACTGTTTAAAAAAGTATATATTAATACACATCACTTTATACTTAATTGAGAAGTTTTTATACATTTTTGCTTTTTTGGCCGTACTCGCCAACTTAATATTATTGTAGAAAGCAATCACTTTGTGGTTTGACATATTTAATAAAATAAAATACTGTTTTGTTTAAAACCACGAGTTTTATTAATTTTTTTGAACCGACCGGTTTCGCTTTACTCAAGCATCATCAGGATACAAATTAATACTAAACAATAAGTCATAATGTGTGCTTATATAAGACAAAATATAGAGGGAGAAAATTTTTTTAGAGAGAGACAAAATATAGAGGGAGATAACATGATACAAATATAACAAACACATCGACGGCCATAAAATACATTAACCTAAGTTCGCAAGTAATGGAAAAAACCGAAAGATAATTATGTGACTAATGGGTTACAGTAATAAATTTGGAGGAACAAAGCATCAACTGACATGGTGGTAAGGAGCACTGGGAATTTTTTTTATATTAAGGGTTTATTGGAAACAGACCTAATATCGGACTACTTGATATGTCTAATTGATTATTAAGTATATGACTTTTGGTTTTTACAGCTTTTTTAATTTCTAGTGCCTCTATCTATTCTATTCTATTCTAGTGTCCTAAAACAAATAGCCATTAATCAATTCTTATTCGCTAGTCCTTGTCATCAAATCAATGATAATAATATTAATTATCAATGGCGGCGAATTTTATTCATTAATAATTTTTCTACTTTAAGTGTTAAAAACCTTCCTTCTGAAGTCAGACCTGCCTTTTATACGAATAACAATCTAGGTAAATTTCTAATTAATTCTAAAGATAAGGACAACAAATTAAGTCATTCGGGAATATATAAATTAAATTGTAATAATTGTTCGGCTTTTTATATCGGTAAGACAACACGTAATGTTAATATTAGGATAAAGGAGCATCTTCGTTGCCTCAATAATAACGGTTTTTCAGAATTCGCCAACCATTTGATCGATAAAGATCATACGTTTTGTCATAGCACCGGTGCTAAAATCTTACATAAAAACGGACATGGTAACAGACTTAACAATTTAGAGGCACTAGAAATTAAAAAAGCTGTAAAAACCAAAAGTCATATACTTAATAATCAATTAGACATATCAAGTAGTCCGATATTAGGTCTGTTTCCAATAAACCCTTAATATAAAAAAAAATTCCCAGTGCTCCTTACCACCATGTCAGTTGATGCTTTGTTCCTCCAAATTTATTACTGTAACCCATTAGTCACATAATTATCTTTCGGTTTTTTCCATTACTTGCGAACTTAGGTTAATGTATTTTATGGCCGTCGATGTGTTTGTTATATTTGTATCATGTTATCTCCCTCTATATTTTGTCTCTCTCTAAAAAAATTTTCTCCCTCTATATTTTGTCTTATATAAGCACACATTATGACTTATTGTTTAGTATTAATTTGTACCCTGATGATGCTTGAGTAAAGCGAAACCGGTCGGTTCAAAAAAATTAATAAAACTCGTGGTTTTAAACAAAACAGTATTTTATTTTATTAAATATGTCAAACCACAAAGTGATTGCTTTCTACAATAATATTAAGTTGGCGAGTACGGCCAAAAAAGCAAAAATGTATAAAAACTTCTCAATTAAGTATAAAGTGATGTGTATTAATATATACTTTTTTAAACAGTGCCTAAAAACAAAAGTGTTTCCTAACTATCTTAATGCGCAGTTCAAAAGCGCCAAAAATCAATCATCAATTCCCCAATCTTCCATGTATAAAGCTAAATTAGCGTGGTTAAGAGAGGATCTAAAATGTGCATACAAACGACGTAATAATATTAAACTTAATTTAAAACTATTACATACTGAACTAGTGCATGAGTTGCACCCTGTCGAGTGGGACTTATTCGACGACAAAGTTCGATCCCTAGTTTCAGTTAAATCCTTCAATAAACTTAATACAATAAATAAAAAACTGAAGATTTTGTGCCGTGTAAATAGTCCGGATATTAATAATAGTAACCCGGAGCCGGTCCATACATTTTTTGACCGTGTACAGAATCTGTCTTCTGTACATTTTCTTCCTGAGGAGATGTCCCTATTGGCAAAGGGATTAAAATATAACCTTAAATACTCTAATAATAACTTTAATGCTGCAATAGAAGAGGTCGCGGTGGATATAGACACAGCTCTATGTAATAAACCAAAAAAATTCTATTACAAATGTGCTGAAACCTTACAAAAAATAATACCTAAATTTAAACCTAACCCAAATCCGGAGTTGACAATAATGAAGAATATTCGTGCCAAACTAGCAGAAGAAGATTTGATCCTCACGAAAGCGGACAAGGGGAATACAGTCATCGTAATTCCTCGAAGTGATTATAATATTAAAGTAGCAGACTTCATCGACAGTGACAATTTTGTAATACTTGCGAAAGACCCAACCAATAAGTTCCAAGAAAATGTGAAACAAACCCTTCAAACATGTAAAACTAAAATATTTCAAGATGAATCATATCACAAAGTTAAATTTTTAACTAAAAATCCCAAAACTCCCAAATTATATGGGTTCCTTAAAATACACAAGAACAATTACCCCATCAGGCCAGTGGTTTCATGTTGCAATGCCCCAAATTTTAAAATATCATCCGTTATTACTAATGTGTTTCAAAATACCAATGTTTTTTCACCGAAACATACCCTTATAAACTCTTTTTCATTAGTAGAAGAATTGAAAGATATGATTCTCCCTAGTAATTCTAAACTAATTTCTTTTGACGTTGTAAATTTATTTCCTAATGTTCCCATAGAAGAGAGTAAATGTTTAATTTCTGATTTACTAAATAGTTCGGACCTCTCTACAGATTTTATAAAAGATTTAACTTCCTTGTTTAATATTTGCCTGAATCAAAATTATTTTCAATTTAATAATGTTATATATCAGCAACGTGACGGTCTGGCTATGGGCAGCCCTACCAGTCCTCTGATTGCTGATATATTCATGGATAGCCTAGAGAATAAAATTCTATCTTGTACCTCACCTCTTATTAAAAATCTTTTGTACTGGAAAAGATACGTTGATGATGTGTTTTGTATATGGACAGGGACTGAGCGTCAACTGAACTCCTTCCTCAATCTTATAAACTCTTTTCATAATCAGATTAAATTCACATTAGAGATAGGCAAAAACTCAACCTTAAATTTTTTAGACCTTACCTTATCCATCATTAATAACAAAATTGATTTTAACATATTTCGTAAACCCTCCTATACTGACATTGTAATACACAGCACCTCTAATCACCCGATTTCACATAAGCACTCCGCATTCCATTCAATGGTTCATCGTTTAGTTACAATTCCAATGTCCGATACTAATTTTGCTAATGAACTTAAATTAATTAAAAAAATAGCGGTAAATAATGGCTATGAACCATATCTTATTGATTTAATTTTAAATAAAAAACTAAAACAAATAGCCATTAATCAATTCTTATTCGCTAGTCCTTGTCATCAAATCAATGATAATAATATTAATTATCAATGGCGGCGAATTTTATTCATTAATAATTTTTCTACTTTAAGTGTTAAAAACCTTCCTTCTGAAGTCAGACCTGCCTTTTATACGAATAACAATCTAGGTAAATTTCTAATTAATTCTAAAGATAAGGACAACAAATTAAGTCATTCGGGAATATATAAATTAAATTGTAATAATTGTTCGGCTTTTTATATCGGTAAGACAACACGTAATGTTAATATTAGGATAAAGGAGCATCTTCGTTGCCTCAATAATAACGGTTTTTCAGAATTCGCCAACCATTTGATCGATAAAGATCATACGTTTTGTCATAGCACCGGTGCTAAAATCTTACATAAAAACGGACATGGTAACAGACTTAACAATTTAGAGGCACTAGAAATTAAAAAAGCTGTAAAAACCAAAAGTCATATACTTAATAATCAATTAGACATATCAAGTAGTCCGATATTAGGTCTGTTTCCAATAAACCCTTAATATAAAAAAAATTCCCAGTGCTCCTTACCACCATGTCAGTTGATGCTTTGTTCCTCCAAATTTATTACTGTAACCCATTAGTCACATAATTATCTTTCGGTTTTTTCCATTACTTGCGAACTTAGGTTAATGTATTTTATGGCCGTCGATGTGTTTGTTATATTTGTATCATGTTATCTCCCTCTATATTTTGTCTCTCTCTAAAAAAATTTTCTCCCTCTATATTTTGTCTTATATAAGCACACATTATGACTTATTGTTTAGTATTAATTTGTACCCTGATGATGCTTGAGTAAAGCGAAACCGGTCGGTTCAAAAAAATTAATAAAACTCGTGGTTTTAAACAAAACAGTATTTTATTTTATTAAGAATAATTTGTATATATCTAATCTTGGGAAAATCTTCGTATGTATGCCAGATGACTCTAAATTGTCTCCGTTTCAAAAATTTCCGCATTTCAGGTGAAACCACAAAGTAATGTCTTTTTCATCATCTTGAAACATAAAATAAAAACATCTCTAAAGCTGGTAGTTGTGGGGACTGATTAAAAACATCAATATAGATAAATATGTAGAGCAACCCTATTACATTTAGTGAAACAGATTGATAACCTAATTATTATAATTGTTTTCTTTAATGCATGTAATGTTATTAATCTGTAAATGTTCCTAATAAAACAAAATAAAATAAATAAAATTAGAGAAATTTAGATACAGTTTTTACACAGAGGACACGTTTTAATCATCCGCAAACATCTCGAAGAAAGGAACAAGTCACCATACTTTTATTTTGTGTAAGCATATAAAAAATAACCGTTATTTTTTATATGTTTCTCAGGATCATAATTTCAAGTAAAACTCATCAGTCTAAGGTAAGGTTGATTGCCTTACTCCACTTCCGATCCATGGTAAGGAATCGGTATAAATAAATGATATATTACATGAGTAACAGTAACTTTACAAATAATCGTTGTTCTAGTACCAATGTATCATCGATACATTATTACAGGAACATTTTCGGGTAAAAAAATTTAAAAACCTACATAGATATATAAAAAAATATTATTTATTGTTTGGTGACACATTAACTTGATTACTTAATTTTATCTGGGCACGAATGTGCGTATTTGTGCTTTCGTCTCTTTATTTAATATCTTGCACGGATAAGTACATAGCAATGCCGCACACGCAATGAAAAAGGTAAAGAATTAAAATTGTCATACGAGTATTATTTTCAGACTCCAGTGCCATCAGTGTGTACCATTTTGGCACCTAGCTAAACCTCCTCTAGGACTCTAAGAAAATTAGAAATATTACTTTTCGACTGTGTCCTAAATAAATATGTATCATAGCCACAGAATCCCCAAAGATGACATACATATGTCTTCGGGTAAATTATTTCCATTGGGGCCTCCTGTTTGGACTTAATTTTGAAAAAATAATGTTTGAGACATATTGGGTTTGATTAAAAACTTTTGTACACCTTCGTCGATTGTTTTTACTGGGGGCGCCCTGGGGGCCCCAGTTCGAAGTGTATTGTTTTAGTTACTTGGCAGTGCACCCTGAAAATAGAGTCCCGCGGCTAAACCTTTTGCTGCCTTTCTGTGATTTTTGAATTAAGATGAATTTATATCAATGACAACATTACTATCATACTTAAATGACGGTGCCTATAGTATATTTTTCACAGCGAATGATAATCTAAGTCAAAGGGGAATTTTGAAAAAGTGCTGCTTATTCTTCACCTCTGCCGTTCCAAAGTAGATATACCTAATACTTCTCTTGAATTTCAAAATATTCAATAAATTAATTGGGTAATTGGTTGACCTGAAAGTAAGGTTTTCGAAATCATCGCTGACATTTAAATAATGTGCAGTATCTCAATCAGACACTGCAATGCGTGTGATTTTGCAAAGATTTAATAAGTTTTAAACGCACAAATAATAAATTACTTGCTGTAGAAATACACTAGGCACCAGGCATTAACCCCTCAGACTATTGACTATAGACTTTGAAATCGTTGTCTACCTTACTATCATAGTGATAAATATGATCTAAACTATATTAGACAGAGAAAACACCAGTTATATGCATATTCAAATCAAAAAGCTAACCACAAAATAAATCAAATATACCTACACCTTCATGAAACCAAGTTTCAGATCTCCAATTTGAAAAAAAAATTAAACTTAGTGAATTTTTAATAAATCATTTTTACAATAAAATACAAAAAAGTAAGGTGATTATAACGTTCAGACATAATACCTACTCGTACATCTGTCTAATAAAATATGTCTTTTTTATGTTACCAGCAATTTCAGTTATGAAAAAAGGGAAGTGAGCCATTTTTAAAACTTTATAAAGTTCCATTAAAATTTTTATATTTTAAAATTACGTTTCTTTTCAATAATAAAATTTCATCAACTTTCAAAAACGGTATATCGTTTTTAGATACGTTCACAAATATTCCATTTATTTGGATTTTATTGCAAAGCGGAAATATTCTGACCTACTGACAGAATATGGTCGAGGCCTGAGGGGTTAAGAAACATGTTTAGAACACACCGACAAGCAAGTGCGTTTACTTGCTTACGTAATATTTCGGAGTTAGCAATATTTCAGGTAAATTTATTTTAAATATGTTAATTAGGAAAACAAGTGGATCACAAGTAAGTGTGAGTTAAAAATGAACAAAAAACTGGTATGGTAAAGTGTGAACATAGTGAATAAATGGCACGGAGTTTATTCGCGACCTTCGCGCTGTTTTCTTAATTTAATGATTGAGACGGTCAGTTACATAAGTCAGTTAAACAAGCCGTTTGACGTATGATATGTTGTTGTACAAGGCGTGATTCGGAGTAAGACAATTGCGTAAATTAATATTGTATGATTAACCTTGGCCGACATGGCACCTACCGGATAAACGAGACAGCTCGCCGCGCGAGACCTAAGGATGATACCGGTGGCGGCGAGGTTCTTCTTGTGGTATTTAAACACCACAATTAAATAAATAATGGCGTCACATCCAGTTAATATTTTTTATGAAATATCTTAAAAATCAAACTAATAGAATAAAACAATAAAGTGTATCCCCGTTTCGCCAAAAATTCACTAACAATCTTATGATGAAACGAGCTGAACAAGAATTACTAGAATAAAAATGTACATACGTAACGAATTACGCATCAAGTTGGTTAAGGTGCTTTTCCGGTAAGACAAGAGATCCTGGGTTGGACTGCTTACGACCACCATCTTTTTAATTTTCTGTGTCTTGTTCTGTTTTATATTTCTTTTAGATTTAATAGTATTATCTTCTTCTTCAATCAATGCTATGTGCCTACTTGCATATTTGATCAGAAATCAAACATGAAAAAAGGACGACAAAAAATGCATAAATGTGTTTAAACAATTCGTAATAGAATGTACTAGTAAGATGCATATGTGTATACGCAGCATTAGAAACATTGCAAAATTGATTGAACAAATAAATAAATAATTAAGATCTAACACATTATAAATAACAAAATATAAAAGAAGTGGTAAACGATTGTACCAATAAAGGCCCTTCTGGTATTTACAATATGTTTAGATGAATGTTTTGTCCATGTACGGAAAAAGGTGCGGAAATCATGCACTTACGGTAAACTGCATTCCAAGAACTTTATTAATGAGGTCAGAATTTAACGTTTCACGCAATTTTACACGAGCAGTTGGCATTTGAAGATAATATACGTAGGCTTTTAAAAACATTCATTTTACCTACATATCTACATAGTGTATTTACGCAATGCAAAAAACATTAAAAGACTTTTATGGGTACATGTCCCGGCGCCGGAACTCGATAACGTAAATAATTTCATAAAATCAATTTAATTAGATAGCAACCAATAAAATTAATGTTAAATTAAATACATATTAGCAATAAAACAATAATCTTAAGCATTGATCGTCGAAAATCAGCAGGCAAAGTTGAAATCCTCGGAGTTTGCTGAATGACCATTGTTTTAAATCCAAACACCGACTTATTTACGAAACTAGCTTTTCATTATAATCCTATGTACAAAATTAATAACATAGCAATTTGAAAAGTTGGTCGATCCATCCGTAATTATCAGAATGAACGCAAAACTATTACATTAAAGGGCGCAAGTTATGAAACAGATTAGGTAAATGGATACGCGAACCAAAATATTTAGCAAAAAAAAAAAAAAATTCTTCGGTATATTAGCTGAAATAGAAATTATTAAGTGAAATTTCGAGGTTTCAAAATATTGATAAAGAAGCCTAACTTAACCGCGATGGCTTCCTCGTAGAAACCTTATGTTATCTAGGTAAGCAAATCGTCGAATGTATTCGTATCTGTAGTACTTCACCCAGAAGGAAGAAATTGGCATGGCAGTCAAAACATTTGCACAATTGAAAAAAATAATTGTGTTTATCCCAAAAAATTATCGCGATACTAAGGTATCGAGTCACGATGATTCTGTTAAACTTCAGACAACCTGACTACACCAATATTAAATTATGTTAAAAAAGTGAGATCTGGAAAAAATAACAATAAACAAAAAATTATTACGATATTTAAAAATATGTTTAAAAAAAATTTATATAATCCTTTTGACAAGATAAGACAGTCCATGAAATCTAATACGGCATTTGATTTATTATGAAACTATGCGCCATCTGGGAACGATGGTAGTGTGATGAATGGCTTCCTGTACAAACGCGACACCTGGTCACGAAAAAGAAAAACATGGAAAGCATATCCAAAGTGTAGGTAGAATATGCGATATGTGCCTTTTAATAAACGATCTTATCGAAAGAATAACAGAATGGAAAGATACCTTGGAATTATCTATGTATTATGTATTGTGAATTTCCTTTTAGTCAGGTTATGGAGCTGTTTCGGATTTTACATTCCGTAAGATTTAAAAAACATCAGACAGATTCCTAACATGGAAACCTTATTTGTTAAAAGCAAACACGAAGATGTTATTGTATTATTTAGTGACTGAAACTATATTATTATCATTGGACAATTTGTATAGAGCCGTTTTTGTAAAAAAATCCCCTCAAGGGCGCTGTACAAATATTAGTTGCTATGTAATCTTATCATATACAAAGAGATACAAAAACATACTTAACTTAACGTAATTATTCTCATATTTTGTCATGGACTGTAAATAGTTTTTGGCTTTCTGTACAACAGTTGATCAATGCATTAATTTGAGAGTGTAATATATTTTGTAAATAACTTTAGGTAGATACTAACCGGAAAGCTTAGCTATTAAAATTAGGTTTGCAACTGTACCATTTATAAATAAGATTTTCTGAAAAATGAGATTTAAGTTTTGCTCTTCTGTCGAATCATAATTCCTTATTGTGCTGTGAAACAAAAAACAAAGAAAAATACGACAAACTATAACTGGGGGTTAATACTTGAAAATTCTATGTCAATTTTTGGAAATTCGGTTTAGGTACCAGCTCTAAAACGTCCTTTATTTGAATGGAATGAATTTCTAGATTAATGAAATTATAGCTTATGTAAGGTAGAAATCAAAATATTGTGTCAGTATTTATTAAGTTGAGAAAACGACAAAAAACTTCATTCTTGAGCAATTCACAAATTTGACATAGGCAATTAAGCTAACTTATTAAGCCGTGAGGTTTGATTGATTCATGACTGAAAATAGAAGACCGTCTTTACAAGGAAAACATTGATTACCCATTACATCAGTACGAAACAAATAATAGAAGGCTAGATAATAAGGAGATATTATTGTCCAACGAGAACATCATAACGCTTTTGAATTCCAAAGCCTCCTCTTACTGACCTGAAATTCGGCAGGATTATGCAAGCATTTTGAAGCTATTGTGCTCCTAATTAATTTTGCAACATACAGAGTAACAGAAGAAACGTAAATCTGACAGCACACAGAAATAAAAACTTCTTTTAAAGAAAGTCGAACCGTTCAATCGCAATGCTGCTTTGAGTGGGGTCGAGCGAAATAGCGTGTATTAAGTACGAAGAAAGTATTCCATTGTTATGATAATAATAAGTAATAACCGCAGACTAAATATTATTTAATCGTAATAATGAGAATAAAATAACTTGGTTTGAATATTACTTTATTGTATACATCTTTATTATATATAACCAACCGGTTTGATTCAACCTGAACCTTCACAGGGGCTATAGAAAAACATACTAAATGAATTACAGAGTTACAGCGTATTTATAAATATATAGGTAACACAGATGAGAAAGAGCGAACATCAACTTAGGTGGAGACGAGGGGGACGTAGGTTAGAGAAAGGGGGGGGGGGGGGGGGGGTAAAATTAGGTGTCGGGAAGATAGGTATAAAAATTATATCCTATAATCCGTGGTCATAATCTGTTTTCACGATATTTGTTTTAACCCTCAAACGTTAGCTGAGTAATCGTAAGATACACACCTTCAGGAAATAATTCGAGCAGAAGATATCCTTGCTCAGTTGTAGGTGCTTACCTACCCGAGATCAACGAGACATTACCAGGCCCACTGATCGATTACGAAATAAGCAGTTTCGTATTCAAGTTTTGCACAAGCACAGAAAAGGTCAAAATATGGATGAAAATGAATGAATGAAGGCGCGTGTTTTATTTGGATATAAATAGCTAATCTAATAATAAAAAATATTCTTTGACCAACGTTGGTATTTTGTAATTTTAGCCTTATAGGAAAGATAAAAAACTTGTCTTCAAAATAAAAAAAATGGACAAAATAATAATTACGGCGCAGAAAAGCTTAGAATTAAACCGAACCCATTCTTTGTATCTGTAGTTAAATCGGAAAGGATTTGAAGGAAAGAATAGATTACGAATTATTTTTACATTACCCTTAAGACCTTACGATCTTCCAAGTGTACATTGTTGAGTGTTGTGTCATCCTATTTACAACATTTAACTTCCTTTTGTACCTGTCATTTTACATTTAAATTCATTTGGTTTCATATTCATCTAGCGACTCTTTTACTTACAATTTTACACCTGCGTCACATTTTATCTTCATTTTTATACATCAAAATTGTCTTTATACAATTTTTTCCATGCTTGCAAGAGAAGTAAAAGTGTCGAATTATTGAAAACCGTTTTTATCAATTCCTTGCTTAAATTCAATCATTCCATTTATATAGGCCTTACTGCCAGCATCTAAAATCATCTCACTTTTATTGCAAGTTTTTTTTTTTTTTAATTTTTATTAGTGACTATTTAGTTACAATGTATTTCATCTGTTTGTTTTAGTCCTCCTCACTAGGTGGTCCTGTGCTGAGGCGGACTGGTAGATTTATTTCAACTATTTATAAGTAATTTATCAATATACTAGCTGGTTCTCGGCATGCGTTCCCATTTAAAAGACTTAAATTGTTTCTCCCTGCTTGTCCTTTCCGGTGCGGCCCCTCTCCCGCGTTCCCCGCCTTCCCACTTCCCACTACCCTTTCCCGCTCCCCCGTCCCGCCAACTCCCCTCCCGTGTTAAAATGGTCGTTAAGTTTTCTGAAATTATACAATTTTCTTTCCGTTAGAACCTTCCACAAAGTATTAGAAAACTTAAAAAAAAGATGAATTAAATAGGTAAAATCGTTCTGAAGTTATTTCGTGACCAATGGAAACAGGGATTCATTTTTATTTATATATATAAGTAATATAACACAAGTTAGTGTTTTATTAAAACTAGGGGAACCTACAAACAATACTGTAAGACAACCCCTTGTTCGGAAGAAGAAAGAAGTCATACATTGGAGCTCGATTTACGCACAACTCCAGACCTCCAGAGACCTACAAGCTACGGGAAGTCCGTACTATTCGCTACTGCGGAATAGTAAGGATTAGTGATGTGAATAATTATAACATTTAATGGCTTCCGAAACCATTTTAATAATCGGCTTAAATATTAAATTTAACGCTTTTGGATACCAACGAGTTTTTTCACTCTCCTCTCACAAGTTACTGACATTTTGTTGACATCAAAAACTAATTTTATAGAAATATCTTATTGATTACACCCAAACGCATTTTGGTCAAATGATTTAAAAGAAATTTTATAATCAATAATTATCAGCCTGAAACACTCATCTACATTGAAAAAATCTTCCGAGAAAAGATGCCGCCAACGGGAAGTCTTTCTCGGGAAGACGGAATCTTTTCTCGGAAGATTTTTTTAATGTAGATGAGTGTTTCAGGCTGATAATTATTGATTATAATATTTGTTATCTACCCTTTGCGCTATGCATAAAAAATCTTGTTTAAACGTTAGTTTATCAATTAAAAATTATGATTTAAAAGAAATTAGTAAGTAGATGTATTATACTAAAAAATTTTTTTTTTTCGGGTTCATTTTTTTAAGAATTCATATAAATCTTGATTACACAATCGCTAGAACAGGTACAAGAAATACGACTAACATTGTTGGCATTACCAGGAAAAATTCCGTAGCAACACGTCTCACTTTGGAAAGACCGATATATTATTTTTAATCTAGCAGCTCAGGAATTATAATTAATAACCCCATTACAATACTAATGAGAGATATTATTTCTTAAGTTAATACGGTTACCGGCGACAGAGGTCAAATAAAAATAATAACCAGCATTAAAATAAATATACATACTTGGATATTCTAAGGTACCAGAACTAAGGTCTCATTTATCGGTCGAGGAGGCGGCATATTGAATGTATTAATTTGAAGCCGTTAAAACTGTCTTCAAAAATAATTAAAATTAATAGAATGATACTTAATAATAAACGTACCGATACCAAGGATTTATTTCTGCGCGCTTGAAAATAAGTTAAAGTTTATTAATTGTTTACGAAAATTAATGGGAATGGCATGCTTTAGAAATGTTATATTTAAATTCTTATAAATTCAACGAATGCCTATTTAAAAAAACAAGTAAACTTTATTTAACTTTATGTGTGGACATCACGTTGATACTAGCAATCGAAGGTTACAATTTATTCAGTCGTAACTCTACACTGGCCCGAGTTTTGATTTGAAAATTCTCGATGGAAGTGTCTAGTGAAAGTCTCTGTTGATCATCGTTTACTCTGTTAAATTCACAAGGGTACTCTAAGCAAACGGACGGCAACAAAATTTAAATAGTACAAGTTTACTATCCGTGTAAGGCTCAGAACTAAAAATGACCGTCAACATTACATTGTAGTCTGCTAACTCAAGCAATAACACAATTATTTATCCGCAAATTATAAAGTAAAATATTTTAGTGACAAAAATCATCAAACTTTAATTTTTTAAACTCTACAACGTACACAACAAGATGTCTAGATTGAAAACAAGTGAACGCATTTACAAACGTTTTACCTAAACTTTCAGTAGTTTTTCGTTTATAACTTAAAAATGTGGGGCCAGTTATTCCACAGAATTTAAACATTTCACAAAATTTCAAAGTTAATTTTCAAATTCTGTGAAAGTTCTATTTACGTACTGTTATTATTTCAGTTCTGTGATATAACTGGCCCATAATGGAATAATAACAAAACATGAAAAATAACTTCGAAATTTGATAAAATGTTCAAATTCTGTGAACACCCGTTGCCCTTAGAGTATAAGAACTTTTTTTTACTGGAAACCTTATACATTTTCCTAACTGCCCGTATAGAATTTACAGATAAATCATTCGCAGTCTTGCGTTAGCAGACTAAAATGTATGTATTTTTAATGCTTTAAAGAAAAGAGAAAAAAATCATAACGTTAGGAAGCAGATACCAGACTGTCTGTGAAGAAGAAAACCATTGTAAATGTTTAAAATGAATAGTCGTCAATAAATAACAACAATAAGCAAGCAATACTTGTGGCAGACTTAAGAAGTAATAATAATGGGGGGCAGGGACCGATAACAGCATTTTGCGGTGCAACAAACGACCTCTGGAACTCGTATGGACAAAGCAAGCAGTGTGGCCACTTTCAATAGATTTTCTTCAATATACTACGCCGATGCAGTAAGCCTTTTTATACAATTACTCAGTCCAACAATGCACGGTTAACTCTTAGCAACAATCTGAATTACTGCAATAATTGACGTGATTTATGGTAAATCCGTAAGACTACTTGTATGCATATGTCTACTTAACTTACTTTAACCAGTGATTCCTGACATTATTTGGAGTAAAGAATGGAAATGAAATGTTGGTCTCACCCTGTAAAAATAAGAGTGTCAGCGGCGGACACCGGGCGGGTGGCGTGGATTGGATTTTGTATCCAAATCTCCACTGTGATTGCGAGACAAATTTTGCACACTTGACCTTAAAAACAAGAGAAAGTCAACTATTTACATTTCTAAAAACTCTGTGTAAAGCCTGGGCAACACGAGAGACATCAACAAATAAATTTCATTGGATTCAAAATTCGCCAATTGCAGGAGCCAGAGTTGTTATATGATACGCTGTCTGTATATAACATTATCTAATTGTGACTATTTTTAAAAGCGTGAATATTATATCGATTGAAATATGAAAAAGTTAAAAAAGGTAGAAGATAAAATTAAAAGTGCAAAAGTGTTAAGGAGTTCAATATTTTATAATATTTACGTGGTATGTATTAGCGACCATATTAAACAAAATCGACACATATATTTATATTACGAGTATAATATTTTTCGTAAGTAAACACGATTTATTTTAAAAGAGCACGTAATATCAACTATTTTAAACAAATAGAAAACAATTCAACTCATTTACTTTTGTTAAGTAAACACGATTTTTTGTAAAGTATAATGTAATATTTTTCAAAAAATCAGGAGCCCGCAACCGCCGCGCAGGGTTAAATTAAAATTCGTAGACAATAAGGTATGCTTTAGCATAGAAGGATAATCCTTAGAAGGAGGCAATCAAAGTTTTGAAATGTGATTTGATAAGAAACTGTAAAAAAACCAGAAACCATTGTAGGTAAAGCCAAAGGGACTGCTACGTGTTATTTTAGACTTGAATAGGCCCAAAACGATCAGGAGCTCGAGGGAATTTAACAACTCGGTGTTAATGTGTTTGTATGTTAATTAATACCTAAAACGATTGCGGTCACAAGGAAAAGGTAAAAACCTACTAATCAAATATTCTGATTTGTGTAAATAATTTTTTGTGGTTGTTGTATGTACTCAATAATGTGACATACATAATACGACGCACGTCCGAGGAATTCTTTTGCCAAGGTAGTTGTTTAATTTTTAAAGCGGTATTTTCCAAAGTAATGTCACACATTCACATTAACCCGTTTACTAATAACCACATTTAAAATTTTATACAACTGATGAACAACCATATACCATTAAATAAAGGTTATTGAAGTAAAACTTCTTTACGCACGCTCGACTCTTGGGGGTAAAATGATGAATGCGTTACGAAAAAGAACCATATATTTAATGTGAAATGCTATGAAACGCATATATTTAATGTAAAACGCCACATATTTTTTATTTTTTTAAAAAGAAAGACAAACATTCCCGGGTTTCGAATAACTTAACAATGTTTGAAAATCTCCTACTACCACCACAGAAAGCCGAAAATGTTGCTTGTGTTGTGATGGAGGACTTAGCCAGCCGAAGAAGCGAACACGCGACGCTCGGGTGGGACCCAAGCGCTATGCCCACTCAACCACTGACCGGTCAAAAATATTTAATGTGAAGTTTTACTTCAGTGGTGTGGTCTAAAGCACACTCGTTTTTTTGTTATTTATCATTTATTTTAATTTTATGAACGGAGAATTGTAATAATATTTAAATCACTGAAAACAATATTAGCGACTCCCAAACGAAAATTTGAAACTGAAATATCAGAAAAATATGCGGTCACATCTAGGAACTGAACCCAAGACCGTAGCCTTGACGGGACGCTGCCCCACCACTGTCATGAAGATGGGTCCCATTAGGGGGCATACATTGATTACGTGAGCAGTTTTTATTCCAATCTAGATCCCTCCCCCCCTTGGGGAGAAAAATTTTGGGCCACTTCGTATATTCTTTTCAAGTAACGTGAGATTTTGCTGGACACCCCCCCCCACCTTTTGAGCTCAGGTAATGAATTTATGCCCTGTCACCTCAGTGGTAGAGCAGCACCAGGGCAAGGCTAAGGTCCTGGGTTCACTTCCTAGTTGCGACTATATCTTTTTCTAATTTTTCTGTTTAAAATTTTCGATTGAGAGCCGGTAACATTTTTTTTAGTGATGATAAATATTATTTATCAGTGGTGTAAAATTTAAAACACATTAATTACAACACATTAATTACAATTGACAACAATACTCTTTTGACAGTGTAAACATTTTTCAATCCACTCCCGTCAAAATTAAACATTTAAATTATTTAAAGTGAATTATTATACATAACTATCATCAAATATTAACAAGCAGCACTTATTTGTTAACATAATAGTGTTTTTCATTGCAAATATTTGTGTACTGTGTCAAAAAAAAGCGAAAACAAATCAACAACTTTAAACATTGACAAGCAGTGAATAGTGCCAAATTTATAAACGTGTCACAATGGATGTGCAAAATTTCATCTCCAAAGCAGAAATAGCTGTCAATGCCTTAAATAAGGTACTTTTTGATCCAGCCAACAAATTTAATAAGGATCAAATTTCTAAAATTTCCCCAATTGCGTGTGAAATTTTAAACGCCATAAGTAGCATGTCTTCAGCTGTGGCATCCAAAACTGCCAGCTTAGAAGGTGAACTGCGTGCATACAAGGATATTAGAGCAAATTCTTCCCAAAATAACTTTGACATCTGCGAGGCGATTTCGGAAATGAATGAGCAACAAGTGCGTTCCAAAAATATTATTGTTTGCAATGTGCCTGAAAGTATTAAGACAACAGAAGCCGGCAGGATCTTGGACGACCAGGCAAGTATCACCAGTATAATCAGTGAAATCGACAAATCAGCAAATGAAAATATTTCAAAATTTTATAGAATCGGTAAATTATCAAATAGCAAACCTAGACCAATAAAAATCGAACTAGATAATTCTATACAATCGAGAAATATTCTAAGCAAACGAGGTCTTCTTAAGAACAATATCAGAATCTATCCCGACTCAACTCCGGCGCAGCAAAAATTTCTAAAAGATCTGAGGGTTCAACTGGAGAAGCGGAAAGAAAATGGTGAAGATGTCACCATAAAATACATAAACTCCACGCCCAGAATTGTCCCAAATCTGCCAAAAAACTAGGAAGTTACAAAAATATCCAAGCAATTCCAACTAACAATCGAACCAGAACTTTAAAAATCTACTACCAAAACATCCGAGGACTACGATCAAAACTCGACGACCTACGAGCAGCCCTACCTTCTCATCATCATGACATTATTATACTTACGGAAACCTGGCTAAACTCTGACATCAAATCAACTGAACTCGGTCTTACAAACTACAAAATATTTCGCTGCGACAGAAATGTCAGATCAAGTTCCAAGTCAAGAGGTGGAGGAGTTTTGATTGCTATAAAACAGAAGTTGTCATCTAGAAAATTAACCACGAAACACAATAACATCGAACATCTTTTTGTGCAAGTAACGACTCCTCTCGAGAAAATTATATTTGGAACGGCCTATCTACCACCACTTTCTGACCCTCAAACATACAGAAACCACTGTGAAGACATCGAAACAATTTCATCAAAATATTCTCACTCGAAAATTGTTATCCTTGGAGATTATAACTTACCAAACCTAACATGGAAAGCAAAAAACTGTGGTCTCATCACAAACGAAAGTGAAAACGATCGTGCACGTGAAGTTTTGGACATGGTAAACTTTCTAAACTTTCACCAACATAATTTTATTTATAACAGTAACAATCGCTTATTAGACTTAGCTTTATCAACTATCCTAAAATATCTGTAGAACTCTCAAATGATCCACTCCTACCAATAGATAATCACCATCCTCCCCTATACATTAAATTAAATATTACATGCGAAAATGAAAAAATACCTGTACAAAGAGTCCTAAACTTTAAACGAGCCGACTTCGACTCAATTAACAGCCATCTCTCAAAAACAGACTGGTCGTTTTTATCCGATGAAAACATTGATGAATCTTTAGACCAACTCTATTTATACTTTTCTAATATTATTGAATCCTATGTACCTTTTTATACACCGAGAAGCTATACCTACCCGGTTTGGTTCTCATCAGAGCTTACTGCCTCTCTTCAGCAAAAAAAGAGTCAACACAAAAAATTCAAACAAAGCAAATCCATAAGTGATTATAAAATCTTTAGCGAAACCAGGAAAAAATGTAAAGATCTTTCCAAACAATGTTACAAAATGTATATAACCTCTATCGAGGACACTGTCTTTAAATCCAAAAATCTTTGGAAATTTCTTAAAAAACTAAACAATGAAAACACAGACTACCCGCCAATAATGCAAATGAATGGAACCAGTGCAAACAATACACAGGACATTGTAAACCTCTTTTCGGACTTCTTCAAAGATGTATATGATGAAGAAACCCCAGATAACAAAATACCTGAATACAAATTTAGCAAGACCACACACTTAACAAATTGCCATATCACACAAAAATGTTGCGAACAGAAATTATTTTCCTTGGACACTGACAAATCCGCTGGCCCAGACAACATTCCACCAATATTCCTCAAAAAATGCTCTAATACATTGTCTAAACCACTCACATTATTATTCAACCGTCTCTTAACCCTTGGACACTTTCCAGACCGCTGGAAATCTAGCTTCATTACACCTATCTACAAAAAAGGAGACGACACTAATATAGCCAATTATCGTCCCATTTGTATACAGTCAGTACTACCTAAGCTTTTCGAATCACTGGTCCTTGATGAAATCTATCCCAAATTAATAAAATTAATTGACCAAAAACAGCACGGTTTTATCAAAGGTAGATCTACCGCAACTAACTTAACAATATTTCAAAACTTCATATTACAATCTTTTGCAGAAAATAAACAAGTCGACTGCATATATACAGACTTTTCGAAGGCATTTGACAAAGTATCCCATAAACTACTAATCCAAAAACTATTTGCTCTAGGAATAAGGGGTAACATGCTAAAATGGTTTACTAGCTATTTATTAAATCGTAAACTGTTCGTCAAAATAAAATCTTGGATGTCGAAAGCGTTCTGGGCTACTAGTGGCCTACCGCAAGGCAGTCACCTTGGCCCGGTTTTGTTCCTCATTTTCATCAATGATATAACCAATTGCTTCAATGATGTCGAGGTATTGCTGTTTGCTGATGACATCAAGCTATACAAGAAAATAACGGATATAAATCATTGCCAAATATTACAGTCGAATATTAGTAAGTTTAAAGATTGGTGCATTCAAAATAATTTATTTTTAAATGTAGAAAAGTGTAAAACCTTGACTTTCTTCAGAAATAAAAATCCTGTTTTATTCGAATATTCCATCAATAACACAGCTTTAGAAAGAGTCACGGAAATGAGGGATCTTGGGATCATTTTGGATGAAAAACTAAGTTTCGCCAATCATATCCACCAAATTATGAACAAAGGTATGAAAACACTAGGCTTCGTTTTAAGAACAACTAAAAGCTTTAATTCCATAGAAGCCATTAAACTATTATATGTATCTCTAGTTAGAAGCCAAATTGAATATAACTCGGTAGTTTGGTCTCCATCTTACAAAATTCACATTAATAATATTGAGCGAATACAAAAAAAATTTCTGCGTTTTATAAATTTTAAATTAAATATCCCACTAGAAGACTTAAAATATAATCTATTACTAAATATTCTAAAAATACACACACTAGAAGACAGACGTAAAATAAACGACTTGACATTTTTATTCAAAATACTTAACTCTAAATTCGACTGTTGCGAACTCCTACAACTCATAAACTTACGAATACCGACAGTAACCACACGACAAAACACACTATTCTACTGCAGCATTCATAAGCGGAACTACATTGCCCACTCTCCGATACAAAGATTTCACACTATGGGAAATCAGTATTTAAGTGATGTTGACATATTCAACATCAACTTGGCGAATTTTGTGGATCTTGTAAAAAACTTGTTCCAAAACTATTCCTAAACATATATGTATTTTTGTAAACTTATCAAATCGCTGTATTTTTGTGACTTGTGTGCATTTTTATCTAATTTTATTCTTATCATTTCTCTATCTGTTGAAAAATCATCTGTTATATCTGTATTACTGTAAAAGCCCTCTGGGCGTTGAATAAATAAATAAATAAATAAATTAAGTAGGTTCTTAAAGTTCAGACAAAGTAATTAAAAAAGGAAGGTTAAACATGTTCAATCGCATTCCATAACTTACTTTTTTTTTTTTTTTTTTAAAGACAAACATTCCCGGGTTACGGAAAACTCGACAATATTTGAAAATTTCCTACTACCATCAGAGTAAGCGGAAAATTGTTGCTTGTGTCTTGATGGAGGACTTAGCCAGCCGAGGAATCGAAAACAGGACGCCTGGGTGGAACCCAAGCGCGGTGCCAACTAAGCCACTGACCGGTCTAACTAACTATCATGCTGCCTCACCGCAAGGATAGGCGGAGAGAGGATGGACCGCCAAACAACTCGGTCTTGGCATATATATTCCTTGCTTCATTAACATTCATAATCGTCTCATACATACCCGTCTGTTAGACACACCATTCGTATAATAATAAATATAATGATAAACGAAGGCCTATTTATTTATTAGTGAAAAAAGAAGCTATCCTACATTATCTATCCTACGTGCGAAATACACCTGAGACAAAGAAAACCTTGAATTCGTTTGTTTACATGGCCTTGAAATCAATCATTAATAATAGGCAAATAATACAGTTTAAATTTAACAAAAACGATGTTCAGTTGAGTAGGTCATCTTCTTGCAAAATATTACCTTACATTTTATGGGTCATGTTGGACATTGACTTTGCGTTTGATGTGAGTTTGACTATTTATAACGCCGTGTCGGCGTGCAGAACAAATATTATTTTAAGGAAGTAATAAAACCTTCCTGAAAATAATTTATAAAACTCACCAGTAAATCTTTTTTCTTTAGATTGGGGTCGCCTTAAAAGATTTAAAACCTTAAGCGCCAGCTAGATTATTAAGCCACATTTTGTTTATTATTGCACATATGAAATCAGTCGTGGCAGCTAGGTTTGAGGTACGTAAAAAAAAAGTGATAATCGTTCAACAAAATTAAGGCCCGATAGTAAGGGCTCAAAAAGAAGAAGAAGGGGAAATATGTAAATACGAATATTAGAGGAAGCACGCTAATATTAAAAACGATAATATTTAAGCAAACATTGTGAAAATGTTAAATAAAACACGACTCGTTCAAAATAAAGCAAAAATCTCGTAGGAAATGTCTTAAATAGCATCTAACGAAACACTGTTAACTTTTACATACGTATAAATTGTAAATAAAAGAAAAAAACGTGTATATAATAATTTTCGTAGCATACTTTGCGATTTTGTTCTATCGAGGGAATTTCATATAATTACCGTTTCGGCATGGCACATGTATAGATTTTATCTTCAAAAATAGCATATATTTTTTAAGAAACTTAAAAACTTAAAACTTTCGAGAAAAATAAATTACAAAACGGTAGAAATTCGGAATGCCACGGCTTAAGGCACGCAGCGAAACAAGATATGAGCGCTTTAAGAGGAATATAAACGCTAGAAATATTTCGATTCTCGTGCCTGCAAAATTTGCAATCGAGCGTCTTATTTGCGCGCGGCAAGTAAGCGAAAAAGTGGTTTTTATTTATTTTGTCCATAATTTTATAAGAGTGAAAAAAAGTTAGAACATAGAAAACCTCAAAAATGGTCTTAGCCATAAAGGGGTATTTTTATAAAAATGTTTCTTGTATTACTTCACAGTTAAGTCATGAAAAAACATTTCTTTTAGTGGTTTCCGCTTATTTTTTTGTTGTTATGTAAATAATAATTTTATTGTAATTCCGTTACATAGAACACCTATTAAAAGCTTCAATTTATCCGTAGCATATTTTTTGATGTTGATACTGTAAGCCAATTCGTCATAAAGATTAATCTAAATAGTATCTAAATAGGATTTAACGTATAACTTCACCTTAATGAAATTTATTTGTAATACTGCTAATAAATTGCAAGTTGTTGCAAAATGCATTATTTTGCGGAAAATTTATAGCATTTCGACGTGTCATACATTAATAATAAACTGTAAAATCTGGGATCATCCGATACTCTGCAGTGATATCCGCTTGCCTAGAGTGGGTGTAAACTGTGCGCCCTAATGTTTCAGGATGGGTTGTTTCACAGAATTTGAATGATTCGTCAAATTTAAATGTTAACTTGCAAATTCTGTGAAAGTATTATTCGAGTTCTTTTCATTACTTCATCACGGGTCGGTTGTTTTATAGACATTGATAATAACAATTGAATTCTGTGAAACAACCAGGTTCACGAAACAATACATAATTATTACTTGCGTCAGTATGAGATGAAAACTATAACTTTAGAAGAGCGGACCTCGAAACCGATTTTTCTGTATTATATAAATTTCACAGTGAAAATGTATGTAAAAAAGCCTTAATTTTCATAAAAGAAAGACGAGAAAATAATAGGATATGCTTATTATTTGTTTTTGCATGAAATTCTTTTTTGTTTTTTTTTACATTGACATTTCTAATCCTTTTCACAAAGAAGTACAGAAAAATCAAACAAATTCCAGATAAGCACAACGATACAACCGGTTAAATAAAGATTTATAGTTTTATCAGAGACTTCGGCGACATTGATTGACGAATAAAAAAAAAGATTCTTTAAAAAACATGATAAGATATAGATACCTCGGCAGTATTCTCACGGAGACTCTTGACCCAGATGTAGAGATTAGGTGCAGAATTGAAGCAGCAAGAACTGCGTTCAGTAAAATGAAATCCCTCTTCTGCAATGACAATATCAGCTTAAAACTAGGGTAGAGAATGCTAAAATGTTGTGTGGTCGGTTTTGCTGTATGTTGTGAAAATGGACCTTGAAAATAAATACTATGAACAGGTTAGAGGCTTTTGAAATGTGGCTTCACCGGAGAATGCTCAAGGTCTCATGGTCTGACATGATCACAAACACAGAAATTATCAGGCGGGCTAGAGCAGATAGAGAACTGCTTACATTAATAAAAACCAGGAAAATTTCATATCTGGGTCATATACTTCGAGGGGAGAAATATCGCTTGCTCACAAATGTCTTGGCTGCGAAATATACGAGTGGACCGGCATTAGAAGTGTTAAGGAGCTATTCCGGGCAGCGCAAGACAGAGACATTTTCAAGGGTGATCGCCAACGTCGGGGGACCTGATATGGCACACAAAGAAGAAAAAACATGAAATGTCCTAGATATTTAAGAACAAACAAGTATAGTAGTTTTTACATCAATTTAAACTATATGGCATTCGAACGATTCCGGATTTTTAAAATCGATATAGGTCTCGTAAGTAGACAATAAGCCGAAAGAAGGTTATGACTGCGACTCGGCGTCCAGCACACGACACAAGGGGGTGAAAGGTTAGAGATTATCAGCCAGGGGGCGAGGAGGCGTCAGACGGTGGCGTGGGGCGTGAGGCTTGGCGAGAGTGTGACCGGGAGCTGGTAAAAGTGGGTGAGCGGGTGCCTCCACCGCAGCGTTTCTCAACCTTTATTTTTGTGCCATGCCCCATATCAACCCTTCAAAGGAATAAAAACTGGCACTCACCAGCTAATAACCAACTAGTTAAGCCAACGGTTCTTGAACTTCGTCGCCGATGGAACCCTAAAAAGCTACTGTTTGGATGTTGGTGGAACCCCAATTTTATTGCGATTCCAATTTTACAGGAGATTTCCCAAATAATGAAAACAAGTAATAAAAGTAAACGACAAATGGAGAATAAATCAGGAGTACCGCAGGGATCGGTCCTCGGACCACTATTGTTCATGCTGTATATTAATGACATGGTAAACATGTTTTATTTTATCGTATATATGAGAGATATAGCACAAAAATATACAAAATGTATAATAATAATTGGATAGAAGAAGATATGCAGCAAAAGCAAAATAAAAATTGCTAGTGAAATTATTGAAAATGTTACTGATATGAAATACTTAGGGACTTACATTATAGAAACATAACATTTAACAAGCATGCTGAGTATATAAAAAAGAAAATTGGGAAGAAATGTTCTTTGGGAATAAATCTTTCAAGACAAATCCTCCAAAGTAGAGCAATGAGAATAATACTTAGGCGAAATAGATTTTCAAAAGTAACTAAGTTGACTAACAGTGAAAAAGATGGTGGCCTTGAATGTGACTATATTTATACATATCATAATACTTTTTGAACAGAATTACATACAAAAAGGACATTCACAGACATAAACATTGCTCCCCAAAACATCTAGTGGGGAGGTGTGCCCTACGTTGAGAAACGCTGAGAAAACTGCTCTACCGGTTCTGCCTTGTCTTGCACATGCTGCAGCTGTACCAGCGCCATCCCACCTCCCGCCGCCCAACGCCCACCGCCAATAAGGCCACTCCAGAATATGTGTCGATACCTATCAGAGATGAACGAACGTACCGGACTAGAAATACGTTCACAATTATTTACGCTGGATTATTTCCACTTCACTGGTTTAGGCTCGGCCGTACCGTACTAAATTTTTTTACTCCTGATGTATTTGCCGTTAATGTTTTGCTAATAAAACGCCTCGAATATAGATTTATTACCGCATTTGTTATAGTAGGTACTCGTAAAAAAAAATACCGACCTGAATTAGTTGCGATCCATTCTCGCGTAGGTTCGGTAACTTTACTGACTTTACAATGACCGTAAGCGAAAGAGAAAGATGCGTAAAACATACGTGCGACAAAGAAAGACGTGCGGGGGGCATGCCGATTTTCGGACGTCAAACTCGCCTATTGCGACGATTTCTGTATCAATTTCAGGCCGGTATTAAAGTTTGGCGCTTACTATACTCGGTATCACCCGGGATTTTGGCGTCTCGTTTCTTTGAATGTTAAATTGATATTTCGAAGCTCCAAGCTAGCCGTCCATAATGAAATGAGGCATGGAACTGGCGAGGGTGGATGAAAGTAGACTGAATGCTGTAGAAATGAGATCTCTGCGGCGTATTTGTTGTAAAACGAGAATGCAAGGCTGATGTAAGCGTAATGAGTAAGATTAAGAAAGGGACGCTCAAATAGTTTGGAGCATGTAGAGCGAATGAAAGAGGAAATGAGTATAAGGAGAATATATGACGTGAATGGTAGAAGAAGTCGGGGACGTCCGAGGAAGACATGGCGCGACAAAGTGAATCAGATACTTAAGTCTAGTTATGTCAAGAGTCAAGAATAATAGAAGAGTATGTACGAGACGATATATCAATGTGAACGAGGCAAAGAGTATGTGCCAAAACCGAGTTGTTTGGCGGTCGGTCCTCTGTGCCTATCCCTGCGGCGAAACGGTGTGATGGTTAGTTAGTTAGTTAGCTACAGGGTAAGATGAAAATGACGTTGTGAGATACAAATAGTTGCATCGAAATAAATCACACACAACGTAAATCTTAATGACGCCAGAACACACCGTTCGAGAGTTTTGACTGCATCAGCATACAGATTTGTTGCTTTATAGTTTCTATTTACAGCATGCTGTTGTCGGTTTGTTCAATAACTTGTTCTGTCAAAGCGAGAATGCGGTTGATGGTTAACATGTGACCGTTGACGCAATAAGGAAGGAATATAAAGATGACCCAAGCGGAAAGTTTAAAGATAAATATTTAGGCTACGCGGGGTTATCGTTGAAGACGCCGTCACGGGATTAACGTTATCGTGTGTTCTTCTTTAATCCATGGTTATATCGTCAGGAAGTCGATGTTTGAGAACCGGAATGATTTTTTTTTTGCAAGTAATTTACTAGTTTAAAAATACATACACATAATTGATCCAGCCACCGAAGTCTTCCCAGTTTTATAAATTTTTGTGACATTTAGATACTTAACCCATTGGCCACAAACCCCGGTAGCCTGCCGGGCGTGCAACTCATGTACTTAACCACAAACCCCGGCGCGCTGACGGGCTAGAGCAGGTCCGCCAAAAAACGGAAAAAGAGCAAGACATTAATATTAAAAAAAAAGTAAATGCCGAACGCTCTGTAGGTAATTAATCATTCATTTCGTAGAATTGGAAATATTACGTTTCTTATGTTTTTTCACTGATATTTGTGTTCCAGGTTTTGTATGCAGTCAGCCGCCATTTAATTTCTTCAAAATTGAAAGTGGTTCTAGGCTTATGTTTTTTCACTGATATTTGTGTTCCAGGTTTTGTATGCAGTCAGCCGCCATTTAATTTCTTCAAAATTGAAAGTGGTTCTAGGCTTTTGGCAGTGACCCTACACGTCCCTGATTGTTTTGAGGACTATCATACCAAATTATTTTATCAGTTATTAGTATATATTATGTATGTAAAAAACAAACATTATTAATTTTCGACTTATGAATATTATGTTTTTTTGTAAATTTATGAATAAAAATGTGAAAAAAACTTACGAAAAACGAGAAGCTCATATTTGTACCCTTATTTACACATATTTTCATATTTTTAAAATTTTAATTTTTATGTTTTTATTTAGGGGAAGGTACCTTAATCCAATATGTAAACAAATTTTTTAAAAATAATTCATTTGAATATATGGTTCAAAAGTTACAATCAATTTAGTACACCAATGCAGGTTTTCAATTTTTTTATTTTTTTGCTCATTAATCATGTGGGCAATGGGTAAAGTATAAAGCTCATTGTTATAACGTCTGCGCCAAAAATCCATTTTCTGATACCGGTCCGAAGATACGTCTCAAAATTTTCCTTTCAAAAACATCCAGTGCTTCTGAACAGCAGTCTGGATTTTATTTGGTTTTGTAGGCGTTAATAACAGCGATTTGCGTTCACTATGCGCTTCTGGATTTCCTGTGTGGTATTATTCTCGTTTGTTATCAGGGAGCCCAGTTACACATAATTGATAGAAAATGATAATGTGACGATATTAAAACAATTCATTCTTATAATCATGTACTTTTTCATTTATATTTTAATTTAAAGATATAGGTAGCTACCCCCAATACAAATCTGCCTTTGTGTGTATGGGTTTGTTTAGTTTTTAAGATTTAAAAAAAAAGTTATATTCTTAAGGCACTATTAAGCAATGCAAAATCATGTGATTTTAGTTTGAAAATTTGATCGTTTAGAAATATTTTAGATGCATTACCTGTGAGTAGAGCACATGTTTGCCTACGAAATATTTGTCTTTTTATAAGCACAGGAAAGAATAAAGTATGAGCCCTGTAAAAAAGACTTTAAAGTTCAAAATCTCCCACTTACGAATCATTTTTGGTTTTAATTTTATTGTATAATGTGAAAAATTAAATTCTTTAGAGAATGATCCTAAAACATTTAAATATTTGTTCTCGAGCTTTGCGAAATAAAATAAGGGCGAATTTAAACCTTATCGCTAAATACACAATATTGTTAAGGTTAAGGCCCGTGTTACTGTTAAGGCCCGGCTTCCAGCATTTTTACCGATTTATTACTTATTTTCCTTAAATACTGTAAGTTTTAGAGCTCTTAAAAAATATATGTTATTCTTGAAGACAATTTTTAAATATTCCTCACCTAAACGGCAATTATATGAAATTCCCTAGATAAAAAAATTGCAAAGTATGCTCCAAAAATTATTATAAACACGTTTTTTTCAGTTATGTGAATGAAAAAAATCAGTATTTCATTAAATGCTATTTTAGAAAATCTCCACATTTTTGATCTATTTTAAACGAGTCGTGTTTAGTAAATATTTTCACAATTTTCGCTTAAATATTGTCGTTTTTAATATTAGCGCGCTCTCTGAACATTCGTATTTACATATCTCTCCATCTTCTTTTTTAGCGGGTACCCGCGCCTTAACGACCTGATCCCGAAATTTACACGACGTGATGCATCTTAATGTAGAAAGTAGTAACCTGTCTCAGTTAAGTCATTGTCCGGTGAGGCGGATAACGTTTATGTGGAGGGAAAAATAAAATAATAATCTATAATAAAATAAAATAATAATATTAACATATCCTGATGAAGATAACATTGTTATTGAAACATGTCGATATTGTTTATTAAAAAGTGGTTTATACAAAGTGATCTGTTATTAATTAAATAATAAATAATGCCACAAAGTAATTTTGCAAAGTTTGAAGAAGTAAAATAATAATCGTTTGGGTTGCCGGCAACGAAATCAAATGATCAGTTTTGCGAAAACCGAAAGATGTTCGTTGTATTTAGATTGAATTATTCAATCTCGCCTGTTTTACGCCTTTATCAGATAAGCGAACTGTAATAAAACATCGTTAAAAACACACAAATGACATGCTTTTTGTATCGCTAAACAAACAGTACAAGAGAAGTCGTGATATTCATTCAAGTATTTGCCCAACGCGTTATGCTTGCGTGATAATTTTCCGAGCATTATGACTCTGTCTATATGAAAAACGCTTACGGTTAACAAACCCTTTCTTTGCAAATACAAAATAACACGCATAAACGACACAGGCTGATTACGCAAACCCAGACATGAGGACGAGAGCATTGGCTTAATGAAAAAGGCCACCGAGAATTAGATGATATAATAAAATACAGCAAATAACCACACAAATGAAAGATCTTGAATGCACGCAGCCAACCTTCATAATAATAAAGTGGCATGCTTTTGAAAAATGGCGTTATTAAAAAAAAAATTGCCAATCAAAATTAATTTATACGTAGAAATGATTATAATTTTTGAGTAATGCTTTCCAAGGGCGAAACGCTACAGAAAAAAACCAATTATTATTGAATTATTTTATCTTAATCCATGTTTATATAATATAACCACTGAAAAATGTTGTCGAGGTTAACAGTCCGTAGATTTTTGACACCATCAGGGTTGGTGACGGAAATCTGTTGCGCATGGCAGAAGAAGGTCGACAGCTAGCCGGAATGCAGTAAGATAAATTTAGTCATGTTTGAGTTATGAAAAACCATGTATGGTCTAATTATGAATGAGGAAATCCGAAAAAATGCAAGTCCGATTAAGTGTAAAAAAGATAATGAATGGTGCGCTTAAGTGGTTTTGATAAGTGAATAGATGAAAGGACAAATGCGTGGATTGAAGAAGCGAAATTAAAAGAGGAAGCTACAAGCTAAAAATGTACTCATATGTATTCTTAGTGTGACTTATATCGCTACGAATATTGGAAATATTCATAACATTCGCTTGGCAAACGAAGTAGCGACGAGGTAGCGATTTCGGGAGCAAAATTGTTTTTATTTAATTTAGTCATAAAAACGTATTTTTATAAAGTTGTTTAATTCTATTCATTCGTACATTCCTAACGAAAAGTGATGATGAAAAACCAGGTTAAATGGGTTGCGTTAGGTTAGGTTTTTTAGGTTAGATTTTCGTCTCTTTTAATGATTTTATACATAAGGTCGAAGTCTACAAGTTGAAACCAATAAGAAATTTACATCTGTATGTCAGTTTATTCGCCATCGATGGGGAAAATAGCGATAACAGGCACCTGTAGCAAACCACAGAAATTTTATTTATCTATTTTTGGTTTTACGTTACTTGTTGACTTGCGAGCATTAAATAAAATCTGCGCAAAATAAATAGATTGCGATTGAACTGTGTAAATATCATTTTACTAGATTAAAAGGGATATTGCCACCAGGTTCTGAAAAGGTGCTTATTCATATTTTCGGTGACCACTGAAACTAGTAATTCTGTGAACTTCATTCTAACTTACATGCGCTCTGGCGGAATAAAACGTACTACCAAACACGGCAATCACCTTGATAGGATTGACCGCACACGGAGCACCCAAAAAAATATATAGATAGTCAAAAGAAGACATCGCTACGCCCAGTCAGTGAACAAGGTTAAATACGAGAGTTTGCTTACGTCAATGACTGGGAAAAATATGCGAAAGTACCCATCCACATTATTATTACATCTCATGAATTGTAAATTAAAACGATTGGTTTTTAAAATACGAGGAAGAACAATAATTTGTGCAAACAACATCAAATTTATGGTGTCTCTATAAACAAATATCCTCTTTTCTATCAAGCTTTATCTAAAATTGCTTCCCCTCCATTCAAAATATCATCTCTTCCAAGTCTGAACTTGACTCCAATCTTCCAATAATTTTGAATATTGCCATATAAATAAAATTAATATTTAAATTCACCTTTCATCCATTCATAATTTTAAATGATGGCCAAGAGCACCCTTGAAGGGTGAAAGTCAGAAAAAAACAAAAAATTGTAACTTTTATAAGTAAAACAATGTGTTATATGTCATATTGAAAGGGGGAAAATACTCATGACTTGTGCCTAATCCTCGATGCCAAAGGTCTCAAACTACGATTTAAATATGTTTTACCTAAGAATTTAGTCTCACGAGTTGATAAGTTAGAAGTGGAACAGATAGGTAAGTCTAGAAACCGTGGCCAAACATTGAACCCTTTCACTTTTCTGGGCTTATCTCGGTTAAGTAGCAAACATGAGAAGATATGGAAGGGATAAAAAGGAAAGATACTTTGGGGGATAAAGCCACTGTAAGGCTTGTGAAGCTATCAATGACAACTTTAAAAACCGACATGAAAACTGAGTCAGGAAACGAAAGACAAAAATAATACTTTCTTATAAAATGCATGTGATTTGAGATTTTCACGGTCAAAGTTATTATCGTGATTAATTTTTGTGTTATATGCGGTATTGCGTATCCATCATCAGGACAAATGTGTACATAGATTGTGGTCAAGACGTTCATGTGTATAAAGGTTATATCGTGTGGCGCCCGTAATTCATCTTAGGAACGGAATTACCGTATAATAATTAGTTAAATTTATATGTTTTTCGGCTTTTAGTTTGGATGTAGTTGTCGTCCTTTTGAATATTAAAGTGGTTTGGTAGATTTAAATTGCCTCCGTAATTTTTTTTTTTACAATCACTCCACACAGGAGTCCTTGAGGGAATAGGCGTGCTTTATGCGTTTTGGGTAATTGCAGGACTTCAGGAACAAATCCAAAGTAATGGCCTGTTTGTCCTTGGTTGATGGGCGAGTTTGCACGCTCTTTAAGAGTATATTTTGATTACATTCCACCATTTTGACGACCTACATGATCGATGGATCATGTAGGTCGTTATCCAGATTTCGAAATCAAAGGCGAAGTGCATAAATACATTACACCGATGAAATCGAAATTTCTATAAAAAAAATTAGTAATAAAAGGTAATTTGTTTTAGTGAAATTATATAATTATTTAAATTATAATTTGAAATTATATAATTATTTATATATTATAATTAACGCCCTTATAAATAGGTTTCACGTATTTAGAAACGATAGTCTCAATTATTCCCACAGGGACTTAAATTGAAGATATTACAAAAATTAAAATATATATTTGAGGGAAGAAGTCATACATATTTAGAGGAACATTTACGACTGGTTTCGCCAACGAGGTAAGGCGTAATTTTAGCTAATAATAATTCTCATGTGACTAATGTCAACAGTGTACAAACGTTGGGCACGTGTTTGGCGTGTTTCCCGACTATGCACCGGTGCCGAGGGGATCAATGACGCTAGTTCCTCGGAGCATCTTCCATTGTAATAGCGGTAGAACAAGGACAGCATTCCCACCTGACGCCTCTGCTCTAAAGGTTGCAATGGGACAATACGACAATTCGTACGTAGTTCAAAGGCGGAACGCTGCGAAAATGGATAGACGACGAGCGTTACGAGCGAGTTCGCGACAAACATTAGGTCGCTTGTATCAAAATGTATTGGAAGGAGGACAAAATATATATTCTGTGGATTAGGAATTGGATTGCGCGCAGACCTTCACTGGGATTGTCTGCAATAATCCTAAAAGAATTATAAGAGGCGACCCTTGGAAGTATTAAGTGTGCAAGAGAATGTAACCAGAGCGCTTTGAATTGCTACAAAGTCTCTTTCACCAAAAATAGGGTATCGATTTATATCCGATCGATCGATTATTATACGGATAGGACAGTAGGTTGACTATGTCCTACTGTCCTATCCGTACGCGTTTATACCGAGGAGATGGCCTGCCCGTCTATCTCTAGGAGTCTTGGTTCATCGTCCTGTCCTCCAAACTTCTGTTCACACTAGGACAATAGGTCCGGAGCCTAGACTACACTCTCCTGCCCTCGTGTGAGCTAAGTACAAGAGTGATTTCTTAAATAACTTGACGGTCGCTTAGTTTCGGTTCATGGAAGTGTTGCAAATGATAATAACTGTAAGCAGGTGGTGATCAGTGCGATACTATAAATCTAGAGTATATGTAGGTTATGGTCAGTAACATTATGTTTGTTTATGCTCAGATCCTTGGATTGTGCCAGGGGAGGTCTAGAAGTGCATCGCTGACGGGCAGCCAGCGAACAAATGCTAATTCTGCAACCACAACCCATTCTAGGTTAAAGTGCGAGGCAAGTGGGTCAGGCACTGGCACTAGGCACCTATGGCAGGCCTCATTATGATTGCGTATTAGTTGATAGTTTTCTATACTAGTGTTTGCAGTGGTTATCGGGTTACGACACGATATGCACCTTTTAAATACGAAATGTTTTCCAAGTGAAAATGCACGGTACCATATTATTTGATGATTGTGTGGATACATATCGCTGTTTAACGAGCACCTACATAGTTATAATAGATGGAAAAATAGATTAGTATCTACATTAAATTTCATTTTAAATATTAAAAAATTGAAAGAAATAAGAATTTGACAAGGAAACATTTGTATCTTATTTCTTACGGCGATATTTACAAGATTATGAAGCTAAATTCTAATGTAAAAAAAAATCGAAATGGCATAAAAAAATTTAAATTAGACACAAAGCTGAGATATATAAACATTTGGTTGACAAAAAATCAACTTAATCGTTCAATGACTTGAATAACAAATTCACCGACCCTGAACACTAAAAAAATGTATATATCTCAGATATAAAGAAAGACGTAGGTAGTGGACGTTATTAAGAGGAAACCCGGTCGCCAAGAAATTTGAACAATAGGTATTTTGCCAAACTGTTGCTGTCATTGTTGCTCTTACTACCCTGAATACTGAGCAAAAGGGACAACTGCACCTCAGGTTGATAAAACCTAAATAAAATCATCAAAATCGAGGTTTTGTATTCCCCATTTTTCTCTTCCAAAACTGGACCAATTTTTAAGATTTTTTTAATAACTATATGTATAAGAAGAAAATTTTCAATGTCTGTACGACTTGTTTTTAAAAAAAATACATTGTCTAGTTTGTATACTGAACGTACTTCAAACCAGTCAAATTTAATGATTTTTTGGAGGGTCCTAGCTCCTGTAAGAAATAACTTATCAAAAAAGCAAAACGTATCGACACGCCAGTCGTCGAAATCTATATTATATATTTTTTTTAAATTGCCATGATGTTAAAATCCAGAGAAGAAAGTGGGGAACACGTTTCTATGGACAAAACGCCTACCGGTTTCCCTAGTAATCATGTAAAATGAAAATGTGACTTGTTGGCAGCGATAATCGACACTCTTATCGGAATAGCGCTAGTGAAAATATCAACCAAAATAAATGCATACGTACAAATTTAAAGAAAAACAACATTCATTTATAATTAATGTCATTTATATATATACTGTTACTTATATATAATGCTATTTATTTATAACGCTACTTACATATTAACTACTGGCCTAATTTGACCTTATTATCGAAAGAGTTCGAACGATAATATAAATAATTCATTTAAATGATAAAGTAGTGAGTTATCGCTGTATTTATATTTTTCTGTGCTATATCGTAAGTGCAACCAGGCTAACGACAGAGTATCATTACTGCCAATGTGTAAATGTTGCCGATTGCAACACAGTTATCAGACGCACCTCCTGCTGGTGAAAAATTCTTGCACACAAGGACAAATACATTAATATAATAAAACAGAAATAGGATTGACGGAAGAGAAGTTCAACTTTTCAGGAGTTTTAAAAGTTAAAAGTTTTAAAAGTTGTTTTTCAAAGTTGTAAAACATTAAATTGTGATATATATTCGTGAATAAAATGACGAATATGCGAAATGCGGACTACGAAGAAGGTATCTACGAAGAACCTAAAATGGACTAGGATTCGATTAAGAGAAAAAAACACGTTGGACAATGAAGACATGAACCGAGAGAACCGTGATGTGGGCGTGTCGGTGCGCCTGCCCAATTTTCCTAACTTCTGAAACATTATGAAATATCGATATTCTCTCTTGAACTTATAATCAATTTTATTGGCCTTCATTGGTAATAACCATTTAAAATCGGAATAAATCATCGATCAATTGAATAAATCATACTTGTGTTAGATATTGGCTGTCTTCTATGCTCAGTGCCTTTGTACAACGTGGGGAGTTTTATCAAAATCTGCAAAGAAATTTGCGAATGAAGAAATACTACAGGGTTCTGGAATACCCTTCATCCAGCAATGAAACTAATCGATTAGAAGAAACACAAAACTACCCACTTATAAAAAATAAAACGTTACACTAAAAAAAATAAGTTTGATAAGCCTTACAAAAATGGCTCCACAGCTGACGTAAGCATTGCAATTGAAGTAAGAAAAATAATCGTTGAAGAAGATAAATATCAACGACTATCAATGGAAATACGAAAAAAGGTAGGTACAGAAAATAAAAAGATAACGGTCGCAACTGGTACTCGAATCCAGATCCTATAGTCCTGCCGGGATTGGCGTATCTACTGATTGAGCTTTGCCACGTAATTACATTCCGTATTTTTTATCAATCAATAATAATTAGTCCTGGCAAGACTGTAGGATCTGGGTTTGAGTCCCAGTTGCAACTGTTATCTTTTTATTGTCTGTGTCTTTATCTCTTTCATATTTACATTGAGAGTTGTTGATATATTATTATCTTCTGAGATAATTAAATGTAACAATGAGATTTATAAGCTTAAAAAAGTTAATCCTAATAAATCAAGTAAAACTAGTTTGTACCTATCAGATACTTATCAATTTAACTCTTGCTTACAATTCGAGAGCTGTTTAAAGTTGAACAGTCGGATCGATGGATTGAAACTAAAAATAAGGAAAGCAACCGGGCGACACAATCTGAAAGCTTTCCAGGGCGGAGAAATCGGAAGCCGTTTCTCAAACTTTCATGGTTCGGGTCTCGAACAGGTCCGAGGGCGGGCGGCCCACTGACCCTGTTCTGTTTGCGACCAGATTTAAACAACGGGGCGACCTCAAATGACAGATAAGATTCCCTGATAATTTCACATTTTCCTAACCCACATAATTTATTAATTATATTTTCGCCTGAGGCATAAGGCTTAAGAGGTTTTTAAAAATGTATTAGCCAATGGTTTTTTTTTAAATTGGCCTTTCGAGATTTTGTCTTTTCCGCCTGGTGCCAACCTCCGAAAGGTGGAGGAAATCATCATAGCAAGAATAAATATAGCCTAGCCACTAAATATATTTAGTGGTAGTGTATCCAACGCCTTCTGGGATTTATTTTCTTCGCCTTCTTCTGATGTCCACTGCTATTGGGGGATACCTCTCATCAGGGCAATCGTTCTGCCATGGTAATCATGGAGAAAGTGGTCGTTTTCCATAATCTTCCATACAGCCAAAAGGAATTAGGTTATAGGTATCTAGTTAAAATTTTAAAAGAAAAACTTACATTAGTTCTAAATAACGAACGTGAGAGAAAACAATATCAAAATAAGAATTCCACGATGGCATTAGGAATTCCTTTCAAATTCCTTGTTAGGACAAATTCCTAGTTTTACCAGTACGTAGAAAACTAACTACAATTTAAACTACGCCGTGTCCATACTGAAAATTAATTAGGTCACTTGTAAGTGGCGAACGTGGGAACACCATGAGTGTGCAAAAAGGTTTTGCAATGAAAATAGACGCAATTTAAACGTAACCTAGGTCATTATATTCGGCAAGTTTTCGCAATCCATTGCCAAGTGTCAAGTGCGAAAAATGTCTAAACTGCCGTATTCAGGGTCGGAAAGGTTATCAAGTTTGAATAATTGATGTAAATTGATAGAAAGATCCCATAAAGAAATCCAAGGTTCAAATGACAAGGTTCAGATTTCTTATTACGGGGTCAAGGTTGCATCTTAGTTGTCGTGGAGATTCTCCTTGGATCATTTATGATGTAGCATCCGATCAAAACGATTAAGTATTCCTAGAGTTCATTAGAATAAAACATTGAAGTACAACATTCGATCACGAAATTAAAATAACCAGATTAAGTTTTTTATATAAGGTATACGATTTATTGCGACCAACTGGGCTTTAACATTTAAAATAAAAGAAATACACATTATAATATAAAATATTTATTATAAAAATTACCATGAAATAAACATAACGTTGTAATAATGTGCTTATATTTTAGAAGACTTTTAGAAAAGTTGTTTTAGGAGATTTAAAGGGCGCCTTCCACTGCGAGCGGAAAAGAGTTGAGCGGAGCGGGGTGGGAGATGAGCAAAATAGCTTTGACCTTCCACCAAAAAAGAGTTGTTAAGAAGTTAGGCCTTTGCCTTCCACTGCCCCCCGTGCGAGAAATGAGCGAGGCGACCGGAGCGAGGTCAACGAAAAATGAGAAATAGTTTTGCTCTTCCATTGAAAACGAGTCCGTTATGTCAGTATCGCTTTGACGTTTGAAGTAAACAGAGTGATTTTTGTGATGTCAAGTATTGATTCTAGTGAATATGATTCTGACAGCATGTATGTAATGAAAAAATGTTTGCTAATGTACATTAATAAAAAGATTTTCATCTCAAAAAATTTTAATTTCTTATTTCCGCCAATTTCATCTCAATGATGGTTTTATAAGCCGATTTATCTTTTGTCAACATTGCTACATTATTTGCGAGTCGTATCCCATAAACAAAATTGGCGACCGGCTTCAATAAACAAAATCGTCTCGACAAAATATGCAGTTGAGGCAATTGAATTGACGACAGCTTTTGAGCGGAGTCCGCTAGAAACTAGTCGGCGTTGGTGTGCGCGAGCGGGCTCGTTCGGACCTATTTTAACTACTCCGGTCCGCTCCGCTCACCTCGTTCTTGATGGAAGCACTTGTAACGTTTGCGAGTCGAGCGGAATTCGTACGGAGTCCGCTCCGCTCGCATCAGCGGAGCGGACTCGTTCGAACCTATTTAAACTCGTTTAGTTCGCTCCGCTCACCTCGGTCTTGGTGGAAGCACTTGTATGCAGTTAACGTTTGCTATTCGAGCGGAGTCCGTAAAGAGTCCGCTCCGCTCGCAGTGGAAGGCGCGCTTAAGAGTGAACTCAAAAGATTAAAATGAACAAAGTTTTGACACAGGGAACATGCCTCAAAGCATCAGCAGAACAATAATCATTTTCCAAGTATTTTATTACACAGCCTTTCTGTACAAATCTACCTGTAAGACGAGAATTTTGTATTTTGTAAAACTGAATTCAAAGTTCGCGATAAGGCGATTTTTTACGCGAAATCAGTAAGTTGTACGTGAAAGTCGCGAAATTTGCAATTTTCACGAGAATAATTTGCCATTTTCGGGCATTAACGCGAATTTTTGTATTTTTCCTATCATTGTAATTTTAAATGAAAAGTTTTATGATACATTTCTTTTGTCTATATTTGACAAATTGAATAGCCATAAAATGGAGGGCACGACGAAAAGGCAATTTCATTCAATTTTCAATTTAAATAAAAAATCACTATCCTGCCACGTTTTTTTGCTGAAAAATTCCCACATAACAAAACATAATTTTAAGTGCAAAATTCCACCGCTTTTGCTAAAAAAATAATACAATTTATCCCAAAAAATCGAATATTTGCCATATGTCTAATATTGCAAAAAAATTCATGCGGGTTAATAAAATAAGGTAAACCAAGGACGTCCAACCTGCCATTGTTGGTTTTGAAAAGACTTATCAAATCATTTATTATTCATTTAATTCAGTGGTGTTCAACCTGTGGTACGCGTACCCTTTGGGGTACGCGAAGCAAGATTGGAGGTACGCGGCACGAATGTAAGATTTAAAACTCAGCCAACGTTATCAAACTTCGGCGGTTTACGCTCGGTGGTTTGGCAGCCTGCCGCAACGTCATACATCAGTCAGTCAGTGAGCTCAGCGATTTTTTTGAAAGAAAACAGAAACATTTAACTGTCAATATAGGTTCGCTTTTCTCAAGAGCTAGTAAAGCACAGGAAACAGCTATAAAAGCATCATACAGAGAAGTTATCGCATCGCTAAATCAGGAAAAAACATACAGTCGCAGAGGATTTAATTATACCGTGTGCCAAAGACATTATCCGATGCATGCTCGGCCACGAAATATCAAAGAAAATAACAAACACGCTGCTGTTAGACAGGACTATTTCCCGGCGAATTCGGGAAATGTCTCAAGATGTCGAGATGTCAGTTAAAGGTAGTGTAAAAACGAGTAAATTTTTTTCTCTGCAAGTAGACGAAAGTACAGACATTTCAAATCAGACCGAACTTATTGTTTTTGTGCGCCATATTCATCATATGTTAATTGGTGGGTGGGGGGTGGGGAGGGGGGGGGGGGGGGTGACACTCATGCTAGTTACGGGGTACAACAAATTTGTAGTAAGGGTCAAGGGGTACGCAGACTCAAAAAGGTTGAAAACTGTTGATTTAATTGGTAATAATTCATGTACGATTTAGCCCCAGCTTCAGCTGAAATACCTAGCACAGGCGCACATGACAGAAAATGAATAACAATTACAGAAAAAACTAATCTCAATAAGGAAAATGGGATAGCTATACTATTTCTACTACAAAACATGAGTAGAACATATGAATCAGAACTCAGAACTACGTATTTCGATAGATCAACCAATCGCTTTGCTCTGTCCCGATTACTTCGTGAATTATTGGTACCTATGCCTAAATATCCTGTTTGATATCCAAGTAGAATAACAAACCTTTCATGTTAGAATGTTATAAACAACGAAATGACCTTAGAACACATTTAGCGTTTTATGGTTAGGTATCTAGTTTAGTGTTCTAGGGTTGGTAATGTTTTGAACGCTAAATTAGATAATTGGGTTTTTAACACTAAACTTAGCCCGATAAACATATAAACACATAAAACCCAAATTGATAAAAAATCTACGTTAGTGTCAATAAAATGAAAAAGGTTAGTGGATAACGATTAAAAAATAAATACATAAATATAATATAGGTTTATGATACTTATTCAGTTTGACCAAGGTAGGATTATTAGGGTGAGAATTATTAATTTTATTATTTTTAAATTTTAGAAAAATTAAATTTTTATGATTTTTCATCATCGATCTTTTTTTTTCAAGGTGTAGGCAGGAGGAAGGCGCTATTTATTTGGTTATTGGTTGTTATCATTAAGATTTTTTTTACTGTTGTTGTTTTATGTTCTAATTTTTAATGAAAGTAAAAAAAAAATATTTGTATTTTATAAATATCCAAGGTTATATTATCATCGAGCATACTTATTTCGGTTGTCTGTTAAGTGCGTTAATCCTGCGTGAAATTATTCACGTTCATTGAATTCAAATTCGCTGTGAATTAAAGTGTCATTATTAAGATTGGAACTGATTGTATGAAAAATAAGTCAGACAAGCGATAAAGTTGGTACCTATAGTACACATCTGCCTGTAGTAAAAAAAATACTTTATTTTAATTAAAGAAAATTGACTATATTTGGAATGTGCATTATTGTGTTAAAATTATTATTTCAGGACGAAAGTAGGTTGTAGATAACAAAAAATAAATTGAAGGAATCTTAAAATAAGGAACCCGATTTTTTTATTATTTTTACATGAATACCGCACAAGAGTCTTAACTGCTCCCGTCTGAAGCCAGTGAGACTATGGCATCCGCAATTGGGGTATAGGGTACTGGGGAGGGGAAGAAGTTAAGGAAGAGGAAGGTGGGGAAGTACCTGGCTATTCAGATCTGGTCACTAAACACGGCTAATGCCATTTTAAGCAACGTTTCAATTCTGAATGGTGGTCTTACACCAGGGCGATACAGAGAGTATCTTCCACTCTGGAACGTGCCGCAAATATACTATATATTATCATAAATGGATAAATTGTGAAATAACACAAATTAATCAAATAAAATTTATTTGCCACGCCGGGATTCGATCCCGCGACCTTCGGTGTGCGAATCATGCGTCTTACCGCTGCGCTACGAAGGCCGTGAACCCCAATAATAACATTACTTTCAATTTTTTATTTAACTTTTGAAATTATCAGCGAATACGTAATAGTTTTCTCAGCAGCAAACCAGTTTGTATTATCATCGTGTGCGTAATTCCAAATTATCATAATACATGCAAGTACATAATGTGTTTTGAATTTCTTCAGTGGCACCAACTACTGATAAACTCCACCAATTCCATTCTGTTCCTAATTAATTACTTTCTGTGACAGTTGCGACAGTTATCTTATTCTTTTTCTGTGTCTTGTTCTCTTTCATATATTCGTTTAGATTATTTATTAGTGTTATCTTCTTCTTTAATGACATAATTACTTTCTGTTTATAATCAAATCAAGTGTTAAACCTCAAACTTTAATCATGTTTACCTAATTGTAATAATAATAAGATACTTACTTAACCCTTTGCCTACCAGACATAGATTTCACAGGCTTTTGTACATTTTTTTTGTAATTATATGTTACTTAAAGCTTAAAAAACATTTATGATTTTTTTTGGAATTTTCTGAAAACTCCTTATAGGGAAAATTCATCCGGTACATTTTTGTACCGTCAGGCAATAGGTAATAAAAAAATTTTAATGCTTTTTTAAGTATTTATTTTTTAAGAGGTTACAATTTTGACAGAAAATGGACATTATATTTTTACATCATGAAACTCATTAAAACAATTTTTTTTTTCATTCAAACATAAAAATATTTTACAATGGCTGCACGTAGAACTGGGCTTGGACTGAATCTTTTTCTTACTGCAAACTTCACATCTTCCTCTTTTATTTACAATTACTGGCCAATGTATTCCTCTATTTCCCAAACGAACGTCTTTGGCAACTGAATACTCAACCTTTCTACGTTTTGAAGGGCCTGCACTTTTAGCGTCAATAGAGATTCTTTTGTTTGTTTCAATTTTCTTTTGCGATATAAGTCCCATAGAGACATTTCTTCGAAACTCTTTTAGAGGTTTTTTTTCAAGTAAATTACAATAAATAATATATGAGTTAACAAATGCGACATCCAACAGCCCCCAAAACAGTCTGTGCCACCATTTTTTTGATTTTCGGTCAACGCAATACAGTGCTCGTAAACGATCAGCCATGTCGACCCCTCCCATAAACTGGTTGTAATTTTTAACTATTGTTGGGCACGTAAACTCCAACTTGGATCCATTCTTTTGGGTTCTGTTTACTGCAGTTTCCTCATTACCATGGTAGTTAGATATCAAGTGAACCATTTTATTATCTTTCCATTTGAAAACTCCAATACCCATATCAGAGAATCGGTAGTCGTAGTCTCCACGTTTCATAAGTTTATCCGCTATCATATTAATTGGCAAACCCCTTCGATTTGTCCTGACTGTACCACAGGCGAAAATATTTTCTCTTTTTAATCTTTCAACCAAGTTTAAAGTCGTAAAATAGTTGTCAAATACGACAATTCTCCCAGAACCCCACATCTCTTTGGTCAGACCTAAGACAACTCGCTCACCTAAAGTATGGTCTTTAAATTCTTGTTGGAGTTGCTCATCCTTACCTTGGTATACAGAAAGTTTAAATATATACCCCTTTTGGTCAGCAATACACCACATTTTATAACCACGTTTTACTGGTTTCATGGGCATGTACTGTTTCATGGCTGATCGACCTTTAAACTTGATCATTGATTCGTCAACACTCAGTTCTCTAGTTCCATTATACGATCGTCCAAAAGATTTATTGAGACTATCAACCATTGGTCTAAGCTTATAAAGTTTGTCAGTACATCCTGGCGGAATGTTCTTGTTATCATTGCAATGCAAGTTAGCCAAAATTTCTGAAAATCTATTACGTGGCATTGTGGAACACATTACAGGATTGTTCAAGTCAATAGCTGACGAGTAATGATCGGTCCATGCAGGTCGTTTGTTATAACCCATATGAAAATTCATCCCGATAAATGCCAAAAGTTCTTCCTTCTTCAGATTCAATGTTTTGCCTTTCTGTGTTGCATATAAATTTGATTGATACAGAATTGGATCAACAATATCATCAATCATTTTCAGGAAGATGTCAGTAGGTGTTTCACAGTTTTCAAACAAATCACCAGAGACACCTTCTTCAAATTGATACGGTGGTACATTGGTAACAAAATCCTTTTTTTTCCACTTACGTTGCGGTTCTGGTAGTCTAATAAATGGAGAAGTAGTAGAGTCGGATACACTTGAAGGACCAGGAGCATCCGCGGGCAAAATATTTTCATGATAAGAATACGTATTCTGACCGGATTCTCTTAGAAAAATATCATCACAACCTGTAGTTTGATTCCCACGGGGTTCATATTCATCATCTTCATCATTTTCAGACTCCACTTCTGACGGAACATCAATATTTGGAAGATCTTCCAACAGCAACATCTCAATATCATCTTGCGAAAGTCCTACAAAAATAAATAGCCAAGTCACTGACGGTACAAAATCGTACTGGTTATAAAAATTCATATATTTTATAAGAGAAAGGATATTAATACACGAAATAAACATTAGTGTGAAGAAAAATGTTCATTGCATATTAATAATATATAAAATCACACATACCTGAATCCATTATCACAATAATTATGTTTTAAAACAAGCAATAAAATAACTCAACCAACCATGTGACAGCTCAATGCAAAACTGATCCCCTGGTGTCAGTTTTCGAAACTAAGCTTTAAAAAATGGCTGACTTGTAAAAGAATGTCCAATAATAATTGCCAAGAATAATAATAAAAAAAAATGTTTTTGGGATAGAAGATACGATGAGTTTTATAGGCGAGTACAAATTTGTACCGTCGGGGAGCAAAGGGTTAACTTAGGCTCTACAGTATTATTAGAGTTGTGAATATTAATATAGAGGTAACCACTGAAAATGCTGAAAATCAGCCACATTCCAGAAGAAATCCTGAAAGTAGAGCGGAGCAGTGACCTTTTTGTCAATAGAATCAATGATAAATAAACAAAAATGTATAAAATTGTAATTTTTTTGATGATTAAATGTCTTTATTATCATTTTATAATTATAAAATATTATCTATTAAAAATTAAAGATTTTCAGTAGAATGCATAAAAACATTTATTTAAAATAGTTAACTAATTTATTAATTTACACAAAATACAAATAATAATAATAATATTTGGATGACTTGTATAGCGCCGTTTTTGTGAAAAATTACCTCAAGGGCGCTGTACAAATTTATAAAATGTTTATACAATCTTATTTCAACTATAGACAACAACATCTCTTTCCAATAACATCTCACATCTCCAATAACATTTCACAATAACATCTCTTTCCATTTGTCCTCAGGTCAATTTACTAAATGCAAAAAAATTAAATCAAAAGGTTAATTACGAATCCTCTACCCCTGCTGTGAATAAGATCTTTAAGTTATTTATCTCATTTTCATAATGTATTTTTTTCTTTTGTTTATCTTTGATCATTTTGTTAATATTATTTTACGATGTGTGTATTATTTATTTTCACATAGCTTAATTTTACTTTATCTATCTCTGTATAGTTTTAATCTGTGTTTTTTAAAATTTGTTTTTCTTCTTTTTTGTACGTAAAATGAATCTCATGCGGAAACTTCACTGGTTCGTGCAACCATGCAACATATACTTTTTTTAAATAAGGATAAGTTAGGGATAAAATTTATTTTTTTTCCTATTTACTTCTATAAATCATCGAATCCCTCTCAAATGCATCCACACAGCATCCTCAAAGATGACATTATTTTCCTCAGGGCCTCCTGCGTGGAGTTAATGTAAAAAAAATGGAATCGTCGGAAAGAAGTGCGAATGCCAATTTTTAAAAATATTTATTTCAATCACATTTGAACAAATATTTATATTATCGATTTGAACGTAGAATTAATATTATTCTAACCGCTGCTCTTCCATGGAGATAATCAATAAATTATTAGAAAAATTGATTCCATTGTGTTCGATAAAGTTTCCAGCAAATAAAATATTTAAATATAACACAATGTAACATAGTAAGTGTTCTTCGTTACAAAAGCAAATACTATTTGTTACGATGTATAGATAAACCCAATTAGACTAAGAATAATTCCAATTAAATACATAGTTTCAATCTTCGACAAAGTATACCCGTTTCAATAGAGCAAAGTTTAGCACTAACTCTTGAGTTTAAGATAAATTTATTAGGTTGCCTTACTGTCTTTAATGCTTGTTATGTCTTCAAGAGCTATTCAAGAGATAACTTCATTTCATAAACTGAATATAAATTCTATGGTGTATATGTATAGTACGTCGACATAAGTTCATTGGCTGTCGGGTTATATGTTGAAGTGGAACCACAGTCAAGAAATTTAATAAAGGTACGAATTAAGATAACCAGAAGCAGCTTCTTCGAGGTGAAGCAAGTATTCTGCAATAGGGACTTGTCGAACGAATTGAGAGAGAATTTGTGCAACGTTACATTCCACGACTTTTATTTTGTGACATGGAATCATGAGTCATAAAATCCACAACACACCGTAGTATACCTAAAATCACGTGGAATGAAAGAGTCGAAAATTAAGAAAGAACTGAAAATCATTTTGACTGTAACGCGCGGGAAATCGAAACACGACAAAAGACGTTCTGGTAGAACCTCAGAAAATTGTATACTAGTTGTAATACATGATCAATTAGAGAAGCTGCAAAACGAAAATAATAAACAAAAATTTTAACAAAACAAAAAACGACTTAAATAAATGCACTAAAAAGTAAAAAAATTATTTCGTACGATTGTTATTTTTGGAGTCGGTGTCAGCCAAGATCTCCACACCTCACCTATAACTACCTATGTATGTAGTTACCTTGGCTGACACCGACTCCAAAAATAACAATCGTTTGAAATTATTTTTTTACTTTTTAGTGCATTTTTTTAAGTCGTTTTCGGTTTTGTTAAAATTTTTGTTTTTTTTTATTTTTAGTGACGAGCGTGCGTAAAGAAGTTTTACTTCAAAAAAAGAATCATCGAAATCTGTTAGCGTAATATTGAGTTATCCGTCCATTTGTCGCGCACATACTTATTGCAAATTTAAGACATATATGGTTTTCTCATAGATCCCATTGTCAATTAAAATGGGACCACACGGGAAGCACCAGCTTTCTAATAAAAAAGAATCATCAATATCGGTCCACCCAATCGAAAGTTCTGAGGTAACAAACTAAAAAAAAAATTTAAAAAAATACCATCGAATTGATAACCTCCTCCTTTTCCAAGTCATTTAAAAATAGGCAAATGGGCATTATTCAGCATTGAATCCTGCAAATAGGCGAGCCACGAATTATGGAAATGAAGCGAAGCAACCGCAAGCGGCGTTCCACGCCGTTGTTTTGCATAAATTCAAGGTAAATCAGCTGAAAGTCAGCGACAGACAAGCAGTTGGGTTGCTTAAAAAATAATTATAATGCACAAACTGGCTTGAGGTTTTTTTTCAACATCTTGACAAGAATCATTGATTGCAAAGCGCAACGGCGCGAAAATTTGTGTCACATCCACTGCTACGAGATAAAAAGTGAAAGTAAAAGTGAAATGAAGCAGCCATCGTTAATATGCCGTTTGAATATCGAACGTTTATGACAAAACATCATTTGTCTAAGGGAAAACATAGAAACCCGATAAAATGTTCTTTTTAATAATTAAGCACACAATAATTTTAATGATTTCGTCATAAAATAATTAAGTTTCATATTGAATTCGACCTATTATTATTCGTGTGTCAGAGGATTTGCCTATGAAAGTATATTAAACAAATAAATAGTGTCGACCGTCGACTGAAAGGCAGAAGGGAATACATATTATTAAAATGGATTTGTAAGCTGTGTTCAAGGCGCTGTTTATGGAAGCAAAGCTTTTAGTCATATCACAAAATATCTTTCGTGTCTGCTTTTCAGGCCACCACCAGGTAATAATGAAAAAGGCTGCCAAATAATCGGATTGGAGAATTGAAACATCCGATTAATAAAGTAATTTGTATTTTATTTATAAAATAAGGAAAACTCCAAAATAATAACTCATTTGTGATTCTATTTTATTAATAAAACCTGAACACGATTTTAATCTTAGAATTGATGTATACGATATAAGCTTTATCACCCACTCCAAGATTTAGAGCACGTGTTTTTATATTTGATATTATATGAACTGAAATGAAAGGAAAAACTTGAAAAGGAACATAAAACATTGGATAAAAGTAAAATATCAATGCACGAGCATACATTACTAAAAATAGACGATAATTGTTTCAATTTAGTCGGTTAAAAAATTAATCGCTACAAGTATCTAGTACACGTTGTGCAGTATAATAATAAAAAAGGCCTTTGAGTAGCAGAATGGATAAAAAATGTTATAATTTAATTTTACACTGCTGCAATATTATCAAATCAAATACCTGCTGTTGCTAAGGAGCTCCATAGATAGACAAGGAACCAAATTGCATCTAAGCAATATCAAATGACAAGACAATAAAGCGAAGGTCACTGTATCGCATTGTGTAGACACTTCTAGACAACGACAGCAGAAGCCAATTGCATGTTCCGGGGACCATCATTACGCCTGGAAATAGAGCGAGAATGATGTAGAATTCTCTCGAAGGAACGAGAAAGATTACTTGATAAGAATGTCACGGGGCGAGATCTTGTTATTGTATAAGACTATAAGAGTTACTGGCCCTAAGCAGAATAAAAAAAATTGGGGGTTGTTGGTATTGAATACTCTGATCTGTAACTGTTTAACTGCGCAACCTTTTAAGCCGTAGGGCCAATGTATCCATTTTCAGTAAGTATTACTATTACAAAACAAAAATGTAACAAGGTACCTACCGAAAAATGGCACTTTTAGAAGCAAAAAAAATAATATTTATTCGTAAATTAAATCTTCTAAACAAGTTAGATGTAAAATCGTATTATTTTTTGTTTCGAACCTGTGACAAAAAGGTAAGTAAAACTTTTACCTTTTTTTTAAGTTTGACTTAGTGAGAGCACTTTTAAATCAAACTTTTTAACAAAAAAAAAGGAAAACTTATAACGACGTAAATTTATACCGCTAATAAACTTAACTGTGGCATCAGTACCATGTTTTGTTTTGTTACCTTTCAAAATATTATATTACACTATTATTTTTTTCATCATATTTTGGTCTTACAAGTCTCGTGCGAACCGAGAGTGGAAATAATACTGCCCACTACCATTATTTTTAATTTTACTGGGAAGAAAGAATTTGTAAGTTTGATAAATTCCATTCCATTAGTACTAAATACATGTGTTTAGTTTATTGTGATAAGAATTTATCAAGACACCTCAGCATCTTTATCACGACATAAAAGTGGCAGTGAACGGTTGACGGGAATCGAATGTTTAACACTTTTCAGGTCATGCGCGGACCTTGTACGGTATGCACCAGTTGGCCGGCCCTTTGTCCTTACCTGGCGTTTTTGTGTTCGGTTTGCATATTATTTTTCCTATCTAAATCACATGTCCTGTTTGTAAGGTGTTTATTTTATGACTAGAGTCAAGAATTCTAGTCATAAAATTGCCAAACAAGAATAAAACTTTTTTTTAAGTTCTGACGAAACGCATTACAAAACTCAGGACAATATCTAAGGGTAATAGGGTAAAAGTTTTGGAAATATATTACGTTTAATAAGAAATAATAAGGACTTTGGAGATGAGACCGAAGTTCAGATTTAAAATGCAGAGCTGAGACTTAGTGCACGAGCACGGGGACGAAGTATAGAGCACGAATCCCGAGCACGAAGTTGAAGCACACAGCTGGAACAATGGGTAAAAGTATCTCCAGGCAGAGCTCGTACCTATGTCATCATGGGGCAATCAAAAGGAACGTACGTCCCAACTTCTTACAATATTGATAAGTGACAACGACCATTCTTTTATAATTGACGGGAACTTTATAAAAGAATTTATTTATATTAAAAACGTTGTATTAATAAGTACCTAGGCACCTACATATTTTAGTTGTATACATACGTTAATAAATTTGTGGAATCGAAATAAAAATGCGCTAAATGTATATACGCATAATTTCTTGTTCAGTAGAAAATTTATGTCGTAAGAAATAGTTATGAATAAACAGAAATATAAAATTGTAACGAAATAAAATAAAATTAGTTACATCAAAATTTTACAACCAATAAATGAATAATAATATTTTCACAAAAAGAAAACAAGAGATATATTAATAAACAATACATTTTTTCAAGTATTCCAAAAATTTCAAAATTCATAATTGCATTGTCACTTTAGCGTTTTTCATTGTGATATTCAACTTCGAAACATAGAAAAAAATTAAATGTAACCCCCCGGACAGGAACTTATATTAACTTTATAACGACAATATATTATTTTTTTACGACAAAATTATTAACGAGTAAATGTGTAATTAAAGGTAAATGCCTCATCTAAACTCATCCTTCTTTTACAACTCACAATTTTATTGTATTTTTTTTTGGGTTTTATGAAATAAAGCATTTAATTTATTTTTTGCTCGGTTTTATAACTGGCAATATAATAATAGTATCTATTATTATAATTCGGAAAATACATTCGAAATTCTAGAAGCTTATTTTCTTTTTTTTCGTAGATATGTACAATCTCTCACTGGGACTAGAATACAAAGGAGATGAAGCAGAGAACATTTGAACTGTTCCACTGCTCCAGATTATTTTATTAATATAAATTAAACACTAAAACTTGTTGCCTGGTCCCCCTGTTCAATCTATATTCGCTAGCTATTCAATCGTATAACAGAATAATCCGGAGATACGAGTACAATTTGTTGTTTTATCTAGGAATACTGTTTGAGAAAAAGCGTGTAGCCACGATTACGTTGCGAAGTGTTACATTTAAAAAAAATCATTGATAGCAAAAAATATATATGCAGCGGAGCTTGAAGATATATTTGATGTTGGAATAAAGCAATTTAAAAAAATTATCCTCTCTAAATTACTCATACCTGTACAAATGCCTATAATGAAGAGGTGGGGTAAAATATATTTGCAAATTAATATCATCGGAAAGTGATGTTGCTCATGTTGTTTTATTGCTTAAAAAAACTAACCGCTCTAAATTACTCATACCTTTACAAATGCCTACAATGTAGAGGTGGGATAAAATAAATTTGCAAATAAACATCATCGTAAAGTGATGTCGCTCATGTTCTGTTTTATTACTTCTCAAGATTGTAAGGTTTACACGTTTATAAACATACCTGTAATTATGTAGATAAAGGGTTATTTACTAAGAAGGATTTGATTGAACAACATCTGAGGTGTCGCAGACAGAAACGATAAAACATTAAACAACTCTACCTTAATTACTTATTTATTATACATACTCATTTTATTCTGGATCTTGTCATTATCCGACTAAGGATTTTATCATATGGGTACCGCCGCCCCCGGTACCATTCATTACATAACCAATACCTCTGTCGCAGGTCACCCGGTTCGACAAGTTAGGTTGAGTTAGGTGTGTCCGGGTTCATAGGTTTGTCTAGGTCAGTGGTTCCCAACTATTTTTGACCAGGGACCACTATGACATAAATGTGTTCTCACAGGGACCACAAGATACAATAATGATAAATTGTTAATCGCGTAATTAAACGAGACCTTGCAATTACTATCATTTTGCAAATTCAATGTGCTCTTCTTGGACTTCTTCATCATTAATACCAAAAGGGTTACGAATCAGCTTTCGGATACCTTTCGATTAGGTTTTGTAGTAAATGAATAAATGTTTCGTGGACCACATTTTAGATCTCGCGGACCACCTGTGGTTCACGGACCACCGGTTGAGAACCACTGGTCTAAGTCTTTGAGGCGGATTCGTCTGTCCATATTCTGCGTGGCGGGCCGGATCGAGAGGCTGGTTGAGGGAGGCCTTTCAACCTCTCCAACCGGACTATCTCCTTAGCATTGGAGGGATGGATTCATACGTCTGTCACTCAGGAATCTAAACCACAGATTCCTTACACACCCCTCATACCTTTTTAATTTCCAGAACTTCCCCTCCTCCCTTTCCTTAAAAAGACCCTCTACACAGTATCCCTTAAGATGACATAGGTTTGAGGGATATCATTTTCTCAGCTAATATTTAAAAAAATACGAAGAAAATTAAAAAAAATTATCATGCCACGAGTCGTGCTAGAGCAGTGTTCCGCAAAGTGTGAGCCGCGGTCGACGGTTGCAGAACTACTAAAGTGGTGTAATAGAAATGGAGGGGCCCCCTTCGAATCCATTGAACCAATTTATTCGCTAATAGTCTCATCTATGTATATATATTAATGTAGGTGGCTCAAAAAGACAAAGCCTTTTTTCAACGTACGAAAGATCAGTCTAAGAAATAGGTGCCTCTCAAGAGTTCGTCTTTCAAAACATCAAAAAAAGCAAAAAGCAAGCTATGTGATTGCTAATATGCTAGTTAAATCCAAGTAGCCTCATTTTCCATCAAGAAGCCATTCTCACGTACCATTTCCCTTGGACACTTAACCGATAAACGAGCAGGAAAAATTCATGGAGCTAAAATCTGACGGGACATTAAAACTAAAATTTTACGAAACATTATTAGGTGCACATAAAAAATGCTTTCAACGTGTGCTGTTGCAATTCTCTTACCTTTTGCCACAACCAACATAAGCGAAGTGGGGTTTTCAACATTCACTACGATTAAATAAAAAAAAGAGAACGCCTGAGAACCATCGACGAAGAGGTAAGAGCAGCATCATCAACGATTGCTCTAAATGTTGATTGCCTGTAATTATAAGCAGGATCACACATCTTTTCAAATTATATTGATTTTGATAATCAATATTAAATAAACATTGTTTTCTTTCTTTGGTGTGCCTCTAAAATTTATTGATTTGGTAGGTGTACCTAGAGCATAAAAAGTTTGCCGAACACTGTGCTAGAGAATGTAAGATATTGTAACCAAACAAAAATATGGTAAAAATACCAATTAGACTTTTCAAGGGCAATGTCAATCAGTGTCCGTTTCGTAAACAGTATAAATTCAATGTGAAGATTATTATTTTAATTCAAGATCGAATTAAAATATAAAATGAAGCAACATCATATCAATTTAATTCCCAAGAACGAAATCGAAAAACAAGAAAAAAATAAGTATAAAATCTAGTCAATAACGAAATAATCTGCGAATCAAATAAATTTTAATAACAAAATATTCCGTGTTCGTCATTCATTAATAATTCAGAATATATTACATAGGTATTTAAATAATAAACGTGTCAAGATCACTTTCAATGATGTTCGAGTGAGAGAGAGAGAGAGAATATGCACAATAAGAAAGTTGTTTCAACGACATGGTCAAAGGTTTAGCATTACCATATTTTAAAAAGTGTAAACATCCGAATACACTTGTCACTGCCGAAAAAATATTAAAACTGACAAGTGAAAAGAGTGGTTCCGTTTAGTTGATTCCTGCAGTGTTTGCACTGACTAAGCGCTTAGCGCGGTGGTACGAATATGACAATGTTTGAAATTTCATGGCGTTTTCCAAAATCAATAAAAGCTTGTGATAGTGAAGAAAAGTGGCTTTTTATTATTTACAAGTATGAGGTTGGTGGTTCATTCCAATAAATCACATACACTATAAACTACCTGTCAAGTCTAGTTCAAGTAAATAAATACTCTATTGTCATGTCATCAAAGCCCAATGACATACATACAAATAAATAAATAAAATCCGCCTAAACTAATTTTTCATTCTAAACAACTATCGCATGTAGGATAAAGTGTTGTATCTTTGGACACTTTGGATTTATATGGCAAGAAATCACCCTAAATTAACTTTTAAAATAGTAGGGAAAGTTCATTTATGAACTGGCAACACTGATGTCTCAAATCAATAAAAAAATGCATTTAATGTATTTTTCGCATAATCAAGAAGTACCTATTTATTTTTATTTTTGTGGACAGCTTATTTGGTTTTCTACCGAGTGTGTTAACGTAATGTGAAGCTCGGAAAGTACTCGGAAACATGAAGTGTTTTGCATACATAACATAAAATATTATGGGTTATAATTTTTGTGAACCCATGGATCGTTGTATCTATGGACAGCGCTGGACAACATCTATGGACAGGCCTACGCAAAATTCGAATACTCCGAAATTTTCGAGCCAAAAGGGGAAATCACACCCCAAAAAATTGGAAAGACAACAGGAGAAACTGTGAAGCGGTAGAAATAGGCTTCATCTATGAATACATTTCAAATAAAAATCAGGCATTTCGGGCAAATCCGGCAAGAAATACTTTCAAGAAAAGTGCAAACCAAAAAGTCATACCGAAATGATGCCAAGACAATGAAAGTTTTCTGTAATTGATTGTGAAGACTTACACAATTCATACTTAGAGTTTACTAAACAGTAGACATTATAAAGGCTGTTTAATAAAAAATAATAATGGTGAAACAAATAGGCATGCGTTTGTGTTTTCCTGACAAAAATCTAGCTTATCCAAAGGCACAATGTACTGTCCAAATGGACAAATACATAGGTACTGTCCATAAAAATACAATAAATCAAAAATCATTAAAGAATAATTAACTACTCGGACCCATAAGCTTGTTTTCAAGCTAACTACGATATTACCAAACGTATGAGACGTATCTGACTCAAATGCAAAAAATTAGAAAAGTTGCTCGTTTGTGGTCCAAATTAAAGAAAAAAAAATATTTAACGGTACACCACTTGACCCAATCGTCATTCAATGAAACTTCATCAGAAGAATTTATTTGAGCATAAAAATCGTACCTATATGTAAAATGATTAATAAAATTTATTTGTATAAAGAGTTTCTGCACCTGCGCGGATTTGATTTTTATACAAATCTACAGTTTTATTCCGAGATTGATGAAATTTTGCACATTTGACATTTGGCCACTGACTGCATCTGATTTACTCATTTTTGTGAATAATGGTGACGGCCCAAGAAGAAAATTACACAACACATTTTTTTACTTTTACAATGACCTGCACACTGTTTCGTGACCAGCCTGCTCGGTTGCAAATAACACAAAGGCAGGCAGTCATAACGTAAATATCCACTGCAAGTGGTGTAACGTTAGAGCTGTCATCCGTTAAAAAAAATTTTACGTATATTAAAAAAGGATCCGTTAGAAGCGATTGAAAAACATGGTTTGGAAATGGCAAAAACACATTACTCTTTACTGACATTTTTCAGTTCAGCCGAGTACTTACGTAAAAAATATTTATATTAGGGCGCATTCAAATCTGAGTGAACAGGGAGTTTTTGTGGCTCCCGTCTGAATGGGACTTCATACTTTCAAAGTGTGTACACACACCGGGTAACTATGGAGGCCAGCGGTACGACAGCGAACAGTGGCCGGGCTTATTAGCAATTGAGATAGATGTGTAACGATCTAGAATAAATGTGTTACGTTGTAATAGCGCACCGAGCAAGTGCCCACTGATAAATGAACGCTGTGCGCCGCTGACGACAAACGTTCATATGCGGAGGTTGTTTTAAAGTTATCTGGGCGCAAACAAACTTATAAAAAAACGCGAAAAAACCAAAACAAACAGCGGCGGCACTCAGTGACTTTAAATCTCAGATTGAGGAAGTCAAATCGGAACGACAACATTTCAAATTGAAAGCCTATCAGAAAGTGGCATATTTAGGCAAATAAATACTTATAGTAGGCAAAATAAACAATCTTTCGTGAGAATATAATTAACTATTTCATAATTTTGAAGTGCAAACTTCTTTAGCACTGTTGTGATTTGAAATTCGACGAAACGAAACATAGCGACACTGAAAAGAGACAAACACATACATCTATAGGATTTAGCCTGCGAGGGAATATTTAGGCACATTAGTGTGTATTCTTAGGAATACATGCATTTTGCTTTTCTTTCTTTTAAGAGGGAATAACCAGACAAAACCGGAAATATGTCACTTTTAAATCAAATTTTAGACGTATTGACTCTTTTCAAAATTATTTCGAAAGACTGTTATTTTATCTAGTAAAGCTATGTTTTAAAATTACAGAAAATATGCTTATTTTTAGTACAATAAGGTTTTACCGTAAGGTCGTTGGCAGATTTGTTAAATTTTCAAACGAAATTTTGTATTATACAATATTATTTTGCTTAGACATTATTGAAATATTATAAATACTATGATCCAAAAATAATTACAAAAAGGACATCATTTTAATAGTTTTATCATCACGTCTTTCAGAATTTTTGAATGTAGATATAATTTAAAGTAAATTTTGAATGAAATAAAATCGATAGAGTTATAATTTTAAAAAGCTGGTACGGAGAATAATTAATCTTTCTCGTTGGAACCGCCCTGTACGATCGTAAGAACATCTTTCGACGAAATATGAATTCTCGACCGCTGGAAGGTTAATGGCTCTTAACTGTAAATATAACGGAGAAACCTTCTTATTCCAGACAAAATTAAATAATTAAACATAAAAAGTAACTATAACCATGGAAATTTAATGTCTACTTACGTTATAATGCCTGTGTGTCTAAATAAATAAATAATCAAGAAACGTTTTTTTTAAATAGCAATACATTGACGTAGAATCCGTAGATTCTAGATACGTCAACTTCTACTACAGGGCGCTCTCGTAAATCAAACTATGTGTAAACTTGTACACGCTTTCAAAACTAACGCCATAAAAATAAACAAAATTGCTCATGGAATAATTCGTTTCATTTATGTCTTGAATTTGTGCATAATGCATCTATTAAGGTTCTCATCCGACCGAAAACATGAAATTTGCTTACACATTACTATAAACATTGGCAATGGGGGCGTGGCCTTACCGCAGACGCATACAAAAATATGCAAGACAACGCCTCGAATGTAACAAATGTTCAAATTTTCGGTCGGAGGAGACCCTGCTTCATAGTTACAATGTTTTAGAGTTATGCATTTGCATGCCCTGATGCACGCCCCTGGAAGATTGCCCGGGTGGTGGGCACGCCACTGTATTAATCAACATATAAACATAAATGTCAAAAGATTTATGATAATCCTAAGAAAACATTATCAAGATAATGACAATAAAGCCGCAAGTTTTTTTCAAAAGTTAAGAAGATCACTAGACACAAAACCAGTTTTGTAATAACGATTGTTTCTAGTATTTTTTCACACTTCGTACCAATTTTTACAAGTTGTTAGTAAAATAGAATGACCCTGACTATAATATTAAGAGAACAGGTTATTCGTGGTGAACTGTAAATATGTAGCTATTCTGAAATGTTAAACCAGTCATAGGAACAGCGCGGTGTTGTGTTGGAAGCACGAAACATTATACGTTCTATTTAAATGCAACTAACAACGGCCGTAATCAAAGGAATCTATAAATTTTAAATGCAAACTTCACGAATCCACGACTTCTTCAAGTCACGGAGGATGCGCAAGGCTCGGGTACCTACCTACCAGCTATATCTGGTTTCACGACAGGATCCTACAAACAATTTTGTTTGGATTAATATTATTTACGGACGGATCTTGCATTGAGAAAAACCATGGCAACAACGTTTTATGATCAGTTCGTCAAAATGACAGGTTATAAACGAATTTAAGCGAGAACCAACGAAACATTGCAGCAGATGACTTTATTTACAGTTTTACACCAAAGATTAAAGAAGAACACAAAAATGCAACGAGGGAGGGTTTCGTGATCCAAAAGTTAGTCCGATCAAACGTAAAGTTCAAATTCAGAAATTCGGACAGTACAAATTCAAAATCAAATAGCATGGCGACGATATACGGTGTCAAGTAGCGTAGGAGAGACAGAGTACGCAGTGTTGATTGGCTGTCTCTAACAGTCAAAAGTTACTAAGTCGGTGGCGACATTGGTTTCCATTAAAATCTACATGGAAGGCATTTCTACTTGAAGGTGTGTGTGTGTATATCTTTTTAGTGCTTTGCACGCTGTGCTCAATATTTTTAATCAAGCCGTGCCGAAAGATAAATTTTCATACGAACGTCTTTTACAATTTAGGACAAGTAGGTAATAATACAAAACACTGTAATAACACGATTATTTCAATTTCACATTATTAGTAGACAGTTATCTCTTGACCACTTTGGATCAAAGAAAAGCGCTGGCGTCAATGTAATTTCGATCATGAGCACAGACATTACAAAAGATGACATGGGTCAAAACATCCACTCAACCGTCCAGAATACGCACAGAAGACACAATTATTTGTCACTATTTTTAACTAATCCGAAAAAAGGAGCATTGTAACTCAGAATATACTATAGACAAATCAATTAACCTAAAATTTAAGAATCGTAGGTGCAAGAAATTTAAAAAAACTAATTAACACCGAGGAAATGTAACTACTTGTTTGGAGGCGCCTCTGTAAGAATAGTTATAATAGAAATAAAGTTATTTGACCCCAGGGTTCGTATTATTATCTACCCTTTGTCCAATCCATAATGCTGAGCAAATTAATTAAAACAATGCATTTATAACGACTCAACAATGCAAAATAAAAAGAAAAACGCAAGCTTGCCGGTTCAGGGGAATTAAGTGCTGCACAGGAAATACAAACTTTAGCTACCTGGAAAGAAGTGTAATATTGAAGAACTCACCTCTGTTGGTGGAGCGGCCGATAGCAGCCGAGTGAGACGTATAGCTACAAGCTACAAGAAAGCACCTTTGCTATTGCAGATGCTTTGAGGAGCTGTCCAGCCAGCCGAAACCTCACTATTCAATCACAATCCACTGGGCACTACCGGGAACTATAACACTGGCAGCAGAACGATGTTCCTCGTTCCTTCTGCTCTCCGAGGAAGGATATCTCTCCTTTACGTGTGCTATCTTCCTTATCTCCCGAGGGACGTATCAATTTCCAGAACGAATAGCCAACGTCTACTATTTGAACAAAATTCAGCTGGATAAGTTGAGTTATATCGATCTATGTAGGTAGGAATGATTAATTTAAGGATTTAATCACTTTTATGAAACTTTGTTGAAATACAGTGTCGGATACTATGTCGGAAACACAATAACACTGTCAATAAAAATGGAATGTTAAAACTCGTTTTGAACACGTCAAAATAATAAACATCATCGTAAAAGTCGGTTCACAAAAATAACTCTGAAGTAAACATCTTTTCAAAATTGGTTAAAACCTGTTTCAAGATCTCCAGATGACGATCCTCTTTATGCAATAGATCATTCACTGAATATTATTTATTATACTGGTATATTTTAAATATAATCCATCAAAAGCGGGTGTAAATATGGTAGACGATAATGTAATATACTCGTGCCGTGTCTGGTGGGACACATGTTTCGAGGAATGTGGACAGCGTTCACAGTTTACACAGATGCAGATGTGGAGACTGTAGAGTAGAGATGTGGAGTTGGGAGAACGGGCTAAGTCAACAACTCTGATTTAAACATTGTAACGAGTCAGAGTGCGACCCAGATAGTTCAAATGGATTATTCCAGTTTCTGCTCGAATGTGGCAATCGTGAATCTTGGCACATGCACTTATCACTTCAGAAATGAGAATACACTGATACCGCTATGAAATAGCGCCGGATCGCTGACTTTCCACCAACGCCACGGTAGACTTGCTCGTCGCTCGCAGCGGAGACTGTCTGCAGGAATATATTATTATTATGGTTACGAACTCGGGACAGATGATTGACGTGTCGTGTCTCGTATTGTTGTTTATAAGTGATAATGACACGTTTAGCGCGTCTAGGGTTGCGGTGCACAGCACAGCTCGGGCTTGGGTCGGCGACGTTCGATGCCCTTCAATCTCTATAAGAGCAAACTGTTTGACAGCGCTCCTGTGCCCGCATGAATTACCAAACAAGCTGGCTGCTGGCTCACTGATATCTTCGCGACAAACGAGTTATCACCGTTACTTATTTACACACGCGGCGACAATCGCAGAGTACAACGATGTCACAATTGCCTTACAAGTACACATTTGTCGTTATTTGCAATCAGAACATCAGAATTCATTTGCACGGAAACGTTTGATAAAAATTATCGATTAATTTATAAAGTATCGATTTTTTGTACGTTGTCATCACTAATTTGTTTGAATTTCGAAAGTCGCGCGTAAGTCAAAGTTTGAAAGGGTGATTCGAAGCGAACTGATTTTCGATAGTAAATATTGTTTAGTGCCGGGGCAGAGCGGATTGATTGCAGCGATCGACATGAGATCGCGCGGGACTGACTGGGTATTGTGACTATAATATCGAGTGTTGGTATAACGACTGACCCGGGCCGCTCGCTCGCCGCTACTGCGAGTGCGACTACTGACTGAGTGAGCCTGCTCGCCGCTCTCTGCCTCTGCTCGCGGTCCGACCCACGCGAAAGCCGAGCAGTGCACCGTTAGCAGAGCTACATGCTCGCATATTGCGCGATATGATAACGCGATGATTAGCTTTCGAGGCTGTTTTTCTTCCCTAATTTATTTGTTGACTAATGCGGATTAACACTCATAGAATCTATACAGAAATAATATTTAATTTAATTTATTCTTTATTAGGAATATGTAATTGAATGACAAAACAGAAAAAAAAAGGTTCTTATTACGCGTTGATTTTTGGATTAAATAATAAATAATTACATTACACCACAAAGTAAATAAAAAAAACCCAGAGCTGCCTCCCGAATATAACAACATTAAAATATAAATAAACGAGTCGTTTAAGATTTGGTTAAATTTTGTAGGTTATTTTCAGAACACATCAAATTCATTGATCATACCATTTTTGTTACACAGATGACACATTCGAGAAGGTTGAAAAATGCCACAATTTGGAAAAAACAAAATAACCAATCAGCTGACATCTTGGCTTCGTTATCACTAGATATCTCTTGAACTTACTATAAAATGTTTTCATATTTACACGGAACAGCTATTTTAAAAACTAAACCCACTTACTCAAATCAAGATTTCTTCAGCGTGAATAAATTAAGATAAACGCAATTTTTACTAATAAACACGTGATCAAAGTCTTAAATTTGATCTTTGGTCGAGAATGTAGAAGTTCGGAGAATGTAAAAGTATCCTACTAATGTGCCATTATAGGTAAATGAGTAAGTACTGTACGCAAAAAACTAAAATATAATATCATAATATGTACCTACATTTAATAATATAAAAACCTTTTTTTTTAAATTTTTTAAATTATTTAATTTTCTTATTTGCCAAACATTCAGCATGAAAAATATAAAATAAATAATTCACAGTTAAAAAAGATCACAAAGAATATGATATTTTCATGTTGGAAGTTGATGTCTACCTACTTATTGTATTTAATAGTGGAGATTTATTTGCGATTAAGTGTGCATGTGATTAAGTTTGCCAAAAAAATTACTAACGGTTCCAACATATTCTAAAGCGCAGATTCGTTCATGTCTATAGGTATACATCACAGGTCATAAAAAATAAATAATATGCCTTTTGGTAGAGAACTCAACACTATCTAATTTATATTTTGAATTCACACAATTTAACCATTTTGGTCCTCCAAAGCTTAAAATATCCTTAAACTTATTAAATTTCCACAAAGGTATACTGGAAATTTGATAGGCCACCATCGAAAAGTAGTTAAGATGTTGGAAAACATATTTGGGGGTATCTTCTTCTTGAGATCGCCTGTTTTGATGCGTTGCCTCCCCCGAAAGAAGATTTGTTAAGTTCCAAACGAGATACACCAGCTGATAAATATTTTGGACCATTTAGACCAGTAATGCATCCGAAATAATTTTCAACATTAATTCATTAAATTATAAACGTTTCGACTACCAATAATTATTCTATCCAATGATTTATTTAAATATATAAAATTTTTGAATAATTTCGAAATTAATAATTTGATTACGTACATTACTAGTTTGTACACAAAGCATATTCATAAAAAAAACACAATCATTCATAAAGCATTTTTCATGAATATTTATTGTCTCTGTACACAATTTGTTACCCAATCTCTGTTTTCAAAAGCCGTTCTTCCTAAATTAATATTTATGAACTTTGGGAAAATGTTATGAAAATATGAAAAAACGATACCAGCAGGTAGTCGGTCAACAGAAATGTTTTTCGTAACTTTTCTATCCTTCCTATTTTTAACGACTGTTTTTCCCTTTAGCCGATTTATTTATTTGTTCATATCAAAGCCGCTTTTACGTAATGTTTTATGAATCACCACACTCTACAAACACAAATTCAAAACAAAGGTTGTTGTTGTTTTGAAGTAATTTCATGTTATCAATTTAGTTATAATAACTCCCATTTTGTATGAATTGTTTACAGCAGCGACAAACACAATATTTCCTAGTGTTTTTAAAATAAAATAAACAGCATCAGCTTCGGTCATCGATCGCAATCTTTTAAATAAATTACTCTAAACAACCTTCAAAATACGATGAACTCGCAAACGAATGGAAGAAAGACCTAGTGGTTAAAAAGACTACGTTGATGTCATGGCAATAAGGAAATCCAAGTGAAAAATATTATGGCTTTAAAAAAAAGTATGCATTTAGGTACATATATACATAAAAGCTTTTTTTATATAATAGAAATTATATGTATAATTAATAAATCGTTATTTAAAAATTAATAAAACATCATCAAATCTAAATGCCCTCTTCGGTTGGCTGCTAACGTTAAACAAAATAACAAGTTTCGAATTGATATTTTTATGTGTCGATTTTGTTTTCATATAAAATAATATGCTCCTTTTTAGTTTTAGCGAAATAATATTAATAATTATAACGGAAATAGAATAAATTCATTTGCAAACCGACAACCAACCAACTGTCGATAACGAAATTATGTTAATGCTGTTAATGTATTTTAAACACTCGGGTCACGTAATGACATAACATTTGCCACGAAACATCAATAGTTGTTGTCACGATGAGCTATATCTGCCATCATGTAACATGTCCTAAAAAGATCTTTACACATTTTAGATATTTTTAGTTAGAATACGGTTTTAGAAAGAAAGATCACCAAGCTTTCTTTTTTAACATGACATTATATTGGCAAAACAGGACAGGTTTAATATAATTATGGTTCATGGGGTCAAAGTTTCTACACAAAGTCATCATTTTGGATGAAAAACTAAGTTTCGCCAATCATATCCACCAAATTATGAACAAAGGTATGAAAACACTAGGCTTCGTTTTAAGAACAACTAAAAACTTTAATTCCATTGAAGCCATTCAACTATTATATGTATCTCTAGTTAGAAGCCAAATTGAATATAACTCGGTAGTTTGGTCTCTATATTACAAAATTCACGTTAATAATATAGAGCGAATACAAAAAAAATTTCTGCGTTTTATAAATTTTAAATTAAATATCCCACTAGAAGACTTAAAATATAATCTATTACTAAATATTCTAAAAATACACACACTAGAAGACAGACGTAAAATAAACGACTTGACATTTTTATTAAAAATACTTAACTATAAATTTGTCTGTTGCGAACTCCTACAACTCATAAACTTACGAATACCGACAGTAACCAGACGACAAAATACACTATTCTACTGCAGGCATTCATAAGCGGAACTACATTGCCCACTCTCCGATACAAAGATTTCACACTCTGGGAAATCAGTACTTAAGTGATGTTGACATATTCAACATCAACTTGGCGAATTTTAGGGATCTTGTAAAAAACTTTTTCCAAAACTATTCCTAAACATATACGTATTTTTGTGACTTGTGTGCATTTTTATCTAATTTTATTCTTATCATTTCTCTATCTGTTTAAAAATCATCCGTCATAAACAAATTGTACTACTGTAAAAGCCCTCTGGGCGTTGAATAAATAAATAAAAAAATAATAAAACAAAGTAAAAATAGAAAAAAATGCATTAACACAGCGAACCTAGATGAAAAGTGGTAGAAAAATAATGTTGCATTTTATCAGCCAGGGAGAATAAAAAACAAAAAAGGTCCTCGAGTAGAAAGGAAAAGGGAAAGAGTAAGTGTGGGGGTAGAAGGTAGAAGGTACATTAAGCCGGTGGAAACAGAAAGTGCCTTTGTGAAGGCAACCTTTATACCAGAGGGCAGCTTATTCTTGATGCTTGCACTTTGAGAATGATGTAAAGTGGTGGGTGGGAATTTCTAAGGCATTTTTAATGATTTTCTTTTCGCTAGTAAGCCCGAACATACAAACTCGTCACTTTAAAACTACTGGTAGTAGAGGGTTATAAAATATGCGGAGATTCTATATTTTTGGTACGATGCAGATTTTTTGAAAATTTATTTATTTATCGATATAACTTAAAATAGCAGGAGAGTCATTATTGTAAGGTCAATCAAACTTCACAAGATCCAGATGGCCCTTACAAAAATCACATAAAATTGCAATAAAAACATCGATAAATAAATATAACAAAAATATCGATGTCTGTCATCCTTTTATTAACTTTCAGCAAAGAAAATTTGAAAGGAAAATGATAAGAAAATCGAATCATTTGGACAAATTGGACATAGTGACCATTTGGTTCTTTAATTTTACAAAGATTTTTTTTATGACGTTGAATGTGAACTTTTTTCTGCATTTTTCGTGTTCCTATGCAACTGACTTACTATTTTTATAATATGGACATAACAAGGAAGTATGTGTGTATGTATGAAGAATGAGTTAATGATGAATGTAAGTAAGTCTAAAGTCACGGTGTTTGAATGAGAGAGCCCAAAAACAGTGTGTAATATAGTTGTGAATGATGAATACTTGGATCAGGTGGATGAGTTTATGTATATGGGTAGTATGTTTACGAGAGATGCAAAGGCTGATAGAGATATTGAAAGAAGGTAAATGCTGGTAAATCCATTAATGGAGGACTGAATGCCGTTCGCGCTAATAAAAATCTGTCAAAAGAAGCGAAGCTAGCAGTCCACAATGGAATCCTGGTACCTACCCTGATGTACGGCAGTGAGGCATATAACTGGCAGAGGGAGGATGAAAGTAAACTGAATGCTGTTGAAATAAGATCCCTGAGGCGTATGTGTGGTAAAACAATGTATTATTCTGTGAGAAAAGTGGAGAATGTAATAAATGCAAAGAATATAAGGAATAGATGTAAGCATAATGAGTAAGATTAAGAAAGGGACCCTCAGATGGTTTGGGCATGTAGATCTAATGAACGAAGAAAGTAATGTAAAAATAATATATGACGCAAATGTGAATGGTAGAAGAAGTCGGGAACGCCCGAGGAAGTCATGGCACGTTCAAGTGAATCAGATACTTGAATCGGGCCATGTCAAAAGTCAGAATAATAGAAGAGTACGTATGAGACGATGTATGAATGCGAGTGAGGCAAAGAGTCTCTGCCTGCCCCTGCGGGAAACGGCGTGATGGTTAGTTAGTTATATTTTTTTGATGTGGGTTTCGCTATTTGGCGAATTATTTCATGAATTGGGGAATAAAATATGAAAAGAGTTGCAATCTGAGATTCTACTGTGCACGTTTCCTACAGATATGCATTTGTACCTTGAATTTTTAAATCAAAGAGTTTAATGACACATAACTTCAATTAAAATAAGAAATCTCGGCAGAAGCTCGCTGCTTCTCGTACGTATTTTGTTTGCGAGCGTATTATGGAAACTAGTATCGGTGGGCCATTACTATACACAGGTTCTGTCGCTGAGCAGCATACAAAACGCGTTATTATACCCACAATACGTATTTTCAAGGCAACGGTATTCCGATTTCGTTTTCTCGACATCGATTCCGGGTTAAGAGATCTATACAAACACCTAGTACCAACGTAAATACCTTCAGCGTTGTTATACGCTATTATATACGCGATAGAATAATATGAAACATAACTAACTAGTCAAATCAATAATGACAATAGGTACTTGTAATTAGGGTTGCCAACTTTTAGGGCGGAAAATCCTGGGGAAAACATGGTATTTACAAAAATGAAGTGTGTATGTAAAAAAATGGGTTTAAAAGTAAAAATAAATACATATCCTTAAAATCAGAGATAAATCAATTGTGGAAATTATTTTCCGGGAGTTTTTAGAATAGGGGTTGTGGTAAATTGGGTAAAAATTCAAACCTCTTAGTAAAGGTCGATAAACAAACAAACAAGGGAACAAAATTACTAGTTAGAAGATCCTTATGCACTTATTTAATAACCGGGGCTTACTTAAACATTGAAAATATTTTTTAACATTAAAAAATAATTTATCTTTCTCACAATATCTACATTATACCGATAGCGAAAAATTATTATGTTGTAAAGAGTTTAAAGAATTTTGCAATCCAAAAACGAGTTAAATAAGTCATTTATCATCGTTTTTTCTCTTTCGATCTGCGTTATCGAAATATTTCTAGAAAAATATAAATGTGTCCTTTTATTTTTTTTTATTTGGGACTATTTTTCAAAAAAAAAAATATTATGGTATTAAAGAAATTTACGAGATGTTAAGTTGCTCTGAATCTATTCAAAGAATATCTCCAGGAAAGAAAACAGGTAACGAAAGTTGAAAGCTCAGAATGAGAACCGATAGAAAACAACCTTGGTGTTCCGCAAGGGTCGGTATTAGGTCCAATTCTATTTATAATTTACATAAATGATATTATTAAAACTATTAAACATTGCAAAATTAGACTTTTTGCAGACGATACCTTAATCTATATTTCGTGTGAAGATTACATAGATGCAATTAACAAAATAAACGAAGACCTACAAAATATATCAAAATGGCTTAAATTAAACAAATTGAAATTGAACGTAAACAAAACAAAATATATGGAAATAGGCAATAAAAAGCATAACACAGGGTTAAATTTGACAATTAATGGTGAAAAAATTGGAAAAGTAAATGAAATCAAATACCTGGGTGTAATACTCGATTCAAAACTGACTTTCACAGCAAACTTTGAATATGTGCTAATAAAGGTGTCAAAAAAGGTAAATTTTCTTAGAAGACTAAGACATAAATTAAATAGAAACACTACGGAGCTCATTTATAAAACTATTGTTGCTCCACATTTGGATTACTGCTCTACGATGTTATATTTGGCCAATGAAGGAAATTTAAACAAACTAGAAGTTATACAGAACAGAGCTATGTATACTGGGAAAAGGCAAATACGCAAGGATTAATCAAATGAGAGAGGAGCTAAATTGGATTCCAATAAAAAAAGACTACTATTTAATGTGTTAATTTTTGTGCATAAAATTATGAAAAACCAAATGCCAAAATACTTTAAGGATGAAATTGTTTTTAATAGAGACGTACATAATTATGAAACAAGAAATATAAACAGAGTTCGATTGCCACAAATGAAGAAATCAAAATTACAGAACTGCATAATGTATAGAGGACTAAAGATGTATGATGAAATGCCTGAAAGTATGAAGAATGAAGAAAGAATGAATGTATTTAAAAAAAAAATGTTATGCTTACTGTAAAAATATTTAAATTTATCAAATGAAATGTTACATTGTGCTTATTAGTTTATATTCATGTAGTATAAACTAACTCAATAAATAATAAAAAATAAAAATAAAGTATTCTGAAAGACCTAATCAATGATAATTCTACAATGAAAATTCATAATTATAGGTTTACTAACGATTTTTTGAAAAAAAAAACCTTGCTTTTCACTCTCCTCAACAATTAACATTTTGCGTATTTTAAATTTCCGCTATAGATATGTATAATTACATATATTTTTTTAAAGCTTGTTTAAATGTTTTATCCATACAAACAGATTCAGTAATATACTACTTTTAAAATCGAAGTTAATCTTTGTTTTCCGTGCGTGCGGTTTTTTTTTAAATGAATTTTCACGGTTCAAAACGAAGGCAAATGTTAGCCCTAAGTATTGCAAATAGAAAAAAAATCAAAAATCGGATGCTGCATTATAATATGAATAAAAAAGGCTGCAATTTTAAGAAATGAGGTAATTTCCCGCACTTTCGACTCCAATGTAAAATAATAGTTCTCTGACCTCTGCTTTAGATTGAAAATAAAGATATTTCCGGAATATCGGCAGGTTTGGCAACCCTACTTGTAGCCACAGGGAAGTAGAAACAATCAATCAATCTTCATTCTAATGGGCATATTAGAAAGACATAGTTAACGAGAACGCAAAGAATGCAAGGCTGACGTAAGCGTGATGTGTAAGATTAAGAAAGGGACTCTCCGATGGTTTGGGCATGTAGAGCGAATGAACGAGGAAAGGAGTATAAGGAGAATATATGATGCAAATGTGAATGGTAGAAGAAGTCGGGGACGCCCGAGGAAGACATGGCACGACCAAGTGAATCAGATACTTGAGTCGGGCCATGTGAAGAGTCGGAATAATAGAAGAGCATGTATGAGACGATGTATGAATGTGAACGAGGCAAAGAGTGTGTGCCAAGATCGAGTTGTGTGGCGGTCCGTCCTCTCTGCCTACCCCTGCGGGGAAACGGCGTGATGGTTAGTTAGTTAGTTAGTTAGTTAGTTAACGAGTTGAATTAGTACCACCAGTAAATCATTATTCCACGATGACATGTTTGTAAAATTCACGATTATTGTTATCGGGGGTCCTATCACGGAAGTAAAGAGATTTGAATAGATTTATGTGGCCACCTGCTTGTTACATACGCGGCTAGACAAGTGGAACATTCATGTAGTCATAATACAACATTGTCATATCAATATGATTTTGTATTTACATACAATATTATGTACAACAGCGCTAGGATTCAAAACCAGAGTGATCCTGCTCCCGTTTGAGTTTATAAGAATTATTTTTTTTTAAATTTTAATTATGTTGTGTAACAGAGAGCATGCATTTAATATAAATATGAACGGTAATTCAAATAGAGATGTATTTTTTAACATTAAATTAAACCAGAATGACATGAATAAAGGTGATGCGAAACCAAGCAATAATCTTGTGATTTCGGTTTGAAATTTAGATCGCTTAGAAACATTTTGGATGCTTTAATTAAATACTGCGAGATATTTGCCTTTGAAATAATCAAGTTTTTTTTAATTAGTCTTTTTATAAGCCCAAACAAAATAATATATCATGCATATAAAAATTTCTTTAAAGTTCAAAATCTCCTACTTACGAACCCCCTTTCGGTTATAGTTTGATTGTATAATATGTAAAATTAAATTCTTTTGAAAATAGTCGTTAAACATCAAAATATTTGTGCCTGGTTTTTTTTCGTGAATAAATCAAAACAGGCGGCTGGTATAAAAATGGTGTAAAAGATAGTGTACACAAGGAATGTTATTGTTAGCGGCCTGATTCCGAATTTTACACGACGCACAATGGTTTTACTAGTATGGAAGCGTCGGAATTAAATCGAAATTTCAAATTGCAGGGACCATAATTTTTATTTTCTTGACATCACATACCAGCGCATCTTTTCCCATACCACCGAACTCAGCAAAACATTTCGTCGCTGCGTAACACGTCAGCAGAGATTGACTTCCTGAGCAGTCAGGACGTCTGTGTGAAAATGCAACGTTTATTATATAACATTTAGGGACTGTTTACTTTTTACACCACTTGCTGGCAAACTTTTTTCTACATGACTTCAATACCTTCAGGTGTGTACTAAAGATTTTAAGTTTTTTTTTTCATTTCCTAATTTGATAAATTTGGGAAATATTTTTTAAAAAACATCTCGTGAATATTTAAAAAAAATACGATGATTTTTGGAACAGTTAAGGTTTTAGTTTGATATTTCCTAATATTTCGTATATGTGCTCAAGTACTTTTATAGCTGACCTATTTTAGTATCACATCAAGAAAAAAAATCTTGCGCATTTTTGAGTCTCTAAAGCCCAGTAATTTTTACATAATTAGCTTCCTGTAAAATTTGAGTGCTTCATAAATATTATTTTTGACAAAGGTTCGTTTTCAAAGGATTTGTTCTTTAGATAAAATGAGTTATTTGATATAGTGAACTCAAAGTGTCAACAGATGGAAAAACGATTTTTATATCGAAAAAAATCTTATAAATTGCCCCAAAGAAGGCTGTAAAAAGATTGCGTTCTTCAAATTTTGCTTTAAAACAAGATGGACAATTGCTTATCGAAAGGAAGCTATATTTTTTAAGGAAAATAAAAAATGGCTTGAAACTCCGATTTTTTTACATTATATGAAATTTCTCTTGAAAAACAGCACGGTCGCGGTCGCCCGGAAATACAATTTAAACACTGGTCTGACCGATCCAAACGCTTATAAACCAAAGATCTCCGGAAAAGTTCACCTCTTTCTCATTTGGCGTTTGCAACGAAAATCTTTGGACCATCTGGACAACCGATTGCATCCAAATTGGTAGGAAATATTATTCGTTCACCTAGGAGCGCATCTATGTACAGAAAAGCGTTTAAGGTATTTGATGATAATCGCTCTCGACGGATGTCTGAGGAGGAAGCCCTCTCAACCATGGTGGAAGCCAAGCTTACGAAGCACCAGTACAATGCCATAAGACAGAAAGATCCAGAAAGGTTTCGATCGTACAATATAGTACTTGAGGCAAAAAAGGCATGCTATCAAAAAAAAAAAAGTATGATAAATATAACAATCACTCCTAAATCTGCAGAAGTAACAAAGATTTCGCGAGAACTATTATAGAAAATTTTCTCGTGAAAAATGTAATGAGGATGTTTTTTAATTTAATCTTAGTTACATCTGACACTGTCATAACTAGTTACAGGCAACTCCCAAAAAAACAATCAAATCGTTTTTGTAAGGAAGTTTTTGATTTAATAATTCCTCCGGACATTCATTCATTCTTCAAATATCTTTAAAACTGACGATGATGATGATTGTTTATCGTCCGTATCAGAATATTAAAAAGCAAAATGGGACATTTCTCGGCCGTTATTTTTGCAAGGATATGGACATAAATATTTTTTAATTTAATTTTATTGTTTTAAATTTTATATTTTTGTTAATAAAATACAGAAATCGCAGTAAAACTTACTAAAACCGAATATTTTTATTTTTTTAACCCATACCGAAATAAAATATCACATTTTTTTTCCTGTTAACCCTCCCTGTGAATTGATTCCGACTTTTGGGGTATTTGGAACCACTGTGCGACGTGGTGCATCACGTTAAGATGCATTATTTGCATATGTGTTGAAACCTAAAGGTTTGTGTTGAACGTATCAAGAGAGATGCTTAGTTAGCAACACCAAAAGATAGCCAACATATCTGTTCTATATGTGAATAGCAGATCGTGGTGCCGCCCCTGGCCTGCCGTGTGGCGGATGGTGACCGGACAACTCAGAATGAAACCAACTCAGAACCTATATATAAAAAATGGTTAAATAGGTTAGTTAGGTTAGGGTTATGGGCTATTTTAAAATTACTTTTTTTTATAGCTTTTAATGATTTTTCAAAGAGGTGTTGAATAGACTTGACTCTGAGTTGGCATGGAACCGTGGCGGACACCGGGTGAAAAAATGATTGATTTTTAAACAAATCGACAGTTTCATTCCAAAACTGATGATATTTTGCACATTTCGCTTAAAAAAAATGAAGGACACGGTCAGGAGATTGCAACAAACCACCCCAACCCATTTTCCCTGAAAGCAGAATTTTGAAACGTATTGATGAAATTTCGCACACTCGACGATTCAAATAAAAGGAGAATATTATTACCGCCTACATCTGATTTCGAAAAACGCAGTGTAGGTAAAGCCCGGGCAATGGCAATGCAAGCTAGTCATTACATGGTATAAAATGAAGTCGCTCAAATTTGATGTGCGCTTAGATTTTTTAAACTACGCAACGGATTTTCATGTGGTTTTCACCAATAGATAGGGTCATTCAAGAGGAAGGTTTATATGTATAATACATGCTTATTATAGTAGAGAAAAGCCGGAAATTCAAATATTCATCATTACATAGTATGAAATGATGTCGCTCAAAATGTTTGTGCGCTTAGATCTTTTAAACTACGCAACGGATTTTCATGCGGTTTTCACCAATAGATAGGGTCATTCAAGAGGAAGGTTTATATGTCAAATATTCAATTCAGGCAGTGGGCAGCGGGCAAGCGGTTGGTGTGGATTTTATAAAGGTTGGGTAATGGCGTTGTCCTTCGTTAGCCACAGCAACGTGTGTCCGGGTTTGCTAGTACATTATAAAGAAGAGTGTGGGTGGGTTTGTTTTTCACACAAATCAACAATTTTATTCTGAGTTTAATGAAGTTTTGCACACTTGACCATCAATACAAGAGAAAGGTCACTGTTTACATGAGATTTCAAAAACCACCCCCATCGCCTTTTTCCACCTCGTAAAGCAGAAGTAAGCACGAGCAACGCTAGTAATACATAAATGCAAACATGTGAGATTGATTATTATAATATGGTATAGGCCCCGGATTCATAGTAAAAGCTTAGTCAATACAGGCGACTACAGATATAATAATAGATACATCTATGTACTATTACTAAGCATGCATACACTAATCAGATATTCACGCAGAGTTGACTGGCATCCTCAAACAAAGATTTGGCGAATAAAAGTGAAAACCAGAAAAACAAATATGACGTTTTAAGAGACGAGAAACTTATGAGTTATGAGATTATAAAACATAATATGAAAACTATTCATGTACTGTTTTATGATTCAGCTACTTTTTAATTTTAATTTGATGGGTCAGATTTTCAGACGACGATTGTGCAATTAAAACTTCTTACTTTTAAATAAGATTTGGGATACAAATGATTAAAGAACAGAGGTCGAACATTTGACAAAGCCGTGCTCTGCAAGCACTGAAAGATGATCTTTTTTAAAAATCAACGCATAAAAAAACAAAGTTTTTCTTTTACCGTAATACATCTTTTTTCAATTTTCCACCTAGATGCGCCATCTCGGATAGTGACTTTGACAGGTTTGAACCTTCCTCCCCTGAGACTGGCTTTTAACTGCTGTGAACGTTTAAAAAATAAAAATAATACCTACTTTATTTTAGGTTTGATTGAGGACTGAACCTTCATCTCCAGGGACTAAAATGAATGAACATAGCCAATCCCAATTGGATGATACCGACATTTACATCGAATATCAATGTAATTAAAAAAAATTATAATGTCATCAAAATGCGTGTGTGCGCGAGTGTACGTGAGTGCCACCATATTTGATAGTACAAGACAATGAGTCTATCTGCCGTGTTTCAGCCCGCTCATATGTCAAGAGTGGGTTAATTTCCATTCCCAAAATTTGCATTAATTCATTTTCGAAAACTAAATTGTAATTTAAACAGATGTACAAATGTGTATTTAAAATTAATAAAATCGGGGAAAATATATTCCACGTCAAATTAATTTAAATTTCCAAAAATTGAATGGAAAGCCTGTCTAAATAATTTATTTTTATATCGGTCCATAATCCGCGAGTGAAGAATAATTGACAGAATTTGATCAAAACTTTGCCTCCAAGAAACAATAATAATTGCTTCGCCGACTAATAAATAATAAATGCCTCGGGCATCTTCCATACTTCACAGAATACTTTATTTTAAAGAAATAAAAGGTCGTCATAAATTTAAACAAGGTACAGAATAATGCTATTAGGAGCACAATGGGAGGATATCTTTTATCTACTGTACACCAAAAAAAAGATAGCGTCTGCCTTGAGAGATGTGTCCTTCACCCTTCATACTTAAACGTATATTAACAGCAAAATCATGTTAATACCAATTCGTTTATGTACTCCTTTACACCATGGGTAACTTTTATGCAGAAGTAGCAGATAAGTTCAATAGCACTGAAATAAATTACAAAAAGCATTTCATGTACATATTTTTTTAAAACAGTTATTAAGTAAAATTAGTTTATAAAAATCAAACATGTGTATGTATATAAACTATATAATTGTTATGTAATCCGTTTTTAAATGATTACAAAACATGTAAGGTAGAAATAATCGCTGGTGGCATATTCAGGAAACTTTATTTGAAATGGGAATTCAGAAAAGAAGTCAGGAACTTTCCGTTTGGCAGCTAGGAGATCTCTCAATCTTCGGTTATTCAAGTGATTGTTTTTTTAAAAGATTTGTTCCGATATCTTCATATATGCAAAACAAAATTACTTTGTCATATACTCATATACATATAATTTAGTTCATTGGACAACAATAGAGGGCCAGTCGTGCAAATTAGAGACTGAAAGATTGTAAATTCATTACATTAATTGCAACAAAACTCTTTACAAAACACGCGAATACGGATGCATTCGTAACGTGATCCCAGAGAAAGGTCGTACGTGACGTCATGGTTCTAATATCTTCTGTCTTTTTCGTTTTCATACAAGACGCGTGAGAAGGAAGAGGGCGATAGTCGATGACCTACGTACGACCACTTTCTGGGACTACTATACGATGGCGTGCACCGATTTCAGCGCTCGGTAGCTGAACGTGACCAACGCTAATTTATTCTGCCAACTAGTTTAGAAGACGTCAAACAAACGTGAAGGAACATTAATAAAAAAAATACATTCTCTGTTTGCCGATAAGAAAATATTAAATAAAACAAATAATAAACAATATAAATAAATTGGAGTAAACGAAACGAAATAATGCGTGCACACAATTTTGATTTTGATAAAGTACGAGTAATTTTATTGTCCGTCCCTTATTGACCCCTGGCTATAAATACATTCTAACAAGCGCTACAATCTTGAAACAATGAATTCCAGGAAAATGTTACTAACATTAATGGATTATTAACGAGATATATTTGCCATAAGCTCTACATTTCTAAACTTTGCAAGGATCCGTGTGTTTTCGTACATTTGTTTTTGAAAAAGATTTATTTTCGGTGATAAGTTTTAAATCATCGCTTAAAATATTTTGCAGTTCATTTTTAGAATTCACACTCTGACATATACGCATTTCTCTAAAATTAGATGACATTAGAGCAGTTAATATTCGAAACAAATAATGATTCCATAACAGTTGATCCCCCGACTCTGTCATCCGGCGTAGCTATAATATACAATATGAAGTCGGTTTACGGAAAATACGGAACACCTACTTAACTAAATGTGTCCGAAGGGATGTGCAAAGAGTATGTACCGCCGAAATACAAAAGAATAAAACATACTTTTATTTAAACGGATCAAGGATAAAACTATTAACCATAATATTGTATACGCCATTGAATAAGTTCAAAAATCAACAAACAATGAATAAATTCGTTTGATATCCATACCTACTTATTAAAGTTATTTATGAAGTCGATTTTAGGCTTGAATTTGGTAAATAATGCACAAAAATTGTAATTTTATAGTAATTATTAATTCAGGGAAATAATTGTAGATCCCACTCAATTGGGATTTCTCTCAGTTGTTAGGGTGATGACTCCAGTCCCTGTGGAGAAAGGTTCAATACTCAGGCAGACCAAAAAAAATTCTTTGAAATTGGCTACTAGCTGGCACACTAGATGGCGCAACTAGGTCGAATATCGATGTATTTTTTGATTTTGATTTTTTCTATATCCAAAGCATAATTTATTTGGTGGTGAGTATCTTTAACTAGAAGCCAGTAGCTGCAGGGTACAGAGTAGGTACAGCATTCTAAATGAAGTGCTAAATTTACTGCGAAACTTTAAAGGAGGCCAAAGCTTACAGCGCGTCTCTAATGGGAAACTTCTAGCTTGCTTTACATCGCTTCATTACAAATATTTGTTCGATGAAACGATAAACGGATAATCAGAAACTTTGATACAGGATTATGAAATGCCAAGTTCATAAACATCGATAGGTAAAATGTGCCAAAAATAATAATAAAACGAAAACTCAAATGTAATTGTTTTAGAAAAAAAGGCTAAGAAAGACATGGGTTAATTGACGAGTTAAATAAAGTTCAATATTTACGATTAATGAAAATGATCAATCATCTATTTAGCCACTTCTCGCTGCATCTATCCACGAAGTAATAATTTTGTAAAACTAGGCGATATCTACACAATTATATCAATTGATTAAATAAACAAAATACATACTTTTGCGTTATTTATTTTTGGGGTGTTACGCCGTGTTGCACTAATTCCTTCTTTAGTCAACGTTCCAACAGCCAAAGATGTATTTTAATCATTAAACATAGGCGTTGCTTAAAATAAAAACCCAGACTAATGTTTTAACTGATTTGTAATCTCGCTGAGGAACGCGGGTGGCGTTTCGTCCATACACGTATTCACCATATTCCTCATCTGGATTTTCACACTAGTGCAAATATTTTTTTAAATAATATAAATGGACCAACCATTGTATGTCCTTTCATTTTGCCTTTTTGATAAGATACTTTTTATAGGAGTTGGGACTCCAAAAATTCTTAAAATTGCCTAGTTTGAACGCAATCAATAAGCGTGCAGTATAAAAATTTGACAATGCATTTTAAAAAAGCAAAACGTACAGACATAGATACAAAAAATGCATATTATTCAAAATTCTTAGCGTCCGCGTTACCTCTCAATATTTTGAGATAATGTCTTGATACCGTAAATTTAACCAAGAGTTATAATAATAATTATTATTATTCTACTGCACTTGGATAAAGTCGTAGCTCAGGGCTTTGAATCTGACTACCGCAGAACGGAAAACTATCTCTGCTCCTCCGGTCTCTCTGGCCATCAGCGAAATTAAACTATAAACGTTAAGCATAATACAAAGAAGACGTAGTAAAAGTTAATAAGTTCCGAGGTCGCTTTAATCCTTTTGGGCAATGATCTGAAAAGCAATAGATTGGCTTTCGTGGAACTGAAAATAAATATGTGTTTTGTTCTAGTGATTCGATTCTTACTTTAACTCTCCTGCAGGCAAATGGGGCCGAAGGTAGACCCCAAAATTACTATCCTTCTTATATTTACTTAAATACATGAAATATATTCTTATTAGTATTCTAGGTATTCCTGCGCAAAGGATTAACACATAATGTCCATTTTTAAAAAAATGTAAAAAAATCGTTGATTGCAGGAAAAAATATCTTAGGTAATATTTCCTGCCCAATAAATGGAGAAATACAAAAAAAAAATAAAAAAGGACTATGGTAAATGCCCACAAGACAGAAAAATGCACGGGGTCAGCGGCCGACGCACATGGTTACGGATGTTATGTCTGGCTTCTTGGCCTGTCGAGAGTTTTAATGATTGCTGATTGAATTTTAGACAGAAAATAAAACCAACGTTCGAAAATAAGGTTACATTACTACAAGCTCTATGAACAGTAGACCACGCGTCCGAAAAAAATCTAATTTATTCATTTAAAATAAAACTTTAACTGTTAAATTCAATAAATCAAAACAAAAAATTCTTCTGAAATCATAAGATGTGTAAGTTGGTACGTGTAATTGCATTATTAATAAAAAACATATGTATTTATTTCAAAAAAGGAATTATAAAATTTGTCCAAAGAAACGTCCCTATCTCAAAGAAATCTATTTTCAAACTTTCTTCAGGCAGGCAGGTTTTTTTTTACACGAATACCGCACAAGAGCCCGTGAGACTATGGCATCCTAAATTTAGGTATGTTGTAAGGCTGAAGGTAGTGGGGAGGGGAAGAAGATAGGGAAGAGGTAGGTGGGGAAGTACTTGGCTATTCAGATCTGGTCACCAAACACGGTTAAACCATTTCAAGCAACCATTAATTTTGAATGGTGGTCTTACACCAGGGCGATACTGTGAGTATCTTCCACTCTGGAACGTGCCGCAAATGTACTATTTATTATTTTTAATGAATAAATTGTGAAATAACACAAATTACTCAAATACAATTTATTTGCCACGCCAGGATTTGATCGCGCGACCTTCGGATTGCGAGTCAAGAACCTTACCGCTGGACTACGCAGGCCGTCAATAATATTGAAAAAAAAATGCTATTAAGAAAGAACAAATAAACCCGATTTAAAATTTTTTTAAATCTCCAATGAACCATTATAACGGCAACTATCTTAATACGGAAACGGTAAGTACAAACAAATTTACAGTCAGACGAAATGAAAAACGATAAGAGATATATAACAGACTTCGCGGTGCTGTCAAATAATAAGGTATAATGCACATTTCCATTAAGTCTAGTTATTTCTATAGCACGAGAATAATCATAACCAAAATGGATGACATAGACATTAGAAAGGTACTTAGGTACTGTTGGGCGTTTTTTTAGGACACGTCACCTGCAAACAATAGTTTTTGCATGTGGCCATGTTTTATGTGATTCCACATATTGGCGGCTATTAGTAAGCACATTTTTGCGGTGAGAGAAGTGACAAGATTACCAATATTCCGATATACCTGCACTTTGTGTAAGAAATTTATTTCTATTTAGGATATTGACATAATGTTCCTTCAAATTAACAGACTTTCCTATAAATGTACAGAAAACAGGATTCCCGTGACGGGAGAATACAGAAACTTATTGGTGCTTAGTGATTATTGAGGAAAATAAAAACAGAATTTCGATGTAGAAAGTTATTTGTTTTTAAATAATCAATCGATGATCGGCGATTACGATGACCGATGATCCTACCACCTCATAAATATGCAACGGTGTGCTAATTCATAACTGATGTATCACAGATATTTTTACATTAGGTACAATAAAATTGCAGCATAATAGCTGTTGAAGTGGTGAGAGCCAGGGAGCACATTTCAACCCCTAATGTAAGAATCTTGTGAGAAACACAACGGAGGAAATTTAGACAGGTGTAGAGAATTTGAGTAGTAGGTAGTAGGTAGCAGGGAACTTAGAATTTTAGTCTTTTGATTTTGATTATTATGAAAGTACGTCATTATATTATGCCACTCCAAAAACAAACCGACTAACCACATCAATTTGGGAGGCGGGTATGGATACCGCCGCCCGGTAACCATTTATTGGATAACCAACGCCCCAGCCATAGGTCACCTCAAGTGTTTGTCTAGGTCTTGGTGGGAGAGACTGCTTGAGGCAGACATAATCTAGACCTCTCCAGCCGGACTCTTTCGACCCATCGCCTTGCACCGCAATGGGGGGGATGGATTCATACGTCTCTCACTCTTGGACACATTCAAGCCCAGATTCATAACCACCCCACCTTTTTGATTCCTAGAACTTCCTATCCTTAAAAATATCCTCCGCAAAACTTCCGTAAAGATGAGATAGGAGCTGAGGAAAATTTTTTCCTCATGGCCTCCTGTGTGGAGCTATTGTAAAAAAAAAATTACTGCACTATAAACAGCTTTTACAGGATTGCTAAATTTTGTCCAAATGCCGGATCGTTGGTTCCAATATCCTAAAGCCCATACCATAGAAGAGCTCATCTACGTATGTACTCCATAACAATGAATTCGTGTTTCGTAAGACCGGAGTCTGGTTAATGCTCGAGGTGGAGTTAATTCAAATACCACGAAGGTGCTTCGAGCAGAGAAAGAAGAAAGTATGGACAAAGGGGGTTATCTTCAATTTCTAGCAGTCACAGATTACAAATAATAAGGTAAGCTTCGTGGAATAGGGCCGCTCTACTTCTTTATCTTCTTTAACGTGGATGAACTAACGAGAAAAACTCACTGAATAGGGAAATTCTAATTTTACTTTGCAACACACCGCGATACAAATTCGTTTTATGAAGCACAGTAAAATCTTTATGACCCATTATAATCCATGAAAATTAAACTACTTATTGCCATCAAAATTTTACTCTTCAACTCGTCCAGAATTTTTAATAAGTGAATAAAGTGGTATAAATGAAACGTAGATACATATTTAGTAAGTTAAAAAATTTTCAGGCAGATATATATACGGTTTTGCTTGCTTATAGATTTACGTCTATGGCAAAATGTTTAACTTCTCTTAAAGGTAAGTTGCAGGTACAAAAACCCGAAGTGGGCATATAAAAGTTCCTTCGTTCACAATAATTAATAATAATAAAAAACTCTCGTTCCAGAGTGAAAATATGCTCGCAGTATCACCCTGGCGAAATACTACATTTACGTAGCATCGAAACTTTGCTTGAAATGAATTTAGATAAGTTTAATGACCAGACAAGAATAGATAGAGCGTCCTCGAGGGAAGTCATATTTCAATTGATTTTCTATGAGCTGTTGTACGAGTATGCCCAAAAAATGTGCTTACTAATAAGATATCAATAAATTATATTAGAGTTATTGAACACCAGGTAAAATAATATAAAGTGTTAGCTACACATTATGGCAATGCGTATTTCCGATCGATTAGACATGTAACTTCAACTTAATCAATACGTCAACAGATGTGGATAGTAAATAAACTTATATGTAGTTTTTAGGTGTCTCAATAGATGTACTTGTACGTTAAGTAGAACCTTTGAAGAGTATCGTCTATCGTCGTTCGAGTGTACTTCACGAACGGTTACGGAAATAGCTGATGGCTTGCGATCAGTATTGCCATTTGAATGGTTTTTACTACGTTTTCATGTTTTTTTGGTCATTTCTACCTCCATGTTGAAATCCAATAATCCATTTCGAACAAGACAACATCACATTATTGAGAAAACTTTTTTTTAAAAATAAAACATTCTAGATTCTTCAGTTAATTGCCATATTTTATTTAATATATTGTTACAAGCTTACTAAAATACGGTTTTTCAACCATGAAACATGGTTTTTCATTTTAAGGGGAAAAGGCTTGTTATAGACCGCGGGGCTCTGAAAGTGTTTGGGCGCTCAGCTTCCGAATAACAGATAGCTTCCTATAGTACGGAAGTCTGGTCCAGGTAAATATTCACTGTAAACCTCACGATAACGCAAATAAAGTAACTTGTAATATTGACGAACCTCGAACTTATTTGGAGTTTTCCCGAACACAATTCAAGTAATCTCAATCACAGGGATTAAAGTACATTACAGGCATCTAAACATAGTACACACTATTTTAAAATATCTTACGTGCACGTTATTTGCAATATGGCATTATATCTAACATATCGACATGCATGTGGTGATTGTGCCGTGTTATAGCTGAGTTGAGGCGGTACGTGGTAACGCCTGCTGCTGTGAATACTAATCGACATGGATCGACAATGGCTGTATTTTGCAAGTAATCTATTCTTCAGAGAGCAGCAGTTGACTAACTGAACGTGTCGAATGATCGAAAGTCGACAAAAAGGTGAAAGTACGGTGGAAATGTAAAGTGCGTTCATAAAAAAAAACACTCCGAAATGATGACACTTTCAATTTCAAGGTTGAGTGGGTTGAAAAAAAACACTTTCAATCCAATCTTGTTAAGAGTGGACAAAGAGTAAGAAATGAAAAACATAGTTTAATGTTCGATCAATTAAAAAAACACTATTGGACCCGTTGGTAACCGGAAGATCTCTTGTAGTAGGTATTGTACATATAGATACCTGCTTACCAGGGGCGTGCCGTAAATTTGATTAAATTTTGGGAGAGAAAAGAACACCGCTTTCAAAAGTAGGTATGATCATGCTTAGATTTGAAGCTTAGGCGCAGTAGGTAAACACTGTGTTACCACTGTAGGCGGGAAGCAATATCTTTCAGAAAATTTCCACTATTGCAATAAAATCCAAATAAAAGGAATATTTATGAATGTATCTGAAAAAAAAAACTTTTTTTGAAGGTTGATGAAATACGCCTTCATGTGTTATTATAAGGAATAAACATATAGTTTTTGGAATTTTCAAATTTTTAATGCAAACATACTTAATTAGTTAATTAAAATTAATCCCTAGCCACGCCTTCACCCCTACCACAACACTCTGTAATAATATATTGTACCCACCTACTATTTTATAATTGTCAAGTCAGTATACGTTTGCCCTGAGGAAGGAACGGTCGTTCCGAAACCGGTCGGCTTTAAACAAATATACAAGTGGTTCAAACAAAGTAACATTGTTTCATTTATCTAAAATGGATAATAACAAAGTTATAGCTACATTCAAAAGTATCATATAAACGTGATTGTAAGTTGAATTTTTAGTGGTTTCATGAAATTATAATTTAAAAAATCACGAAATTCATATTTTTTTCAAAAATTGCTGTCGGAAACTTTGGTTTCATAAAACTGCACTTTTAGTTTTTCTGTGGTTAACTATTAGATTCGCATATAAAGCATGGTGTTTTCTTTCTAACACCGTTTAGAGTTTAGATCATATTCCTCACCATGACAGTAAGGGAGATACAACGATTTCAATGAGAACTGTGTGAGCTGTTCCCAAAAGCGAACAAATTGGCCTGAGGGGTTAAGCTACCGAGAGAGCATTCGAAGCAGCTGAGCGTAATGCCAGTATTAGACCACGCAATACTTTCATGGCTTGGCCTATTTCAGCATATCGCTCGCCATACATTCCCATTTTTCTCCTGTTTATATGCATCCTTAGATTGTCATCGAAGCGGCTATAAGTAAAGGCGAGAATTCAAATCGGGTGATATTGTTTGACGATAAAAACAATTAAACGGTAATTATAAATCAATAAACATGTAATAAGCCGATTGACCTAACATGGTAACCAATGAGGCAATACGTCATAACATCGTTCATTGTTCTTCATTACAAAGAATTCAAGTCCATTGAACATTCAAACAATCAGGATCATATTTCAATCGGATGGAGTCAAATAAAAAAAACATTATTGAATATATAAATACTAATTTTGTTTTTGTGTACGATAGACGTCCTTCAAAGAGGTCAGCTGTCAAACAAATCAGCTACCAATTATTATTATTATCGGTAGGCATTCCAAAGTCACGCTCGAAACCAGTGACGGATGGAGGTTTTAGATAGAGGGCAAATATTAATCAATCAAAACAAATTGCTACCCAATCATTTATGTATTCGGAGGTGGCAGATTTATGATAGGGAGGAAGACCCTGTCCGATGGTCAATCGAAAATTTTTTGAAATGTATGAATAGGTACCTACTTGCTTGATTTTTGTTATAACGTCCAGATGATGCTCTGGTTAAACGAAACGGCGAAAATGTTAGACGATAAACCGAGTCTTGAAAAAAAATGTGCGGTAAATGAAAAAGTGAAGGTTTTATCTCAGAACAACCTCTTCTCTAAACAAACTAACCATTTCAAAGCGACCTGAGTATTTTAACAATATCATAATAATTACTAAATCATACAAATTGTTTCTTAAAATACAGCAAATATATTTTGTGGCAACATTTTAATTCAAAACCCTGTTTTTAGTAAACTGCGAGGAAGAGAGCATCGCTCTTGAAACATGTCGGTTTTATAGACATTAAAAGTGGTTAAAATAAAGAAATCTTTTAATTTTGAAAAAAAAATGTATTAAACCATAAAAATTATTGTATTCAACATCAACCAGTTTCGCGTGGACCAATATTCATCAGAACAATAATTATCATAACTAAAGCTCAGAATATATGAGTAAATGAAACTTGGTCAAGCGAAACCGGTGGACTTAAAATAAAATTATTTGATTGGTTTGATACAAATTATTTGTTTGATTAAATATAACGTTCAACCACAAATATGTCTTCTTATGAAAAAAATATGTTATTATTTACACAGGGCAAGTCAATACAGTGAAGTTTGTAATTCAAAGAGATTGCTTACACAAAAAAAATATGAGCGTTTAACATACACAAAGTGTTTTTTTTAGATAAATAATCTTTATAAAAAACAACCATTCTCGGTAAAATGAAAATAAGTAATTAAATAAAAATAAACGATAATTCCAAACCGCCACTGTTCACAATATGCGATATAGGCATGCCTGTAAAAATATATGTATACAAAATAAACATTCACACGATATCCACCTCCTTCAGCCTAACCAAAATAATTATTACAAAGTTGCATTTTTAAGTGGGCAATGTTGGCCAACGTTAAAAGAACAAACATGAAAAAATTGCTCATAAAATTAAAATTTGCATTTTTTGTTGCTAGCTCGAGGCTCCACCAACAGTTTTCAACCATCGCGATGGTAGCGAGTTGTTTCAGCATGATGGAGGACCAACATTAGATTTGCTGAGCGGAATATCAATCTCAATCGTTTGATAATAATTGTAAGTCTGAAAATGAAAGTATCGGCGGTGGGATGTCTGATGTAATCATGCTAATTACTGCACATTTGCTTAATGGCAGTGAATGAGAAACTATGTACCTACTCATATAATAAGCAAACAAGTGAACGTATCCAGGGTTTGAGTTTGAATGTCTTAATTAAAGGGGTTAATCGCAGTCAGGTAGCCGAAAAATTTTTTTTTAACTGGAAAGACTGTTTAATTTATTAACGTAAAAAATTATATACAGGTTGCTGTAACTATCAACTTTATTGATATTTTTTTGCTTTAAAATGATTATTTTTAAAGCTGCTATAGCCGATATCCGGGAGTTCCTCTAAAACAAGGCGTTTTACGGTGAACACGATATCTCTGGATTGAATCTTCTAAAAAAAAAAAATTTATTTCGTTAATATAATGCATGAAAGGAAGGAATATGCAAAATATTAATTTCTAACTAAACAAAAACTCTTTAAAAAACTTATAAAAAAAATAACTATTTATAATGAAAATTTTCAAAATCTATAACATATTTTAATTAAGTTTTACAAGGATAAGGTACGAAATGGTCTTCATAAACAAAATGAAAATTTAATGCGTTTGCTGAAATTAATCGGAATGATAAAGAAAGAAAAGTTATCTTAGTGAAGTCATATAATTTTGCCTGTGAGAAGACATGTATGTATACTTAAATTGCTGTAATAAAGACAAGATTTACATATTTACATCTAAACCTGGCCAACTTGATTTATATATAAATAACGATATGTAACCACGTTCCACGCGACCACAAATGTGAGTAACATACGTAGAAGTCGTTGCTTGAATAGAATTGATAATAATATTATGTAAATTATGCAATTCAATTAAATTAGTTAAATGACATTGGTCCCTTTAGAAACAAATCATCGAAAACTCATCCAACTTCATTTAAGAATTTTTGTGACCAATTTGGGGGTTTCACAGAGTGACTAGCTCTGAACAGGTGAGACTCCTGTGTAGCAATCGCTTAAAAATATGACGTACGCGAGGTAATCGAACAATACGGTACACAGCGTTATGTTCAGTCGAAATCAACAACAGTGCAACACCATTGTAGAAAAAACGTATGATGCATTGTGTTAAATATTTATTTAACTTCAATGCGCATTGTTGTCGATGGTGGTTTCATTGGGTAATTTAGTTGGTATTGTCTTCAGCAAGTGTTCCATGAGTTACCACAATGAGTTAAAATTTGTTTTAAATGCAAAACACAAAGGTTTGCATAACTTGAACCGATAAGACTTGTTACTTATTCAGTTAATTCATATTACAAACTGAGATTGTTAGTAATTTCATTAAAGCATAACACTCACTTTGAAATGCCCTCAATTTACTTCAAATGAAGGTATACACTATTAAATTAGGGTGCAATGAGTAAAACAGGGTGTTCTTATATATTGAATGCCGCCACCTTTTAGTTAAATGTACATTTCTGCACAAAGAAAAAATTTAATGGTTTAATCAAATATATTCAAATACAGTCCATTTTCTTGAATTTTTAAGGTGTGCATTATTACAACACCGGCGACACCCAGAAGCGCAGTCTCACCTAGTAAAAACGGCGGATAGCACATCTCCTTATATTTCAATATCTTTGGGTTTAAGAGTTTTTAAGGTAGAGGAAGTAGAGAATAGAGCAGCTCGCAATGCCATATCCATCATCAGATCAACCTACGAAAAAACTTTGAACTGTTATAAAATAATTTGAGATTTTCACGGTAATCGATTATTCACCTGCTCTGATGATGGACGCTGTAACGCTGTCCGAAACGTTGGCTAAAGAAGAAGGTGGCACAACACGGCATAATATCCCAAAAATAATCACGATAAGATAGTTTATATTGTATAAAATTACAAAATGAAAATACGATATATTATTGATATGTCCTCGAAGATATGGGAAGACGGGTGGTCATTCAATAACGTACCCTAAAAATACAGGATAAGGATTACCGTTATAACATTATTTCAATCATGGACTACGGAGCTCAGAAACTCAGAAATAAACAATCAACTGGTTAACGAAATCAGATAAGAACAATCATTTCTCAAGCGAAATCGGATAGTGAATCTAGGGAACCCATATTTAAAATTAAAAAAAGAAAATACGACATATTATTGACATGTTCTCGAAGATATGGAAAGGCGGGTGTTCAATAAATAAAGTATACTATAAAGATAGGACGAGGGTAGAGAATAGAGAGACTAGAGATTGAGCATCGGGATCAGATCTGGAGCACGAATTAATATGCGGCACGTGAAGCCTTTGACAGAGTATCTGCTTTTGTCTCCGCCAAGATCAGAAAGGCTTTCAGGTACGAGCCATTGTTCACGAGAAGAAGAGGACGTGATCATCGCTCCGCTGTCATTATGCATCACTCTTTCTTTGTACGAAGACTATACGTCTTCCCAGTTTTAGGGAGACAAATTAAAACGTATTGCTGATTTTATCAGACCAATTCAGCAAGATACCATTAGCATTTAAACAAAAATTTCAGAATGAAAATTGAAATCTATTTTTACGACGTTTCAAGAGGAGATTTTAAAAGCCTACATATTATTGATCTCCTGTAATTCTCAAGACGTCTTAACTTTTAAAAGGTGAGTTATGGAGTTTTGCATAGCTTTTTAGGAAACGCTAAAAAAAAGATCAACGCTATCTTCCGCTGGCAACGTCATTTACATCACGAATCAAACAACGAATCTAACAGAGCTTTTAAAATATCCATAAAAAATTAAGAAAAGACATTAGAATACTATAACCTTTTTTTGATCTAAATGTTTCCATTGTTAAAAAAGGAAAAAACGTTAAAAAATGCTGAGATTTGTGTTTTTTTACTCTATCCTTTCAATAAAATTCTTATAATATGCAAAATATATTTTTGTTATTTTTTGTTAAAAATAAAGAAAGACAAACATTCCAGGGTTACGGATAACCCAACAATGTTTGAAAATCTCCTACTAACACCACAAAAAACCGAAAATGTTTGTGATGTGATATATTTTTGAATTATTTTATATGAAATTGTGTTGTGATATATTTTTTATGTTTTCAGTGAATATGAAACGAATGTACAAAATAATCCCAATTATGGGCCAATCTCGATAGTAGAAAAGGTTGTTAATAATCATTACTAATAAAATAAGTTAAAATAATAGCAACAAAAGTCTTTGAACATAAAATGTATATTAGGAAAGTCCAAGAACGCACATTGTATAGTTAGCAATCTAATCACGGAATAGTTGATCAAAGCTGTGTTAACATATCTTGAAAAACTAAGATCTTGCCTCGTTTGAATTCAGGAACAAATCAAGAGCGTTGGTATTGTAATGACTGGTGACAAAGAATCTATGCACGTGCTCTGTGATACATTTGTGCTGAATAGGTATAAAAAATAATGAGATATTTATTAATTACTTATAAGTGTATTGTAAGGATTTTGATGATATCGATGGGGATGCATTTATACCACGAATATTACGAAAAACCATCAAAATATTTTTTAAAAGTAGACAGTAAAATTTTTTCACAGTTTGATGTGTATGGCGTTTAAAAGCTGCGATAATCATCAACTATGTACATACTTATATTTTTAAAATAAGACAGAAAATATAGGTTTGTATAATTTTTTGGAATATTAAGCCGCGTTTAGCGTCCCTTTCCACTATGAACCACGACTTTGAACAGGGACAGATGAACACCACGAGACAGACGCACGACATCTGCAATTATTATGGATGCTGCAAGCAGCAAGGCTGTTTGAGATAATGAATGTCTGAAGAAAAAGAAAAACCAAAAGCGTTTACGTTGAACATCCGGAAAAAATAGGTCATCTCGGTAATTCAACAGTATGATTCAACGTAATGAAAATCCCCGTCTAATTATGATCTCTGCAACAGTAGCATGGCTGACAACAGCACATTATAATAACACGGTAAATAGTTAAAGGTGTAGTATCCCGGCGCATTATAAGTTGGGTGAAGTTCCGTGTCCCGGAGCACCCATCGCTAATAAACATGCAAAAGCTGCACGCAAGATGCGAAGTTCGCCCCCGGTCTGGCTTCCTGCCTCTCATCCTTCCCTGATCAATTATTTACTTCAACGGAGTCGCCGGGGGCGCCGGGAGGTGAGGGTAGTTAATGGGAAAACTTTCCCAGGGCGAATTCCCGCACATTCACCAACCCGCAAGCAAACTAGAGCCACATCTCATGTATGCATTAAACATTAAATTTATTAAATTACGTGAGCTATACTTTTCTACCACGATGGATTTATTCATATACCCCGTTTTGTGAAGAAGCCGTGCATCACAATATGCCTAGGCATCTTAACTGGTAAGGAAAAAATATCATGAGATCAACAACGTATTATTATTAATTAGGGCACATACGGTTTAATTGGTGTATTTTATGCAAAGCGGGAAAACTTTTTAACTCCTCAGGCCTCCACTATATTTTGTCATTTTTGTTTTGCATAACATAAAAAAGGAATATTTCTGAATCTACCCGAAAACTAAAAAACTGTTATGGAAAGGTGACGAAATACGTTTTCAAATTTAATATTAGAAATAAAAACATACTTTTTGAAATATAAAAATTTGGCATGCAGATATAAAAAAGTTTTGCAAATGGCTCACCTTACGTTTTTTCCAACTAAAATTACTGATTTTTATGTTAAAAACACAAATAATTCATTACGTAAAGGCATTATAAATGTTATCGTCAATTAATTTTTTTGTCGTTTCATGGAAAAATAATTAGTAAAAAATTAGTAAAAGTTTCATAATTTTTTTTCAAATTGCGGTCGGAGACTTGGGATTTATAAAGGTGTATATTTGAATTATTTCGCGGTAAACTTTTAGATTTGAATATAAAGCGTGATATTTTCTCTTTCTAAAACCGTTAGATCATGTTTCTAACCATGATAGTATAACCAGGGAGATACAACGATTTGATGAGACCTATATGGTTGTTCCGAAAACCGAACAAATAGACCTTACGGGTTAATAATCAGGTCAATGATTCGATATTTCAATCCTGAATTATAATAATCTATATAAATTTGAATTAAATGAAAACAAATAACTTTGTAGGTATATGTTACTGTTAAAGCCCGTAAATTGGTAAATCTTAGGATTTACTGGAAAATCAAGACTTAACGTAGTACGGGCTTTTACAGTCACATATATACCACTTATTTAAGCAAAATTGTCAACATGTTCCGAAACCGTTTGGTTTTTCCCAACTTAACAGCTTCATGGCTAATAAACGAATGGTCTTTTAAAAAATTAGCACTAACAGGAACACTATTATGAAGGTGATAAAAAAAAATCAAAAGATCGTAATAAATATCTAAAGGTCATTATTTAGTTGACTTCAATTTATCCTCCTAAGGGAAAATCGATTGATCTATGCATAATAACTACATATACGTAAACTTTTACTGGCACTTATCGTCTGATGTAATATTCTCGCATGCCCACTCCGGTCTGTCTATCGCATTGAAACAAAAATCGAAAGCGCTGCAAGCATTTACGTTGAGTGCTCATAAATATTCCGAATGCAGGATGAATTAATTGAATTATTGGCAGGGCAAGGAGGCAGGAGGCGGGGGAAGACAGCTCGATTGTTAAATAATCAAGCAGGACCCATTATTTTTATCGGAAAATGTTAGGTAGGTTATTTTGGATTTTGCAGTAAGGAAACTTTAGAAATTGATGCGAAATATGGGCGATACAGAAAGTTTGTGTAATATTATGGGCTTTGGCAATTTATATTTATACACATTCACCTAACCCTGAATAACAAAATATTATACAAGGTGGATTTAAACCTAACAACCAATATACATGGCTGTTAGTTTTGGAATGGACAGTTAGATGAAGAAAGGAGTGTCAGGAGAACGCCTACAATATTCGGAAGTAAATGTAATAATGCAGTCGAGCTCGTCACGGGAAGAAACGGCACGATCGTGAAGGAGTGAAGCTTTGACAGTCTCCGTGGCAAAGCGTTAAGGTCCTCGGTTAGGTGGTTTTATGTACTACCGAATTGCCATACTTACTTTCCTCAAGCCCCTCGTATCAAATTGTGACTGTTAAAATAAATACACAAAAATACTCAAAATTATACATATTTAGTTAATACTATCATACTAATATGTATAATTTTGAGTATTTTTGTGTATTTAGTTAATAGTCTTGGTTCAATAACAATTTCGTTATTTTACAAAACAGAATTCCAACAACGAAAGCAAAAAATAAATATTTTGGGCACGATCACAACTTTCTGCGGATAAACAAGCAATTGTCATGGCGATCACCACTGCAGACATTTATCTATGAAAACTTCACAATAAATAAACAGCACGTAACATTTTCCCATTACAGACAGCAAAGTTTTTTTTTGGTTTCACGTTTGCATGCAACTGCTGTACAACTCGGCATTTTCAAAATGCAAAACAAACTCATGAAGTTCAGTTCGAAAAGTAATTATTGATCATCTATTTGCGCATTGTTCAATTAATAATTTATTATAGGCCATGAAATAATAGAAGCATACATAAGAAGTGAAGTCTGTTCTGAGGCTTAAGGTAGGAACATACTAGGCCCACGCAACGCGACGCGACGCTACGCAAAGTTCCTGTCCGTGTTCACACTGGCCATACGCGTCGCTGTGACCACGTGACAATAGGTCTCTGGTGCGCCGGCGCGTTTGATTTGACACATTTGACGTTTATTTTGTTATGTTTATGTGATTCTTTTCTCAGCAGATGACAGCTTTGCCATGTCTTCTAAAAGCGAATTTGAAGATGATTTGCTACGATTATTATTATTAAATCAATATTCTCGTAAAAAGAAAAACAAAAAAGTGAGAAGTATTTGGGTCCACAACATTAACAAACGAAGACAAATGTTTGGAGAGTTCCATACTTTAGTAAAAGATCGTATATATATATCTTCATATACTTCCGTATGAGTAAAGTGGTATTTGAAGAGCTTCACAGCATAATTGAATATGATATAAAAAAAGAAAACACACGTCTTCGAAAGTCAATTTGGACTAGAGAAAGACATTCATTATAGGGGTATAATATTGAAATTAGTTATTTATTATACTATAATCGTATAGCAGAATCTCTATAATTCTGAGATTTGATATTATAAATAACTTCGTGCTCAGTTTCAATGAACTGTTCGTCACCCATTTTTTAATAATAAATGTCAAAAAAACAACCACAGATATAGCGAAACGCGTTATGCTTAGATAACACCAAAAAGATGTGAAATCATCTCATAGTAGGCGTGACCATACCCCCTCCACCTTCCACACGGCCCACGCCGATGTGGCTGTGGCAGATCCGCGTCGCGTAGGGCACCTCGGTTTGCGTTGCGTAGGGCTAGTGTGATTCTAAAGCACCCGTTTCCATAGAAAATGTATGGAAGATAAGTAGTCCAGATATGGAAATGGTGACGTCAACCTACGTAGCGTCGCGTCGCGTGGGCTAAGTGTGTTCCTGCCTTAATCCTCACAATGCAACAGGGACAGAAGATACATACAACTATGCCACACAAGGAAGATGGACAGAGAAATTATAAGCAAAAGAGAGTTGCATTAAATATCTATAGGCGCCCAAGGTTTTACTTTTAGGACTCTAGGAGCTAGGTTCTCTAGTAAGTGATTATGCAATTAGATGGCAGGCTAACAATTTATTATGTATAAGTCTCTTGGATTACATAACAAACGATAAGGCGAGCCTTAAAAGCATTACACACTCCTTTGAGCACCATATGTCAAAACAGTTGAGGAAATCAGTAGTCCCGAAGCGTTGAACTACTAACTAGGCGATCTTAATACATACCATTACAGTTCTCCCGACCTAGGAAGTATTCTGTCGTTTCACAAAAAAATTCGAATGGTGAAATTTTTGTAAGAAGAAACGTTTGGATTAAATTTTATTTTTAATAGATGAGGGAAGGAATGATATACCACTAATCATTTTAGGACATTTTGAACAATTTCTCAATACAAAGCGAAGAATATCTCAAGGCGAACAAATACGTGCGGTGATTGGTTGAAACACACATCCGATAATAATATACATGGAGTCCGGAAACTAGGGGTACAAGCGGTAAACTGGCGAATCCAAATCACAATTCGAATACATTTTGTGAAACATTTTTTTTTTTACTAGAGCCTCTTAAATTTTAGATCAAATTAATCGGCACGGGCAGTTTATTTATTATCTTTTAAAATGCGTTAAAACGTAAATCCCGCTCAAAAGTTTTTAACCATAAATTTTATACCGAAAAAAAGTTTTAAAAATGACCTGAACGAAATTTAGATGTGATGTAAATTTACCAGTTTTCTGTTTGTACCAGTAGTTTTCCGCATGTACCACTAGTTACCAGACACCGTTTATAATTAATTGTAAAGCAAATTGTTTTTATTGCTGTGGACATTTAGATGTTGTTTGTTTTTTAAATAAAAAATAAAAACACGTAAAACCTGGGCGTGAAAAATCAAATAAAAAAAATATGTGGAGATATTATCATATGTGGAGATATACATCACAGCGCCCTTGAGGTGATTTTTCACAAAAACGGCGCTATATAAATCTTCCAAATATTATTATTATTGGAGAGGACCCCACCACTTTCCCAACGGCCGCGGCGTTATAAGGAGGCATAATATAGTTGTTATGAGTTGAGTTGAGTTGATGGGGATGTTGAGGGGATGGGGATATTTTTATTCCTGTTATTGTTATATTGTTAATGGACGGCATATGTTAGTGAAGTTTTACTTCAGTCGTGTGGTCTAAAGCACACTCGTTTTTAATGATGCCTGAAATCTCCGCGTACACACTGATCGTCGTGACCCCCCCCCCCCCCCGCGGGAGCAACTTCATTTTGTACTTTGTAAAGAAAGATGTCATTTTTTTTACTCCTTAAAAATATTACAAGAATTTGGAATAGCGACATCAATGATATAAGTTATTTTCTTAATTTTGTCATGTAAAACTATATCGGGTCTATTATGACTAATGGTTCTGTCTGTCAGAATAGTTTTATCATAATAAATTTTATAAAATTCATTTTCTAAAAATGAATTTGGTTCATATTCATAATATGGTACATTACGGCAGTCAATCAAGTTATGTTTAATTACCAAACTTTTGTGAATTATTTTTAAAACTTGATTGTGCCTAAATGTATACTCGGACGGCGCTAATACAGAACATCCCGATATAATATGTTCTATAGTTTCCGGAAAAGCCAAACATTTTCTACATAAATCATCAATTTGATTTGCATCTTTGATGATATGCTTCCTATAATTTTTAGTATTAATGACTCTATCTTGTATGGCAAGCATAAAGCCTTCTATTTCTGCGCTCAACTCTCCAATACTCAACCATTTGTTTGACGAAAATTTGTCAACATATGTTTGGTTGAGATAATTGAAGTGTTTTGCGTGAAGAATTTTATTTGACCAGGAATCTAATAATTCCTGGTTGGTATTTATAAGAATGCTGGCATTCTCGTCGTATAAATTTAATGGTGAAATATTTCTATCTGCCTTGCAAATTATTTTGTGCATTTCTGAACTATCAGCTTTCCTATGGAAAAAATTTCTTAGCATTTCTACCTGATTATGTTTTAAAGATGTTATTTTGACTATACCTCTACCTCCTAAATTTCTGGGTAAATTAATTCGTTCAATATATTCATACATATTATTATTACTATAACTATATTAATTGTCATAATTAACACACATTAATTAATATAAACAATCTCTATTCAGTAACCATTGTTTCAGCATATATCTGAATCTATTTGTAGAGTCGCAATTTTTTATATTAATTGGTAACATGTTAAATATTTTTGGCACGTTAAATTCCAGGGTTCGCCGTCCGTAGTTATTATTATATTTTGGAACGAGCATTCCTTCATTATTTGTGAACCTCGTATTATGCTCATGTTCCACTCTCTTCTTATAATCAGACTCAGATACATGCTGAATCAATATTTTATACCATAATATTGTTAAATTCCGATACAACAATGAAATGTTTCGTCTCTGTGAAAAAATATTTTTTTGAACTAATAACTTAATCATAGAATTTTGTACTGATTGTAGGTGGTTTAAATTAGTTTTGCAAGAGTGTCCCCAAGTAGTTAATCCATATCGTAAAGTTGATTCTGCAAGTGATAAGTAAATAATTTTTAAGAGGGCATTACCAGCGGCCGAAAATTCAAATTTCATCAAAAGACGGCCTCACGATCGGAAGTTTTTTAGAACGAGATAGAAATACCACATTCGCTTCGCCGCAAGCAGCATGTCCCACTCAACTGGCGATATCTATAGGATGGTTCAGACGACATCGATATTGAATTCTCGGTTCCAGCTTTTTCCGAATAAGTAGTTATTTGTAATTTGTTTACCGAAGTGCATAAACATAAATAGATACAAGTGAAATGCGTAAAAATAGTGGGTATAAAATAGGTACATACGTAATATACAAATTTCTTGATTTTTTAAATGTTTTTACGAGTATTCTGTTGTTGTTTTTTAATTGTATATCTACTGAGTGATATTCAGTTTGATTGTAAGAAATATCTCATTTTTACATATTTATTCTTCTCACAATAGGTATTATCAGTAATTTGGGAGGCGGGTATGGGTACTACCGCCCGGGAACCAGGGAGATTATTGTTGGTAATCTAAATTAAATTGAATTTCAAAAACCTCACCCCATGTACCTGGGTTCATTTATTTGTCCGGATCTTGGCGACGGATGCACCTGCCCACCAACTGCATGGCAGGCCGGATCAGGAGAGACTGGTTGGACCTGGGAGATCTTTTACCTACCCAGCAGCACTCTCCGAAACATCTCCTTACAGTGGGAGGGATAGATTTTTTCATGTCCGTCACTCTTGGACTGACCCCCAGATTCCTACATGCCCCTGATACCTTTTTTCTTCCCAGAATCCCGAACCCAATTTGGGAAACGGAACTCAATTTGGACCCCTAGGTTCCTACCACTCCTGGTACCTTTTTCCTTCCCAGAATCCAGAACCCAATTTGGGAGGCGGGTATGGGTACCGCCGCCCAGGAAACCATTTATTGGATAACCAACACCTCTGCCATAGGTCACCCCAAGGGGTTCGTTTCGCTTGGTGACTTACTTGCCCGGGTTCAAGGGATAAGGTTTGTTCGAATCTTGGCGGCGGATGCGTCTGCCCACCAACTGTGTGGCAGGCCGGATCGGAAGAGACTGGTTGAGGGAGATTTTTTGACCTCTCCTGCAGGATTCTCTCGGAAGCCTTGCACTGCAGTGGTGAGGATAGACTCATACATCCTCTTGGATACACCGATCCCAGATTCCTACCCACCCCTCATACCTTTTTTCCTTCCAAGAACTTCCTCTCCTTCCTTTTTCTAAAAAGACCTTCGACACAACATCCCCAAAGATGACATATTTATTCTTATTATGAAATATTTTCCTGTATGGAGCTAATGTCAAAAAAAGTAAAATGTATTTTTAACATTTATATTTTTACCAAAATTATGTAATTCAACTATAAATAAAGATAACCAAAAAAACAGCAGCATTATAATAATATATATATAAAAATAGCATATATTTTAGTATAGTCTACATAATATATGTACAGAACTTGAAAATATAAAAACAGTAGGACTACAGTTAGTAGTTGTAAAGTGAAAACAGACCGCAATACAATAATGTGAAGGTTGTCCAAGAATTAACTACCTTTGCTCGTTGTTTCTCAAAATATGGTGGCACTAGCGTTAGCTCAGACTTTCCCAAAATACCGAGCGGTGATCCGGCTTGGTAGCTGCTTCAGTGCGATCTTTGCGTTCGTTTGAGAAAGACGCTCCGTTGTCGAATCCCACCCCCTGCGAGGTGCGCTCAATTATTCGCTTTTTCAATTTAGAGGGAGTTAGCCCTGTTGAAGTTCATAAGCTTGCAATTTTAATCCCAGATGTCAGTAAGTCTACCACACAAATGATTTTGAGGGAAAAATGGAGTATGCAAATTAATACTCGTTGCGCAAATGCGCTCGGATCTCTTCGAACTGTTTTTCCAACCAAGGCGAAACTTTTTGGGTTGAAAAATGGGTTCACCATCTAACCCTACCAAAAAGGCAATGAATGACATGAATTACACCTCTTTCTTCACCTGAAGCAACACATGGACGAAAAATCTTTGGAGACCGACCAGGATGCGGAGGGAGAGTTGATTGCATTTTTGACGGCGGAGTTGAACGATAAGGGAATGAAGACCTGGTTCCACGGCTCACCTAGTGCATTGATCGTAACAGGGACTATGTCTCTATGGCATTATTAATAGAATAAAACTGAAAATAATATAAAATATACTGAATATATTAGAGACTTGGTCATTATAATAGAAATTATTAACAAAAACACGATTTGAATTACACAATCACAAATTAAAACCATAATTTTTACGGGAAATTCACGCGCATGGTGCATGCATATGTCTAGCCTCTCTTTCGCAGCCAGTTAAAGACATTTTTTATTAGTAATAGTTCAAAACAGAAATTGTATAGTATTTATTAAATGTGTTACTAAAACACTGTTTAACAGAAAGTAACTTCTAACCAGAGAAAGTTTAAGTTCTTTTAACAGAAAGTAACTTCTTCAGAGCGTTTTAATTTTTTTTAAATATTGATTTGGATTCACCAGTCGTTCTTAATATAAAACACGATCCATAACCATTCAAAGACACAGTATCAAATTTCTTTATAATATATTTTTTTGACAAATTAGAGAGGCGTCAGAAATTTACATTTCGAATGAACGTCGTTAGTAAGCTCAAAAATCATCTGTCAAAATTTTTTTTTTTTTTTTTTTTTTTTTTTTTTTTTTAATGAGTAAATTTTTTTACAATAAGTTTATTTCATTCTAATATTACATATTTTATATACTCTCCTAATAAAGCAAGTGCTTGTGTTTAGGAGAGGACAACTTGATAATAACTTTTCTTTTTTTTTTTTTCAAATCCTTATAACAAACTTAAAAACTTAACTTATGAATAGATTTATAATATGACAAACTTAAGAACTTAACTTATGAATAGATTTAGACTTAATAACATATTTTTTAAAGATTAATAAGGGTAATTAAACAAAATATATATATAGGATGTACATAAAACCTTTGGAATAAACAGTCAAAAACATATCTAATAAAAGTTAAAATTATATGGTGGGACTACCAAAATATGATTTAATTTTTTTTTTATATTTGTCGTAATTTTTTTCTGTTCGCATATCGGCGGGTAATTGATTAAATAATTTTATTCCTTTATATACATAGTGATTCTGTGCTGTTGTGGTTCGTATGGGTGGTATAGTTAGTCCACCAATAGAAGTATTCCTTATGCTAATAAAGCGAGTACACATTTCTAATATATAATTATTACCGAAATTAGTGTGTTAAATTAATCTAAGGGTAAAAAAAGAAACAACCTACCGGAGAGCTAAAGAAAAATAGAAAATGACAAATGAATGCTTGCTAAAAGCAAATAAAGATCTTATAAAAATAAAATGTGAATGGATGTGGGTAAACTTTCGAAATCACTGGAAAACGATAATAGGAATATTTGTCTCATTTTCCACGCTGATGTGCACATTTAGTCCAGTCAAGGAAGGAGGTGTAGAGCAAGGCCGTAGCCAGAGAAAAATTTCGGGGGGGGTTTTGTTTGGTGGAACCACGGTGGAACAGTGTTTATAGAAATACGCACTGGCGGACTAAGGGGGGGGGGGGGGGGGGGGGCAGAGGGGGTGGTCCGCCCCGGGCCCCTGTTCCTGGGGGGCCCCCAAACGCCTCCATGTTCCCTTGATCAAATCCTAAACAAGGCTTTAAGGCACCTTATAACATCTGGTGTTAGCATTATTAACAAATGCATCCAGAAAATTAAATAAAAAATTAGTTTTTGTTCATATGAAGCAGTTACTTTGTGATGTGACATTATAATTTAAAATAAAACAATAACTTTGTAAACACCACTTTTATTTTTTATACTTTATGCCGACCGGGTTTCGCTACAACCGTAGCTTCTTCAGGGCAGTACAATCTCTACTAAAATTAATTTACATGTGTGTTTATAACTAATACATGATTTAACATGTCTGAACCAAAACTATTTCCAATACAACGAACGTTTTTACCAACAAAAAGAAGGCCTGGCCATGGGGGCACCGACATCGCCGCTAATCGCTGATATATTCATGGACAATTTAGAAAATAATATCTTTAAATGTAAATCACCATTATTAAAAAACTTACTTGTATGGAAGCGCTATGTTGACGATGTGTTCTGTGTTTGGTTAGGAACTGAACGACAACTCAATTCCTTCCTGCTATTAATTAATTCTTTCCATAAACAAATTAACTTCACAATAGAAATAGGTACCAATTCTACATTAAACTTTTTAGATCTTTCATTATCAATAATAAATAATAAAATTGAATTTAAAATCTACCGCAAACCGACGTTCACCGATATAACTATTCACAATTCCTCTAACCACCCCGAATCCCATAAACATTCAGCTTTCCATTCCATGGTACACAGATTGGTTACAGTCCCTTTATCAAATACCAACTTTGCATTAGAATTATCTACGATTAAACAAATCGCAATAAATAACGGTTACAGTCCAAATATAGTCAACAACATTCTAAATAAAAAAAATAAAAAATTATCCACAAGTAAATTCTTATACAACAGTCCACCTCATAATAATAATATACCAAGTAATAATAATCAACCTTATCAATGGCGTAGAATCTTGTACATAAATAATTTCTCTAAAAACAGCGTTAAAAACCTCCCATCAGATATCAAACCAGCATTTTACACTAATAATAGTATAGGTAAGCATTTAATGAACGGCAAGGACAAAGATAATAGTCTATCTCACTCGGGAATTTATTCACTTCAATGCAGCGACTGTCCCTTTGTTTATATAGGCAAAACAGCACGCAATATAAATACCCGTGTCAAAGAACACCTTAGATGTTTACACAGCTCTGGATTTTCGGAATTTGCAAACCACTTGATCGAAAAAGACCATAAATTTGACAAAAATACAGGCGCCACACTAATTCATAAAAACAACATCGGTATTAGACTAGACAATCTAGAAGCACTTGAACTAAGGAAAGCCATAAACACTAACAGTAAGGTAGTTAATAACCAACTAAATTTAAATAAAAGTCCCATACTAAGATTGTTCCCTATTGACAAAGAACACGCCCGTTCCCTTCCCAATTCTCCATCTACACCTATACCTACTTCCTCTGTTACTTGAGGAGTCCATCCCATTTGGTTAAATCATGTATTAGTTATAAACACACATGTAAATTAATTTTAGTAGAGATTGTACTGCCCTGAAGAAGCTACGGTTGTAGCGAAACCCGGTCGGCATAAAGTATAAAAAATAAAAGTGGTGTTTACAAAGTTATTGTTTTATTTTAAAAAATTAGTATTTTTACAGTGTCCTGGTGCCTTAAAGCCTTGTTTAGGATTTGATCAAGGGAACATGGAGGCGTCCAGTGACCCCCCAGGACCAGAGGCCCATGTGAACTGAATAAAAAGCTTGTAAAATTACATCAACTCCTTAACTGTCAGAAGCTGCTTTACTGTCAGAAGCTGCTTTACTGTCAGAAGCTGTTGAACACGTATTGTAATGCCCACTGTCTGGAAATAAGTACATCTAAGTGGTTCGTCTTGCGCTTCACCAGAAATAAAAACATACATATTTATCCACGAATACTCAATTAATTATCAACCATCAAGTCAGAAATCAAGGACCTTGGGAATATAATTGATAGTAAACTGAATTTCAATAAACATATCGACCTGTAAACATATCAAAGATCTTATTACTTTCAAAAATACTTTACTTCTTATACGTTCGTAGTAGGTATCCTTGAATACGTATCTCAAGTGTGGAACCAGGCTATGCAATACACAAAAATAGAATTGAAAGTGTTCAAAATAGATTATTTTTAAGGTACCCTAACTTCCGCTTTTTCGATCTCATGTTAGTAATGAAGACTCTGCAAAGTTCTTCAATATAAAAACGTAGCAGATTCGGTAATGTTATTTAAAATTACACATAACTTAATTGATAGTCCTGATCTTCTTCAACGCCTATCATTCCATTTTCCAAATCGCAACAGCAGGCAGTCGCTTACTTTTAATCTCCCTCTTTGCAAGACCAACTCCAAACAGAATTCATTTATCTACAGATCCGCACACTCATTCAACTTAAATTATTACCACATTGACATTTTTAACTCGACTTTGCGTGACATAAAACGAAAACTCACTAAGCAACATGACTCAAATTAAAAAGTTTTGTATATTCCCGTCCTTTGCCTCTTAATCCTAATCCTATTTTCTTCCTCCCCCTCCCCTTTCATATATTGTAACAAAAAAATGAATTAATTAAGAAAACACACTTATAACATCACACTTTATCATTCATTTACTATCATCAGTGGAAAGTTCATAATTGGCATAATTAACTATCTTACTATCGTATTATTGTGTAATCTCAGATGTGCTGTCAACTTTCCCTAAAATAAATAAAATTATTATTATTATTATTAAACTAAGGGGGGGGGTGGCTCATTCAACATTGGCGCCCCGGGCCTCTGACGGGCTTAGTCCGCCACTGGAAATACGTTAAGTTTTTTAAAATATTTTTTGATAAAAGAAATTAAATGGTGTTTTGTATCAATCTTACCACATATTTTTATAATTACAAAATTAAATTTAGTCTTTTCTTTGCAACGAACAAATCAATTACCTCGTCGGTGTTAATGTCAATTCTGCGTTGTCTTTCCTGGCCTGTGGAATTTCTTAAATAAGTTTTGTGGCGTTTCAGAGAAAAAAAAGTCCTTTCAAGGGTACACGAGGAAACAGGCAGTGTCACCAAGATTTTTAAAAGTTTGTGAATGTTTGGAAATAAGGCCTGGTTGCATTCTCCGAGAGCTGAAATAGCACATGTTGGTCGATTTAGTTCAGATTATTTCAGCCATTTTATAATCCACATTTCTAATTCAGCTTTTACAGAGTCCCATTTCAAATATTTTCATAGAGCTCAAAGTAGTATTCTTGATAATTAAGTTGGTTTTTGCAACACACAGACAGAATTAAAATGTTGAGAGATGATAATGTGGATCTATGATTTTGGAATTTAGAACGAAACTGATCAATCGAATCATCCAAAAGTGAAATCATGACAGTAACTCTAAAATAAGTTTCAGGATAATTTGTGTTGTAGTTTGCCCTATGCTTTTGGCGTGACGATATTTGCGGAATTTTTATTTCCTCGTTTACGGTTCTGAGCAAATTCTGAGCGTTCTTGTAAAGTTCAGCAACTTTGGAATCGGTATTTTGACGAACATCTTCAATAGTTTTTTTTTATAATTAAATCGACGTGTTGATGTAAAGCAGCTACTAAATAGCATAAGGGAGATTGAAGTATTTTGCATTCAGTCAGTGTGTACGGAAACAACGATGTTAAAAATATATTTTTAAAATATTTTTTCACGTAAAATTTGTGATCAGCTGTATTCGGATAAAATTAAGTCTTTTTTCCATAGATAATGCACCTTTCATTATCAAGTATACCACATACAATATATAGAAATGAAAAAATTTCTATGTTGACTCGAATAAATATCCCTCACATCAGTTCAAGTAAAAAAACACGCAGGAATCACGACTTTTTCTCATTTTTTTTATAAATCCTACAAATAAGTGATGAACAGTTAAATACAGGTCAATTCATTGACCATATAGCACTATAATTAGTTTGTATGTCTCCTTGTTAGAATTCGAAGGTATGATGTTTTTAATGTTCGAAAAATTAAAAAATGAAATTCTGGGAAATCGCCAACAAACGAGGCAAATTTATTTATTTCGCGTGATCGCTCCAGTGGCCAAGCAACATATGATGCTTATAGCAAAATTTCTTGAAATGACTGATCTCAGAAAAGAATAAGCCTTTGATGGTGTTTCAGAATCCATGTCACTGGATTCTGAAAACCCTTTAAAACCCTTTAGTTTTCGAGTGTATCAACAATAACTTTATAAATTTCCTTGAATCTTATCAACTCATCATGATTTTCAACGGGTCTCGCACATTGCCGTAAGGGTTTTCCATTGTGTTTCAGGGAATTTTTTTTCAATATTTTCTTCTAAGCACTTAACAGTTCGTTTTGCCTAGGACATGAAAAAAATTCCAATCGATGTTTTAGTACCAATAGAATTTCGAATAGGCTTAACCTGGCAAGAATGACATAGAGCCAAATTCAACAAATGTGAGCAGCAATGAACGTATACCTAATAGCTTCTGGATGTGACTTACAAATTACTGCCTGCACACCTTTAAAACTTCCTTTCATCGAAGAAGCTCCATCATATCCCTGTCCGATTAAATATTCGCAAACTACAACTATTCAAAAAATCATCGGCGCACCGTAAGTATAGTCAATTTCGGGGGGGGATCAAACCCCCTCGATCCCCCCCCTGGCTACGGCCTTGGTGTAGAGTGCGTGAGCAGGACCCTAAGCGATTCCTCCAGAAACTTGTTTAGGGTGCTTAGGGTCTGAACATACTAAAAGTACTGACGTCTAGGTGTGAGCTAGCGGGGGGAGGGGGAGAAGGTCCCAGTGTTCGGATTTCCGCTTATATCTCGAAAACGGTGCGTCACAGACAAATTTTTCTTAAAATAAGTAAAAGCTTGTAAAATTATCTACAACTTTTGTTTTATACGTAATTCTCGAAATTTAAGCCGTTTTTAAGTTACACGCTCCACAAATGTAGACATTTTCGAAAAAATCATTTAACCTTACATTTTTCATCAAACATTCCTTCATATCGTCTAAAATATTTATCAAAGAAATACATTTATTTTAAGGAAGTTATAAAGAATTTAATTCCTTTTTAGAATATATATATATATATACAAATGCAAATTAATCTCAAACCGGTCAACATTTACAGCAATTTTAAGTTTTTTCGTAAAATTTTGTCATGAGATAATTATAATTTTCATTATAAAATACAATTTAAAATTTTTCAAGTGATATTATTTTTTTCTACTTTCTTTAAAAATTGGCTTTAAACTGTGGTCACACGTATTATTAGGCGAACGAACAAAATGTGTGTCAGTAATGAGATAAAAACAGCTTTGTCTGAAAATGATATTTTACGAAAAAACCTCAAATGGTTGTAAATATTTACTGGTTGGAGATTAATTTGCATCTAAATATATATATATATAATTATATTATAAAAGTAAATTAAATTCTTTACAACTTCTTTAATATAAATTTATTTTCTTTGTTGAATATTTTAGACGACATGAAGGAATGTTTGATGAAAAATGTGAGGTAAAATGATTTTTTTCAAAAATATCTACGTTTGTAGAACGTGTAACTCAAAAACGGCTGGGATTTCGAAAATTACATAAAGAATAAAAGTTGGAGATGATTTTATGAGCTTTTACTTAATTTCAGAAAATTTTCCTCTGCAACGCACCGTTTTCGAGATATGAGCGGAAACCTGAAAATTGGGACCTCCCCCCCACCCCTTAACTCACCACCTAGACCTCAGGACTTTTAGTATGTTTACACCCTAAGCACCCTAAACAATTTTTTGAAGGAATCGCTAAGGATCCTGCTCACGCACCCTAAAACCTTTTGGATCATTCATTGACTGGACGAACTTGTCTTAAGAAAAGTAGATTCAGAATCAAATTGAATTTGAGGACGATTTACGCAGATTATTGTTTATAAATTAATATGTTCGTAAAAAGAAAAATAAATAAGTTAAAAATAGAAGAAAAAGTATGGTAAAAAGCTTCTGTTCCCGTGGTGAAATTTGAGTCCTCAGTTTTCCGCTTCTACCACGAATTTCCTGACACCGTGTGTACAAGGTAATGTTGCATGTCTATAATTTGCGCAACGTTGGGTATTAATGCTAATAAATTATTGTTCATAATTAGGTCACCGTAATGTACCACGGGTTTCCCGCCACCGTGTATATGTCGCAGGCAAACCGTAAAATCAGGCCGTTCTTGATGCGTCTGAGGCACTTCACGATCTGCTGCCAGGCACTTCACGAAGTAACTAGGCGCACCATGATTTGCCTGATTTTACGATCGACCGCTGACATATATAAGGCAATGAAGTATGCGTGTAACTCGCGCAACGCCGGGTATGCAAGTAAATTATTGTTTATAATTACCACGGTAATAACAATGAACCTGTCACCGTAATGTACCACGTATTTTTCGACACCTTGTATATGTCGCAGGCCAATCGTAAAAACAGGCAGATCACGATGCGCCTCAGGCACATCACGATCTGCCGCCATTTCACGATGCAGCAGATCATGATGTGGCTAGGCGCAACATGATCTGCCTGATTTTACGATCGGCCTACGACATACATATGCAAGGTAATGTTTCGAGCGTATAATTCGCACAACGCCGGGTATTAGTGTTAGTGAATTATTGTTTATAATTACGTCACCGGAATGTACCACCGGTTTCCCGCCACCGTGTATATAAGGCAATGTTGCTTGCGTGTATTAATGCTAGTAAATTATCGTTTATAATTACCGCGGTAATTACAATTGAATCGGTCACCGTAATGTACCACGTATTTCCCGACACCGTGTACCTATACACGGTAAGGCTGGGTAGTATTGCTAGTTTATAATTTCCGCGGTATAAACGGATAAATCGGTCACCGTAATATCCATGAATCACAATGTATTGAAGTTATTACCCATTTTCATTGATCAAATATACTTTGTCGATTTACGCGTACATAATAATATATATATAATAAAAATTTGAATTGCACATACCGATGAAACTTTACAGTCATTATTTACTTTAGAATGTTGATTCTTTTCTCTAAAAATTAAACAACATGTTATAAAAAATACACAATAAATCTGACAGATTCGTTCCAACGACCCTGTAGCATATAAGGTATGTACAACGTAAATTGATAATTAAATATTACTAATCTTTGTTTTTTCTCGTTATATTTCTCCCAGTTATGTTTTTGGTGTGGTAATTTTGATTTTTTTTATGAAAGTTCTCTCTTTATTGATTTTTCTCCCCATTTTAAGCGGACGAATAAATTTAAAATGTTATGAACTGGACCGGCGCGGACAACACGACCGCTCGCTGCCGTGAATCGACAGATACTAGAAGTGTGTCGTTCCGGCCGGAACGAATCCAATGACTACGAGTCCGAATGCGTTTGATTCGTTCCGAGTTCAGAATTTAGAAGTGTGTCGTTCCGGCCGGAACGAATCCAATGATGAAAATATTTTTCAAAAAGAAATAGCATTATCTCGTATTCAAAAGATAGTGACGAGCATTGCTTTTTACCTTTTGTTGGTAACAAATTTGGCTTCCAGCAAGTTCGCGCCTACGAACTTGGGTGTAAGTAATTACTAGTTTTATGAAGATCATTTTTAAAATACAAGTATTCTCTGGAAATATGCACTTTATAAAGTAACGACAAGGCATTTGAATATATTTATAGCGCAATATGTGTATATATGGATTTTTCATTCAGTAATTACTTTAAAATTTAGAACATGTGATAAAATTATAATGCTATAGGTACTAAATTTCCGCTCCTAAATCCATTGTCATTTTATCACATGTTCTAAAGTAAAATTTGTTTATATAGAGTCCATTATAATTTTATTCCTAATCTAATACTCCTACGCAAATGTATATGGTAAAAGAAGTCGGAGACGCCCGAGGAAGACATGGCACGACAAAGTGAATCAGATACTTGAGTCGGACCTGTCATGAGTCATAATAATAGAAATGTGAATGTGAATGAGGCAAGGAGTGTGTGCCAAGACCGAGTTGTTCGGCGGTCTGTCCTCTCTGCCTACCCCTGAGGGAAACGTCATAATGTTAGTTAATTAATTATGTAAAATATGTATCCTTTTAAAATCTAACATTGCAATAAATGCAATATCAATAAAAAATCCATGTTACCTGAAATGTTGTCGCCCAAAATGTATGTGCGCTTAGATCATTTAAATTACGCAACGGATTTTGACGCGGTTTTTACCAATAGATTGAGGTTAAGGTTTATATGTATAAAACATGCTTATTATAGTAGAGAAAAGCCGAGAAATTCAAATATTCAATTCATAAAGCGGGCAGCTGGCAAGCGGGTGGTGTGGATTTTATAAAGGTTGGGTAATGGCGTTGTGTTTCGTTAGCCACAGCAACGTGTACCCGGGTCTGCTAGTATAATAATAAAATTAATAATTTTCTCTAGCGGGGCGGTCTTACTCTCTCACTCGGGAACGAGAGAGAGAGTGAGAGTACAGGAATCACTCAAGGGAAGAGGCGCGCGGCGCGGGCCGGGGCACAGTGTACCGCTCTAACCGGTCACGAAAACATTTTTCAAAAAGAAATAGGCCTAGCATTATCTCGTTGTTAAAAGATAGTAAGGAGCATTGCTTTTTACCTTTTGTTGCACGGAGCAAATTTACTTTCCGGCAAGTTCGCGCCGGCGATAATTACTTGTTTTATGAGGATCATTTTTTTAACACATGGTACAAGGACTTCATTGTTCGTAAATTTCAAATATAACGTAAATATTATCTTACATGGTTCTCATAAAGCCGACATATGATATCACTCATCCCAAACAGATTATTATTAGCTATAAAAAGATAAGACTTCTCGAAATAATAATCTCACAATAAACAATAACACAGACGCCCGGCTGGCGGCCACGGCTCGACCATGGGCTCGACTCAAACACATAAACACATTTGTTGGCGCTAATAAAAAACTATCAAAAGAAGCGGAGCTAGCAGTCCACAATGGAGTCCTGGTACCTACCCTGATGTATGGCAATGAGGAATAGAACTGGCAGAGGAAGGATGAAAGTAAACTGAATGCTGTTGAAATGAGATCCCTGAGGCGTATGTGTGGTAAAACAATGTATGATCGTGTGAGAAATGTGGATATCCACAAAGAATGTAAGTCTGATGTTAGCATAATGAGTAAGATTAAGAAAGGGACCCTCAGATGGTTTGGGCATGTAGAGCGAATGAACGAGGAAAGTAGTGTAAGAAGAATATACGACACAAATGTGAATGGTAGAAGAAGTCGAAGACGCCCGAGGAAGATATGGCACGATCAAGTGAATCAGATACTCGAGTCGGGCCATGTCAAAAGTCAGTATAAAAGAAGAGAATGTATGAGACGATGTATGAATGTGAGTGAGGCAAAAAGTGTGCGCCAAGACCGAGTTGTTTGGCGGTCCGTCCTCTCTGCCTACCCCTGCCGGGAAAAGGCGTGATGGTTAGTTAGTTAATATTTTACTTCCAACATTTACCAGTAAATTAACCCCCACTTTTGTTGAGAACACCAGATGGTGAGTGCCATTTAAATAATAATAAAAAATATCAAATCTTGAAAAGCAATAACCTTATTTTTTTAACTCCCCAATTAACCCCAGTGGGTTGAATAATTGATCCCTAACTCCGTGACCTTCTACGATTCCGCCGGGTAAGGGAATCCAGCAGAATCAACTTTCGGCATTGAATCAGCTGGAGTCAAACTGAATTTGGCCCAGGCTGATTCAATGAATCCGGCGGAACGATACAATCAGTTTGATTCAGGTGAGTCCGGCGGAATCAAATTTCGGCATTGAATCAGCCGGAGTCAAACAGAGTTTCGTTCCGGCCGATTCAACGACTCCGGCGGAGCGCTACAATGCGTTTGATTCCGTGAGTCCGGTGGAATCAACTCTCGGTTTGGTTCTGGCCGATTCAAGGACTCCGGCGGAGCGCCGCGCGCCGCAATGAATTTGATTCGGCGAGACGGGCGGAATCAAAGGAACGAGTCCAGTGAATGGAGTGCACACAGTTGAATATCGGTCCAGATACTAAGAGTTTTGGTTAGCTCCGTGCGCGTCAAAATACAGAATAAAATATTCACAAAAGCGTGTCGCAAATTCAACAGAATTATATACTCGAGAAAATATTTTTGGTTAAAAATTATTTCTAATATTTCAATAACGTCTTAAGTTAAATTTCTGTGTTAAAAATTCCGAGAGAAATCAATTTGTAAGTGTGTAATAAATAAGTCAAGTTGTAGTATTTTCGGCACAAAACGGGTGCTTGGATTTTTATTTTAATGATTTTATTTGAAATTAAATTAAAATTCTAAATTATATTTTGCCTAGATAATGAACAGTTTTATAATACTGTATTACTATTTGGTATGATATATGTATTGTATAATAACTTTACTCGTTTGAAAATTAACAAATATTGCCATCGACCAACAGTAAAACTATTTTTTTATTAAAAAAATGTTAACTTTTTCAAAATTTAAAATATAAGTTTACCACATAAAATAACGATCTTTCGAAATCAATTTATCGTTTTTCTGTAAAAAGCTTCGACACGTCTATGAGCTCATTCAAAAATGTCATTTTTCAGCTTTGTCTGGTTATTAACTCTTAAAATATTCACCGGAACGAAACATTTCAGTTTGTACAGCCTACCCACTATCGCCCTCAGCCGTTTACAAATTTTGTTTATTTGTATATCCCATTTGAAATTACAATCAACAGTCACTCCCAGATAAACATATTCATTTACAAGTTCAATACTATCGCACATGCAGGGCTGCAAAATGTTTTGATGAATACATATAAAGTCATGAGATATTATTTTAGGCGTTTTCTGAAATGAAGCATGTGGAGATCGTATGTGCATCAATTTAGTTTTTTTTGTATTAATGATTAGACCTGCGTCATGTGACCATTTTATTAGGGACGTAAAGTCATGTTGCATACATTCAATCGCAATGGTTAATTGTTCATCAGATATGACAAGAGCAGTGTCGTCAGCATACACAAAATGTTTTACATATTTAAATAGTTTTTTCATTATTGATAAAAATATAATATATAGGGTTGGTCCCAAAATTGACCCCTGCAGACATTTTTTTCCTCCTACTCATTTTTTCTAATATTTTTACACAGATATGTCTATTAAATAAATAAATTTTAAACAAATTAAGTAGGTTTCCTCTAATTCCAATTGCTTCTAAGATTTTTAATAATTTTTGCGGGTCAATTGTATCAAATGCTTTGGAGTTATCGATAAATAGTACTAAAACATGTCTTTTATTGTTTAATTCATTATTAATATAATTTGAAAAATCCTGTAATAAATTCTCTGTACTTTTTTTCTTTTGAAAGCCATATTGTTTTTGGTCTATAATGCCAAATTTTTCCAAGTAATTATTTAATTTTAAGGAAATATATTTTTCAAAATTTTTTTCCAGTGCAGGTAAGATACTTATAGGTCGATAGTTTCCTATTTCTGAGTGATTTCCTCCTTTGTATATAGGTCTAATAATAGCACATTTAAGATCATTAGGCAATTTAGCTTCTATAATAAGTCTATTAACAAAGTGCGTTATAATGGGTCCTAAAATATCTATATGTCTTTTTATATCGTACATTCTTATGTTGTCCATTCCCAAGGATTTTGAATTTTTCATTTTTTTAACGATATTTTTTATCTCAGTAAGAGTTGCCTTTGGTAAATACATACTGTGAGGTAATTCTATTTGATTAACATTGGATGCTTTAAAATCACATCTGTGCAACATTTGGCTTATACTATCTGAGAAATAATTTACATATTGGTTTGTTACACTTTCCACCGTTTGTTCCTTTAACACATATCGTGAGATGACTTCATCACAATTACTTTTAGTTTTTCTTCCCAATATTTTATTTACTTCATCCCAGGTTTGCTTAGTATTATTAAAACTACATTTGAATTTATCTTTAAAAAAACAATTTTTTTTTCGTAATTAATTTGTTGACATTATTTCGCATGGACCTGTATTCATTTTCATAATTTTTATTCAGAGGAGAATTTTTCCACCTTCGAAACAATAAATCCCTTTTTTTTATTATCTCTAAAATATCAGTAGTTATCCATTTTTTGATTGCATGGGGTCTTTTATTTGGTTTTTCAAAAAATGACCACAGTGCTTTTTTCATATAAATTAATGAAATTATTTTTAATTTGTTGATACATAACAGTACTTTCTTGTTCACTAAGTAAAGAATTCCAGTTTATTTCTCGTATGTGGTTATCAATATGTTTTTTGGATAAAATTGTTACCTTCTTTATGTTTTTAATGGTTCTTTTTGCACATCATATTTAATGTTAACGGCTGTCATATAATGATCTGCTATGGAAATCTCGCATACACATGCTGATAGCGAGTCCACTTGTTTAGGCCCGTTACTGTACCTAACGTATATATGATCTATGCATGATTGAGTTATGCGCCCGCTAACAATTGCTTCCCGCGTCACACCGTCTATGCATTTGATCAAATAATTGCTTGCAAGAATATTTTCATAGGAATTTACTATAGGATCATGAAAATTCATCAGGTTTATATTAGTGTCCCCAAAGAACAAAACATTGTCTCGAGGGCCTATGAAATGCGTCAGAATAGATTCAATTTCCCTAATAAACGATAGTTTGTTGAGATTCGGCGGTCGATATATCGCTAATATACTCAAACTTTGTTTATTTGGAAGCGTAATAACACCAAAAACATTTTCAAAAGAATTTGATTCTAGTGGTGATTGTTTCAATACCAGATTGTTCCTTATATATAGCGATATGCCCCCACCTGATTTGTTATTACGACAATAGTTGTAATTTGAATAGCCAGGAATCTCATACATATTAATTAGGTCAGCTTGTATATTTGTTTCGCTAATCATTAAAATGTCTATGCGCTCCCAACAACTTCTTAAATAAACATGCAAAACATCCCAATTCTTACATAATGATCTGATATTTACATGAATACAAATCAATTCCCCTATATCGCTTTTTTAAATTTTTAACCACTGATGGAGATCGTTAGTTCTTAAAAAATCTACTTCATTATCTTCTTCCAGATAATTACTTAAAGCCATATTTTATACACAATTAGTTCACATTCTATACGTATCCTATTAATTTGATAATTTAATACAACCTCTCTGAGTAACCAGGTATAGTAACCTAAGTATCCATTTGAATAATGATTGATAAGTAGGTTTAGATATGTCATTATTATATTTATTTCAATTTGACTGCAGTTTGTAACACATAAAAAGAGACAGTCAAGAGCACAATTTAAAATTAGTAAGTATTGTAGCACACAGAAAATTAAAAACACAAAAGAAAAAAATAAATTTGCGCAAATTTCTAAGTAAATAGAATAAAGATAAATGTAAATTATGTAATATTTCATCTTGTAGCAATTTTTAAAGCAAGAATTAAAAATTGAAAATGCAAAAGAAAAAAATAAAGTTATGTAAATTCCTAAGTAAATAGAATAAAGATAAATGTAAATTATATAATATTTAATCTGGTAGCAAGTTTTAAAGGGAGAATTAAAAATTAAAAATATAGAAGAAAAAAATAAAGTTACGTAAATTCCTAAGTAAATAGAATAAAGATAAATGTAAATTATATAATATTTCATTTTGTAGCAAGTTTTAAAGAATTAGTGATATGTTTTTTAACTGTATTAATTAATAATAGAGAGGGTTTTAATTGAATTAATTGTCAATATTCAATTTTTTCTTTTGCTAAGATATACATTTTTTTATACACACTTCACTTCCTTAGTTTATTTTTATCATCACAGTTTTTACACTTCGGATCTTTATCTTTCTTGTCACAGTTTATGTGTAAATGTTCACCCGCACAGTGCACGCAAACAGGTTTTTCCTTTTCTTTGTGTAGACATCTAGCTGCTGTATGTCCGAATCCCAAGCAATGGTAACATTGGACCAGAGGGTTGGCATCTTCCACTTGTATTCTCTGGTATCCTATGTATATGTTTCCGGTATGGACCAGTCTTCTTCTGATTTCACAATCGACTTCTATTATGTAATTTGACGTGTTATTATATTTGTTCTTAAATACTTTTTTTATCACAATCTCAGTTTCTGGTTTTTCTAGAGTTACAGCTTTGATATCCTCAATCAAGTCTTACATCCTTATTAGCAATTAGTCGAACAATAAACGTGCATGGTACCGTAAATATTGTTGATAAATGTTTAAAAAAATTACAATTTTGGATTTCATCAGTTCAATCTGATAATTTTGATTGTTTTCCTGCCTTACATTAATGTTTGAATGAATTAAATTTTAAAGTAGATGAAGAGGTCTTCAAAGAATTTTAAGAACACATACACAACTTGAAAACAACTCTTTTGATTATTTTCCGAAAACAAGTAAGAACGATTCCTGGGTTCGGAATCCATTTTCCGTGACAGCTAAATCAGTACGATTAAGGACCAGTCAGTGGCTGAGTAGGCATCGAGTTTGAGTCCCACCCAGGCGTCCCGTGTTCGATATCTCGACTGGCTAAGTCCTTCGTTATGACACAAGCAACATTTTCCGCTTACTGTCGAATATTGTCAGGTTATTCGTAACCTAGGAACGTTTGACATTCTTTAAAAAAACAAAATTAAGCGCAAGTGAATATGAAATTCTAATTAATTTAATTAGTGACTCTATCTTGAAACAGAAATAGAAAATCAGCCTTTAAATGATTTCTGGGCGAGTTTGTCAGAAGAGTTTCCCAATTTATCAAAACAATTTTTCAAAACGGGATTTTCTAATCATGCTGTAACGAAGTCAAAGTGCAGAAACGGGATCGATACGACAAAATACATTAGAATCTAACTTACAGTTTGTCAAATAAGAGTAGAAAATAAATGAGGGCGCCACCGTTGCCCAAATGGCAATACTAAAAATATAACCATGGTTTTAATCTAAAGCGGTGTAACCTACATTTTTATTAAAAATTAAAGAGGCATTAAAGTGAAAAAATTTTTTTTTTCATTGCTAGATACCCACTGATCTCAAAATTAGAATTGCATTTAGGTATATTATTATTATATATTTGCAATTTTGTGTTAACATAATGAAGAATAACGATATTATAATAAAATATAAAGCACACTTTAGAAATTGATCACATTTATTTAATTCTAGCTTAAGTACCTAGCGTTGCCCGGGCTTTAGATCATGCCTCGAATTTTAAATCTGAATATATTTAACTCATTCAGATCTAAAAGTAGTGTGACTAAACTCACCATTAATGATTCTTCCTTTCCACCTACTGTTAAATTCAAATCTATGTTAAATTAAATGAAACCAATCACTTTGTAAAACACAATTTAATCAAATTTATGTCATTTAGTAGGTACCTTCACAATAGTGCTTATTCGATTTAATTTTTTTTTTAAGAATAAAAAAATGTTTTTTTAAATGTGTATACAGTGTTTTGAATTTTCAGTGTCATTGCACTTTTAAAGAACATTTGACAGATAAATTGGTGTTGTCAGCCTAAAAATATCTTAGTTCCATTTTATTTATTTTCTACTCTTTTTTGACAGACTCTACCAGCGAATCCAACTTCCAACTACTTGTGCTTGATCTCGGACTCAAAATCGTTAAAGTCTTAGGTGCATTTATTCCAATTTTTTTGTTTATATCCCATGTTTTGTTTGTTTGTACATACGTATACTAAATAAATAATGTGTTTAATAACTTTTTATTTAAATTTTTACGATTATGATTTTTTTTGAAATATGCAACTCTCACTAAAAAGAGTGCTTTACACCCAACCTAAAAAATAAGTCAAGGGTTCCGTTAAAATTTACGGGTTTGCAAAGTGTTCCATTGCAGAAAAAGTTTGGGAAACCCTGGCTTATAAGAAAAACCCATTTAACCCCTCAGGAAAACTCTCATTAACGAAACTTTGGGAATTTTTAATTAATTTTAAATGAAACGACACAAAAGTGAGGTGACCATAACGTTCAAAATATTTTTTTTTCGTTATTAGTAATTTCAGTTAGAGAAAACGTAAAGGGAGCCATTTAACTTTGCATTAAAAATTGTATATTTAAAAAAATATCATTGATTTCGAATTATAAAATTTGAAAGGATGTTTAATCACCTTCCAAAAGCAGTTTTTAGTTTTCGAATACGTTCAGAACTATTCCTTTTATTTGAATTTTATTGCGAAGCCGAAACATTTTGACTTTCTCACAAAACATGACCGAGTCCTGAGAGTTTAATTAGAAGGAAGAACAATGCAATTAAAGAAAAAGAGAGGTTGAAATATTGGCCTGTTGCAACAAGCATAATCATAACACTTAAACGATACTAAATGTATACCAATTTCTTCTAAAAGTTCTAAATTTGACAACTTTGATACTTATCAAGAATTCATTGAATTTTATAGTGTTGGTATTCAATAAGAAATATGTAGTCTATCCAGCCTCCACGAGCCGGCCGTGAAGGTTGAATAGCTATTTCGTCGCCATAGAAACCTGTTTCTGTTTGAAATTAGTATATTGTTGCATATTGTGAAGGTAAAACCGGTAATAAGTTATAACAACTTATTGGCACGTGGAGGAAGCAAGAAGGCGTTTGCAGAGATCTGAATATTTTCATCACCATCTTGAAATTTACAATAGTATTATGCATTTAATAAATGTACAGAGACTAGACAAATTGATTATTTAAAAAAAGATTTACGAATTTACTTTCAGAATGTAATAAATAATAATGGTGGATATTCTTTCAGAATCGTCCTGAAGAATGCCTGAAGAGCGATTCTGAATCTTTTGTGGGGTGACCGGAGAAGTCAAAATGAAACCAACTCAGAAAAGTCATTAGAAGTGATGAAAAAAATAGAAAAAATGGGTTAAATACGTCAGGTTAGGTTCGGTTTATGGCTTATTTTTAGGACTTTTTAAAGAGGTGTCGAATTGACTTTATTCTCAGTTGGCATGGAACCCTCTTGTGAATACGGAATCGTTTCCAGGCGTAATCTCCTGTCAAATTTGTGAGATTGTCTATGGCTTTTTTATTGACATGCGTATTTATATTGAAACTTCGCAAATGTCAAATCCATGGTAGGTATACAACTTTCAAATGTAAATTAATAAATAATCATGTATACACTTGCAGCATTTCGTGTTACTAGTTGAAATACGATAGCTGACATCATAAATAAACCAATCCGCTGTCATTTTTATCAGTCCGTAGAGAAAGCAATTGCAAGCCATAGACAATCACACATATTTGACAGGAGATTACGTATGGAATCGATTCCACAAAAGATACAGAATCGCATGGCTGGTAAAGAAGACACAGTTAAAACGTTACTTACACTGGAATTTTGCTATTAGTTTAGTGTTCTTAGTGACAAGGTCTGAACAGCCACCTATAGATATCTTTTCATGTCTTTCATGTACACAAAATTAAACAACATTAATAATACAGTATACGCCTACCGTAAACGCGATTTAAGTGTGAAACTTGGGTTTTGGAAGATTTTTTATGAACAGAGATGATACTTTTCCGAATGTTTAATAGGACATTCTCAAAATATTGATTAAGTTCGAGTACAAACTAATTCACGGTAGGTATAGATTATTATCAATTTACTGAATGAGTTTATAACAAAAAATATTTAAATAAAGGGATATACATTTTAAAATAGTTGTTTCGTCAGGTTCATGTAATATAATTTATACATATATTATACTCCATATATTATTATACTTTCTCTACCTACCGTTTAAATAAAATATGTAGGTATGTACCTACCCATTACAGGAAGGCAAAGGGTTATAATAATAAAATTATTCAGTAACATAAAGAATGTCAGTCAAGTGAGAGATCGCATCGCGAATATTATATTATCAATTAAAGAATTAATGAAAATCAATGTATTAATGATTCAATCGTCGATTACAACCTATGTATGTACTTGATTATAATCTCTAGCTAATATAATAAGCTCATATACCTACATTCGTACTGAATTATTCATTTTATGCAAAATAAATTGAATATTGTGTATAGATGTCGGTACTAAATTCAGTAGGTAGCTTGAATGTGTTAGGCTGCATACAAATGCATGTAACAAAACACGAAACGAACCACGAATTATGACAAGGAAATTGGGTAAATTTATTATGAAAGACATTTACAAGCAAATCATTTTATTCATTTCATAAGGTTTGAGTGCATTTGTGCACCGATATTTCGAAAGTAAAAAAAAACATATTAAAAAATCTATTAAACTAATTTGGAACACGCAGTCCCCTTTTATTCCGCAAACACCCAAAAATACTAGGTGATTGGCGACGTTTATCAATTACGTTTAAATTTAAACACACTTGACTATAAAAGATTACTTGGCCTAGCCTATTTCAGCAATTCGCTCGCCATATATTCTTTATATTCCTACTGGGAATGTACGGCGAGCGATATGCCGAAATACGCCAAGTCAAATGATCTTTTATATTTTATAGCTGTATGTGACATGTGCATTATGCTTGTGTCACACACAGCTATAACAGATCATTTGGATTGGCCTATTTCAGCATATCGCTCGACATATATTTTTCACATTGGGAATGTAGACCCAGCGATATGCCGAAATACGCCAAGCCAAATGATCTTTTATCTTTTATAGCTGTGTGTGACACAAGTATTACTCAAGATGCAACTCGACAATGTTTTTTTAAAGTTTTTTTTAAATAGGCCACTTGCATAACATTTTTTCGGTTCCCTCAAAAATTCAAAGACATTCTGTGTACCATTTTTTTCGTACTTTTGAAACCAAGGCGATTTTTTTAAATTTCGGATCGGATTATTTTTTCATAAACCGGAAAGACCGGACTTATTTTTTTATGGATGCGAAAAAAACAATCAGTTAAACAAAAATAAAATTATTGAAAGCCGTTTCGTAAGTCAGAAGCCAAAGAAATATACGAACGTCACGATATAATTACACTTTGCAACAGTAACCTTGCCGATCATATCATCACTTTTGCTGACGATACGGTCTTAATATTTGAGGGCATAAACTGGTACGAAGCGCATAGAAAAGCAGAAATTGGAATAAACAATGTCAAACATTGGCTAGACTATAATCTCCTTACTCTTAACACAGATAATGTATTTGAGTGCAACACAAGCGGGACAACCCAAGGTAATACTAAATATTACTATTCACGTCTGCAATGAAACGAACACTTGAACTTGCAATAACCTAGAATGCGTGGATAGTTTAAAATATCTAAGGAATAACCATTGATAAATATCTGAGATGGGAAGAGCACATTAACTCAACTGCCTCAAGTCAGAAAACTTACTCACCTTTTTATTACCATCAGAAATATTCTCACTGTAAAAGATATGAAATCAATATACTATGCCATGTGTAATTCTTTACTCGAATATGCATCCCTAGGATGAGGTGGATGTGCCAAAACAATATTAGACTCCCTGGCTAAAGCACAGAAATCTCTACTATGAGTCATCCTTAAAAAACCATTCAGGTACCCCAGTGACGCATTATTCACGGAATTAAAAGTTCTTGATGTTAGACAATTGTATATTAGAAAGATTGTATTACATGCTCAAAAACAACGTCAGCACTTCCCTTCCATTGACCACCTTCACGACACCCGACATTCAAGGAACAATCCAATAGTCCCAATAAAAACCACGACGTCCCTTGGGCAACGGCAATTTTCGTACTTAGGACCTAAAGTATTTAATATCATTCCTAATGCTTGGACATTGAAAAGTACAACTGTTTTGCGCAAATTGATCAACGACTGGCTTCTTGATTTAGGGAGGGTCAAAAGCGAAGATATGTTGACCAAAGATAGTCGAGGATTAAAAAAAAATAGAAAAAAATAAAAAAAATAAAAAAAAAACACACACTCATACATAATTTGTTAGAGTCCATACAATACAAAAACACATACTTATCACTCCAGAACATAACTGTCTATTATTTATTAATTTATGCGATCGATTATTTTCCAATCCCCCATCTAGATTATAAACTTATATCACTACGCTTCCCATTTTCCATTTTCCAATAATCTAGATGGGGGATTGGAAAATAATCGATCGCATAAATTAATAAATAATAGACAGTTTTAACATAACCATCCTTCATTTTTCAAAATTGTGTATTTATCTAAAGCTTATATGATAATTCTCATAAGTACAAAATTGTGTATTTTATATAAAGCTTATATGAGGAATTCAATTGTAACACTTTTTTCCTTCTTTAAATAATATGTTATATACTTAAACAATATACCTAAGATAAAATTTATGATATGAACTAAATTTGTCTTATCAGTATCTTTTCTCGGAAGATTTTTTCAATGTAGATGAGTGTTTCAGGCTGATAATTATTGATTATAATATTTGTTATGTACCCTTTGTGCTAAGCATAAAAATCTTGTTTAAAACGTTAGTTTTTCAATTAAAAATAAATTTGTCAATTTGACTGGCCTAAAACAGGATCCATTCCTAGTTGGCTAGTCAAAGTTTCCACATATGTTTAATTATATAATTTTTATCTGAAATAAATTTATTATTATTATTATTATTATTAATATCTGTCAAAATTCTAACAGGGAGCAAACTCATTATTTACCGTAGATCATAAAAAAACTAAAGATTTTTCGTTGTACCGAGAAATGAAGCTGTCAGAAATGAGAAACGTCAACGGAAGACAGTGTTAGTATTTAAAAAAGGGTAATTTTAAAAAAATAAACAAAGAAAATTGTAGACCGGACATTCTTACCAGCTACAAAACGGATTTGCTAATTTTATTATAAAAAAACTATATGTTTCTATGTTTTTAGTAACATTTTCGAAATCTTGGTAGAAAGATCTATCCAGACGATTTTTTCCCAGTCATTATAAAATGCATGCAAGTGGCCTATTCATTATTCAGCTCTCTAACAAAAACTAAATTATTATTAAATTTAATAATTTTTTAATCCGTCCAGTACACCACTACACAAACAAGGATCTCTTTAAAATGATTTATCTGTAAGATTGAAATGATAAATATATTATGATAAAATAACACCAATGATTCTTATCACATCATCTGGGAATACGAATAAAATTAATAATAACCAAAAATCACGGCGAGAAGATTTTAAGTACCTAGGCACCGATGTAAAAACGATATTTACGCAATATTCTCACAAGGTTAGAGCTTGCAAAATCGACAGACTACAGTATTTTGAAATGTTTAATCAATGTTTCCAATGACCATCTTTGGCCTATAGCTCAAAATGTATATTTTGAAGCTGCGGGTACAGAACAGATCAAAATGGTGGAGCTACCCCGACCTACCCCTAAAGGCATGATATTCACAAGAACGTTGACGTTTCGTAAAATTATAAATGAAAACGTGCAATAAACACTCGTATTTGCGTGTATATAAGGTAATTGAAAGGATACAACGACCTTCTGTAAGGTTTTACATTCACCGCGTAATACTTTTACCTAGAATTGCGAAAAATGACACAAAACTCACCTCCGTTTTCTTGACTCCACGGTGGTGTGTTGGGATCACGAAGTATACTTCTGTGAAGACGAAAACATATTTCACTGAACCACAAATAAAAAATCACATCCAATTAGACACAAACGCTTTTAATATTGCTTTGGTTAGACAGACGGGGTATAATATTATATCAGAGCAAGTCAACATAAACAAAACGAGCTTCACGCACGCGCACAATGTCAAAACCAAGATGGCCGTTGTTTGTTTTCTCGAAAGTATCACCCTCTCGCGGTAAATTGATTAACTAAAATGCCAGTGACAAATCTAGATTTTCTGGACCAAATTTTGAATTATGCAATAACAAAAAAAATATGAAAGAAAGGAAATTATTATATAATATTCAGAAAAAATATTTCCGAAAATATTATAGATAGATGTAGGTAAACAAAAATTGGACAGTACAAATTATAAACCTTGAAAGATTCCGATCCGCTATGTAGTGATAAAACAGTTTTCTATTATAGTACCCTTTACACGTAGAGTTCGGAGCGGGACGTGCCCCGCGCCACTTCAGGCCGCCGTACAGAAAAGTAAAGACCGAAAGTAAGATAACGGTTTACAGCGCAGTTCACTGTGAGACTTTTCTGCGCGGCGGCCTGAAGTGGCGCGGGGCACGTCCCGCTCCGAACTCTACGTGTAAAGGGTACTAATGTACAACACAAAACGGCAGAAATTATGGTAGAACTGGAAAATGGTTTGCATAAACGTCGGTAGAGCGAGAGAAGGAATGTGTATTTTAGTGATTCATAATATCGCTAGGTGGCAGTAGGAGCAACGCAAGAATGATGATTATTTTTTTTATTTATTTACGGCTGTACTGTATTTATGATTACATACTATTTTTCAATTACAATTCCATCCAAAACAAGTTTGGGGTAGTCTTTCTTATTTTATTCGTATTCATAAATAATAACACACAGCTATGACTAGAAACATCGTTGACATACAAAATTAATATCATCGGTATTTTTTGGTTGACCTAAAAATATATATTAAGCGAGGAAATTTAAATATTTTAGCGAGGAAAAACAACATTATATTGTGTAGCGAATAAATGAAAACTTACCCTGTATGTAGAAATGTAGGTATACCTTCCCGCTACCCATTTCTCCACGACGCACAGTGGTTCCAAATACCCCAAAAGTCGGAATCAATTCACAGGGAGGGTTTACAGGAAAAAAATGTTAAATGTTATTTCGGTATTGGTTTAAAAAATAAAAATATTCGGTTTTAGTAAGTTTTACTTCGATTTATGTATTTTATTAACAAAAATATAAAATTTAAAATAATAAAATAAAATTAAAAAATATTTATGTCCATATCCATGCAAAAATAACAGCCGAGTAACGTTCAATTTTGCTTTTTTATATTGTGATACGGACGATAAACAATCATCATCATCGTCGGTTTTAAAGATATTTGAAGAATGAATGTCCGGAGGAATTAATTAATCAAAAACTTCCTTAGATAAACGATTTGATTATTTTTTGGGGAGTTGCCTGTAACTAGTTATGACAGGGTCAGATTTAACTAACATTAAATTAAAAACATCCTCATTAAATTTTTCACGAGAACTTTTTCTATAATAGTTCTTGCGATATTTTTTAAAATCTTTGTTTATTTGTTACTTCTGCAGATGTAGGAGTAATTGTTATATCTTTTTTTTGGATAGCATGCCTTTTTTGCCTCAAGTACTACATTGTACGGTGGAAACCTTTCTGGATCTTCGATCTTATGAAATTGTACTGGTGCTTCGTAAGCTTGGCTTCCACTATGGTTGAGAGGGCTTCCTCCTCAGAGATCCGTCGAGAGCGATTATCATCAAATACCTTATACGATTTTCTGTACATAGATGCGCTCCTCGGTGAACGAATAATATTTCCTACCAATTTTGATGCAATCGGTTGTCCAGATGGTCCAAAGGTTTTCGTTGCAAACGCTAAATGAGAAAGAGGTGAAGTTCTTTGGTTTATAAGCGTTTGGATCGGTCAGAACAGTGTTCAAATTGTATTTCTGGGCGACCGCGACCCTTCCGTTTTTCAGGAGAAATCTCATATAATGTAAAACCAATCGGAGTCTCAAGCCATTTTTTATTTTCCATCAAAAATCTAGCTTCATTTCGATAAGCAATTGTCCATCCTGTTTTAAAGCAAAATTTGAAGCCCGCAATCTTTTTACAGCCTTCTTATAAGTTTTTTTTTCGATATAAAAATCTTTTTCCATCTGTTGGCACTTTGAATTCATCACTATATCAAATAACTCCTTTTATTTTAAGAACAAATCCTTTGAAAACGAACCTGTGTCAAAACTAATATTTATGAAGCACTCAAATTTTACAAGAAGCAAATTATGTAAAAATTACTGGGCTGTAGAGACGCAAAAATGCGCAATTTTTTTTTTCTTAATATGATACTAGAATAGGTCAGTTATAAAAATGCATTAGCACATTTACGAAATATTAGGAAATATCAAACAAAAACCTTAACTATTCCAAAAATCATCGTATTTTTTTTTAATATTCACGAGATGTTTTTTAAAAAATATTCCCCAAATTTTTCAAATTAGGAAATGAAAAAAAAAACTTAATATCTTTAGTACACACCTGAAGGTATTGGATTCGCGTAGAAAAAAGTTTGCCAGCAAGTGGTGTAAAAAGTAAACAGTCCCTAAATGTTATTTAATAAACGTTGCATTTTCACACAAACGTCCTGACTGCTCGAGAAGTCAATCTTTGCTGACGTGTTACGCAGGGACGAAACGTTTTGCTGAGTTCGGTGGTATGGGAAAAGATGCGCTGGTATGTGATGTCAAGATATAGAAACAAAATTTTGTGGTCCCTGCATTTTGAAATTTCGATTTAATTCCGACGCTCCCATACTAGTAAAACCATTGTGCGACGTGTATGGTAGAAGGGTAAACATAAACTTATTCATAAACTGCTCGTTCATAGATGGCGCTAATATAATTTTAGGAAATCACTTTTTGCAAGTTACGTTTATCCTATAGTCCAGGAAAAAATCGAAATGTCAGCCCCTTTATGGGAGGAGTTTAAAAATACTTGAGAAAAAGCTTTTGGAAAGGTTGGAAAAGGTATTTGAGAAAAAAAATTACAGGTTGATTTCGTAAAGGCCTAAAAAAACATTAATTCCCTTTTTACGCATTGTTTAGATAGGTACTTTAATAAAACGGAAATTTAAAATTGATTTCACGAAACCAAGCGACGCGGAACTGTTCCCCGCTCCGGCCGGGTGAGGACTGGAGGACTGACTGAAAATGGGTGTGACTAGTCAGTAGTTCTTCGATGGACGGTATAAGTTTCACTTTGAAAATCCAAATTCGTCGACTGCCGTATTGTCGCCGTGATGTCAAAAATAACAACGCTAAATGCATATTGTATTTTATTTTGTTAAGTTCGGGATTATTGCGATTATTGGATTATTATAAAAGAAACTGTATTTGCCACATTAAATAATAAAACCATACCCGAAAAGAGGTTTATAAATTAGAGAGTTCGGACTTGAAAGTGTTTTTTATTGACCTTATAAAATTACCGATATTTTTAAGGGACAAGATTAGTTCTACACGCAGTATTTACATAATTGAAGCATCTATAATACTTCTAAGCGATCAAATTTTCAATACAAAAACATATGATTTTGCATTATTTAGTATGGCTTTATCTAAAGACATAAGGTGGATTTGTTTCTTTGGGCCCGTATATATATGGTAAGAATATGAGTATGAATAAATAGTTTAGTTCGAATTAAAGATTATCTCAAAGCTCAAAGCTGGAAAACTTTACAAAACTCAAAGATGGAAAACTCTCCACAAAGAAAGTTCACAGCACCACGAAGAAGTCGTAGACGCCCGAGGCACGTGTCACGATGAAGGGAATCAAATTGTACCTAAAAAATATTTTTTTTTAATTAATGTCGTGCTAATGATTTCCGTGATTCTCGTTTAACGTAAAACTAAACACAATACAAATCTGCAGTTTCATTCCGAGATAGAAGAAATTTTCCTTATTTGATCTTCTAAACTCTAAACAATTTGAAAGGACGGAATGGGTACAAGTCACACAAAGTGAAGCGCTACGTTTGGCGACTTAATAGGGGTGCTCGAGTTCATGAGTTCATCACAGGAGCGGATTCATACGTCTGTCTTTCCTGGACACACTAACTCTAGATTCCTACCCACTCGTCATACCTTTTTTGAAGGTTGAAGTAACCGCACACTACATAGATACTAAGTTCAGGATCCAAAGGCTGAAACTAAATGTTATAAAAATGATTACAGACTCGGCAGAATTTAGAACTAAACTTGAAACTCGTCTTTTGAGACAGTCATATTCATAAAGTCAAAAACCTTTCCCCTCCATCTTCACAGCCAGCGACATAACTAATTGTGCAAAAATGTAAGCAAATAAGAACTTGTAAGCTTTGGTAATTTCATAAAAAATTACCAGTCCCAAAGAGTCCTAAACTCTCCAGTCTTTCAAAATAAATATCGACTCTCGGCACTAATCTTCTCAAAAATGGAAAGTCAACATTAATGGGGGTAGGAGGTAGTTAATGTAAAATCATGCAATGTCCAGGGTTTTAAATATAGTGTCCTCCACGTGCAAAGTCATGTCTTCTCCAAGGAAAGCATAAGCTTTCTAATAAAAGTTTGTTTATCGGAATCACGTACATCTACCTGGAAAGTATGTTTTCTGAATCTGTTTGTTAGAAATAAAATCAGATAGAGCCTATAGGCTCAATTTATACAATTTATTATGAGTTCTTATAAGAACTCATAATAAATTGTACAGCGTCTCTAGGATATTTTTTACAAAAACGGCGCTCTACAAATTATTCAACTATTATTATTAAGGTGTGTTGGTGTACGAATGTATTAGGCACCAGGTACTGAGATAATACCATACCTAGGTATAAATATATATAGGCCACCGTTTTTTTATATTATGCATAAAATAATTAAACACGCGGAATAAAATTTCACGACTTTGTCCATTCAGTGATTTGCCACGTCCCGTTTTGAAACAGGACTCCATGATGTCGTAATAAATATTACACTTGCACACTTTAAAAGCACTCTGTAAATCTACTAATAAAGATTCGAATTAAAAATAATGAAAACTATTTATTATATCAAATTTAAAAATTAATAATTATTTCACTTGCGATATGTAGGTGCACGTATGTTTAAATCAAATTACGAACTGAATGAATAGGACACCCCATAAGTGCAGTACGTAAGGGTGTCGTTAAAACTTGCCTCTCTTCTAACTAGTTACAATAAGTGAGCGTAAGCAAGACAGAGAACCTTATCTATTAGTGGGCGTCGCTTGACCAATACATCAATTCTAAGCATTTTTATTGTACTCATCTTTCGTTGCGTTACCTATACCGCTGACATGCATACACTCTGTGACCAAAAGTAGGAAAATTTGAAAATTGCCTTTATTACATTTACATTTTCCGTTGATTTTTGTGGTCGAGTGAATAAATGTGCACACTTTTTAAATAAAATATAATTTTTTAAATATTATATTATTGTAATGGTTTATTTTACTTAGGGTAGGCACAGCTTATCGGCAGTTATGTATGGCCTGCACGGCAATGTGCTTTATTATTCACATATTTAATTATCTTCCAAAGGCCCACAGATAGTACTTTTTACAACTTTCTACGAGCCGAAAATGTGTTAAGCTGAGTATACATACGCGAGCCGAACATTGAATTATGGTTTGGCGGCACTTGCTGTTGATTCGTTCCTTTCCCATAATTCGTTCTTCGGCCCGCAGGTTTAGATTGCGTCTGTATACGCAGCCTGCAACATTTACGGTAATCTCCCCGGCATCCAAAAAGTGCGTTCGTTAATAAATTAATAGGCAGTTACTATTTAGCAGGATAAATTAATTATTAATAGGCAGGTACTATTATAAATTAATGGGCAGGTACCTACTATTAACTCCATTAGCAGGATTTTTTTATTATATCTTTAGGAAAATATGAGAAGAGAATAGTCGTTAAACATTTGAGTGAGACCAAATCTGTAGTACCTACATCAAACTGAACACATTTCAATTTATTACTCTAAACAAGAAATTTTAGGGATAATAAATTACTTGAACACGTCTTTAAAAGTCATGAAGTCAAGTTTGTGGCATTTTTCCATACAGGTAGGTGGTAGGTACCTACTGTACCTAGGTACTATATTTAAAATACTGAGGTAAATAATTTTTACGAGATTCTTGCTTGTCATAATATTATTGCATTATTGTTTATTGCGGTATTTTAAATAGGTACATAGTTATCTATGTCCTAATACAATCCTTATACATACATACACTTAAAATAACATTATCTTTGTAGCTTTTAGTACTCTGCCCGGAATATCAGTTTTTCCCCCGATTTATTAAATACGTGTACCTACACTATATGTATTATAAGTTGTATTATTTTTAATTTTTAATATTTTTTTGTTTTTTCAATATGTGTGTAAGCAAAAGTATGAATTGCTAACAAATGCATATTTTATTTCATTAAAACTTAACCTAATTTCTTTGCTCGGGTTTCTCCTATTAGATGGATAAAAAAGTGACATCTGGTCCCATGGATTCACCGTCGGCGCATCAGTCAATAATAAATATTGACACCGACTCACTCATCATTCATTCATTAAAACTTAACCTAATTTCTTTGCTCGGGTTTCTCCTATTAGATGGATAAAAAAGTGACATCTGGTCCCATGGATTCACCGTCGGCGCATCAGTCAATAATAAATATTGACACCGACTCACTCATCATTCATTCATTAAAACTTAACCTAATTTCTTTGCTCGGGTTTCTCCTATTAGATGGATAAAAAAGTGACATCTGGTCCCATGGATTCACCGTCGGCGCATCAGTCAATAATAAATATTGACACCGACTCACTCATCATTCATTCATTAAAACTTAACCTAATTTCTTTGCTCGGGTTTCTCCTATTAGATGGATAAAAAAGTGACATCTGGTCCCATGGATTCACCGTCGGCGCATCAGTCAATAATAAATATTGACACCGACTCACTCATCATTCATTCATTAAAACTTAACCTAATTTCTTTGCTCGGGTTTCTCCTATTAGATGGATAAAAAAGGGACATCTGGTCCCATGGATTCACCGTCGGCGCATCAGTCAATAATAAATATTGACACCGACTCACTCATCAATTTCTTCGAGTCCAAACTCGAAACCATGCGGACTGAAAACCAGCAAGCAATTGATGCTGTTCAGCAAAAATTAGATGCGCTGTCTAATGAGTGGAAGGACCAATATACGAAAATTCTTGGATGTGTGAGTGTTCTCCAAGAAGAAAATTCCAACCTCCGGAAAGAAGTCCAGTCACTCCGAGATGCACAAGATGAGATGGAGCAGCGCAGTAGAATGTGTAACATCGACATCCATGGTATTCCCGAAGCAAAGGGTGAAAATTTAATCAATTTAGTTGAGAAAATAGGATCCAATATTAACGTCCCGCTTCCAAGAAGCTGTGTGGTGTCAGCCCACCGCGTCGCTCGCGGTCACTCGTCGCCCTCCAACCGTCCACGCAACATAGTCATCCAGCTCGCCACAAAGCGTCTCCGTGATGATGTCATCGCTGCGGCAAGGACTCGCCGCGGTCTCACCACGGAACAATTAGGACTTAGTGCTCCCGCCACCAATTTTTACATAAATGAGCACCTAACATTAAAAAATAAAATCCTCTTTGCGAAAACACGAGCCGCCGGAAAAGCCAACGGCTATAAATATATTTGGGTGCGGAATGGCAGTATTCTGGCAAAGAGGAATGATCTCTCGAGGGTAGTCACCATTCGTTGTGAGGAAGACCTTCATAAAATCATCACACATGATCAGCAAAACATGTGACTCGTACTACAAACATTTTATTTCTGTCATCGATGCCCGCTTTCTACCAGTATTCCCTACCCTATAATTTGTTTCTTTCAAATCTACTTTATGTTTTTGTTTACTGCGCAATGTCCCTATAATTTTATACAAATTTCATGTTTCATACATATTCATTCATATTCTAAAACGTTAACATGTTTTACACTCATTCATCTAATAAGTAATCTATGTTTATATGTAATTTCGAAGCCTCGTATGTCCTTCATAATGTATCACTCCCGCGATTATGGTATATGTCAAAAGACACTCTTACTCCAGTGAAATGATCTCATCATCTATATCCGTTTATTACCAGAACTGTGGTGGTATTAGGACCAAAACTCAGGGACTACTAATTAATATATTATCAAATAATTACGACGTTATAGTTCTAGTTGAAACATGGCTTGTAGCAAGTGTAAATACGGCTGAATTCATAGATTCGCGATACACGGTGTTCCGACGAGATAGGGACCGTACACATACTGGTAAGATGGACGGAGGCGGTGTACTGGTAGCAGTACGCAAGGAGCTCGCAGCTTCCCGGCTCGATGACTGGGAAAACAGTCAAATCGAACAAATCTTCGTATCTATTCCGGTAAAGTCTTCCAATCTCATCATATGTGCAGTATACATACCTCCTGTCTCGCCACCAACGTTTTATGATATTTTCTCCAAAAACCTGGAATCTGTATTTTCATCTGAACCAAATAATATGTTTTGTGTACTAGGAGATATGAATCTACCTACTCTTACTTGGTCATTTTCCGAAGGCTGCAGTCAAGGTCTCGCCTCCTCAAACACGGCTGCATCGCAAATTTTGCTTCAAACAATGTCATAGATGAACTTGTTCCAATATAATTGTATACCTAACCATAATGATAAATACTTAGACCTCATATTCTATAGTCACGAAACAAATGTTACACGTAGCAATGACCCTCTGCTTTCAGAGGACAGACACCACCCAGCCCTTGAATTTGATATATCCTCCGTAATTCAACCAAAAATCAAAAAAAAAGAGCGTAGGCGCAATTTCAGGAAAGCCGATTATGCTCAGATTAATAATGACATTAATTGTATTGATTGGTTATCCGAAATCACAAGTTTATCAGCCGAAGAAGCAGTTGATCGATTCTATTTAAAAATAAATAATATAATTGATAAGTTTATTCCAGTATTGGCGCGACGAAATGACAAATTTGCCATATGGTTTACTCCCGAACTTATTAGGCTATCACGGAAAAAAGATAAAGTCTGGCTCAAATGGAAGACATATAAAGGTCTTTCTGACTACCGTGAATTTTCCTTCTTACGTGCTAGATACAAAAAATTGACCAGTGAATCCCGAAAGTTATTTTTTGACAACATCGAAAGTTCATTGCAAAATAATATCAAAAGTTTTTGGTCATACATATCTTCATTAAAATCATCTGATGGATACCCTGCTGCTATGTCCTTCGAAGGACGTAAATCTAACGATGCCCAGGAAATTTGTAATATGTTCTCTGAATTCTTCAAGTCAACATTCGAACCCTCCTCTATCAATGACACAATTAACATCGACCAACTTGAAGCAGTTCAGGACTCTGGACTTGCGCACATTCACACCGTTGAACTAACGGAAAAAGAAGTGCAATCGAGTTTAAAGTCACTAGATATTAACAAGGGTGCGGGTCACGATGGAATACCGGCGTTTTTTCTTAGATCTACTGCATCGTCATTGTGTGTGCCGCTCACCATAATATTTAATAAATGCCTGAGTGACGGGGTTTTCCCTGATAGGTGGAAGTTGGCCTATATTATACCGGTCCACAAGGGTGACTCACGTCACAGAGTGGAAAACTATAGACCAATATCCATTCTCTCAGCGATCCCTAAACTTTTGGAAAGACTTGTCCATGATAATATATATCCCCAGCTTGCCGCCAAAATTACAGAGCAACAACACGGGTTTGTAAAAGGCAAATCTACCATGAGTAATTTACTCATTTATGCAAATTTCTTATTCAATAGCATGGATCGAGGCCACCAGGTAGATGCAATATAATATTGCGACTTCAAAAAAGCTTTTGACAAGGTTGACCATCTTATTCTTATTCAAAAAATTATATACAACGGAATTAGGGGTAACTTATTACGTTGGTTTGTCTCGTATTTAACAAAAAGACAGCAAGCTGTATCATTACGAGGACATACTTCTAAGTGGGAACCAGTTACTTCTGGCGTGCCACAGGGGTCAATCCTGGGTCCGCTATTATTTATACTTTTTATTAACACCGTTACTAAATGTTTCATGCATTGTTTATTTCTTTTGTACGCTGATGACATAAAAATATTTGCCATTGTGAGAAATTTAAACGATTGTCTGCTCATCCAAAGCGATTTAGTAAGGTTCGAAGCATTTTGCAATGAAAACAAAATTTACCTAAGTTACAACAAATGTAAACAAATAAGCTTTACTAAAAATCACAACGCTATCATACACAATTATTGTATTGATAACTATTTACTCGAGCGCGTTTACTGTATAAGAGATCTAGGCGTACTTTTTGATTCCAAACTACATTTCGATGCGCACATTGAGAATATTGTGAATAAAGCTTACTGCATGCTAGGATTTGTCATCAGAAACAGCCGCGAATTTCGAAAACCTGAAACCTATCTTCTTCTTTACTACACGCTGGTCCGTTCTCAACTTGAATACTGCTCCTCCATATGGACTCCACTTTACGGTATCTATAAAGACAATATTGAAAGTATTCAAAAGAAATTTTTGCAATGCCTCAATTACAGAATGAGCGCACCTAAACGGGGGTACATAAATATGCTCTCGAATTATAACGTCTCTACTCTATCTAACCGGCGAACATACCTTGACCTCATGACTCTATATAAAATCTGCAACAACGTTATTGACTGTCCTGACCTACTGAAACTAATAAACTTCAAAATACCACCCAGAGTAACAAGACTTAACGAATTATTCCACATTAGCCGGACGCGTACAAATGCTGGTGTCAGGGATCCAATCAGAAGAATGTGCGAATTGTTTAATCAAAATCAAAACCTCAAGGATTCCGACTTATTTTTCGACACGCGCAGTACTTTTAGTAGAAAATTGAAGGCTGTTTTCATACAAAGTATAATAACTTAGACATTACTTGGCTTATAATTTTAACTAATTTTCTTTTTTTTTAATTTCTGTATAATATTATTTTTTATCAATATATATGTTTTTGGACTTACCATCAAAATTTTTCCAAAGATAATTTGTAAACTTTTATAGGGTTATTGCGCACTTTTTTCATCTCTCTATTTGTAAAATAATTTTCTCATATTTACATACGTCTTTTCCATATTTATAAGTAAAAATATTTGTATATTTTTTTATTTTATCTGCTGTTAATGTTAATTCATGAGAAATAGTTTGGGTGCAGGTGAGTTCTCTAGTTATTGTTTTGTATATTCTTGTTAATTGACATCTGTATCTGTATTTTCTCCTAAAAAAAAAAAAAAAAAAAAAAAAAAAAAAAAAAAAAAAAAAAAAAAAAAAAAAAAAAAAAAAAAAAAAAAGTAAGTTAATAATACTAGGTATTTATTGTTTCTGTTAGGCAGCTGAAGAACGATTAAAAAAAACGTAAAGAGAACATAGCCGAATTTAATCGCGAATCTAAATTTTAAAGGAGTTGATAAACGTCGCTACGCGCCCATTAACTTTGGGAATTTGCGGGGTAAGTGGAAACTGCGGCGTGTGAAAACCAAACGTATTCCCTTTAAAATGATTTGCATGTGCTGTACTGTATTGTATTAGATATTTAGTGGGCTTATCTACCAGTACATAGATAATGGCAGTATTTAAAAAAAGTAAAGGCATAGGGTGTTGGCACCGGTTTCAAGTAGAGCTCCGTGATTAACAGTCAACAGTAAAGCCGGCAGCGCCGAGATAAAATCTAAATTACGATCCCGCTGGCCATATCCACTTTCGCTTTCCTTAGCCTAATATTTGTATGAAAAAGTTAAGCGCTTGATGGTTACGATTACCCGCGCTTTTCTTGACCACGGGGTAAAAACGACGCGGAAAATACCCTTTCAAGAGGGAGCTCATTTTGTAAAGAAATACGAACGTAGTTATTTGTCGATTGTCAACGAAAAAAATAAAATATAAATCATGCAATCCAATTGTATTCCAGTTTGAACCCGAAAAGGTTCACGTTGACAATATGGTGAAATGAAAAAAACTTTTTTAAGGTAAGGGCTGTAGGAAGTAATTAATAATGTTCGGATTATGAGCGGGTCACTTGATAAGCATTGCGTCTCGTTCCAGCAGCATGGTAATACACGAAACAGCGCGCGTATTACATGATGGCGACGTGTGGTTGAAAAATATCTATGTTTTTCATAGAAAAAAAATATCATCGGACAGCAAAATGACATCTTCTTTTTTTACTTCAAAAATGCTCAGAAGTCGATAGTTAAAATCCTCCGGGAACGTGCTGTTACATTCTGTATAGTACTTATGTTTAAAAATGTGATACTAGGGTAGGCTGAAAAGTAATGCACAAATAAAAAAATGAAAAAAAAGTTTAAACGAACAAAGGCATAATATTCCGTACTTCTACCAGAATCTCAAAATTTTCACAATAAGAGCAATTCTGTAGTTTAAAATTATATTTCAGCGTAGGAATAGTCCTATATAAATAAATAAACTGGACCACACTTACAATACTCGTTTTATGTTAAATGAAGGACTAATTTTACCTAAACATTTAAACAAATATGGACAAAGAACGCTGAAATACATGATACCTAATTGCTTAAATATGTTACCTGCCGAAATTTAAAAAAATGTACAAATGGTAAAACAAATATTATGTTTAAGAATTGGCTCGCCGAAAGAATTAATTTTTATTAGGCTCTAACACAAAAAATTCTAACTGCATAATAAAGTAAAATGATTTTTTAAAAATAAAACGATAACTTTGTAAGCACCACTTTTATTTTATATACTTTATGCCGACCGAGTTTCGTTACAACCGTAGCTTCTTCAGCCTTGCCTTCTTCCTCCTTCACTTGAGGAGTCCAGCCCACTTTGTTAAATCATTAAGGGTATTGAAATGGTACTTCAAAAATTTGCCAGCTTAATAAATAATATAATGAATTAAATAGTGAAAATCATGTATTAGTTTTATTTATAGATTATTCTAAAGCATTTGACACTAGTAATCATAGAAAATTATTGAAAATACTAGAAATCATAAGAATAAGAGGAAAACTCCTAAAACTATTTGAAAATTACTTGAACAACCGTTGCATAAAAATAAAGCTATTGAACACCTTAAGTAAAAAACAGAAAAATTTTACCAGGCGTTTCTCAAGGTTCCATATTAGGTCCAATTTTATATATCAATTATGTATCTTTTATTAAGTATATTTTTAAACATGTCAAACACTTCGTGTATGCGGATGATACTGCATTAGTGATTTCTCGAAGTGATTTAAAAATATGTATTGAACTCTTACAAAAAGATTATATTGAACTTTTGAAATGGCCTCATGACTCTAGTTTAATCATAAATGCAAAAAAAAACTAAATTGATACATATTAGATCACCCAATGCCAAGGCAAATATTATTACACCAGAAATAAAACACACGGTTCAGATTGCTTACATGTTGGTATCCCTGCATTGTGTACATGTGAAAATATTGAACTGGTTAAAGAATATATTTATTTAGGTGTTATTATTGACTGCTTTTTTAAATGAGACTAACAAATAAATTAGGTCTGTGAACGACTGGGATCTATTGTTAGTAGATTATATGAACTTGAATTCTATGTTCCGATACGCACGCTTCTAATAATTTATTTATCACAAGCTGAATCTATTATAAGGCACGGAATTGCAGCTTGGGGACTTTCCTGTGTAAAACAAATGTAAATCATGTTCAATCAGTTCAAAATTCATTGGTTAAATTATAAGCTCATAAAAGTTTATACGAACAAAGGCATAATGTTCCGTACTTTTGCTAGAATCTCAAAATTCTCTCAGTAAGAGCAATTCTGTGGCATAAAATTATTTTTCATAGTATATGAATAGCCCTATATACATAAATAGACTGGACCACGTAAATGAAGGACTAATCGTACCTAAGCACTTAAAAAAAATATGGACAAAGAACGCTGGCTACATGATACCTACTTAATATTTTATATAATTAATATGTTAAATGAAGATGCTTAAATATGTTACCTGCTAAAATTAAAAAAATTGCAAATAATTTAAAAACAAATATTATATTCTCTAGACTTAATTCGTATTCGTTAGACTCTAACACAAAAAAATCTAACTGCATAATAAGTTTTACTTTTTAAACTTCAAAGTAAAAGCAAGAATTGGCAAACTACTTAAAAGTATTTATTGGGACTTTTCTTTTTTTCTGTAATATTTAATTTTATTTTATTTCCTGTAATATTGTATAACTTTTTTCTTTAAAAAAAATAAATATATTATCTACAAAACACATGTAACTTAATGTTAGTAGAATATTATACTGCCCTGAAGAAGCTACGGTTGTAGCGAAACTCGGTCGGCATAAAGTATATAAAATAAAAGTGGTGTGTACAAAGTTGGTGTTTTATTTTAAATTATAATGTCACATCACAAAGTATCTGCTACATTATGAACAAATAAAACATGTTTATTTATAACTTCAAAGTAAAAGCACCCATTGACAAAATAGGTACTTAAAAGTAGTTTATTGGGACTTTCCTTTTTTCTGTAAAATATTTTTTCCTGTCATATTGTATTACATTGTCTTTATTATAAATAAATAATAAAAAATGCATATAAAAAACGAATAAAAACAAATAGCAAGATCGGGCGAAAAGTATCTACATTAGAGTACGATGCTTAAGCTTCAAAATCATATATCTATTTTTCAACAAAGTCATCGTTAAGGCTAACTTTCTCCCAACGCGTAACAAGTTTTTTCATTACGAAACTAAAAAAATTCTCGAATCCAGGACTTGACAGCTGCCTTAACCTCATCGTCCGAGGTATAATGATTACGAGGTGTATCTTGAGTAGGGGAAAAAAATCGCAAGGCGAAATATTGGGGGAGTGAGAAGGTGTTGAATCGGTACACACTTCAGGTTTTGCAGAGACGCTGTTTGTTCTCGTCTGTGAAACGGCGTGGTACCCATCGTCCACAAATTTTACGATATCCTAATTGTTCAAAAATGAAGCCTACACGTTCCTTGGATATTCAAAATGGTTTGTGATACGCTTTTGAGTGATTCGTCAGTCATTTTGAATCAAATCGTGAAGTAGTTTGGATTGATTATCGGCTCACGATGGTGAAATTTTATTATCTAACCATCGATTTACAGTAGACCTATCAACAGCATCGTCACCATAAACATCCTTTAAACGACGATGAATCTCAATAGGAGTACCTTTTCCAGCAATTAAAAAAACGATAACAGCACACTGTTTACCTTGCTATGACATAACACAAACACATACTTCCGCTTCTCAAAATTCGATCGATCTCAATGATCATACGATCTCAAACTTACGCGTACGTTTAGAGGAGGAATGTCTTTTTTTTATTTTTATTATTTTTTTTTTTTTTTTAATTTTATACTAGCTTTTGCCCCCGGCTTCGCTCGCATGGTATTAGGGGGGTTGCCACTCCGCCTCCTCCACCTTCCCTCTCGTCACTCCACTCTCCCCATACTCCCCCCCCTACCCCCATCCCCCACCCCTTTCCATACCCCTCCCCCCACCCCCCGCCCTTTCTTCCCTCACCCCTCTACCTCCACCCTCCTCCCCCTCCCCCCCACCCTCCTCCACCATCCGCCCTTTCTTCCCTCCCCTTTCTTCCTCCCCCAAACCCCTCCACCCTCCTTCCCCTCCACCGCAGGCAACAATTTTTTGCTTTTCATCTGACGTTTGCAATAACTCAATTTTGTTAGGGACAGAAAACGTATGATAAATAATTTCATAACGCCACAGCTTATTCATAACACCAGAGCTTACCAATATATATAGCCTATATTACTCGCAAATAATGTAGCTTTCTATTAGTGAAAGAATTTTTAAAATCCATTCGGTATTTATTGCGTGAAAGTTTAACAAACATCCATCCATCCATCCATACAAACATTCACATTTATAATATTAGTAAGATAAGATATTCAATAATTTTATTATTAAATTTATAAAAAAAGTTTATTTATAAACAAGTTCTGCTGGTAATTATTATTACGCATATTATTATATAATAAAACTAATAATAAATTTGCGTGTTTAGAATTTGCAGGACCTACATCTAATAAAATTGCTAAAATTCTCAAAAATTGTGGATTAGACATTGCCTTCCGCACTAATAATAATTTGGGATCATCTCTTAAAAATTCAAAAAGTAAAACACCCAAACTTAAAAATAGCGGCATTTATAAACTCCAGTGTGACGAATGTAACGCTGTTTATGTTGGACAAACTGGCCGGTCCTTTAATATTAGATTCAAAGAACACATGCGATCATTTAAAAATAATAATAAAATACAATCACAATTTGCGAAACATCTCCTAGATGAGAATCACTCACTTAGCGATGATAATAAGCCTCCTTTACACATTCAAAATAAAGGACGTAAACTTAATCTTTTAGAGCAGCTGGAAATTAACAAACATAATAATAATCCTAAAGCTATTAATAAATGAACAAAAAAATATAATACACTCTCCGCTTTTAGATGTATTCAAAACCAATTTTTAAATAACTAATTATGCTTGAAAAGAAAACCATGAGTCAGCATTTGCGAATGACTCACAATTAGCTTTCAGTCAAAGTGGGAAATAATAACCATTAATATTTTCAGTCATTTTTAATCAGAAATTAGAAATGAGTCATAGTACAAACCTATCCAAAAATACTATAAATAGATTGTCTGTATGTGGCATGACCACAGTTTGATAATGCCCTCAGAAGGCGAAACAGCTGTCACGCGTAATAATAATTACCAGCAGAACTTGTTTATAAATAAACTGTTTTTATTAATTTAATAATAAAATTATTGAATATATAAAATAAATAAAAATTAAAGTGGAGTTCTACAAATTAAACTTGATAACAATAATAAAAAAAAGGAGGAATGTCAATTCCATATCTCACCCAGCGCGCACGTACAAGCATTTGTGCATTACTTTTCAGAATACCCTCGTGTCTTGGTTATTCTGAGGAATTCACTTTACAACGAATATTTCGAACACACCAGACGGCAGATAATATTTTATTGTTTGCGAGGGTAGCGTCCAAGATAGCCTCCTAACACACCAAATTATGATATTTGGTTTGTCGGGAGGGTTCTGACATAAAATTGGTTCTGACATAATTTCAGGTCGGGCTTTCTCTTGATTATATCCACAAGAAAAAGGTACAGTAAAAGGGCGTTAGTTTATTCAGTTTATTGATATTGTATAACGAGCACGTAAACGGAAAATCCCAGCATGTCCGATAGAAACACGCGTTTCGATCCCATGTGATTCTCCGTGGCCAGTGGCCGCGCTGCCACCATCGAGATAGCATATTAATAATTGGGTTAGAGCCATTAAAGTACACGTCCATAACGGAGCCGATATTATATTCAGCCCCACTCGCGTCTTATCGTTGTCATAAAATCTTTTCTGGCCGGTGCACAATAACATAACAAGGGAAAATAAAAAAAGGAGCTTAGTAATAAATGTTGGTCGTAAAGATGGCGTGACCCATCCCCGGACACGCCAACCTTAGCGGGGTTACTTACTTCAGCGGAGCTTCAAACCGGAAGAAAATGGAAAAATTACTCTATAATTCCATAACTACTTCCATAAAAGAAATTAATGTACCCCCTTTTATCTGGCTTTTTTCAATAGCGCAGGTTATTTATATAGTTTAGAATGAAGTAACCATATCGGTAAAGAATTAATAAAACTTTTTAAGATTTTTCTGTCTCTGACAATAAGGACGTACACTACCTACTCGCATTACAGCACCCTACAAAATTTCATAGGCCCAAAGTAAAATCCCAAGGCTTCCATTGTAAACTAAATATTTAAACTATAAAAATGTACTAAAAATATTTTTCGTTTGCAGTAAAATATCTTAAATTTTATTTCAAATTTTTAAAGTTTATTTTCAAGATCTGGGTAAGTTCTATTCTAACTAACTAACTAACCATCACGCCGTTTCCCCGCAGGGGTAGGCAGAGAGGACGGACCGCCACACAACTCGATCTTGGCACACACTCTTTGCCTCGTTCACATTCATACATCGTCTCATACATGCTCTTCTATTATTCCGACTCTTCACATGGCCCGACTCAAGTATCTGATTCACTTGGTCGTGCCATGTCTTCCTCGGGCGTCCCCGACTTCTTCTACCATTCACATTTGGATCATATATTCTCCTTACACTCCTTTCCTCGTTCATTCGCTCTACATGCCCAAACCATCGGAGAGTCCCTTTCTTAATCTTACACATCACGCTTACATCAGCCTTGCATTCTTTGCGGATATCCACGTTTCTCTCACGATCGTACATGGTTTTACCACACATTCGCCTCAGGGATCTCATTTCTACAGCATTCAGTCTGCTTTCATCCTTTCTCTGCCAGTTCCATGCCTCACTGCCATACATCAGGGTGGGTACCAGCACTCCATTATGGACGGCTAGTTTCGCGTCTTTGGACAGTTTTTTATTACCGCCAACGGCATTCAGTCCTCCATTAATGGAGTTACCGGCATTCACCCTTCTTTCAATATCTCTATCAGCCTTCCCATCTTTCGTAAACAAACTACCCAGATACACAAACTCATCCACCTGCTCCAAGTATTCATCATTCACAACTATATTGCATACTGTTTTCGTACTCTCTCTTTCAAACACCATGACTTTAGACTTACTTAAATTCATCATTAACTCATTCTTCATACATACTTCGTTCATCCTAGACACGAGAGACTGTAGATCTTCCATACTGCTAGAAATTAGCACCGCATCATCAGCATACAAAAGGCAACATACTTCCAGATTACTCAATTTTGCGCCCAATCCCATCTCTTTCAATTCTTGCATACAATTATCCATGTATAGATTGAATAACCACGGTGACATTACGCAGCCTTGTTTAACACCTTTTGTGATGTCAAACCACTCCGTAAAATCGCCGTTCACCCTAACACATGCAACGCTTCCATTGTTCTATTCAGGTTCTGTTATTATATCATTACAGGCCAGTTGCTTCATAGTAATAAAATAATCACAGAACTTAAATAGAACTTTCACAGAATTTGAAAATTAACTTTAAAAACGTGATGAATTGTTCAAATAATTTTAAACAATCCGTCCTTAGGTACGTGCGAAGATTAAGTCGGTAGTAAAATCATTTGTTGTTAAAAAATTAGTGCGGGTAAGTAATTTTTTTGAACCTTTCGGTAATATGAAGAATTGCAATTCTTTTTATATTAGCTCCAGAGAAAGCTCTGAGGAAAATAATTTTCCAGGGCCAGGTCATCTTTTGGGAAGCTATATGGAGGGTATCTTTAAGGAACGGAAGGAGAGGATGTTCTGGAAAGAAAAAGAGTATGAGGGGTGGGACGGAATCCGGGAGTTAGAGTATCAAGGAGTGACGGACATCTGAATCGGTCACTCCCACTGCTCGTGATGTAGGTCGAGAGCGTCCGGCTGGAGAGGTCAAAGGATCTCTCTCAACCAGTATCTCCCGATCCGGCCCGCCACGTAGAAATTGGACAGACCCATCCGCCACTAAGACCTGGAAAATCTCCCCCGGGCATCATAACCAAGGTTGCGAACCACTTGGGATGACCTTTGGCAGGGGTGTTGGTGATCCTATAAATGGTTCCCGGGGCGGCGGTATCCATTCCCGCCGCCCAAATTGAAATTATAAATAAACTTACTATTTTCGGCTGTCGAGTGAGTGCATGCATGATTTGAAATTGCATTCCTGCGTAAAGTGTAAAATTTAAGTTCAGTATATTTTAATTTTAAAAAGTGGAAATTCATATCAGACAAGCGATTAAGTGGATCCCAACAATATTTTATTTTTTAATAATTCGTTATCTAAAATGTGTATTTCTTTTGTTTAAATGTTTGACAGATCTAAATCTGAACCACTTATGATATTTAAACGGTTTTCATTCAAAGGGTATTCTTGTTGTACCTCTAATTATTTATTTGTCAACAAAAAATATAATTATATCATAAAGAAAATTGACAACATTTTGTTTTGGTAGGCAATGATCTTGAGGCAAATATTTTATAAATTTTTTCAGTTTCACAAATCCTTCAATGATAACATCGTTTGATTTTTCACGGGTTTGCGCTAGTACCTACCCAACGTACCTAAATGTAATAATAGCAATAAAAGTTAATATAATAAATAAATTAATAACTAGAAAAAGATTTTTCACCTACCATTTAGTATATTATTGATTATAAATCATGTTTTGTTAATGTATATGTGTGTTGCATTGAGTAAATTCCGAGATATACTTATTATAATAAGCTAATACAACAAATTATTATTCACAAGTTTTTGTGTTAATATTTTATACACAACGTCAATTGCCTGAAATGATGTCGTGTTTAAGTATGCACATGTGCCTTTTGTAGGTAAATCTGGCCGCCCGGTGCGTTCGTTAGTGCGTGAGAAAATTCAGTTAATGCGTGAAAAATTGTATAAGATCGCTTTTGCGTACTCAAGCGCCGGATTCCTGCCTACAAATCCACACAATCTCTCGAATTAAGGCTAAATTCAACAAAGACCATCGTATATCACCACAGCGTAACAAATTTGTCAAGGGACATACCTAGTTACTCGGCGGATAGAGTAGTTCCCGCGTTCCAACGTACATGAAAATATATTTTGATTTCGTACCTAGTTACGGAAATATACTCAGTTTTGTGGAGTGATTCATTGTATCACCCAGGTTAGAAATAAATTAGGAATTATAATATTGTAACGGTCAGTGGCGTGACCATTGAATAGATAAATATGGTGAGTAGCCTTGATGAACTGTCCAAAAAATAAAAGTGTGTGAAAACTATAGTTCGGTTTATTTGCTCTGCGGTATAAATTATAAATGATTGTGTATACATATTTACTAGGTATATGTTTCATCGTACAACAACTCTACCACTGTGCTATTTATGTGTTTCTTAAATCGCTGATTACCTGTAAATGATTCAAGGCGAACTATAAACAGTTTCATCAACTTATTGTTAAAATTGGCGAAAAAATACTTTTGGGGAATTTGGGAATAGTGATGTACACTCGGGAATATTCCCCGACTTGATATAAATTGCAATTCGAATAGCAGTGCTGCCTGCAGCCAAAGCTGCATGGGGTCGTCCATTAATCACGTGATGTTTTTTTAACAACCTTTTAACCCCCCCCCCGGTGATATCTGGTGAGGTTTAAGACTACCCCCCCCTACCCAAGAAGTACAAAGAATATTGAAATTTTCAGAATATTATCTTTAAATACAGGTATAATCTGATTAAAATTTTGGAAAATTAAGCATCGTGATAAAAATTTCCAGAGAGAAATTAAGGTTACAGGTTGTTTTTGACTGGCATTTGGTTTATAAATCGTGCGTTCAACGAAAAAAAATACATGTGATATCTCATTATACCCCCCCCCCCATACTTGTGATATTTTTAAGACCACCCCCCCTTTTGAGCCTCACGTGATTAATGGACGACCCCTATGTGCCATTCATTTATAATTTATTTATTTATTTATTTGTAAGAAACAAACAGCTTTTACATGATACATATAGAGTGATAAATATATAATTGAACTGGAGTCAAGCCACAGAGGTTTCTTATGCTAAAGTACATCGGAAATGAAGTTTTATTATATTATAATTAATTTTGGGTTATAGGAAGGGGAGAGGAAGAAGAATATAGGAAAAGGATAGGAGATGCTCACGATATATTCTCATATTAATAATGTAGATACCTTGACGTCACATACTTATCGGCAGGCCGCAAACATCAACATTTTGACGACTAATTTATCTTCGGCATGTACTATAACACACACCACACACGGACAAAGACATTTTCAGTATTACGCTACCAAACTTTTTAATTATATGCCCATTACTCTAAAACAACTACTTACTACACATACATACACAGACATTCACAAAAAACATATCACAGCCTGGATCAAAAATTAAGATATTCACTTTATACAAAATTTCCTTATCCCTAACCAACATTAACAAAACTATAAAAAAAAGTAAAATAAATAAACATATCTTTTAAGAATTTAACAACTATTCATATATACATATATATTTATATATACTTTATATATATATATATATATTTTTTCTTCTAAATAATCCATTACCATTAAAATGTAAAAAAAAAAACCAACTTTCTGCTACAACACATAAATACCTGTACCTGTCACACTGAATCATAAACACGTAAACACCTCAGCACAGGTTCTCCTAGTGAGGTGTTCACGAAACATACAACATTATTATAAACCAACAGTTTCACCTTCTCAAACCTACCTTACACCCAACATAATAAAATGTTATATTAATATGTAAAAATGTTTTCAAAATATATTATGTTAAAATATTAAGTATAAGGTAAAAACTGTAATATATAGAAATAAAATAAAATAAACTATTTGGTATTTTCCAAAAAATATTTAAATTACTGTTAAAAATTAAAATAATTGTAATATGTATATAAAAGTCGTAAAGGAAAAATAAACTCGTTGGTTCATGGAACAGAAAGATAAAAAACTTTTGATCAAAAAAATGTTCGGCTGTGCTTTTATGAAAATGAACCATAGATTTAAGTATAGGTAATCATAAAATTTTTTTGTAATATTTTCGTGACCTGTCTTCTGTTTTCTTAATCAAGTGAAGTGATTGAGAGGATTATTTATCAAAGAGCTCTTGTCCATAAATGGAAACATAATACATGTTATAATTAGGTACCATGGAATGAACTAGAAACCACCCGACTCAAAATAAGATGCCTCGACCATTACGCTATGGGAGACGCCAATTTTTTTCTGGAAAATCACGAAAATCTAAAAATAGATTATTTCACCCCACTGCCACGGAACATTTATAATATATTTCAGGTTCCTATATCGTAGCGTTTTATTATTTGTTTTATTCGAGCATAAAATAATTCAAAACAATTAAGGTAATTTATGAAAGTATTTGACGCTGAGCATACCTTACCGTCAACTTTAAATTTTCAGCAATAACTTCCAATTAAAACACAGATATTCAAAAAATTTATTGATGATGCGTGACCGCCCCGACCAATGAAAGCCACGGGCTGTGAATATCCCGAATACCTTTCATGACAACCGTGTGATTAGAATGTGAAAAGTCCATTTCTGGCACATGACCTTTGGCCATTCGCTGCCCATTCCAATCTCTCCATCTCTCCCCGTGGCTTGGCCTAATCTAGGATCTGATCACCGTATGAACAGAAACAATGTGTAGTGTTTAGTGGCCTGGGAGCTTTTCGTGACTAAATAATAATGCGAATTTTATTCCGGGTAATGTCGCCAAATGCCCCACGACCAGGGAACCTAGATAAGTCAGATGGGACAGAGTGGCAACGACAATTAATTAATCCTGGTACATGTTAAAAATAATGTATTATATAGAAGCTGTGCGTACACTAAAAAGCCCGCAGATAACTTAATAGTACACAATTGATGCCCTGTACACTGTTGAATTTAGCAACCACCTCTGGTCTGGAGCCCTAACATACTTTTGCGAAAACGGGCAGATCGTTTGATAGATTCCCCTATTTTCTCGGATTTGTAATCTTTAGAGCACATGCGTCATATGGGAATGCTGTTGTTAAATAATCTCAGTTGTAAGCCTATCGTATTAATTTCATTTTATTATATGCTTATACGTACAGGGTCCTTGAGGTGATTTTTCACGAAAACAGCGCTTTATAATTCAGCAAATTTTTATTGCGGTGCTCAAAATTTTATGTCTGGGTTAAATCTTTCCCAAATGAAAGACTAAACTCTTCCACACACTTTTACACAAATGATTATCTAGTAAATCCACGCAATGTAAGTGCACTATATAAGTATAATAAATACAAAACAATACAAGAACAATACGTCAATCCACCAGTAACATAATGGGAAAATATTTCACCGACTCCAGATATTTTCATATGAGAGGGTTCGGCTTTGATGAAATCCTAACTCGACCGATAAATCCTACTGATCCCTCAATATAAATATTTAAAAAATCTTTCGTAATCCTACATGTATTTAAAATGACTGACTTTTGCATTTTTATATATAAATTCTTTGACAAATCTAATACGCCTAAATTTTGAATAAGAGAGCTAGGTATAATGCCAGTAGCCGAAATAACAAATGGTAATATTTTTATAATCTGAGAATGCCAAATTCTTTTAATCTCATTTCCTAAATCTTTATATTTTCTAATTTTTTCAGAAACAGTTTTCTGAATATTACAAGAATTTGGAATAGCGGCATCAATGATATAAGTTATTTTTTTAAATTTTGTCATGTAAAACTATATCGGGTCTATTATGAATAATTGTTCTGTCTGTTAAAATAGTTATATAGTAATAAATTTTATAAAATTCATTTTCTAAAAATGAATTTGGTTCATATTCATAATATGGTATATTACGGCAGTCAATCAAGTTATGTTTACCAAACTTTGGTGAATTATTTTTAAACTTGATTGTGCCTAAATGTATACTGGGATGGCGCTAATACAGAACATCCCGATATAATATGTTCTATAGTTTCCGGAAAAGCCAAAAATTTTCTACATAAATCATCAATCTGATTTGTATCTTTGATGATATGCTTCCTATAATTTTTAGTATTAATGACTCTATCTTGAATGGCAAGCATAAATCCTTCTATTTCTGCGCTCAACTCTCCAATACTCAACCATTTGTTTAACGGAAGTTTGTCAATATATGCTTGGTTTAGATAGTTGAAGTGTTTTGCGTGAAGAATTTTATTTGACCAGGAATTCTGGATTCACGATTCCAGCATTCCTGGTTGGTATTTATAAGAATGCTGGCATTTTCGTCGTATAAATTTAATGGCGAAATATTTCTATTTGCCTTGCAAATTATTTTGTGCATATCTGAACTATCAGCTTTCCTATGGAAAAAAATTTCTCAGCATTTCTACCTGATTATGTTTTAAAGATGTTATTTTGACTATACCTATTATTATTACCGGAATTTCAATAACAGAGCTCCGATGCTCCGATGAAATAACGTCATTGATCTCTTCGCCAGCTCAGAATGGTTGGGAAACATGCCAAACGTGTGCCTACCATATATGTATACGGTTGATATTTGTCGCATCAGGAGGTTTCTGCGACTCGTTCTTAAGTACAACAGCGAATTTAAAGGAGTGAATATGGACTCTTCAAGACCCATATTCACCCCTCCCAGTGGAGTTAATGTCAAAAGGATTTTCTCCATCAGTATACCTACCTAAATGATTTTACATGATGACAGTAAAAAAGGATTTTCTCCATCAATAAACCTACCTTAATGATTTTACGTGATAAAGGTAACACATAGACCAGCGGCAACAGTTTTTTTTCAAAATAAAAAATACGCAAGTGTCCACACGTGGTAGAAGTGAAACCTTCAGAAAACTAAAGTAGACAATAGTGGGGAAGCTACGAATCACCGCACAAAGCGGAGACCAATTATTTTATCTCATTCTCTCGCAGGCTAAATCCTATATGTAAGTGTTTGTCTCTTTATAGTGTCGCTTTTTCGTTCCATCGAGTTTCAAATCACAACGGTGATAAAGAAGTTTTAAATTTAAAAAAAATCTTAATTATGAAAGAGAGCTTATCGAAATTAATATGAGTTGAAAGCCGTTCTAGTTGATTCTAATTGCAATTGACGAGGAAGCCCTACTTTCATTGAATCAGAAGGCATTAGTATTTAGTGTGAGATTGTTATGATTTTTTTTTTTTTTTTTTTTTTTTTTAACTTTATTTATTCTCATTTCTTTTTACATATAATGTATAATAGAAAATTAATAGTATATTATAACATAAAACATAATAACATATAGTATAAACAAGAAATGAAAACCCACTAAGGCACTGCCTGAGTGTGGGTAATATTAAAAACAAAATAATATATTTCTAAGTACACAAAGTATAAAATAGACTTTTAAAAATAAAAAAAACATATAAAATATAAAGTTAGTATTTCATAGTTAGAGTAAATGAAAAAGGTTTTATTCGACTATTATATATGTAAAATAAAAATATGGAAAAAACATACTGATTTCTGATTTTAAATATTTTTTTCTTCTTTTTTTTAGTTATTAAAAAAAAAAAATAAACAGAAAACATATTGTACTGAAAAAGGTTTTTTTCGACTATTATATAAGTAAAATAAAAATATGGATAAAAACATACTGATTTAAATTTTTTTTTAAGAATTTATAGAAAAAGCATTTCAATATTAACATTATTCAACCATAATTTTACCTCTTTTATATATTTTATCATTTTATTTATCATTTGAGTTTGTAGTGGTAGAAGGTTAAATGTACGAGGACCAATGAAACTGCTATGTGTCTGTAATAATTTAGTATTGGTTTGTGGGGTGTAAAATATATTGTTTGTTCTTTTGCTCATTCTGTTTTCATTTATTTCGAAATTATATTTGTTTTTAAATACATATTTCAAAGTTTGTAATATAAATAATTTACGTATATTAAATATTTTAGTTTCTTTGTATAATAAGTTTGTCGAGAATGTTTTATTTTTGTTAAATATGACTTTAATTATGTGTTTTTGAACTATTTGTAGAGGCTTAATAAATGTATTAAGTGCACCACCCCATCCTATAATGCCATAAGTGATTGAAGATTGCACTAGGGAAAAGTAGATCATTTTCAATTTCTCAATGTTTAGAACTTCCTTAAGTCTATAAAATATGTAGGTCAGATATCTCAATTTAGAAGTGATTTGATTAATATGTGATTTCCAATTAAGATTTATATCTATTGATACTCCTAAATATTTTATATTTTCGACATAAGTGAGTTCGTTGCACATGAAGCACATTTCTTGATTGCAACTAGTATTATGGATTCTTATTTTAAGGTTGTCTTTAGGTTTATTTTTAATGTTTTTATAAAAAGGTAAGTAATATGTTTTGCTATAGTTTAAAACGAGTTTGTTGTATTTTAGCCATGTTGAAACCAGTGAAATACAATCAGTTGCTTTCGAAAAAGTTTCTTTCCAATGATTACCATCCACTATTATTACCGTGTCGTCTGCGTATGAAACAATTTTACCAGGGATTACAAAATTACATAAATCATTAATATAAATTAAGAATAAAATCGGGCCAAGCACAGTTCCCTGTGGAACTCCATTTTTTATCTTTGACTCTGAACTATAATCATTCCCAATTTTTGTTTTTTGTATTCTGTCTTTAAGATAGTTAGAGAGTAGTTTTAGTGTGTCTTTTTTGAAGCCTAGTTGATTTATTTTTGTAATGAGTATATCATGATTTACGGTGTCGAAAGCTTTTCTTAAATCTAGGAATATGGCAAGACATTTCTTTTTTTTATCGATAGATGAGTATATCTTTTTTGTCAATTCATATATCGCATCCTCGGTGCTTAAGTCTTTACGAAAGCCGTATTGGTTTTTCGATAGAATTTTATATTTTTCTAAGTGTTCAATGACTCTAAACTTGATGCATTTTTCGAATATTTTCGAGAGGTTTGAAACAAGAGATATTGGTCTATAATTGTCTAATTTATTCTTATCTCCAGATTTATGAATAGGTATTATAGTGGAGATTTTAAATTGCTCTGGAAAATGACCATTTTTGAGGCATGTATTAAAAATATGTTGCAATGGAATTAGGACATGTTGTTTTATTTTTTTTAACGTATCACAAGATAATCCATCATTACCCTTAGAGTTGGATGGTTTTAGAGTATCAATATATTTTTCAATTTCTTTAAATGTAATAGGAGAAAAATATTCTATAGAGTTAATTGAATCATTATTTGAATCTAATTGAGGAGAAGTCTCCATATGAGCATCATTAATATTAATGCCGGATGATTCAAGTACTACGTCTACTACATTTGTAAAATAGTTATTAAAGCTTTCTGCAATGGTCGATTTTTTAGTTATTATTTCATTATTTATTATAACCTCATTTACAATATTTGAAGACATACTTTTTTTGTTGGCAATTTCATTTATAATATTCCAAGTTTTTTTAGTATTATTTTTAGCATTTTCAATTTGTATACTATAGTATTTCTTTTTGCAGTTTCGTATTAGCCTATTAAGTAAGTTACGATACATTAGATATTTTGTTTTCAGATAAGGCATTGTTCTGAGATTATTCTTTTGACAATCTATTTTATATTTAAACATTTCTCTATATAATTTATCTCTTTGTTTAATTGATATAATTAATCCAACTGTTATCCAAGGCTTAATTTTTTTAAATTTATTGTTAGTGACAACTATTTTACTTTCACTTTTAAGAGTATGATCTCTCAGAGTTTTATAGAAATTCTCTAGTGCGAGATGTGGATTTTCTATTGATATCACATTTTCCCAGTTTTCTGACCGAAGTAAAGAGTTTAGAGTTACATAATCAATGTCTACTTTTTCTAGATTTTCAGAATTTTGGTTTAGAGGAGTATTTTTGAAATGGTGTCCATAAAAGGTCGGGTAATGATCTGTGATATTTGTTTCGAGAATTGAAGAGATGATATTAACCGCCTTGTGCGACTTGACAAATATGTGGTCTAAACATGCCGAGTGACTTAAGGTTACTCTTGTTGGTGAGTTAATATATGACATATGTCCAGAGCTTGATAAACAATCAAGATACTCATTTTTACAATTCACATTTGTATTATTATCATTAATATTTATATTAATGTCTCCTGTCACAATGGAAAAAGTGAAATTGTTTCTGTCAAGTTTACTAACAAAAGATTTTAGTTCTTTTACAAATAGAAAATCATTTAATGAAGGGGATCTATATATGGCTAGTATATGATATTTATAGTTGTTTTGACAAAAGGTTACTTTTATTGCATTGGCTGTTTTAAATTCAATAAATTCAGCGGCAACATTTTTCAGAGTATTATGACAGAAGACAGTAATTCCATCATGACCAGTATGCTTACAGGCAGATGAAATTGTTGTATATTCTGGTAAGTTATATGGAATTACTTGTTTCATTTGAGTTTCATTTAAAACAATTACGCTTGGAGAAAAATCTAGGTTATTAATAAGTACACAGAGCTCATCGAAGTTTTTCCTTATACTCCTAATATTCATGTTTAAGATCGAGAAATTAACATTTTTAAATAGGTGATTTAGTCCACATGGGTTATTAAATTTATAATTTTCGTATGTATAGTTTTCTTCAGACATTTTGAAAGGTTAATAGTAGTTTGCTATGTGGTTTTATTATCCTTTATTCGGAGGGGATGTCTTCTGGCGTTCTTATGAGAAAGATTGGAGATGTTTCATTTTTTCTCATCCATATTTTTCCATTTTTTGCCCATATAAATTTGTACCCAAGTCTTGACGATTTAGCTAGGTATAGTAGGTGTTTATTAAATTGGTTCAGTTGTTCGTTAATATATATAGTGTTGTTTTCTTCAAAATTCATGTTTTTTGCGTATAAAATACCATATTTTTTTTTATGTGCTATAATTACGTCTTTACTTTCTTTGTTTTGTAGGGATACTACTATGGCAGTATTTTTATTCATCGGGTTTTTATTTTTGCTTCTGAAAATATTTGACACGTTAATCGTTTCTTTATCACATTTGAGGATGTCTAATATATTATTAAATACATTTGTGATATTTTCATTTTCCTTAAAAGGAACACCCTGTATTTCAATATTGTTTTGTTTTTCATTTTGTTCCATTCTATTAATGTGTAGTTTTATTTCTTTATTTTCTGCTTGAAGTTGTTTAATCAGTATTTCTTTATTTTTGTTTTTTTCTTCATATTCGTCTAATTTCTCACAGCAAAATTCGACGGACTTCTTAAGTTCTTTTATCTGTTCATTAAAAGATTTCATAAGTTGATTGGTTAATTCATTAAATTTTTTTTCAATGCATTTAATCATTTTATTAGTCATTGTGTCTTCTTCTTCCGAGTCGCTAGATGGCGCCTTTTTTTGGGGTTTCTTCTGTTTATTCATTTTGAAAAATGGTTCGAGGATTGGATATATATTTAATTTATAAATAAAAATTAAAAATATTTTTTTTCTGTCGGCTACAGTAGGATTCGAACCGAGGTCGCCAGAAAATGTCTGCGCAAACTTAGTCAGTTGTTTACACCACTGACCCACGAAGACCTTGAAGTGATCCGTGAATATACCGGACTATAACAGGAACTGAGCACCAAAGAAATAAAAATAATTGCTTATTTTATTGTTGTGTTTACTGATTGGTGTTTAATGGTGAATGATCACTTCACAGTTGTTCAACTGTCACTTCACTTTATTATTAGTTCACAAATGTTTATTAATATTTCTTAGTATATACGTTAGTTTAAAATTGAAATCCTTCACTGTAAATACTGCTAAAACTTTTTACTTTGTGTTTTATGAGTTATTAACCATATATTTTTAAATGTTTGTTCGGAGCGATTAAGATGCGTGTATACTGTGAATACTTAGTATTGTAAATTTTATTAGATTTTTTTTAGATTGCGTTACGTGAAGCTTGAGACGATTTAGTTTTTATGTCGCACTTGTGGGGATAATTATAATTGCCTCAAATTCTATGGAACGGAAAATATAACGTGTGTAGGGAAATTAATTGTAATAGAGTCAAGTGTTCTTCAGAAAACAGGAAGGGCGGGGAAAACATTAATTGAAAGAAATACCAAAAATCCTTTACCGCACACGATCAAATAATAAATACGATTTTACATGGTAACAAACACTACCACACTTGCCTTCTGTTTAGATTTTTCCTCACTTTATTTCATTTCCTAAGCTTTACTTTCCCTGTCCCATCCCATCCGTAATTGAAGACAATTCATATACCATATACCTTTACTTCGTATAATAGTTTTTTCTCATTTAAATTATGTTGTTTTTCTTTCTTCATCTTGTTTACCTTTGAACATTATTTTATGATGTAAGTGTGCATTAATTTTTACATAGATAGGTACTTTGTTTAATTTTACATTAGCTATCTACACTCTACAGGGTGTTGAGGGACGTACTTGAACCAGTGAACGCTGACATTAATAGGACTAAAAAATAATAATGACATTTTAGTCTCCTTCTGGTAGAAAATGGCCATGACGGGTGTTGATGTAATGAGACTACTAAAGCAGGAAATATATAACCTCTTGTATACTGCATAAACCTCACCTGAAGATATGTATATAAAATTGAAGAAAAAAATGTCTGAGTATGGACACACAGTGCTTAAGTTTCATCTGAGAAAATTTGGACGGCGGTTAAAGGTATTGCAGCAACGTAAATTTGAAGTTAGATGTTATTATAAAACTTGCGGTAGAAAAGGTACAGATGATTATAGGTAGATTGGAGTGACAAACGTCCCTCTACTCCTGTGAAATAATTGAAGAGTAAGTGGCGTTTTGCAACATTAATTAATAATTCGTAAAACTTCGTGATACGGAAAAGTATTCTTACCACTTAACTACGAGGGCTTCTATTTTGCATCAAAACACCCGTTCTGCATCTGGACTACAATGACTTTACTCATTGTTCAAAATTGGTACCCTTATGTTAATATGAATCATCCTGTACCCGAGGATCTTAAAAGGGTGAAAATACTCTACAACTCTACGTAACTATTTACCTAAATGGAAATCATATAAATTAAAATACAAAGTGTAAGATGTCTCACAGAATCGCCCTGGTAAGAGGTAAGTAAAAGTTCCCGGAAATGGTTTCCGTAATGTTCAATAATTAGTTTTAGAAACAGGTGACAGGACGGTAGTTCCATGTGAGAGAAATTGACTTGTGAGATATCTACATCCCTTTTGATGGTTTTATGTCTCAACCAATGAGCGAACAGTCAAAACACATCTATACGTTGTACTAGCAGAAGAAAATAGTTAAATAAAAAACGTCGTTTATTCAAGATGATTGGACAATCATCTCGTATAATTGTCCGCGTAAAAATTTACGCGGAACAAAACGCGGACGAAACTGAAACGAAAGACTATTATATTATTTACCTAACCACAGAGCCCCAAAGCATATTGATGTGTGCGCTTTGCGCGATGGGTAGATATAGAGATATGAGGCTGGCGCATCGGAGGGCGTTGATTTGGGTCAAGTATCCCCTAGTCCCGCCTTCGCCGTGTTCACCCAACAAAATGGCCGAAAGGAAAACGCCAGGAAAAACAATGTCGCAAATAACACAAGCGTCCACATTATGAAGTACAAGAATCAAATTTTATTAGAAATTTAAAAATACTTAAATGTAATATACTGATTCATGATAAAATTAACAAAAAACCAATGAAAAAGTGTGCTCGTTCCTAACGAGAATGTGACGTTTTCAGTTTTTACGCTGGAATTTAATGGTTGTTTTCGAAGAATTATTGGCTCGGCAGAAAACCTCTTTGCTGTATATAAATGAAGTTGTCTTTTAATTTTCTCGAATTTGACGTAGTGGTCCCACTTTCCACGAAGGAAATAGCGTGATAAAGTAAAATTATCTCTGTAATGAAGTTAATGACTTCCTGTAATGACGGACCGATAAAACCATTTTTTAGAACATTAAGAACGGTTAAGTCAAATTTATCCTCAACGTTTATTATAAAACCATAATAACTGGTTTGGAAATATAATAAACTGTATATAATGATAATAATATGCTATCGGTAGATTTTTCCAACGATATTTATTATCAACATGGCAAGTAAAGGAGGTTTATGAAATATTTGCGTACGTCTTGTGAACACGTCAACCGTTTTTATGATACATAAAGATTTCTTTCGGATTTCATCGACGACATGCCCTCGCCAATTATACCCGTAGTAGTAGTTCCACGTTGCGTTGCTTTTCCTTCAGACATGCTTTCAAAGCTTTTATAACATTACAGGGAGTCGTGTGCGTAGGTTTTCGTGAAGACGTTTGTCCCATTAGTTCATTAGAAAAAACAGTGATTAAAATCCTATTTTTGGAATATATTTTTAAATTCTAAACAAAGAGGTTGTCATTCAGATACAAACTCCAATTATTTGTCTTAGGTACGGTTATCCTTACAATAAAGATAGATATCAGGCTGGCGTACGGCGTTAGGATCAAACGTCGTAAAATAATATGCAAAAAATTTAATACAAACGTTCCCATAACACCACATTTCTTGTAGTATTATTTTATAGTGTAATAGCCTTATATACATATATCTACTTGCTGTAATTTATTATCATAAATTTACACTACTCGGTCGCATTCTTTTTAGGAAACACATTTTTTATGATGCGTATACACTACACACAAGCGAGCCGAACTGCTGAGCTGAACCTCGACTTACGGGAAAGGAACGAAGAAAAAGCAAATGGCACGAAACGCCCTTTGTGGTTGCTTCGTTCCTTTCCCACAATAATTCGGCTGGCGTTTCGGTTCGCAAACGTATGCAACTTAAGATTTTTATGTCTTCAACTCACAAAATTCGTAAGAAAAAGTTAACTACGGTAAAGTTAACCCCTAAAAACCCACTTTTCCCCACAATTACGAGCCTATACTGTTTTTGTCGGTTTCAATTCAATAAAAGATTTTATAGTGTGGGTGTTAACTATTAAAGGAACTAAGAACGAATTAAAGATTAGGGGTTCGGTGAGTAGTGAAAGGTGTTTTTTTTTTACTGGGATTAACGGTGTTGTGTTTGTTGTAAGAATCAAAATAATTATTTTCAGGGCTTCTAAATTGACATGTTTTATGGTGGCACTGCCGAGTAATTGCAAGATGGCCCTGGTTTCATCAATACACAAAATAATCATTTTTTACGAAATTGCCGTGTTTGAATATGCTGGAAATGTTTAAATTTTAAAAAAGGTATATTTAAGTCGACGAAATACTAATTTCTGTTATTAATGTTGACATCTGGGTAATTCTTTTTAGTATCACGAATCTAATGCATCAAACTGGGATTTAGCTTCAAAAAATCAAAACTTATAAAACACGACAAAAATATGATTTATCGCCGAGTTGTTCTGGATTTTTTTTACATTAACTCCACAAAGAAGGCCCCGAGGAAAATAATTTCCCTCAGGGCCTATGTCATCTGAGATGCTGTGTGGAGGATAATAACTTAGTATTTATATAGCGCAGTATTTTGTTGTTTCACTTCAAGTGCACTTAACCATAATAAACTAAAAAGTAATCCCATAGTGCTCCTTACGAGTCCTTACAAAAATTGAACAAAGAATATACAGTATTATGTATAAAGCAATGTCAAGAGAACAAAATTAACAACAACAGTGCTATTTACGCACAGGACAATAGATCATGATAAACAATAACGGTGCCATAGTTGTAGGAAGGAGGAAACACAGAGGCATTGCAGGTGTGGGTTCAATATAACCCTGCTGATATCCAAACTACGATATGAGGGGGTTAGAGAAAAATTAAGTGCAGAAATTATGACACAACAAGCCCAGATCCGTGGAAAATCACGGGATAGTCATAGAGACGATATATTGTGGACAAATATCTCGTCGAAACGTATTCCACTATTATCAGTAGTGCGCTAACATATAGCAGTGCGCGGGGACCGGATTCATATTGCAGGTAAAAAAATGGAACCAATGATATCGCTTTGTGTCTCATCGAAATATGTATATTACATCAATGGGAATAGAGTGACGTTATACCGAATTCCTAACAAATCAGTTCCAATTTTAATTAAGGAAATTAAAAGCATAATATATTATTGTATTACAGGTATCTAGGTAGGTAGGTACTCAAATGCTTGTCTGAATTTCCCAAACAAACATTTAAAAATTTTAGAATAAAACTTAAATTCAAGGCAAACGTTCGAGAGATCATATTACCGGAGTTGCTCAGACAACCGAATTTAATATTTTGAATACGTGTGGATATCAATATATTTCGGTTGTTATGATTGTTATGATTCTTTGACCCAAAATGATATTTTTACCCTTCTTGTTTTTCAGCACAAGACTTGGACATAACTGTGACAAGCTGTCTCCGCGAATGAGTTAACAGAGACCAGAGATCACAAAATGCGGCTCCTTTGTCGCCTGGATGGCCCACAAAACCCGAGATGACTGCGTCCTGTGTCCCGCGTCCGCGTCACGGCAAATTTCCCAACGCCACTTCGATGGCGGTATCAATAAACAAAACGCCGACGAGGATGTTAATTTTACACCAAATTAACGTTTATCCTTCCCAACACTTCGACTCGGGGACATCTGTTTCCGATATCTCATCCCGTTAGTTGAACATAAAAATGACCCGGTTAATTGTGGAGGGCTATTAAAGAAAGGTTCGTAAACTTTTAGGTTTTGGTATGTACTTACTACTTTTTAGAATATTTATTTTATCGAGAGCAGTGGTGGCTTATGAATTTTGATTGTGCTAGAGCGCTGATATTAAAAAAATGGCATTATTGATGTTAAGAATAATAACTCAAAATAGGTTTTGTAAGATTTTCACGAAATTTCATACAAAAAACTGGATTTTCTAAAAAAAAAGGTTTTCGGCTACAACAGCACCAATAATGCCATTTTTGAAAATATATTAGCATTCTAGCACACCCAAAAGCCACGAGCCCCCACTGATTTTGTCCAAAGACTTCGGGTTATGAATAACCCGACAATATTTGAAAAATCTCCTACTACCACTACAGTAAGCCGAAAATATTGCTGGAGTCGTGATGGAAGACTTAGCCGGCAGATGATACGACAGTGGAACCCTGGACAGTTGGCTCCCCAAAATAATAATTATTATAAAATAACAGTAAAATTATAATTATAACAGCATGAGGATGAGCGATTTCACAGAAGATAAGTAAACTAAAGTTCTTGTTGAAGTTCCGTTTTTCCTACAAAAGTTGAATATTACAACCGAATATCTTTTCGACATTATCAATTTCAACCAGAAACTTGTCATTCAGGATATTAATGTTGAAATCAATAAAATAGATGATTTAAAAACATTTTTTACCTATCCCACCTGATTTACAAATTATTTATTGAAAAAAAAAATCTGATTTTTAAATATTCCTTATTTTCATAGCATATATAGTTATATTTCAAGGCAAACATTCCCGGATCATCTTCTTAACTATTGTAAAAATTGTAACCAGGCAATATTTGAAAATCTCGAAACTATTATAGACAAAATTTGAAAATCTCTTACTACCACCACAGTAAGCGGAAAATATTGCAAACGCGATATCAACTCAGCCATTTACAAATGCACTACATTTTCAAAAGATATTTCTCCACAACTAATAAACATTTTTGAAAATAGTTTCAGGAACACCGCATTCATTTTTCGACCGAGGAAGTTCAGAATCTGCGGTAATTGGTGCAAAAAGCGTGTAACCGATGCTGACTTCATCCATAACGTTTACAAATTTGTAGAAGTGTCAAGTCAATCAGCTTCGCCGCAAGCTTCATCCTATTCCTAACCTATATATCGCCCCCCTTAAGTGGCAAGATGCCCCATTACATCATTTCATTACATCAGAGCTTCACAACTTATTTTAGTATTTTAAAATGAAAAGCAAATTTATTTGAAATAATTTGGGTCAGCTCTGGAAATATCCTCACCATAGAAGCCTGCCTCAGTGCCACCTCCAGGATTGTGCATTGACGCATACTGGAGAAAAATTCATAGGTCTTAATGAAGTCATACTACCCTAATGACCTTTTTTTTAAATGTTGCTCCAGATTTTTTGTCCGGGTTTAATCTTTCCCAAATGAAAGACGAAACCCTTCCACACACTTTTCCACAAATGATTCTATAGTAAATCCATGCAATGTAAGTGCACTATATAATTATAATAAATACAAAACAATACAAGAACAATACGTCAATCCACCAGAAACATAATGGGAAAATAATTCACCGACTCCACATATTTTCATATCAGAGGGTTCGGCTCTGATGAAATCCTAACTGGACCGATAAATCCTACTGATCCCTCAATATAAATATTTAAAAAATCTTTCGTAATCCTACCTTTTTTTAAATAACTGACTTTTGCATTTTTATATATAAGTTCTTTGACAAATCTAATACGCCTAAATTTTGAATGAGAGAGCTAGGTATAATGCCAGTAGCCGAAATAACAAATGGTAATATTTTTATAGTCTGAGAATGCCAAATTCTTTTAATCTCATTTCCTAAATCTGTATATTTTCTTATTTTTTCAGAAACAGTTTTGTGTATTTGGAATTATTATTATTTAACTTTTTTACTATTATTATAATTTTATTATAATTTTTCTTGTATAATTATATTCATCTGCTTTTTTTCAGATATTTTGTGTATGTATATCTTTATGGAATGTGTGGGACTGCACTAACCTCCCCACATACCGGAATAAACATTTTATTATTAAAAGTAAATTGATAACCCAGAGAAATAAGAAGCCAGGAGATAATAAAGGTACATTTTGTCTACTTGTCTAATTAGGTAGGTTTAGATGTATATAGGTACACAAACACATCTCCGTGAAGGAACATCCTAGTACCGACATTACAGATAGAAAGTATTATCCTTATATTTTATATTTATGGTGTTCACAACAGAGAGAGGATTAAGTAACATGAAAATTACAAAGAAATAACAAAGAATAATCGTTTAATAAAGTTGTCTAATAATATGTAAGAATAAAACAGTTATCATGGACTAAAGATAAACCAGAAAGTATGTAAACCAACAATAAAAATCAAGAAACAATAAAGTTTGTGTCAAGTAAATGTGTGAGGAATATCGCTAAATAAGTCCAGAATCTTAACGCTACGGTGACGGTGGATGTTAGTATGTAGTCGATATGGGCACACTCGCATAAGAGATGGAGAGAAGGTTAAGTTACAAATAATTTAATTACAATGAAGTTCATTACAATAGGGATGCGTAAATTCAAGCGCAACTATATAATATATCAATACATAAAATAGTAAACGGTATCTATTGAAGATTTATCGTATCAACCACAAATTAATGATCACAGAATGTTAGCAGAATAAAAATATCTTTTGCCATTACTTTCAAACTATTTTTTCTTAATCCATTACAACTGTTAACTGTCATATTCTCGGGCACAAATCATTCGCGACAGTCAAAGGACCTTTGTCAAAGCTCGGACGAAATGCTCAAAGCCCGATATTTCTGCAACGCTGGCAAAATGAATGCATTAAAATTATAATGTATTTCATAAGAGTAGGTGATTGCTTTGGAGCTTTTGATATTAAAAGGAGGCTGGCTTCTCGCCTGGTTGCGACGTAGATAAGTCATAATATCGTCCAGTCCCGGGATCAAGTTCCCAGTTTTCCGGACAAACGACAAAACTTTTGGGCGGGTTTGGGCAATTTCCCAGCTATTTGGACTAGGGCGGCCCGATGGCTTATTGGAGCGGGGATATTTATGGGCGGACATCGAGTCTTTACGACGAATGCCTCCGGTGATACCCTGAGATGAAACTGTAACACACACTTGTGTCGTGATCTTAATGAATTTCGGATTCAGCAAACACGAAATTAATGGTTTTATGTTACTTACCAGGATAAAATGAGGAACAAGCTTAGCTTCCAAATGTAAGTGCACCATTATGTAGACATCATCATCATCATCATCATCATCATCATCATCATCATCCTGATCATCACCCTTGGCTCTACAACCTCTGGTGGGACTTGGCCTCCTCAAGAGTCTTCTTCCACTCATCTCGGTTTTGTGCCAGCTCTCTCCTATATCCTATCCTATAAATAACTCACTCAAACAGTATAATATAATATAGTGTCTCCCTAAAATTACTCTCTGCGCTCTTAAAAATAAGTGCTATGGATATTTACACGTGTAATATTAATCGATTTTTTAAAATCGGAGTTAATTCACACGTTAGTAGAAGTGATACCTTCAGAAAACTGAAGCAGACAAGAGTGGGAAGGCTACGAAGCACCGCACAAAGAAGAGACTGATTATACTACCAAATTCTCTCATAGGATAAATCCTGCAGACCTATGTGTTTGTCTCTTTTTAATGTCGCTATTTTTCCGTTTCATCGAGTTTCAAATCACAAAGATAAAGAATTTTTCACTTCAAAAACTTTTGCATGTCCGAAAAAATAGTTTATGCAATGAATTTTTCAGTTTGCAAGTTACAAGTCACATATCTGCACAATATTTTCCTCAAAGAGTGATTCCTTGACTTACTTGAAGAGCGGTAATTTTCTGGCATTACAAGGAAAAGTTTAAATAACAGCATTTTTGAGTAAAGCGAAAGTTTGGAAAATACATTGATAGAATTCGCGATATTCCAAAAAAGAATTACTTTACGTAATAATTTGGAAACTTGTTTACGTAATGTAAACCGGGGAAATGACAGGGTCAAAAGGAAAACAAAAGACATTTGGCAGTTGATTCTGTCGTAAAAACACGGCCGCTAAAGACCCTGTGAGAGAAGTGGTTGGGTTTGTTGGTTAGGAGTTGAAGGTGGGGGAGGGTGCAGTAAGGGGTAAGTAAGAAGTAGGAAGGTGGAGAGGGGTGGTCAGCCCGGCAGGTGTTCCCTCCAATAAGGCCTCCTACACACCCGCTGTCCTTTATTGCCCCTCTTTGGAAAACTTCGGGATATCTGGACACCGTCTTTTTTCATTGCTTGGTGGAAAAGTGATAAAAACATATTTTAAAAAATTGTAAAAAAACACATCGGCTATCTCTTGTCTTGTCTTTACGTCCCACAAACGTTTCACGAATACTTGAAATAATTCCTTAAAGTCCATTGAGATATACTCTTACCTTTACAAATTGGTATGGTTCGGATATAGGAAAAAATAAGGTATTTTGGCGTTGGTCTTTCCAGACAGAACTTGAACTGTACCGGTTTTCCCAACTTTACCACGAAATATGACCGTAACCACCGGATTGGTATTCTTCGGGTCTCATTGCCGTAAGAAATAATACTACGCTTATCGCTTTTTACTATTTTTATTGTTATCGTACATTTTTCATAGTAGACAGATAACTGTGGTTAGTTACGCTAAAGAGTTAGGATTATGTCAAATTACCAGGATTACTGGTTTTACATGGGTTTTACCAACAAGGTTACATATTAGATGTTTGTGGTATATTATTTTAAAATTTAGAAGAAAAACTTGACCATTTTGTTAATTTGGAGAAGCCCGTGCAGTTACAAGATACACCTTTAAGCGAAATTTAATCGAATACATTTATAATTTTTTCAATGTTCCTCATGCCACGTTCTTATAAATAAAAAATCTTTGGTAACAGAATATTTTTGAGATGTCTCTTCATTGGAAAATTATCTCGAAACCTTCGGACTATAGTAGTACGAGTGGCGTATGTCATCGACGATCGTCCTCTTTCTTCTCATACGTCTTGTATGAAAAAGAAAAAGACAGAAGATACTAGAACGATAAAGTCACGTACGACCTCTCTCTGGGTCTACTATACGACAAATAATAGACATTTATGTTAAGAAGTCGTTCATCTTCAGATGTTCAATTATTTCTTGAGATATTTAAGAGACGTAAGTGGTATTTTAATATATTTTTCTTAATAAAATAAAATGTTGGTCCCGATACAATATTTGTCGCTGAGGTCAAAGAATTTCTATATTTTATTCCTGTCACAGAGACCACTGCGGACGAGAGTAGGGGGGCGGGGAGGGGCGAGCAGGTGGGTCATATCGAAGGCAATAAAATATATCACGCCGGGATTCGAACCAGGGAACTTTAGTGCGGAACATCAGCAATATTTCCACCGCCACACGTGTTCGGGAGTGGTGACCATTGCTTGTTATGCCAGGAGGAATGGTGATATAAGTTTATTATTAAGCATAAGGGAGACTGCAGTCACGTGCGCGATCTTCACATTTTTATGAAATACCCGTGTAAGACGAGCACTTTCGAAAATTAAAAAAAGTAAAAAAACAAACACTCTTTTGTTTTTAGGACTAAGTAATAAGAATTTCGTTTGTTGGTTAATATTGTTTATTTAATTTTTAATAAAACCCAATGATTTTCCAATTCCACACAAGAGCCTGGAGACAGTTGTATTATGGCACACTTAATTTGAGAATGCTGTGAGACAAAATAAATGGCAAACGGAGAGAAGTGATGGCCCGAACAGCTTAACTGTCTGCAGCTTCAGTATTTCGGAGGTTTGCGGGTTTGAATTCAGCCGCAATGGAGAAATATATTTAAAAAAATTATTTACTAACCAAGATATTACAATATATATACATAATATAATGCACATTTTTTTTGGTACATACCACCTCACCAGGCTGAGCCTGTTCCGAGGTGGCAGGAATTTAAACTAATTTTGATATCTTTATCTTGGAAGAAAAATAAGAATATTTTAATTTAGATAGATAAATACAATAAACGAAAAAAAAGAAAAGAGATAAGAAAAATAGAAAAAAAAACTCGAAGAATGGGGCATCCGTACATTACAAAAGTATTTTTTTATTAACTTTGTTTCTATAATGCGGAGATGTGTGATTGGATAGAGAAATCTTCTTGGTTCTTTGCAAATGCATAATGTAATTCCTAGTACTATGTAATTTCATGAATAAAATCCTAAAAATTGTCAAAAGCATATGATTACAAATTGGATTGGAATTGGAAAGATTTTTTTAAAATACCGAATTCTTTCAAAATTATGGACGTTTCGAGTCAAAATGTTTCGGTAAGTTTTTAGCGTGCTTGATATTGAAATTTTATTATCTCGAAATATCAATGTTTTTGCAAATACAAAAATCTGAGGTATAATTATATCTAGTTTCTAAAACGGTATTTGTTTTTACGATAACGTCAAAAATAAGAAATGTATCGCAGATTTAAAATATAGTAAGTAATTTCACAGTCGTTGAGACATGTAGATAAAAATATTCAAAAGTCTGAAGGGTTAACATTGTCGAGTATTTTGAGCGTTGTCAAACGGCTTGTAGCTATTGACCTTTTAACCCAAGCCAATTAACACTTCGAAGATTACCTACATCGTCAAAATAAATCAAGTTCACGAATTTATTATTTTCTTAAAACTAAAAATATTTTTCTAAAATTACAAATATGTTTTACTTCATACTAAATAAGTGTATGTACCTACTTGTACTCTCTGCGGCAAATGGCATGATCCCTCGTAGAACTGAATCATTACCGAATGAATACCCGGAATACATAGCAGGGAGTAGAACCACAGTTAAACGATATGATTTCAAGCGAGATAATTGCTAGTGAGCTAGGAGCTTTCCCCATACAATTCTCTTTGAATCCGGGAAACCAATAAGCTTCCCTGTAATAAAAATGTTTGACACTAGACGCCAGATTCCCTTCACATTCCTGTGCTCCTGATAGCGACTTGCCATACAACCCCGTATATGGCCTTTTCTACCCGCCCCCCACACCCCCTATTCAATCCCTCCCATTCCAACCCCCTTCCTGGCAAAAAGCTAACTTCCAGGATTCCATTTAAAAAAGGAACATTACGCTCCGAAGCGCTTTGAGATCCCACATCACGTCTGTGCTTTACTGTACTAAAGGCAATATTCTACGGTTCCCTGAAAATATTATTTATCAAGAAGTTTCAGTCAATCTTACGGCCATCAAATAAGTCACGTAGGACTATAAGAAGAATGTAAGAATAATGGTGGTTTAAAAAGGGGTTTACCCATTAATTACGTGAACATCACACTTATACACGTTTTCTTATAAATGCAAGAGTAAAAAGATTCCTACAAGTTCAGTGCATTATTGGAGAAAGCATAATAATTGGTGGCTGGATTAAAAGAAAATGGAATCATCTCTGCTACCTCTGGGTTTTTCCACCAAAATTAACATCAAGGCTATTGCAGTGTATAGGTTAATCATGTAGTTTCAGCTTCCTTCAATAGATATCGATAGCATAGTAAGTAATTCGAAGTTTTGATATATCCTAACAGTTAAATGATAGCAGAAGAATACTAACTATGGTCGTTCGTGTATTAGGTGCGAACGGTTTAAGATGATTGCCGAAGACATCGGAAAGTTGGGTACCTAAAGTCCACCAACGGGGAGTGGCAGAACTACTTAGAGCCTAATATGGTAAGACGTCGAGTCCAGTTTAGTATTGTAATACTTACGATAACTTTATTTATTTATTTTACACACTTTACAAATATAAGACAAAAAAAGTCCCGATAAACTACTTTTTAGCAGTTTGTCTAACGGGTTCTTAACATTTAAGATCTTATTATGGTGAGTTAATATTTACATTTTTACAATTATATAAAATTAAAAATATATATTTTTTACGGAAATATAGAGAAAAAAAAAAGAAAACAAAAATAACATTTTTAAAGTCTTAAGAATAATATGTCATTGTAAGCTAATACAAAATTAATTCTCTCAGTAAGCCAAGTTTCAGTAAATTCACTAGTAATAAATAAATCAACTATAGTCGGACAGATACTAAATGCACTCCCAAAATTTCACACGGAGATTAACATACAGTAAAAACTTCGAAAAACCCAAACTCGAAAGGTGAGTGCCTTTCAAGTTTGGGTTTTTCGAAGTTTTTACTCTACGTTAATCTCCGTGTGAAAGTTTGGGAGTGCATTTGGTATCTGTTCGACTATAGTAATCACACTTATTTGAAACTTACCAAACTCGCAATTTATTTGAAATTACCCAACATATCATGTATTGGAAATGCATTGGAAATTAACAGGCACAACTGTTATTTTACAGTATTTATTAGTGATATACAACAACATGGTAAGGTAAAATAAATTATTGTATTTTCGATAAAAATGCTGATAGTAAGTACCTAATAATATAATAAAAATTCTTCGGTAAACACTTAACAATTTACCCCTCTTCACGTGAGTACTTGAATGTACCCCTGAAAGTATCCCAAATATATATTTTTATTTATTTTACGTAAAGGTATTTATTTAATTGAATTATTCTCAAAATTCTCGTGGAATACTTGCTCAAGAGGAAAATGTGGATAGAATAACAGATATATAAGAGCCGAGCAGAGTTTACCCTCGTCCACTCGAAGAAAAAGGATCTCAAATAAATGTGCCCGCTAGAAAACAGATATAGATCGTGACCCAGCCTGGGGAAGGTTTTCGTTGTGCTAAGGGCGGTTTTCATCAAGCAAGAATACTGCAGTTTCGACGTTCTGGAAATGAACGGGTAGCAGACATATTCTTTGCGGTGGAAAAATATATAATGATACTAGTATGTTGGGTTATATCTTGTGCGCCTTTGTATGTAAAAACTGAACAAGCTTCGAGTGAGTACGTTTAGCTGCTTTAAAACCCAATTAAATTACGTAAAAAGGTTCCGTTGAAATGTTTTTCTAATGCTGTGCCTACTTAGTATTACCAAGAACTTAGCACGAATATAATGTTTTTTCCTCTGATATATTTTACTACCTCAATTTTCCTGCTTTGTAATTTTCAAAATTACATGCAGACAGTAAATATTTTCCTCTTATTATTCAGGAGTCAAGCGGTATTCAAAATTCTCCTTGTGGTGTTAAGGGTTGGAAAAGGGGATGAGGGTAGTTTGTCAAAATTTCATGTGGAATGTGAGACGGTTTTCTCTTGTTTCGAAGGCCAAGTGTGAAAAATTTCATCAATCTTGGAATGAAACTGTAGATGTGTACAAAAAAACAAAGCCATGACATACATTTCTTTATATATATATATGTAAAGGAATAGGTACCTACCTAGAAATGCATAGGATTCCTTTATGTTCGTATTTTAAAAAGGTGTTGTCATGGAGACAAAAAATGACAGATGATTGTTGTTTTGTTGTCTAGCTGGGTAGCACAGATTGAAGTAATAAGAAGATTGAAAAATAAGTTTATAATTACAAAGTGATATAATATTTTGAAGACGGACAAATAACTTTAATCGTAGTTTCTTTGTCAGCAAAGCAACTCATGATATTTGTATGTCACATTATTAATAAAAAATTACAACAAATAGACAAATTGTCTTATATATATTATTATATAATAGCGCGGACCTGTGAAAGATCACGGGACAGTTTGAATTCTTGACAAATCAGTCCAAAAGTGTAATTATCAAAATAATTGCCTACCTAATAATATTTTATATGTAGGTATCTACTGTAACGCTGGATTATTTTTCATACAGGCAGTTACAATTTTGAAAATGACACTTAAAGTCAAATCAAAATGTAACAACTAGAGTACATTAAACCGAAGTTACAGGCAGAATCATAACCGGAATTATTATTTGTTATTTTTATTTAAATTTCTACAACATAATAAAAATCATTAGGTAGGTAGGTACCTACTCACACACGAACATTCTAACACGGAGATTAGTATTATTATTGGGTGATTTTTTTTTACATAAAAGTAAGTTCATTGAACGTGGAATAACGAACATCGTGTACAACTGAATATAGTGTATTTAATATATTGCTACTTTCATTTAAAAATTTATTGGTATTTGTAATTATTATTTCAAAAGTCGTAGAAAACGAAAAGTCTGAAAGGGCGATATCCCGCAGAACGAGCCCAAGTATCCCAATATATTATAAAGACCACCAATGAAGCCTCCATTGGCATACATAAAATTCCCTTTTTGTAAGGAAATGAGTAAATACCCTGAGAAACGGCCCACAATACAACCTGTAGACGCTCAGCTAGTCAGGTACCACGAGAAAAGCAGAAAGCAGGAGTAGCTACTCGAACACAAAGCTTGGGAAATATTATTTTATTGAATTTCCACGGGGAAATGTGTTATTGGGAATCTGTGAATAATAATAATAATAACGTGATATTTGTATAGCGCAGTTTTGTGTCATTTCACTTCAAGTGCGCTTAACTATAATAAATTTAAAAATAATTCTACAGTGTTCCTTACGAGATCATTACAAAATATTTATAAAATAATACCTATGAAATAAAGAATATACAGTTTTTACAAAACAATGACAAGAGAACAAAGATTAACAAAACAGTGCTGTTATAGCACAGAGGAAAATAATAATATACAAAAACAGTGTTATTGTAGCACAGGACAAAGCAAGAACTTTTAAACTAAAATATAATACACTAACTTCTTACAAAAAATTCAGATATTAAACATAAAAGTACAATTAGGAGGAAACCGAAACCAAACGATTACCGGATACTTGAGAACATGACTTATTACTTGTATTGAAATGATGTTAGGATTCATGAATGGTACGATTTTTTAAATAATTTTGTGACCGAAGTTAACCGAGATATGTTATGTAAGAATTAGCACACAATAATAATACTCATCTCTGTGTTAAAATGTTCGTATGTGAATATGTACCTACGTGATGATTGTTATTATGTTGTAGAAATGAAATAATATAAAAAATAATAATTCCGGTTGTGATTCTGCCTGAAACTCCGGTTCAACCGGTTCAATGAGCCTTAGATCTTCCATTTGATCTGAATTTAAGTGTCATTTTCAAAATTGTACCTAATTGTGGGAACAATTCAGACAAGCGATAAAGTAGGTTGCTAAGATTATTTTATATGAAAGAATTAATTAATAATTGCATTACTTATAATTTATTAATTTTTGATAATTTCAAGTTTATTAACTGTATTCATTTGAAAGGTATATTTCTGATCGTCTCTAAAATTGAAAATGTTTATTTTTGCAATGATCCTGAGGCGATCCAAAAGGCAATGATCCTGAGGCGAATATTTTTTTTCAATATTCTTTCAGCTTCAAAAATCCTTCAGCTATTGTAATATCCCGTTATTTTTAGGGGTCTGTGCTAGTTCCTAATAAAAACTAAAGTCAGTTTTCTAATTACTATTTGTTTTAAAAATTTTCAATCTCATATTAATTGTCACCACAATCCAAAAAAGAGTCAATATTATTTGAATTAACTTGACTTATCAAAATACTTTTAAAGTGTTTGAGGTACATTGCGAAAGCATTTCTGACAATTTTAATTATTTCAGCAAAATGAATAATTGAAAACTCAGAACCGCACGAACAAGTCACGTTACAACAAAGCACACGACAGTAATCCAATGGATGTAAAATAAGCCCATTCCTCAGTTTGTCACTAATCCCTAGTCAAGCCTCTATCCCCCATTTCAACAACTAATATACCTGTTCACCGATAATTTTTTTGTAATATTAATTATTTTATATTTTGCTTGAGGAAGGAACGGTCGTTCAGAAACCGGTCGGCGTTAACTAAAAAAATATTGTGGTGTAAAACCAAGTAATATGTTTTAATTTTTCGAAGATAGCTTCTTCGGAAAGGTTTTCACTTTGTGATGGCATAATTTATTTTAATGAAAAGACTTTGTTTATATCACTTTTATTTGTACACAATCAACATGTTTCATGAACGATGTTCCATCCTCAGGATCAAATGTATACTAAACTTAAAACAAAGAATTGTTAACTATACGAAGGAATCCAAATATTTGGCCTAATTCCTAAGGAATTACTTTTTTACTATTATGTTAATAGTCATAAAATGTACCTAGTTTAAGAAAATTAAAAATGATGTATCTAATTGATTCATTAATGATTCAAGTATTGTATAAGAAAGTTAAAGTGTAAAAATGTACCTATGTTTGCATTAGACCACACGAAATGGATCTACTTTAAGTTAAATAAAAAAATAAATTATTAAAATATTTTCAAAACCTTAGGAAAGGTAAGAGAATCCTTATGTAAGGTATCATTTAGTATGAATTACATGGAAATTACGTTATCATCATAACAATATGTATAGCCAAAAACAAGCCTCCACAAGTAGAGTACTACGGAAGAAGAGCCTGGCCTAGAAGCCTCCTCGCAGAAGGGGGAGGGGGGAGGTGACAGGGGGCAGGAGGGAGGGGGAAGGAGATTGAGGGTGAGTCGGGAAGGCAGAGGGGGGCGGAAGACGAATCGATGATGCTGCGAGATGAGAGCGAGACAGACGAAACCTCTGACGTCTGGTTGCCATGGAAACTGCTGGAGTCTGTTTCCCTCACATATATAGATTCCATATCACATCCGACTGCAGGGGAGCAGGTCCAACACCATTCTTTTCTTATTTTGAAAAAAAAAATTATTTCACAACTTACCAGTTTAAAAGCGTAAGTATAAGTTATCTTTTTTTATCATTGAAGAAGAAGATAATGATAATAAATCTGAACAAAAAGATGAAAAAGAACAAGACAGACAAATAAAAAGATAACGGTCATTTATTAGTATTATCTTCTTCTTTAATTCGATATTACATTGTTGGAAATAACATTCAAAAGTTATTACAAAGAGAGTTATTCTAATAAAAATTTAATATTCTTTTTTACACCAAAATTTAATTTTAATTAATGAAAGGAGAAAGTTGAATAGTAGGTAAAAGAAAGATTTGTAAAGATTTCATTGCTTACATTAAGTTATCCAAGAAGTAGTAAAAGGAGGAAGCTGGTGAATCTACATCACGTAGAGAACCCAAAATATTTTTTTCGATCTGAGCATTCGATTTAAAAAAAAATTGTTCACTTTTTACCTTTTTCTCGGCATTTCAAGGACTGAAAATTTCGTTTCAACGCGAAAGATTTTTTTAAATGTGACATAAAAAAATTTCTAGCTTTGGACTAGATTTTCTCGAAAACAAGTCTAAATAAAATGTCACATAAAAAAATTTCAAGCTTTGGACTAGATTTTCTCGAAAACAAGTCCAAAATTTATTCCACAAATTTCAAAACACAAAATCGAGGATGATTTATTTTGACATAAAAAATTACTTCGGACTTGATTTACTCGGAAACGAAAGCTCAAATAAATAAAAGTTATACGCCAAAAATCGACTCAAAACGTGATTAACCATTTTCCCGCTAGTACTGCTTATTTCCGAATACCATGATGTACAATATTTTAACCATAATCAGTTCAATTATTTATCTATGGTTATTATAGGGCGACAATAAAAGTAGTTACCTACCTCATATTCTGGAATGATATTTTTCCTAGTAGGTCATTATTTTCAAGCACAAAGTTAATATCTAATTATTATTGAAAACAATATTGACTCTCAAACGAAAATGTAAAATAGAAAAATCAGAAAAAGATACGGTCATATCTAGGAATTGAACCCAGAACTTTAGCCTTGTCGGGGCTCTGCTCTGACCACTGAGTTAGTTCGACAATTTTTTTTTTTTAATTTTTTTTTAATGCTGTGCAAATCGGTAGTGTGTGTTTTTCTTTTTAAATCTATTCCGTTATTTATTTAACACTTACTAATATCCACGTATTATTATTTTTGTGTTATATTTTATGCCATCTGCAGTTCAAAAACTGACCTTTTCTGTCGCTTTTATTGTATAAACGTTATACGTTTTCACCTAAGTACCATGTGCAACACCCATTTATGTTATTTTTGCAATAAACGTTTAACACTGTTTTTGACACTTGTATGCACTAAATCATATAAAATGTAAAAATATGTAATAGCCCATAAGGGCGATTAAATGAATTTGCCAATTCAAGTTCAAAAATAATTTTAAAAATACAGTATTTTTTTGAAAAACCTTCAGTAACTTTAATTTTTGTTTTCTTTACAGTTCACGCAATTTTTCATGAAAATGTTTCATGAGAGGCAAATCAGAAGAATTCCGAAGTGGCTGCCGTCTCGGCCCACTGTTGGGGTTCCGAGAATATGTATCCACATAGAAGATACCTATAAAGCTATAACCCATATCATACGTGTACGTATACGGTAGTAGGTCTGCCCGGGAATTCGCCATTTTTATAACACGACGTATATTAGAAGTGTTTTTTTTATTAAAATACCCACATGTGATATATAGAATTTAAATTTTAACTTAAAAATCTTCTTTCTCTTCAAACAATCGGAGCAAAACCGATGAATAATAAAAATAAAAAATAAATTATTTCAGAGATAGTCCAGAGTAGGAACTTAAAATATTTCTGTTTTTTTTTAAAGTTTTTTTTTAATATTCAATAATAATAAAACTAGATTATTATTACGCGTGGCAGCTCGTCTTCTGAAGGTATTATTTTTATAAATTGAACAATAATATTACTGAGTATATAAAACATATAAAAATCTTAAAATTAAAAAGGAGTTCTTCAAATTAAACTTGATAACAATAAAAAAATTACTTTTCACGTAAAAGTCAGTAAAAGTTAAAAAAATCTATTTGCCGGTGACTTCTCAGAGAGCTAAAGTGCTATTTTTTTCAAAATTTTCAATTTTTTGTCTGAAGTTTTTTTTTATATTCTGGTCTGGGTTTGCCTCCACAGACAGAAAAATATATGAAAAAAGAGCAAAATATTATTTTACCAAAGTTAAATTAAAGTATTCATATTCACTCAAATTAAATTAAATCCTAAAATATGTCGAATACACATGATAAGCAATTTGATTTATGTACATATTTAATAATACCATAAAAATATTGTAAATTTGACTGTCCTTAAACGGGAATTCCTAGTTGGACAGTCAAAGCCTATTTGCTTTGTAAATTTTCTAAAAAAAAAAATTATAAAAATATATAAATGAAATTGAAAAATATATAGATAGCCTAAAACCATCTAATTCTAAGGGAACTGATGGATTATCTAGTAATACATTAAAAAAAATTAAAAAACATATTTTAACTCCTCTGAAACATATTTTCAATATGTGCCTTAAAGAGGGTCATTTTCCAAAACAGTTTAAAATCTCCACCATAATACCAATTCATAAATCTGGTGAAGCCCATAAATTAGATAATTATAGACCAATCTCACTTGTTTCAAACCTATCAAAAATATTAGAAAAATGCATTAAAAATAGAATCATAGAACACTTAGAAAAATATAATATTCTATCGCAAAACCAATATGGTTTTCGTAAAGATCTAAGCACTGAAGATGCAATATATGATTTAACAAAAAAATTATACACATCTATCGACAAAAATAAGAAATGTCTTGCTATATTCTTAGATTTAAGAAAAGCTTTCGATACTGTAAATCATAAATTACTAATTAAAAAAATAACTCAACTAGGTTTCAAAAAAGACACATTAAAAATACTGACAAACTATCTTACAGACAGAACACAAAAAACAGAAATTGGGAATTTTTATAGTTCAGAAGCACATATAAAAAATGGAGTTCCGCAAGGAACTGTCCTTGGGCCGATTCTATTTTTGATGTATATAAATGATTTATGTAATTTTGTGATCCCAGGAAAAATTATTTCTTACGCCGATGACACGGCAATAGTAGTAAACGGAAATTCTTGGATTGAAACTTTTTCTAAGGCAAACGAATGTATTGCACTTGTTTCAACATGGCTAAAATGTAACAAACTCATTCTAAACTACAGCAAAACATTTTATTTAACTTTTTATAAAAGCATTAAAAACACCCACTCACGATAACCTTAAAATTAGAATCCACAATACGAGTTGCAATCAAGAAACATGTTCACTGTGCAATGAACTTGTCAATGTTGAAAATATTAAATATTTAGGTATATCTATTGATAGACATCTAAATTGGAAATCTCAAATTGATAAAACCACCTCGAAATTAAGATATCTTACTTACACATTTTATAGACTTAAGGAAGTACTCAATCTCGACAAATTAAAAATGATCTACTTTTCCTTGGTTCAATCTTCAATAATCTACGGCATTATAGGATGGGGTGGTACGCTTGATGCATTTATTAAGCCTTTACAAACCACTCAAAAGCGCATTATTAAAGTTATGTATAGTAGAAAAAAAACATTCTCAACAGAGTTATTATTCAAAGAGACAAAAATATTCAATATCCGTAAATTATTTATATTGAAGACTATGAAATATATATATAAAAATAAAAATTGCTTCGTAAAAAATGAAAATAGAATTAGCAAAAGAACTAATAATATGTTTTACTCCCCCCAAACCAATACTAAATTAATGCAAACACATAGCAGCTTTATTGGTCCTCGTACTTTTAATCTTCTGCCAAAACACATTCAAATGGCAGATAAAATATCACTTTACGTAAAAGAATTAAAATTATGGTTGAATGATGCAGATGTTGGAACATTTTTTCTATAAATTATTTGAAAACCTTCATGTTTCACTTTTCAATACAATTCTAACTTTATTTACTTTCTTTACTTTAACAAAAAATCAACAAAATTTATGTTTCACTATTTTATTTTATTTTACTATAATGTTTTCACAGATTACTATATTTCTAAACCTTTAGTTTAAAATTTACATTTTTTACATATACTTATTGATGTATATATAGCAATCTTGTTTATATTACCCACACACAGGCAGTGCCTTAGTGGGTTCCCATTACCTACTCTTTTCTATTATATATTTTACTTATTGCTAACTTTTACATTACTTGTACCTTATATTTACTCTTACTGTATTTATAAATTATGTAAAATTATAATTAGTATTTAGAAATTATGTAAAATTACTTTTGTATGTATGTAGATACAATGGGAAAAAATAAAGAAAAAAAAAAAAAAATAAAAAAAATTATATCCGAGTTTACTATTCTATGAATAGTGGCTATATAATATCAGATAAGTTAGCCGAATTTTCTACCTATTGCGTGTATTTATTTGTTTATTTATTAATTAATATACGGTATCCTACGGATAAGCTATGGAAAGGACGGTGAAAATCCCCTTCAGAATCATAAACGCTGTTTTATGTTTCCATCCATTTCAAATTTATCCAAGATTTATCTACTTACCTAACATTTATTTTTTTAATTTTTCCACATTTTAGACTGGCCTCTTTCCTTTAGATCGGTTATAATCACTTGTACATACAAAGTAAGAATAATTTTGTGGTCATTTTCAAAATTACGTGTTTTTTAATAACATTATTACTTTTTCGTGTCACGTGGAGTAGAGTTTTCTATTCCGGGATATCGAACACCGGGATCCCGGGAAAATTGGACTTTAAGGCACCTAAATTATTACCGTGTATAGGCACCGTGAGAAGATTTATTTTTTTATTGGCAGCATGTCGTTTATTGATTGCTTGAAAATTCGTGAGATCTTGGGTTACAGGTCATAAAAATTTTGAGGTCATTTATAATTATTGTGCTGTGTCTTAGATATAAAGGCTGAACTACATCGGGATTGTTAAGGCAAATAAGTTTTCACTCATAATTTTTAGTGCCAGCTGTCAAAACGATTTATTGCATAATGCACAATTTGGGCAACAATGGTTTTGTTCTTCAATGGAAAGAGTTCACTTGTTCGCTGAATAAACGAACTCAGACTCCAACTCATATGTGTAGCATTGCAAATCTAAAGAAATATCTACCAGAGTGGAATCCGAACAACTTTTTTCGGAATGTGGGAAAATAATGACTCAAATAAGTTTATCACTAAATGATGAAGCCTTAGACACTTCGATCTTATTGAGATCGCTTTTAGGTATATCGAAAGATTTAATGAGATTTTTTATTGTGTTTTGTATGTTTGAAGCTTGTTCTTTTGTGCATCTACTTGTATTATTATCTATTTTACTATCGAAATTTAGAATGATCAATGTTACCTAATCTGTGAATAAAAATATAAAAAAGACATTATTGGTTAAAAGTTCTATTATCTTATGACTCAAACATTCAAATTCCCGGTACCCCCACCAGTATCCCGAGATTGAAAAATGCTAGCACCGTAATCCCGGTTCTGAAAAAAAATTCCGGGATTAAAAGCCCTATGTTGGAGTCCATACGAATTTCAGCACAAAGGCTAATTAATTTGCAAAAGCGTGAATTGACCACGTAGATATTTGGTAAACATAAACTAGTAATACTGATATTATATTTTACTTTGTTTGCTTATGTCGGTAAAATTCATAGGTAACTAATGAAACTTGATTTTACGATATTAGAATTTCTATGAAAATGCAATATGTACATTATTGGCAATTCTGTGTTGCATATACATATTTGAAATTGTATCAACACAAACTAAACGTTTGTTATTTAATAAAAAATGATATTGTGATATAAACGAATATGTTACTTCAATTAAAATGTAAATGTAAATTTGAAAAAGAGAGGATGAAAACAATGTGCAACATAGTTGTGAATGATGGGTATTTGGAGCAGGTGGATGAGTTTGTGTACTTGGAAAGTATGTTTACGAGAGATGGGAAGGCTGATAGAGATATCGAAAGAAGGGTAAATGCAGGCAACTCTATTAATGGAGGACTGAATGCCGTTGGCGCCAACAAAAAACTGTCCAAAGAAGCGCAGTTAGCCGTCCATAATGGAGTCCTGGTACCTACCCTGATGTATGGCAGTGAGGCATGGAACTGGCAGAAGAAGGATGAAAATAGACTGAATGCTGTAGAAATGAGATCCCTGAGGCATATGTGTGGAAAAACCATGTACGATCGTCTGAGAAATGTGGAGATCCACGAAGAATGCAAGGCTGATGTAAGCGTAATGAGTAAGATTAAGAAAGGACGCTCAGATGGTTTGGGCATGTAGAGCGAATGAACGAGGAAAGGAGTGTAAGGAGAATATATGATGCAAATGTAAATGGTAGAAGAAGTCGGGGACGCCCGAGGAAGACATGGCATGACCAAGTGAATCAGATACTTGAGTCGGGCCATGTGAAGAGTCGGAATAAAAGAAGAAAATGTATGAGACGATGTATGAATGTGAACGAGGCAAGGAGTGTGTGCCAAGATCGAGTTGTTTGGCGATCCGTCCTCTCTGCCTACCCCTGCGGGGAAACGGCGTGATGGTTAGTTAGTTAGTTAAAATGTATTATTTTGCTTGTAAATACAAGGTGGCGCTATAGTTGATACCCGATGTTCTTTGGATGTAATTTTTTATATATGAAAAAATTTGGTTCTGCGCTTGGATTGTGTTTATTTGATGTCCTATTTTTTTCCATTAAGTCGAGAAAATAATAGTGGCTAAGTGGCCGCCGCCAGAATTGATGACATGCGGGCCCGATTTATGGCATTTTCCATCACTCTTTCGATTTATGGCATTTTCATTTATTTTATTTTATATTTGCACTATATAACACAATATAGCTTAAATATTTTACACATAGACTTTTGACAGAGACTCGTGACTTCAAGAAACCCCACAAAAAGAAGTCTGGAACGGAAATCGGGCGATCTTACCGGCCAGTGCAAAACACCAAAAAAAGGCGACCCGGAAATGCGTGACGAGTAAAGCAATTCATGCCTTGTTGGCGTGTATCTGTTTCCTTCACAAAAAATATCAAAGCAGAATTGACATATAATAATAATAATGTATGCAGGGGTAGTGCAATGCAATACATTCCATATTTTGAAAAAAAAACAAAAGAAATTATACAAATAATATTAAAAGTAAATAACAGCACATAAATAAAATAAAAACGAATTAGCATAAAAAACATGAGAAATGAAACTGAAAAAATAATAAACACTAAAATGAATTCATGCACATGTTTACGGAGGGTATTTCATCGTCGTCTCCTGTTTCCAGAGGGCCATCAGGCGGGACTTCATTCAGGCAGTCATGGCGGTGATTATCGCATTCTTCGATTGGCGTAGTCTGCGCCATAAACTTCCCATGCGGTGGCGGAGAAGTGCTTGGAAAGTGTTCACTCGTCCCTCCAGGAACATTTCCGTAGCACTGCAGTATCTCGGTAGGCCGCGATTTGAAAAATTATGGCATCTTCCGATAGGGTGATGACTTTTGCGTCATCTTGTAGATGCTAATCATCATTAATAACTGATACGAAGTTTTTTTTTAAATAATTTGTGGGTATTAAGGATATCCAGCGTATCTGTATATTTACCAAATTATCTCATCAATGAAGAAAGGATTTTCAATGTAATATCATTAATTAATCTTTAATTATATCATTAATAAGCTTTCAGAGTAGCTGGACACGCTTAATACTTTCGTTATTTGTTTTAAAGACTTTTGGCCGTGAAAATCTAAAAACGTAACGCTCAACACTAATTATTTTTTTAGAAATAACACTTCCATTCAACTTGATTACTATAAAATACAACTTTTTACGTCGGAGGCGATGGTAAAACAAGAACCTGAAAATAAAAGGCCCTGGGCATTAGTGCGATTTTGTAAGAATGACATTAAAACCATATCAAAGTTGAGGGGAAATTGCCTGACAGCCATCTTGTACGAAAAACTTTTACAGTGATTTGTATGCAAAGTGGTATAAAATGAACATTATATTTTTATGTGAATATTGTTAATGCATATAACGACTGATGATTTTTGTATGTATTTGATGAGACTGAATGGGACATGTGATGGTAAAAAGAAAAAGGTATACCTGTCTTCCCCTCACTCCACAGCTTCAAATTGTTCTCGAATAGCTCTGTCCAGGCCTTTTAGGTTCGTGTGGTAAAAGATGCAAAGATATTCCATTTTTCGTCAGTTAAAGTTTCAAAATTTAATACGGTTTGACAGTTTCGGCAATGTTTTTTATTGTTTGATGTATTCGTATTAAGCGTGGCCAGCTATTCTGAAAATTTTCCATTCAACGTACATTTATTTTCCTCTTTCGTATACTTACTTGCAATTTATGATGTCTGAGATAAATTGATACACAAGCATGAATAGTGTAATAATCTTCCAGCCCTTGTAACAAATTTTCCAGTGCATCGTGAACTGAGGCCGGGGCACATCTTGGGGAGAAGGTCGTTAATCATAACTGTCACTTCAACACATCGCGAATTTGGGGTGCACACGCGTTGGTAGAACCTATTCCAACTTTTTGTAAATATAATTTCTTGAATGTATTATTTTTTTAACATCATACTACAAATTCTATGGATAATGCAAGGAATACCTATTAATATTTACGTTGCTTGTTGTAACTATAATTTTAGAGCGAATAAAATATTCCACCTCTATTATTTATTATCATCTTATTCAGAACACTTGATGTTTATCAGTTGATCCTAATCACTGAAGAGATAAATATATAGAAATTTAGCATTTGCATATTATTCTATTGTGTTAAATTAAGTTTTAAGTCTAGTTTTACTTTATTCCACTTTTGTTTAGAATGCAGTGCTGTGTCACTTTGTGAAGGTAAGGTAGTGTCACATCGCAAAATTTGTAAACAACCTTTGTACAGTTCTGTGGGTTTCTTGGTCTCAAACGAAGTTACCACCGTAAATTATTGTAAATTTCGTAATTAGTATTTCTTATTCATCTAATTTGTAATTATATTGTTTGTATTTAAAACGGTTATAAATATAAAAGTTTTGATTTCAAAGTGACAATCTACGATTTTGATTACTGTGTGCTTATAGCTTAGATGTCGTAGCGTGGAGGCGCATCGTATTCGACGTTAGAGCTACCGTCTTGTGGGCTCTCAAGGAACAGATTAAAAAAAAAAATATATATATATATATATTTTTAAATTTATTTAAATTAATTCTTAAAGCAAAAAAAAAATGTGTACAAAAATGGAAATCTAAGTATTATAAATTGAAACGATTATGATGGCAATTTGGTCGTGAAAAAGTACATCAAATTTGGGATTTATCAGGTAATAATATTCTTTACGGTGCTCCAGATTTCATGTCCGGGTTGAATCTTTCCCAAATGAAAGACTAAACCCTTCCACACACTTTTCCACAAATGAATATCTAGTAAATTAACGCAATGTAAGTGCACTATATAAGAATAAAACAATACAAGAACAATACGTCAATCCACCAGAAACATTATGGGAAAATATTTCACCGACTCCAGATATTTTCATATCAGAGGGTTCGGCTCTGATGAAATCCTAACTGGTCCGATAAATCCTACTGATCCCTCAATATAAATATTTAAAAAATAAACAACATGTTTATTTATGGTTATTTTAGTATTATGTTTACAAAACACTTACCTATATTACAGATCCTTTACGAAGCATAAAGGAAGGTACATATAAAATCAATTTCAAAATTATTATAAATTTAATTAATTTCTGACTAAATCATCACACACCATCGAGCTCCCTTGAGGTGATCTTTCACAAAAATACACAATTTATTTTACATTGGGTCTAAGTTTTAGTATTATTTCTTCGATTTTGCGTAAATTATGGTCACCCTACAATCCGTACCATAATTTAATTCCTACTTGCAGGTCACAATGTCAGATATCGATTTGACATCAGGATATTCACACGAGACGAGACGCCCCACGTTTTCACGTAGGTAGGTACGTACGTAACGCCTTTCTCTCTTACAGAAAACGATTCTATACGCAATAATCGCGAGTTGCGAATTAAATACACAAACATAGATATTATCACTAATTCAAGGATTTGTCCAAATATTGTTGTAGCTATCTGAAAATATCGGATTACTATTGTTGATAAATGAGAGTGCTTTCAACGGGGGCGTAGCTCAGATGGTAGAGCGCTCGCTTAGCATGTGAGAGGTACCGGGATCGATACCCGGCGCCTCCAAAATACGTTTTTTCTTTTCCATTTTTTTCGAACCCGTAAATTATTATCGTATTATTTTCTCACGGAAAACTAGGAAAATTTATGATTTATATTCTTATAAAATTAAATATATTAAATCTTGGTTACTTTTGTTGAATTTATAAAAAGAGTGTTTCTTTGCCATTTTCTTTATTAATTTGTATAGTTAAATATCTTCGAATACATATCAGATCAGATTTCACGTCGTCGCCCGAATTAACGAAACGTTCTGAACTATCGCCCGGGAACCATTTATTGGATAACCCACACCTCTTCCATAGGTTACTTCCAGTGGTTCGCAACGTTTGGTCACTTAGCAAAGGTGCACGGGCTTAAGGGGGCGAGGCAAAAACAAATATGAAATAAAATATTTTAAAAAATATAGTTTCGCCGGATTTTGATCTCATAAAAACACACATCCTCCGAGCTCATAGCCAAATCACTTACATTTGTGTGACGAAGCTCGCCAGATAATTTTTTTTACATGATCTCCACGCGGGAGGCCCTGATGAAAATAATTTCCCTCAGGGCCTATGTCATCTTTGGGGATGCTGTGTAAAAGGTTTTTAAGGAAGGGAAGAAGAGGGGAAGGAAAAGGGTTTAAGGGATGGGTAGGAATCTGGGGCTTAGTGTGTCCTGGTCATCCGCCTCCAAGACCTAGACAAACCTCACTCCATGAACTCGGGCACCCCTGCTAAATCACCAAACGTAGCGAACCACTCGGGGTGACCTATGGAAGAGGTGTGATGATGATGAGGATCATGATTTTGAATCAAAGACTTCTTAAATTTGAATGATAATTTGTCGAACTTTATATCATTGTAGAAAAGTGGTCCGCCTCGCCGCGGCCTAGATTTACAAACAATCGCCCAAGGAAAGAGAACGTCCAGTCTCAACACAAACCGGCAAACTGCACCGTGTATAGAATACTCTGGTGATTGGATCATACGCTCATGGTGTTTTTATCATTTGAAGTAAAAATTTACTTTGACCATTTATTAAAACAAAGAGGAATTCTGAAACATAATTTTGGAACTAAGAATTCAGATTTTCCATCAGGAAAACCACACGGAACCACACATTAAATATCACACAATGCAACACTAACTCAAACCAAAACACTTTCATTTATTGCGCTTCATACATTTTTAACATTTCATGCAGTGAATCCGATGCAGACTAGATCCCCCTTCCCCTCCTCACACCATAGGCTGTTTTAATAAAAGTGTTTTAATACGTAACAATGCTTTCAGAAAGAATGGATATACGTAATATCACAGACAAGACTATCCAAAGAAAATTTGTTGTAGAAAGTTGATAAAAATACGATACAGACGTTAATTTAAAAAAAGGAGTCTATAGTCGGAAATTAATGACGATGAAGTCTAAATGGCATGAAGAAAATGTTAAGTTAAATATTTCAAAATAAGACGACACAACACTACATAGTATACTACCAAAATACAACACATCTGTGGAATATCTTTAAAGGAGAACATACATTGGTTGCTCGATTTAGTGGTGGTATTTCAGTGCTTCGAACTCGAAACCCGCTAAAAAGATGAACTCAACAATATCTTTGCATAAATGGCAAAAACATTCTTAAAAAAAAATCTTATCTTCTTACAGTTCCAAGCCTCATTATCGAACAGGTTGAAATAAACATGTTTTACCAAAATCATAGGATTCCAGAATCGGGTTTAATATTCTGAGCACTGGCAAGTTATGGAAATCTTAGTGAGTGTGATTTGTCAACACAATTTCTGCATTGAGAGCAGAAAGTAAAATACGATTTTTGATAGTCAATTATTTCACAAGAAATATATTTTTGATTAAATTAATGCGTTTTATACTGTCTTGATTTAACAGTTTTATATCGGGGGCGTAGCTCAGATGGTAGAGCGCTCGCTTAGCATGTGAGAGGTACCGGGATCGATACCCGGCGCCTCCAAAATAATTTTTTTTGTTAAATTTCAAAAAAAAAGATAGACATTTCATTAAACATATTATTAGATACATTTGATTTGAGATTTTCACAGCCAAAATTAGTTATTATATTAATTTATTTTTGGGGTATTATGCCATGTTGCGCTATCTTCTTCGTTAGCCAAAGTTTTGGACAGCATCACAGTGTCCATCATTAGGGCAGATGTACAATTACATAGATATGTAACATTAAACATCTGCCATGACGATGGATACTGTAATACCGTCCGAAACGTTGGCTTAAGTAGGAGGTAGCGCAACATGACATAGGTAATAACCTAAAATAAAATAAATCACCACATTATTATTAGATATCTACATTAAAGAAATTTTTAAGGAAAATACAAAAGAGATTTTATGGGATAGGAATGGTTTAAAAGATTCTACAAACCTAGTAGCTCTTAGATCACTGTATTTGAAAAAAAAATACAACAGTGTTCAACTTTACAAAATTGAGTGAGTAATGTCCCATAAACAAAATACCATCCTGCTTTCGTGGTTCAAAATATAACGGAAACTACTTCCATATTGACAGCCCTGAATTATTGCAAATGATTTCATTTCATGTTTCATAGATACTCACGAACTAAACATATAGTTCACTGTAACCATAATGTCAATACCAATTCGTTTATGAACTCCATTACACCACGCATGCACAGCTTAGGTAACCAATATTCAGAAATGCAGATATTTTCAATAGATCCAAAAGAACTTACATAAAAGCATTCGAGTTATTAATATCTATGCATCGAAAATTATAAATTTAAGTTAATTTTATATCATCAATATGTTTATTCTTAATCAATTTTTGTGTAAAAACATTTTATTCTATATTAAAAGTTCTTTGTACCGTAAAAAAATAAATAAATACCCGAAAAAGCATGCTCAAAGATAAAATACCATTTTTGAATACGAAAAGCTTCATATTAATTACCAGCAATCTTAAACACCACTATCGGATATAGTTCCCTCACACACTTCCTCAAGTCCTCAACTTTCTGCCTTCAACCAGCAGAGCGAAAGGTCCACAATAAATATGAAAGCCGTAACGCTCGCCATTAGTTTCGTGGCCATTCCACGACGTTCATGGCATTTATCATAAGGAGAATTATTATAATTGCCCCGGTCGAACGACAGTGACAAATTCGCCCTCAAATTATAGCAGAACTAAATAAATACACGGCCCTTTATCGCGCACTCTTATCAGCCGGGTATCACGACGCGACGTGCGACGTAAGACGTGACGGCCGAATGTAGACCGAAGCCAAAATAGTCATTTTTGATGGAAAACACGTGAGCTTTTCCAAGCTCGCAGTTTTCACTTGATTTTCCTTTAAAAGTTGTAAAAGTAAGTAGATGTTCTTTATGGTGCTAAAATTATTACGAAGCATAATTCTATATGGTATTTGTTCATTTTAAGTAACTATTTTGTTTATTAATCTTGAGTTAGCTCACATCGTCGTGTGTGCTAATATTTCGATAAATATATATTATTTTGCAATGTTTTAGTATTTATAAGAGTACAAATTATATTGGGCACAATACCGATACTTTCGGTACTCTCAGCGTATTTTTTTTATCGGATATGATACATTGTTACTTAGCTTTGCTGTTTATTGCTTAAATAATTCTTAAAACATTCTAATTCTTTCCCTTTTATTCCATATTTTTTAATTTTTTTTATTAACTGTCTTTCTATCCATTATTTCAAAAGCTCTCTGAAAATCTAAAAACACCGTAAAAATGCATAAGTTTTTATCTGTGTTTTCCTTCTAATCATCAATTACTAAATTTATCGCTGTTTTGCGTGAATTGTTGTTCCTAAACCCAGATTGTTCGTCACAAAGGATCCTATTATTTTCAAAGTTTTCTTCAAGTTGAGATTTAATTATGTATTACGACACTTGCTTATACTATAATAACATGTTCACAGGTCGAAATCTTTACAAATATTTGGAATCGGGGTCACCATATAGTAATAACACAGAAACAATATTGGTTTGCGTTATGTTTCTAATTAAATAAACGCTTCGTGATGTCCTGAGCATTCAAATGTTTTATTTTAAAAGCTTTTGCAATATGCTGTTGCTTACATCACATGTAGACGACTACCCATTGAAAACCTTCATTCAAAAACAATTATTTCGTGCGGATTTGTCCCTTTTTGGTCTACTGCTGTTGCAGAATATAGAGATAAAATTCATCACCAGTTTGCCTATACCTCACCCTCAGACGTTTTGAGGATGTTGCTCACAATGCAGAAAACTGCGCAACGTACTAGGGGTGATTGAAAAGTAATCGGCCTAAATAAGAAACACAAATTTTTCGGACAAAACTCAATTTAATTCTCAACATTGTTTCTTTTCAGCCATATACACCTTGTCCAACGATTTTTCAATTTTGTGATGCACTCCGAATAATAAAATTTCTCAAAGCCTTAAAATTATGCCTCTTTTTCAGCGATGACCTCCTCATTCGGCTCAAATCTCTTACCATGACTAATGTCGCAGGGAGCCAAATTTGGAGAATATGATTGATAAGGAACCAGTTTACTGCCTAAAATATGGAGCTTTGCCATTGTGACTGCGCACTTATTGTACCATCAAGTCTCATAAGCATCAGTTGCATAGTTCTGCGTGTGTTTAAAGGCATTATTCTGAGCAATTGCAATGAACATCTTCAGACAATACTGCACTCCTAAAAGCTGTAGCCATGTGCTGGGTAAACAAATCAACACACGCTCTAAGATTTATTTCTGTTTCTTTTATGATGCAGATTACATTACCATTGTTTTTTATTCGCCGAAGTAATGTGGTGTTAAAGCTTGACCCGCTTCCGTGTGTGTGTAAATATTGAAACCCGTTGTTTGTCAGGCTAATCAAAAATCCTCCATGACATCACGCAAGTCTTACAGAAATATCATTCCATGCTTCGCGTCCGTATAAAATCAAGGCTATTCGAGCGAGCACTACACGTAGGACGTAGGATATAGGACGGTAGCCGCCCGGACGCCTACTGAAATTTACATAAAAAAGCAATGTAAGAGGGACTCCGTGTGTCGTGTGTCATAAAGAACCCCGTGCGACCAATTGCGTCACCTGCCTTGGGAACATTAATCATATACAATAATGATAGCTTTTTCCAGCGGGGAATGTGTGAGCCGCGGCGTGTCTCCCGCAACGCCCTGTGGCGTGACTCTAGCTGACTCTACTAGACTCTGACTGTAAGTAGACTCTTCTGGCTTGACCGCATTGTAGGACACCGCTGAAGTAAGTGCTTTCCTATTCAAGTCGCCGATTCTGATTTACATCAATCTGAATACAAAATATACGCTCCAGGGTTCTAGGTGAACTTTTGGATGGCAAAGCCATGTTGGTACCTACATCATAACGAGAACGTGATCATATTTATTTTTATAATATAGCAGGTGTATTCATTCTTTAGATTATTTTGTTACTGCTTATTAGCATATTTTAAAATCATATATTTTATGATTTGTAAAGAGAATTCGCAGTTAGAAGGTAACTAAAAAGAGTCTCACTATTATTTATTTTTTAAAATACCTCCACGGAAGGCCCCGTGGAAAATAATTCTCCTCAGAACAAATAGTATAATATAAGACGTGAATAAATAGTATTATTTAAGTGTTTTTAGAAAAATATAACACCATGGTTTTTAAAAGGAACATTTTCGGCAAACAATTTAGAGCATGAAGACATTTATTTTAGATTGATCTCAAAGCGTGTTTTAATTTCAATTAATAACCCTTCGTTTACTGAGCACTGGTGATACGTCAAAATTAGGGAAGTGGTCAGATATCTTACTCATTGAATGTTTCCATTCACCACCCCATTCAGGTTATATCACAAGTGATTTTTCATGCAAAAAATCTGTTTGTGCGTCTCACTAAAAAAACCCTCGCTTTTTTATTTATTTTTTTTTGGCAAAGTTTTTTTGATATGTGCAGGTTAATAAATAATAACATAAAATATAAGAGAGTAACAAAAAAAATTCCATGAAGCCTGTGGGTATTATAGTATGTGGTTATTAAACAGTGCTGGTAAAAATTAAATTAAAAATATAATATCTATAGAGATCAATGTGATTGATTTTACAGGAGTTTCCGTGATTTTTTTAAAATTAAATAAAAATACATTGTTTTTTTTTTGTCTGGCTGCATTAAATTCGCAAATTTTTTTCTGTTTGGACCTCCAACGGTAGTCTTTAAGATTTTCAGTTTTTTTTGTAATTTCCATCGTGGGCTAAAGGGCTTTTAAATTCCCAAATGACTCTAATAAAAAGATAATGGCTGGTTCAGTTGGCTAGATGGTAGCCATATTACTTTTTTTTCGAAAAGCAAAATTATTATGGTTTGGCTTATTGTTATTTGGTTTCATTAGTAGAACTCCATTCTATTTCTTTTTCAATTAAACAATATAATAAGTGGAATTGGATTTAGAAGATTTTCCTTACTTATAAAAAAAACACCTCACCACCATTAAACGTTTTTTATTTTGTTTTACATAGTATAAAGACTGTACATTTGGATTTTCTTATTATTACAAATAAAATATGTTTTTTATTATGGAACACCGAAATTCGGCAGATCTGCGCCTGCGCGATTTTTTTTAATGTGAATACCTCACAAGAGTCCCGGTGGCTCCGGTGAGTGTCAGTAACATTCTAAAATTCAAAAATACATAATTCTTACTACAGTTGGCGGTTGCTCTTACTAGAGTTGGCGTAGTTGCATTCCAAGCAGTTGAACAGGGTTCGATTATTGATCGTGGCAGTTAATTTTGTTATTTTTGCTTTATTTAAAAAAATTATATTTATTTAAGATTTTTTTTAATAGGTACGTTGATTTTTCAATAATACATAAAAGTTTTTTTAAACATCGTAAGGCGAAAAAGGTGTTGTGTTTGATAATAATTACACAGCTCAACTTATTTAATAAATAAACTTTTTGCAAATAATTATATAAAAAAACTTTAACCATCATTTTAAATATATGTTATTTAAACACTGCGACATACGAGCGATGAAGTCGTCTTTTGTGCACACATTCACAATATTTGAGATACCCACCTCCATAGTAGAAATGCAAAGCTTGTTTTTATTGAAATATGACTAAAAAATTGGAATATTTCTGTAGACTACAACATTTTTGTGTCTAACAAGGTAGAGAACGTATCTCAGCCATTTCGTGCCCAGGCGAGCTTAGCGGTCACGGCATCTCCGAATCCAGCGGGTGGAAAGGGGTTGGGAGTTGGGAGGTGTGGGTAATTCTTCAAGGGAAGCACGGGGCGATTTCATAAGCTTTCCTATAATTATATTCCATGGGTTAAGGGAGGGATTAAATCTCGACAAACTTCACATGAACCAATGAATATTGGAATGGTTTTTAGTAGCCTTTTTTACGAGAAAAACACATTGCTGGGAAAATTGACAACCGATCGACGAATCTTAAAACTCAGTGTGGGTCCAAATAAAAATAAGAAGATTGAAGATCACTCCTAAATCCGATGGATTAACGAAATTAACAAGCTTCTGAGAAATTTTAGATAGCAATGTTAATCCGTTTATGGTGACCAAATCGGAATAGCAAGGTGTTTCCCAACCTTTCTCTTTCTCATCATCTTCCCATCGAGTAGTGGAGATATACCCCAAATGGGGATACAATAGTACCTTTGGCTTACCAAAGTTGGGAGCAGTTAGGACTTAGAACTTGCGCGGTGTTTAGATAAGATAACAGGAATTGAGAAGAGTATCTGGTAGAATTTGCTTGGAAAGGGTTTCATTCGGCATTTAGTATGCAGTGACTGATAATGATGATACTTGTGAAAAAAAAATTTTTTAAATTTAAAATAAATAAAAGAATAACTTAATTTTTTACATCCAATGCCGATTGGATTTCGCTAAAACCGTAGCTTCTTCAGGGCAATACAAATTTTATTTTATTTATTTAGTACAGGATATAAATACATATTATATATACATTTGTAAAATGTTTTGACCGTCCAACTAGAAGTAATTCCCATAGTCAAATGTATTTAGGTACCTGAATTTTCCTAAATTTATCCTGATGACGAAATCTCTGTTTTTGAAACATGTAGATAATTTTAATTAAATAATGGTGTTTTACAAAGTGATTTGTTTTCATTTAATTAAAAATGACACCACAAAGTGAATTTGCAAAGAATGAAGAAGAAAATCTTTTAGGTACCTTTGAGGAAGTGCTATTTAATAATATTCCCATTAATATAAAACTAATTTCTAGTTATTGTGGAGCATGTACGAGCAAAAAAATGTAGGCACCTTGTAGAGAAAACGTTCTTGATGAAACATGAAGAATATTTCAGAATTTTTTTTTGTATTTGAGTTCGAATCTAAGAAAAATAGACCTAGCATGCCTTTAATAATACGTTTACAAATCCCCCACTCAAGTGAGATAAGCCGTAAATAATTATAACAATTTAAGTGACCGACTTTTGGCGATCATTCCTGTGATTCTACTCGGAGGTCGCGTTGCCCGAAATAATATCTCCCGAAGAAATCTGGCATGTCTCATATAATGGGCGCAAAGCCCCGTGGAATGTATCGATTGTTTCTGTATTTTGAAGCCAAGTCATAAAATCCGAAATATCATACACGACAGCGCGGGAGAAGGGGAAGGGGAAGGTGGGTGGCGGGGGAGGGGGAGGGGCTGCACGCGACAGGGGGATATGAATTATGTCGTGGTCAGAGCTATCGTCTTGGACAGGGCTTTGTGCCTTCGAAGCTTAAAGCACACATTGGTTCGTTTAATATACACGGAGCGCAGAAAGAATAATCGCATTTTGTGACGATATTTTTTTCACAACATTGGTATGGTTTATGTGTTGTATTCTTTTAAAAAAATTCCATTTTATTTCGGAATAATGTTCATACAAAATCGATCGCTAGCAGAGTTGTTAATAACTTAATAGGAAATCAATGACTTCTTCCGTTATTGTCTGTCTCTGGTCGTAATGAGTTGCTTTTCAGAAGTTTAAACCGGGATTCATAATAAAGATAGATTTCGTAAATTTTATTTGACTTTGATCAATATTTGACTTTGGTCAAAAGAATAGTGTCATCGAATTGATAAAAGTAATATTATATATTGGAAGTTTTCAATACTAGCACCAATTTAAATATATTTTTCATGATAAGCATTGTCTATTGTCGCAACTAATGATAAATAATTTTTGCCTTATTTTTATAGGGTGCTTAAAACGAGTTTAACGCGATTTAAACTGAAATAAAAGATCACAATTCATTTACTTTGTTTCCGTCCTGAAAACCTTCAATGAAAATATGTAGGTAAAGAAAAGTGTCCCGGTGTGGGTTTGTTTTTTTAAAACAAATATACAGTTTTATTCAAAGATTGATGAAATTTTGCACACTTGGCCTTGGAAACAAGAGAAAGGTCTATTTAATCTCTTTACATGAAATTTTTTTCTATATGAAAACCACCCCGATTTCTTTTTGCTACCCTTTAAGGCAGAATTTTTGATACTTCCCGACGAAATTTGACACACTTGATGCTCAAAATAAGAGAATTTAGAAAACCTCCCTGGAAAAACCGTAGATTTCAGCTATTAAAATAAATATTATTTTTTAATTTTCTTAAATATTAAATAAACTTCAAAATAATTTTATTTGGTTCTATGCAGTGGCGTAGCACATCGCGTAAAACTTGGAAACAGATTCCCCGGGCCTCTTGTGACTAGCGTTTATAAGAAATGTCGACCAATAAATCATCATAATACTAGGAATATATTATTAGTAAGTATGTATGTCTTAGGGGTTTGAACCCGCGACTAATTTTACAGTTCTTCTATATAGTTCGTCAAAGCAGAACATAGTCTAAAGCAGTTTAGTACCTAATGTCTGTCGTGTATCAGAAGCAGGGATGGGCGGTGGGTGGTGGTGGTGGATGTTGGGTGGTGAAGTGAGTGGGCGGTAGAGAGGGTGGAGTGGCGTATTAAGGCGGGTGGAGGGGAAGGGTGAGGGGGTGATCCTCGGACGCCCAAAGATTGTCGTGCGAGCGACGTACAGCCCACCACTATCCATGGTACAGTCAACCTAGTATCACTAAATCACTGCTATTGGAAAATGATAAAATAAATGATTAGTGATTGAAAATCGGATTGAAACAGTGGAATAATGGCACACCATCTTTGTGGATTGTTGAAAGACTGGTTAAAGTGAATGAAAGGGGAAGAGGGGCAAGGGAATTTTCTGACTTGTTGCAAAATGTAGATTACATGTTCGGTAGCTACATATATTTCAACCTCGCCATCATATTATTTAAGTTAAAAATGATATATTTGAGAAAAAAAATATTTTAGGAAAAATAACACTGGAATTTTCATTTGCTTTATCAATTTTTTTTGTATTATTTATTGAGTTAGTTTATACTACACGAATATAATGAATAAGCACAAAACACGATCCCAAAATCAAATACACTTAGCATCATCTACCCACACAACTAAATTTGGTATTAAATCATTACAATATATTGCAAATATACAATACAATGCATTACCTAATGAAATAAAGCAACCAGTAGATAACAAAAAAAAATTAGTTAAAACGCTTAAAGAACATTTCCTGAAATTTTTTTTAAACCAGTGAATATTTGCTCGCCTTCATACGTTTTTTTTATATGTTTTATGTGTATGGATGTCCTCAGTATTTCTAAAATCTCTATTCTTGACAATGCATTTTTTTTCCCCTTTTCATGTTGTATTTTTTAAACGTGTAATATTTGTGTAAAATGTACTCTTATGTGTTTGTCCTTCCCGTAATGAGTTTTTTCTCAACTCATTGGGAATAATGTGTTACTTACCATGTTTTTGTAATACATTATAATTAAATAAAAAAAAAAAAAAAAAAAAAAAAGCACAATGTAACATTTCATTTGTTAAATTTAAATATTTTTACAGTAAGCATAACATTTATTTTTAAATACATTAATTCTTTCTTCATTCTTCCAAGCGTTTCATCGTACATCTTTAGTCCTCTATACACCATGCAGTTCTGTGATTTTGTTTTTTTTTTTAATATGTGGCAATCTAACTCTACGTATATGTCTTGTTTCGTAATTATGTACATCACTATTAAAAACAAGTATTTTGGCATTTGGTTTTTCATAACTTTATGAAAAAAAAAATTATGGTTTTATTAGCGCGAGACCTAAATTCATTAATTTTAGGAATAAAAACTTTATTCTGCCTCTTTCGAATTGGAAAGGTTTCATCCTGGTGTGAGTATTTTCAGATTAGTACATTTTAACATATGTGCTTTTCCAGAAAAATTTATTTATAATATAGTATAATGTGTTGGCACCGATCCCTTCGTGATTCGGTTCCTCTAGTCCTCTAGTGGCTGCTGAGCTGATTATATTCTCTACACCACTGGTAAGAAGTCAACATTAATATGTACTATTTTTTTAACCAGCATAATTATGTTGTTTTAATATGGAAGATTATTTTCTAAGGACGGAATGTCACGTCAATGACCATGAATACGTCTGTAGTTGTTCGTAGGAAGAGAGGAGAGGGGGTTAATTGCCTTTACCTACTTCCTTATGGTCACTTAATAAGCCCTCCATAATATTCCCTCTTCCTCTTCCGGACTACTGCCACCCCTTCCACCCCACCCCACCCCATCCTACCCTTTTTACATCCCTCCCCCATCCATGCTGACACACGACATCTTATAAAATACTGTTTAATACGTTAAGTCTACATTCTACGTACTATGTAGGTACAACCAAAACTTAATTAGTTAGTAAACAATTACAGGTTGGTTAAAAATCATTTCTCGGTCATAAAAACTTAATTATTCGTTTGATTAAAATAATACAATATGCTTTCTAAGTGTAATATATTTCTTAACCATTACCTATTTATCATATTTCAACTAAAAATCATCAACTGCGTTGTTCATGTAGAAATAATTAACCAAAATAAACCTAAAAAAAAATTATTGTGAGAAGTATATTTTATTTTATTTTTTATTTTATTTTATTTTATTTGTTAGCGTTATAAACAGTCATTACAAGTTCATATATAACAGTTTAGAGATAATCATATCATTGACCAATAAAATAACGACATAAAAATTTGAGACCATAATAAAAAGAAAAACAAACAAAACAATATACGTATGTAATATAAACAGTTCTGAAAAATTGCATCTACTCACTTAAATCTACAAAAAATGTATTTTCAAGTAGTTAATCACAAGTTTAAAGTTATTTTATTGATTCGATATTTTTGTAAGGTTCGTCAATCTTAAACTTAAAAGTTCTTATTGGGAAAAATGAATAAAATGTTTTTGTGCCGTGCGAGAATCGATCCCACAATCTCCCAATTCAAAGTCAAAAGTTTAGTCCACCGCCATAAAGAGGTCGCGAACAAAACAACTCATTGAATAAATAATAACAATTCAGCGAACATTTCAGAAGTAAAATCAATTTTTTTATCGCAAACGAACGAAATGCTTCGTTACGTAGAATTCAATATTTGTTTGGAAATTAATAGATGGGTCTATTGAAAAGATTCCACCAAGTTTAGCAAGGTCGATCAAATCACTGAGAAAATATTCCTGTAAGAAACCGCGATCATTCCACTGCGGCTGGGCGTGTCTTATCTATCATACCTGCTCACACCCACCGAGAAGCACACCTCCTGCATATGTCTTTCTCACATTTTTACATCGCCGATTCCCCTCACCTTAAAAAACGTACGTCGCAGCTTAGATAAACAGCACCTACGTATAAAACACCTCTTGTTTTCTTCCGTCGCTTTCGTTCTGGTATTGTTTCAAGAATTTTCCTCGATAAGTTTGTCGACGCGTTAAGAAAGGGACAGGGAACAAATTGTCCTTAGTTCGCTTTTCTCTTTTATCGTTGTTAATCTGCCGGAGAGCGAGCGGAACAGATATACATTTAAAGATTTCAGCTGCGGAATCTACGGGGCGCATTGTCAAAGGTAAAGTATTGAGTTTAAAAAATATTCTCTGCCGCTCTTCTAAGAATCTGTCACGGGGAAAGGGAGACGGGTAGATTTCTCTAAAGGATAAACCGCCTAACGTCCTAGAAGATAATGAAAATTTTGTGTGCAGCGCAGAACTTTCTAGACTAACTGGTACGTAGGATTAAAATGCAATTTTATTTATGAATTCATATACGAATTCTTAAAAATTGTGAGAATTTGTATTTTGGTACGCATTTTTAAGGCATTTTTATTATTTAAGGTCGGTCAATGCGCAAAAGGGACAGATACATTTCTCATGGGAAAGATTTTGTCTTACCAACATTATGAAAGTCAGCGAGGTAAGTATGCAAATGTGCGTGTTTACCGAAGAGCCGGCACGCCGTTTCAGTTCCTGTTACTGATGGTGTTAGGGGCGATAATTGCGCGGGGGATTCTTATAAGGAATGATTAATTTTACGGTGTTGCCATATACAAAGGTAAATTTTCAATTGGGAATCGGCGGTAGGAAAACAATCGCGGTGGGTTTGCGGCGGTGGACGGTTTGACGGACTGACAGCGGGAAGACATCCCATTGGTCGCCGGGCGCTTGTCTCTTGTTTCTTGTTTCTTGTCACTATCACTGCTTCTCTCTTGTCATGTCAGTTGTCATCCAGAAAAGCTCTACCTCGCTGCGGCCATTGTTCGGTTCCTGAAAACATAACCAAAAACTTTCAAGCAATTGTTTTCCCGCTTAAATTTAAGTGCACTTATTTTGTTTGATTTTGAGTGCATCGAGTTTTAAGCTGACACACTGTAGTGAATATTGTGAGTACCTATCTATTATAAATAAATAATTATTATATTTCACCACATTTAATAATAAACAGAGACAAACAAAAATATTAATAAAATTTAAAAAAAAAATACTATTTCCACATTTCAGGGTTTAAAAAAAACAAAATAAGAACTTGCAAATAATGAATATTTTATTTTCATGCATCACAATATACATACAATTAGAATAATATGAACAGGGGAAATAAGTGAAATTTATTCTCCATAAAATAAAATTTTCAGGAGGGAGCGCGTCGAGCGCCACCTACCTTATTATAATCTATTCACCATTCATTCCTTCGCGGGTAGTCGGAACGCACTTACCCATTGTTCTAACTTGAATCTGACAGCTGTCAGTTACGAACCTAACCTGAAAACCCAACTGACAGTTTTGCAAACGATATTTTAAAATAAATTATTCATTTACATAATTACGGTGTCATTTATCCTGTTTCTTAATGTTATCGACTGACTTTTAAATCATTTTTATTTTCTGCAATATTAATACAGTGTGTCAACGTAAATTTTATGGGTAAAACGTTTTCTAGAGATATAACATTTTCTAGTTAGAGAAATATTGACAATTTTGAAGAAGTAGAAACAGTGAAGAAGTTGTGAAGAAGACCAGAAGAACTCCTGTCGTGGAAGATGAGATCAAAGCCGGTAGCCAGAAGGCTGCCAGCACAAGGTTAGTGATTTTTTTCTTTCGAATATGATTTCAGTTGACAAAATGTACTTTTATATTTTACTTCCGTCCATATTAAATCTAGGTACAACTAAGTTATTAATAATTGTTAAAACTTAGATTAATTTTTGTGCATGATTTACTGATTTATTAAATTAGAGAGTTCGTACAACGCATTTTTTCCTGTATTTGCCATCATTTGTGTTATTATTATGACGATGACTTATTTATTTATTTATTTACGCCCTTTTTCGGGGCTTTTACATATACAATTTAAAAATTACACTTGATTAAATAAAATATAAATACTATATATTTCTTTTACCAATAAATATAAAAGGTATATATTTCTTTTACTAAGAAATATACAGTATTTATTTTACATAACTGAACTGCCTCAGTAACAGCATTTTGTATTTGTCTAAGGATAAATTGAAGATGTCCACAGACTTGGTAAAATTATTTCCCTCCTATTCTGGGCAAAGAGGAATACATATGGTAGTTAGTTACAGAATTTCTGCACTGAAATAAATCATGACTTCTAGTATTACGTAGAGGAAGCTTATTAATTCAAGCAATAATGGACTATCAACTAAATCATTTAGAATTTTATAAAGAAATACCAAGTCTGTGAAAATTCTTCTGTCTGACAATTTGAGCATATTCATATAATTTAAAATAGTGTTGTAGTTCAACATAATTGCTGGAATACCCATTTTAAAATTTAGAAAACGTAAGAATTTATTTTGTATTCTTTCAACAGCTTGTACATGTGTATTATAATATGGGTTCCAGACGGGAGAATTGTACTCAAGTTGACTTCTAACAAATGCAAAATATAACAGTTTAATACACTTTATATTTTTAAAATTTCTAGTTAGCCTAATTATAAATCCCAACATTTTTAAGCCCTTATTAGAAATTTCTGTTATGTGGTTAACAAATGAAAGATTTGATTGAAAAGTGATGCCTAAGTCTTTAATTTGTGTTAATGTCTCAAGAGTATTGTTATCAATGTTGTAATTAAAGATCACTGGATTTTTTATTCGAGAAAATCTTACTACTTGACATTTTGAGATATTTAAGTAGAGTCTATTTTCATTACACCAAATCAACAATTTGTTGATATTATCTTGAAGGATTTTGCAATGGTAAATATTTTTAATAATTCTAAACATTTTGAGATCATCAGCAAAAAGCAAGAAAAATACATCATGAAAAACTTTTGTTAGATCATTTATAAACAAGATAAATAAGACTGGGCCAAGGTGTGAACCCTGTGGAACTCCACTTGTTGCATAAATTTTTTCGGACAAAGAGGATTTTATTCTAACAATTTGTTGTCTTTTAGTAAGATAGCTTTCAATCCAGGTTAATAAATTGCCACGTATACCAAGTTTTTCTAATTTCCAAATGAGAATTTCATGGGAAACTGAATCAAATGCTTTACTAAAATCAGTATACACAGAGTCTACTTGTAGTTTTTCTTTAAAAGCATTAGTTATAAAATTTTCATAAATAATCAAATTAGAAAGAGTACTTCTACCCGGCATAAATCCAAACTGGTAAGGTGATATTACAGGTTTTATTTGTGTAAAAAGTTTGTCAAGTATTAGGCTTTCAAAGAGTTTCGGTATGGTGGATTGAATGCATATTGGTCTGTAATTACAAATATCACTTTTATCGCCCTTTTTGAAAATTAGAGTCAAATAACTAATTTTCCACTTATCGGGAAAAATTCCACTAGATAAAGACAAATTAAAAAGTTTGGTTAATGGAAGAGCAATTACTTTGATACATTCTTTAATAAATATTGCAGGGATATTATCCGGTCCCGCAGATTTGTGTATATCTAAGGATTTAACTTTAGTAATTACATCAGAGAGACTTATGGTACATTGTGAAATATCAAGAGTTTCATCTAGAGTTGTTGTTGGAACAGGAGCATTATTTGAGTCTGTTGAATAAACACTTTTAAAAATTTTTGCAAACAAGTTCACAATACCATCAGTATTGTTGCTATGGCTGCCATTTAGGTGCATAATGCTCGGGAAATCAGAATCATCTTCTTTAAGTGATTTTGAGTATTTCCAAAAAGAACTAACATTATTTATTATAGAGTTTTGAATTTCATTTATATAGTTACGGTAGCAGGTCATAGACATTCTTTTACATGAGGTTCTTATATTTTTAAATTCAATGTAATCAGAATATTTTTGATGTAATTTATATTCTTTATGTTTAAGTTTTTTGGTGATAAGCAGATTTATAAGTTCTTTGGAGTACCATTTTGGATAGGTTTTTGGCTTACATTTCATGGTTGGAATATACATGCTAATAGTCTTTTCCAAAACAGAATAAAATTCATTGGTAGATGTGTTGATATCATCATATTGCATAGACGACCAATCAAAAGAGAGAAGATAATTACAAAATTAAGATGAAGCCATACTAAAAAATGCAAAATCATACAAAATCGTATGTTTTTGTTTTGAAAATTTGACCGCTTAGAAGTATTATAGATGCTTCAATTAAATACTGCGTGTACAACATACCTTGACCATAGTCTTTTAATAAGCTTAGAAAAAAATAAAGTATCAGGTCTATAAAAAACATTTTCAACTGAAAACTCTCCTACCTATAAACACTTTTTCGGATATGGTTTTATTGCATAATGTGGCAAATTCAGTTTCTTATATAATTATCGCAAAAAAAAATTGAAATTTTTGCCCGAACCTCACAAAATAAAATATAATATGCATTTTCGCGTTGGTATTTTTGACAACACGGCGACAATACGGCAGTCGACGAATTTGTTATATCAAAGTGAACCTTATACCGTCCACCGAAGAACGACTGGCAGCCGCCCCATTCTTTCGTCATTTCCGGACGGAGCGGAGAAACAACGTGTTAGGGTCCGCGCTGCTTGTTTTCGTGAAATCAATTTTAAATTTCCGTTTTATTACATTAAACAATGCATAAAAAAGGAATTGATGTTTTTTACAGGCCTTTACGAAATCAGCATGTAAAAAAAAATCTCAAATATCTTTTCCAACCTTTCCAAAAGCTTTTTCTCAAGTATTTTTAAACTCCTTCCATAAAAGGGCGTGAATTCCGATTTCGATTTTTTCCTGTACTAGTGGATGTGGATGGCATCTATTGGTCATCTACGGGTAGGTAGGGTACTTGTTAGAGAAAAGTACCCTAATAAACCAATTATTCTCTATACTTATGTATCCACAGATTAGCAATAAAATGTAGAAATTTATTCTTTTGGAATAAAAAAAAAACTTTCACTACTACAGTAACGTAAGATTTTTAAAAACTTAAAAATATATCTAGGTACATATTGTGATCTGTGACTTGGTTTTTGTTTTATTTCGATTTATCATCAATAAACAGCTATTTTGATCCACATATATTTATTAGAAATTCAAAATAAATTGCGTTCCATAAAATTATCTTCCACCAAATAACAATTTTTTCACAAAATAACAATAACAAATCAACAAAAAAAAAATTTCAAATTATTTAAAAAAAATATAACTATTTTTTAAAAACCGTTAAGTTAAAGCCATACATGTGCACTCGTATTATTGTGCTTTTTGAAAATTAAATTAATTCACCTACGAGCCACTCGGTGTTGCCATTTAAAACCTTTTAAACGATCGCAGCGCTATCAATTTCATCCTACTATTTAGGTTAAGACTGTATAAATACAATATATCTATCTTATTTGTAGTTAATATTTCTAATTAACTTATTTTTGTGATAAATATATTTATTTACTCTATTTAGAACCTGCATAAAAATGTGTTTTTCAATTACTGATTGAATGTCCTAAGCATAGAGAGCGTCAAAATATTTAAAAAAAATACCTCGCGTTATATTATGTAAATGAAAGACAAAATCGAAAAAAAAGTTCAGTCAGTTTCAATGGAAATGTAAAAAAAAGCAGGGTCCACCAGGGGCCCGAGAGTTCTGGGGACTTTTTTTTGACACTTTTCCCTGGGCACCCCAATTCGGAGGAGGCCCGGGCTAGTCGCCAAAATGGTACACTTTGAAGATACAGGACTTGGAAAGAATTATTTCCACAAATTTCCTAACGCCTCCCCTTCGGATGGGGCCCCTCCTGGTACCAAAATGATACACATTGAGGATACAGGATTCAGAAAAAAAAAAAATCACATTTTTACTCTTAAATCGGTTCCTCATTGACAAGGATTGTGACCCCTGCTCCAATTTTTATATAATCGGAAAATATTGCTGGTGTAATGATGGCTAGCAGAGGATTGATCTCGCAATGCTTCGGTGGGAATCCGATGATTTTTTCCACTCGGCTACTAGCCGTGAAAGCTGTTAAGTTTAAAGGTTTCCGTTTTAAATAATATCAAAAGATTTCCAGTAAATAAAAAACTAAAGAATTTTCTTCCTTATGAATATTGTTCGAATACTGACTTTCCGAAAAATAAAAATCGAAAGATTCATTGGTTTGCCTACGGTACTAGAAATATTTTCGCCTGCGGAGCGTTTTCCATGACTTTCTGAGTATAATCAATCATATTCTACTTCCTTCACCCACACCAGATATAGGTATCACCTTCAACCTTCGCTCTTGTCACTTACGTACTCTAGGTGAGGATGTCATAGTTCCACACATAGTTCCACAGTTGTGAGCGTCCCAAATGATAACGAATATTTTCATAAAAAAATAATTGTGTTACATAATTCCCCCTACTCCTTAGGGGGGGGGGGGGAGCTAGCTGGGCCTCTTAAGTCCGGGCCTGCAAACGAGGCGAGTCTTATGTAAATAACAACGTATTTTAATTATCTAAACATACTATCGAGGTAACTGTATTATTCACGCGGCTGGTATCGAAACGTTTGGCACACCCCTACTTCCATCGAATTCATCTTTAAAAGCTACAGCCCGTTCGCCCTTCCGCGATTTTGCATAGGGATCGGAAACAGGGTCGGCGACACTGAATAGCTAAAACACACTAGAAATGCCTTCCACGTGGATTTGGATGGAAACATCCCATTTGATCGAAATTAAAATTTCGTGATGATGATTAAACACAATTCCGCATTTGTAATTTAAGCAAATATTTCCAAGAGTCCGACTTTAGGATCACGAAACTCGTCCACACCGCACTCCCTTTGTTCTTTTTTATTATGGGGTATAGAGAGACCTTTTTACCTCTCAATTAGGACTCTCTCGATCCATCGCTTTGCACCGCACTGGGAGGGATGGATTCATGCGTCTGTTACTCCTGGGCTCACTGACTCCCTGATTCCTACCCACCTCTCATACCCTTTTCCTTCCCAAATCTTCCATTTCCTCTTTTCCAAAAAACCCTCTACAAAGCATCCCCAAAGATAACTATAGAGGGAAATTACTTTCCTCAGGGCCTCTTGAGTGGAGCTAATTTAATAAAAAACTTTGTACCTACTTTACTTGTGATGTACAGTCAATTTAAAATGGTTTACTTGCGTATGCTTACACGTAATCTTGTTGTTCTTTTTGTAGCTTAATAAATTAATAATGCGACATTTTTTTTAATTTGTGAATTTTTAAGAAATTTTCCCAAACATTTTTAATTGTTTATCTTCCAGCCTTTCTCACAAAAATCTGCTAATGGAGCTAAATGGGTCGGTAGGCAGGTAGGTATGTACCTAGTACCTTCTTAGATATTTAAATAGTATTAAGAAAATTTTAATTACCTAAGACCAGGGTATTAAAAATGGATATATTATGAAACTGTTTTTTTGCAGCCGAACAAGAAGTACCCCATCTCACACCTGTCTGAAAAATTACGTAGGAAACCGAATAAGAGAAACAAATCGTTGGCACTCCATCGCCACATCATCTATTGATAGGTTGACGTAATCTTAAACTATTTTCAATTTCTAAGTAATCTACCCTATTCATTTAGTGGTACGGAATAAAAACAGGAAGGGGCGATAGTGGAGTCGGCAGGAGAAAGGGTGGAGGGGTGGTTCAGGTTGTACAAGTACAAGTAGGTACGAAGGGTGAATATGGTTGACTAAATGACCTCCACTAACAACCCCAAACTCATTAGATAATAGCTTTACTAATGCACGAATTAAAACCACCGTTTTATTTTTCCCACATCTCGACAAGTAGTTTCAACAAATCCTTTGTCTCAAATGGAAGGGGATGAAATCGAGATATAGGCATGCGAAATAAAAATAAAATGATTTAAGGCACTGATGAAAGGTGCATAGAACGCAAAAAAGGTGCCTACTTGTATTAGGTAATTTATTTTTTATTTCGACTGTGTAGTTTGCTGATTTGTCATTTATTTCTGCTGTTTTATCCAATTTACTTGGGTAATTCTACCCCTGTTAATAATCGCTTGAGATTTAAGCCATAGGTTTATTTTTGAATAAGCATCTTAAGTGGTTCGCTACGTTCGGTGACTTAGCAGGGTGCCTGGGTTCAAGGGGTGAGTTTTATCCAGGTCTTGGCGGTGGAGACCAGCTGCATGGCTGGCCGGCTCGGAGATAATGTCCCTTTCACTTCTCCAGCCGTACTCTCTCGGAACATCGCCTTGCACCGCAGCGGGAGGGATGGATTCATACTTATACGTCCATCACTCCTGGAAACACTAACCCCCAGATTCTTACCCACCCCTAATACCCCTTTTCTTTCCAGAACTTCCTCTCCTGCCTCTCTTAAAAAGACCCTCCACACAGCATCCCCAAAGATGACATAGGCTCTGAGGGGAATTATTTTCCTCAGGGCCTTCTGTGTGGAGAAAAAAAGGGATCCAGGATAGGCGTAATATTTATTTAGTATCGCAATGGTGATCACTGATCACCTTTCTGAATTGAAACCAAATTGTGGTATTTATTTTCTCCATTCCTTAGCAATTCTCTCCCCAATTCCTTTTGTCTCACATTATTACTCAAATTAAAGTACCGTAGATTCACTACCCTCCAGCAGTTTTCTCGAACGTACATAGTTTTACGTGAAAATGTGACGTATAACTTTCTTATACCTAACTTTTAACCTATCTTCTTTATTCCCCTGTGAGCAAATTATGCAAATTAACATATGAAACAAATTGGGCATTTTCCTACGTACCTACCTACATAACGGTAGATATTTTTCTATGTACATATATCTACGCAAGAAACAACATCGAATGTTCCTGTTAATATTGAATTGCTATAGATACTGAAGGAATAACGCGACAAACTACCTATGTAGGCACGAAGAACCCTAACATATTTATAGATAGGTATTCTCGAGGAAAATCCTCGCATCAAAATGTAGGTAGAATCATCCGCTGTGTCGCTATTGGTGGAAACTAAAATACGCCCACGCCAATGACAAGATATCAGGACAGTGAACAGATAGCTTGGCCACCAAACGATTATACTCTCTACTCCGTCTGTAATATGACCGGTTTTCCCCCAAACACCGCTCGGCGTATAGAAGAAGATAAGAGGGATCCCCCAGCACAACTGTATGCCAGTTGGAAATGAGCATTATTTTAAGTGGCGTAAGGACTATATTCGCTTCCCGCATCGATAAATGGAAGAAGACACTTGAAGATCCCTTCGTAAATAAATACAGAAATTTATATCACAGTTAAAAGGTAGTATCTCACACTATCGTGAGGAGGAAAATGAGTGCTATTTGAATCTTGTTGGAATCATTATGGAAAAAAAAGAGCTGCAGAGTTTTGGCAACATTTTGAACGTTTTATCATACTCTTATTAGAGGTGATATTAATTTTGATTAGCAACTTTATCAATAACAGGTAGTTAGGTACATGACAACAATAATTCCATCCAAGGTTTTCTAAGCCGTCGATCCAACTGAGCACAAGTAATATTTTAGCAAGAGTTTTGAATATTAATGGGTTGTGATTGAGACCAGATAATATAATGTTAAAAGGGAGAGGCATATTTAAACAGAGCTTGATAAGTATCAGGATATTTGATTAGATTAGGGCAAACATAATTTATGCAGGTATCTGGGGTTGCACCAGGTGTAAATTTGACACAAAAGTTAAAGCAGTATAATCCAATTTTAAACTTTATTGCACTTGTTTTAATTGGCTTTAATTTCTTAAGAGATCTACTAATTATTATATGGTTTTAAAAATAAACATTTTAAAAGGTTAGAAGAATATAATAATGTAAAATTTTCGATCGATTCGATTCAACTTTTTAATCGTAATAATGGTATATGTGATAAACCTTTTCAGAAGAAAAAAATTACGAATTCGATAATTTTAAGAATACCTGTAATGAATGCAATCCGTTGCAGCAGCTTCCATCTTCACTTTCACAGTTCGCGACATTTGTTAATAACTACTTGTGTAAAAATATAAGAAAATAAGAACTTGCAAGCTTTTAAGATCATTTGAAAAAAAATCTCTAATCATTAAGAGTCCTAAATTCTCCAGTCTTTCAAAATAAATATCAACTCTATTTTGCCACCAATCTTTTCATAAATATAATATCAATAGTAAAAGGAAGGGTAGCAAATGTAAAATCAAGCAATAACCAGTATTTTAAATACAGTGTCATCTGCGTGTAAAGTCGTATCTTCTGCAAGCATAAACTTAATAATAAAAGCCTGAATATCGGAACGTAAGTATGTTTTCTGTATTTTATGTATTCACAAAAACGGCGCTGTACAAATTATCCTATTATAATAATTTTTACCTATTACAATGGCATTACCCCGTGACATTATAATTATTATATATTAGGAGAACTTACCAAACAAACCATATTGAAAACATTTCTAAAATGAAGCCTTGAAAAGCTTCCTTGCCAACAAGAAACGAGCTTTAGTAAATGAATCAATCCAGGCACAGAACAAAGAGAGTCCGTGATATTTACGGCGCAAATCCTCTGCGACTGCCACTAGAGACTGTGTGTGTCTGTGTGTGCTCTGCTCAGGTGTGTGCGGGAGATAGATCTGTCAGCCGCGTCCCGTCTGCTCGATACAGCCGGCGCAGGCGCGTGGCATCCCTGGCGTACCATCCCTCCCCCCCCCACACACCCCATACACCCATCCTCATCTCATTTCCCGGGCGTGGTCTCCATAGAAACTAGAACCTTCTACCTGTTTACACCTAGAATCATACATTCTATATAACGTTGGAAATTACTGAAATGTTTATTTACTTACTTACTTATTTAGATGTGAATTTATATTATAGTAATTCATAGTACCTACCCACCCTAGGTAAGATAGGTACCTGCCTCCACCTGGCTGTTACTTTAACCGATTTTGAATGAAATTATAAATAGCTTTAGAAAATTTTTCACTGTTTTGTTTGAGAATAAAACTACTAGACTAATAACTTTTTGTTGGATGGTCTTCAATATCGATTACACGGGTAACGCGTTTATGTCTTATAGATTCCATAAAATTCGGCAATACTGTTATATGTATAGACATACTTTCTACATTTCAGAGCTTTAATGATTCGTAATATTATCGAAATTTTATTTTTTTTATTTTTATTTATTTATCTATAATAAAATATATTTACATTGGTTTTATGTATATGCCTGTCTTACTAGGGTATATACCTGTGTCGAGGCTTATTTGGCTTAGATGTAATGTATATTTACACATTTCAAAGTTTTCAGGAATTAAGAAATGTTCAGAAATATTGTTTTGCTCTGTCGTAGCTCGTTTATTTTACATCAGTTCGTTATTCCCAGCTAATATTACTTTTCGAAGAAAACTTTCGATGCGATAACATCTTTCATTTGAAAATGCAAATAGAATAGGAAATTAAACATCTCGAACATAATACTGTGCTTTCTCATTAAAGACTAAACAATCGACTACTAAGAAGTAGCGGAAGGAGGAAGAAGGAATAAGGTGAATGACCTTTGATATTTATATTCGTGAGTAGGTACCGTTGGATCCTAAATAAGCTTTTTCTTTGTCCACCGTATTCAGGGAAGAAAGATTTTTTAACCTTTATTTATTCCCCAAAATATATCTACCTCTGTTTTCAACTTCAAATTAACTTTCGTTAAGATGAAACCTTCGAAGTTTGTCTTTTACATCTTAGTTTTGCCATTTTTATTGATATTACCGAAAAGACTTAGTTTTTACGCAAGTTTAACCTGTCGTTAAAATGTTCGTATTGAGATATACTTCTCCTGGTTTCGTGTTGGTTGTGATTAGACCAAAGTTTTGGTAGGTAAAGCATTATTCAACATCATCGGGTTCTAATTTCAATTTGACGATGATTTTATCATTTAATAAATTACAAGAAATAAATATGACTATATACAACTCACGACTACATAGAATTCGTAACACTTATACCTTAAACTAAAAATAAATAAAACTAATTTTAAGAACAATAAACAATGGAACAGGAGTAAAAAAAACTTGTCAATATCATCTCACGGTACCCAAAAGCAGACCTATTTATGGGTACAACTTTGTTCTTTAAAACAATAACCAAATAAAGAAAGTGATTGGGTTTTATTTGCTCGAACTCCTTCGCAGAGACACCACAGAGACTAAGTTGTCCTTTTTCCTTCCCATTCATACATTGTTCTACTTTCAACCAATCCCATCAAACATCATTTCAGTTATTAAGGGGGCATCCATTAATTACGTGAGAAGTTTTTCTTCCAATCTAGACCCCCCCCCCCCCCACCCCCTCGGTGAGATAAATTTGGGCCAATTCGTATATTTTTTTCAAGTAACGTGAGATTTTGCTGGACCCGCCCCCCCGTTTGCGCTCACGTAATTAATGGATGCGCACTAACAGTTCACTTTGAAATTCATCTGAAGCTCCATAATTCGTAAGTAGTTTTCGATGCAACACTTAGATAGTTACTTCATAATGCATTTACGAAAAACCGGCCTTGGCATCTTTATATAAATATTTCTACACGTAATTCGATATTTATTATATTACATTCTTTGGGTAGCAGAAATAATAAAATAACAATATATCTGACGCCTGTAACAGTTAGCCATCGTCTTTATTGAGGAGCCAACTAATAAAAAAATGCAAATATCAGAAGGTCACATTACCTACCGTGTTAGAAACTTCATAAATAAATAAAATTCAGATATAAAGACAAGAATAAGGGGCTTTGTTCTGTAGAGAGAGAATGGTGGCGCAAGGGGCACGATTAAGATTGCAGGCCCATTAGGCTGCTGAAGCAAGTAATAATACAAACCATTGTTTTGTGGTAGGTCAGTTAACAAGATTTCGTCTCCGAAATTTGTTAGACGGTAGGTGACATTCAATTTGAAGGTCACCTTTTGCACATTCGTATCATGGTCATGTAAGTCATATGATATATGACCCTTATAAGTCTCAAATAATAATTATTAAATATAGTAACAACGAACGCGAATCTATTTCGCTTCATTGCAATTGCTGTGAGATGTCAATTATTATTGTCTTCGAAAAACATGCGTTATTTTGTTAACGAAACAACACAAAAAAAAATAATACTCACACGTAAAATAGTTATTTTATGGGGAAATTTGATTCAAACCTTTTTTTATTAATGAGAGTAAAGTTGATATCAGATCTGTTTGAGAAAATTCGTCCAAATATTATAGTTTTTTTTTCTTTCTTTTGTCAGGACGGGTAAAATTACTTTCTTCTGTTTTTCTTCAGTATTGATGAGATTTGAGTTTCTCACGACCAAAAGTAATATCGTCGTTTATTTTTGGGATATTATGCCGTGTTTCGCTTCCTCCTTTTTTAGCCAAAGTTTCTGTCCGAAACGTTGGCTAAAGGAGGTGGCGCAACACAGCGTAATACCCTTAAAATAAATAACGATATTAATTTTAGTCGTGAGAATCTCAAATCGTATCAAATTATACCGTTTTGCGCTACCTGCTTCTTTAGCCAATGTTTCGGAGAGCAATGGACACTGTAACGCTGTCCGAAACGTTGGATAAAGGATATAGCACAGCATGGCATAATACCCCAATAATAAATATCGATAATGTATTCTGTATTAATTAAATAATAAGGAACTTAAAAATAACTTCAATAATTCGGTTATTCGAACAAAAAAATTCTCTAATAGATCGAACGTCAAAGTTTTTATAGCATTCAATGAATATATACATCGCGGTAATGCAGTTCAAATAATGACTACCTTTAATGCTTCCTGTTTGCATTGCATATCGAGTTACCAAGCCACAGATTACCTACCTGCATTCTCCACGCCATTACCTCTAATAGGTTTACCATAACATATACCTATAATCTCTAATACTAAAATAAGCACCCGTGTAGTGCAGGTATCTGACCATATACTCGTAGTGTAGTGTTGTGTGCATTTACCTGCATAAAGTTGAGCAACGATATCAGTGTTTTGAGTTAGACGTGACATGCGTCCCTTGTTGTACGTTTAAGATATAATTTACGATCGATTGTTCTCCGTATAAAAAAAATAGATTGTCAACCATACCTGTGAAAAGTACGTACCTGTAATATAATAAATCACAATTTCCCAAACGGTAATAAACTACTGAGATAGGAAAAATTAAAAATTATTAATTTACAATAAATTAAATACTTCCTAACTTCGAAAATATGATGAAATATGCTAATGATCGTTGTCTTGCGGTAAATTGTGTACTTGGGCTCAATGACGTTAGTTCAGAGAAAATTCACAGAATTTTCAAGCCTCTCTTCAAGAAAATCCAACTTATCAGTTATGAGAGGCGACTCCAATTGGCTTTTTTTGCGCAAGGTGAACGGATTTTTAAGATGACTCCAGATCAGCTGTCTATCAAAATAAACTCATTAAGAGGAACGGCTGTGCCTGTGCGGCCCTTTTCATAGAAAACTTAAATTTAAATTTTATTTCATATTCCACAAATTTTATAATCATAATCTTACAGTTGTTTCAGGTAATTTTTTAATTTAGTTTGGAATTTACTTTTATTTTTAATAATTTTTACTTTTAATGGGAGTTTGTTGAAATAATTTATACCATGATACAAATAGGAATTTTGGATGTTCTTGGTATATTTTGGGATTTTAATATTGTTTTGATATCTTGCTGAGATATTGAAATGTAATTTTTTTAGCTGTATTTCTTTGAAAGTTTGTAGTATTGAATATTTATTATATAAATTGTCTATTGTAGTTATTTTGAATATTGAAAAGATTTTTTCGGTAGAAAATGTAGATGGTTTTTTCAATATACTTATTTACATCTTTAATTTCTATATTTAAAATGTCAACATTACTAATATTAATTATCTCTCTAATATTGATAATATTATATTGGTTTGAAATGAATATTCCAATACCAGAGTTTTGGTTAATTTAGTGAAGTAGTTCAAATTGCCTGCAGAATGTGTTTCAGACAATACAATCAGGCCCGGGAAAAAATTTAAATCTTTTAATGATATTGTTAATTCTTCTAGGTTTTTTTCTATGCTTCTTATATTTATATGAAATAGGGTAAATCCTTTTTCAGTACAAATTAAACTGAAATCTCTTAAGGAGTGACATAATTTTTCTTCTATGCACATTTTTTTATCTAGTGCGTTACATAAAAAATCATTCATTTTTTATTTTTTTTTAGAATTTGAGTAAATAAATAATTCCAAAATTTATTCATAGTCAATGCGCTCTCTAGCAAATTTGAAGCATTTTTTGACGGTGTAGACATTTTATGCTATCGACTCTATGTTCAGTGGAATAATTTGTATCAAACCTTTTATTTTGGATACAGCAATTGTTGCATATTGGCATTTTTTCTTTATTTTCACATTTTGAAAGTGTGTGCTCCTTAGTGCAATGTGGGCAAATGGGGGGCTGTGTTCTTGCGAGACATATTTGTGCTGTGTGACCGAATTTGAGGCAATGGTAACATTGGGTGATCGGATTGCAGTCCTCTACGTACATTCTTTGGAATTTGATATATATTTTTTTTATCAATAAGTATTTTTTTAATTTACCGGTTGTTTCAACAATGTAGTTGGTGGTGTCATTTTCTTTTCCTTCATTGTACTTGTTTATTAATTCCTTGATGAGTTTAATGTTATTTTTGTCGTCTATGGTTAATCCTTCATTTTGTTGAACAATCCCATCTATAATTTCCTCTTCAGACAATTGGCATTGTAGCCTTTTCAACATTAAGAACGGTTACTTTTTTTTATTTCTTCGGCTGATATTTCTTTTCCAATTACCTTATTTATTTCTTCAGTTAATTTTTCTGCTTCTTTTTTTTGGCATGAAATCAGTAATTTCTGTTCTCCGATCTTTTTTATTTCATTAACTCCGACTTTAATTTTTGATAAATTAATATTTTTTTCAATTTATATTTTTATATCCTCGGCCTTCAAGGTGTTTTTTGAGGTAACTAATATGACATATTTCTGTTCTGTGTTGTATGATGTTTTTACAGAGTTTTTATTGTCACCTGACATTTGCGTGACATTTGCATAGAGTTTTTTGTTATTATGATGAAATTCTTCAAGTTTCTGTGTGTAGTGATGATATTTTTTAAAATTAGTTTCTTGTAAATCTATAATCTTCTTTTGTAGACTAATTAGTTCGTGTAGATTTTTTTCTTCCAGTGTTGTAATATTTTGTTCTAGTGATGATTTTATTTTTGAGTCCTTCACTGAAGTTATTTTATTTATTAACTCTTTGATGTTTCTAAATATTACTTCTGTTTCCATATTGGTTGGAATGGATCGCCCAGACGGGCGGGTTATTAATGTATGTAATAGTAAACTATATTTATTGTTTTACTTGCCAAAAAAAATTAGCGACTGTGCTCTTTCGATGCGGAGTATGTAATGATATATATATATTTTTAAATATTTACATAATGGAGGTAGGGTAAGATAATTTTTTTAATAATTACGAGTAACTCGCAAAAAAGTGCCAAGCTTCCCCTAAAATCATTAATAATTAAACTGTTTAATGGCCTATATATTAAAATTTAAATCCCGGATAAATCAAATAGAATAGAACGTGATATTTTTTACGCCTTTCGATTGAAAAAATGATTTTTCATTTGAGTAGTTGGGTATTTTGACCTCAAATCCAAATTTAAGTTTTATGTGAAAAAGGCAGCTCAGCCTTTCCTCCTTAGAAAATAAAATTACGTACAAACATCTCTCTAAAAATAGAATAAAGAATTATCACTTGTAATGTAAATAAAAAACACCGAAAACAACTAATCTGTTCATTTAATTTAGAATTATTAAGAACGAAAACATGATACCTCAAAATTCCGGCTGTATATCCGGTGTTCTTTATTCATCCCCGTCTTCCTCTGCCCTTCGTCGAACTTCCTCTATTCATCTCCGGGAAGATAATGGGACGTCTGCGGATGAAAAAATATTCGCAGATCTGCCGACAGATAGAGCTCACATCCCAACCTTCTTCCTGTAGTCCTGTAGGAGGAACAATCCAAGCATCCCTGAATGGTGTTGTGGTGAATACGAGGCGGATGGAGAGACGTTGAATGAATGGACTCTGAACTCTGAATGAATTCCCTTAATTCGTTTGTCTTTGTGGTCGCTGGGTCAGGATGCCTAGTATTACGTTCAGGTTCAGGTACAGGGGCGAATGCAATTGAAATTACAACGTTTGCCCACTTAGAAATTCCCCTGACGTTTTATTCATAACTAGCGCAGAACCCTTGAAAAATCATTCGACAGTCCGATTTCTAGAGAAATTAGTTGCAATTTTAAAAATGGTACCTTACCAGGCAATACTTCCATAAGGGTGTCACGGGAATTTGATAAATGATTAGAAGGCATTAATTTAACAGATCCACTTTTTATTTAATAATAGTCAAACACAATTAACGCGACACAATATTACATCTCAAAAAGTTGCGAGGCTAAATCTGACAGCTGGAAACTCCAAGACATTTCGGACGGGAATGATTTTGCGTTAGTAATTGGAATTAAAGCTCGTCTGTCCGGTGTGACTAGCGTTCACATTGCCAGTAGAATAAATATATTAAACAGTATATACCTTGCCATACTGGCGATCAAAGTAATTTTCTGTTATAAATATAATATGTGGTAGGTAGGGTACTTAATATCTTGTCGGAATTCTTCACACAATCAGTTCCAATTTTGTCAATATGACACTTAAATTCAAAGCAATTTTAAGTTCACTGAACCAGAGTTACGCAGGACGCGGGGACAACCGAAACTTTTTTTCACACGTGATAATACATATAGTAAAAGGTATCATATTATTATCAAATTATTATTATGATAGTTAACTAAAAAAAATTGATAACTTTTTGCGAATAAAAGCTATTGATTCGTTTTAAACTTCCTCATTATTACAATAATGATGTACACTGTAAGATTTTTTTAAAACTTTTGCTTTGGTTGTTTGTTTGCAATTTTTTTAGGAAGCTTTGAATTAGTAGGGGAGGATTTAGTGTAGGATTATGTATGTAGTTTAAATATCCTTCACCAGATGTCGTATAGTCGATAAGTTTAGGTAATTATATGTAGTTTTGAGGTGTCTAAATAGATGTCAGTTAAGTAATACCTTAGAGGAGTGGTGACCGTTCTTCTAAGATACCTATACTACTTAACTGAGATCAGTTGACACACCTCAAAACTGTATATTTAACTACATACACTTACGACAAGTTAGAAGACCGGCGATAGTCGAAACTCTTCTAAGGCACTACTTAACTGACATCTGTTGAGACACCTCAAAACTGCACGTAACTACCTATGCTAACGACATTTGTTTGAGGATGTTCAAACTACATAATATAAAATCCTACATACCACACGTAGGTACTTATTTTAGTAACGTTTTGTTTTATAGACATGATACCTAGTGCTGTGCAGTGATTTGAATATTTTTTTTTTCTAGAAAGTAAAATTGAATGCAACTTTTATTTTTTCCTTCGGGCAACGAATGTCAGTAGATACAGAAACGAAGAAATGGTCCAATTTTGAAGAATGAAATAAAATACCGTTTAAACTATCCAATCGAAGCGATGGACCCCTCCCGTTTTTGTGAGAAATAATAATACAGGAAGTGAAGTGATCGCTAACTGATTTCGGGAATAAATGTATAAAAATATGATGTCCCCTCCGTAGTTTGACGTTTAGGCCAAGAACAAAGAAACATTGAAAAGCAGTGGCAAGAAAGTAAAAAGGCAATTTAACGCCATTCATTAAACTTAGCGATTGAAAATATTTTTGTAAACATTCAACCATAATGGGTCTTGCAGTGGCGTGGTGGCCGGCCGTACGAGCTGGGCAGTCGCCCGGAACCTTTAAATGCTCTAATAATACCTATTAAACCGACCACGGGAAAATAGGTAGAATTGTCATTTTTTACATTGGTTTCACACTGGAGGCCCGGAGGAAAATAATTTCCCGTATGGCGTGTGTAATCTTACGCGATGAGTTGGAAGTGCCTTTTTTAAGGAAAGGAAGTTATGGGATGGAAAAAAGGTATGAGGGAACTGGTATGTACTCATACGGGTATGTGACGGACGTATGAGTCCATCCCTCCAAGGCTGCAAGGTGGTGGGTCGAGAAAGAGCAGCTGGAGTGGTCAGGAATGGTCTTCCTAAACCGACCTTTCCCGATCCGGCCACCACGCAGCTGATGAGACACCTTTACCGATGAACCCGGGCAGTCGGGCACCTCTGCTAAGTCGCCAAACGTAGCGAACCACTTTAGGTAACCTATGGCGTAGATGTTGGATATCCAACAAGTGGTTCCCGATGCGGCGATACCTACCTCTTAAATTAATTTTTTTTCCAATTATCTAACATAAACAACAACTTGTCAACATATTGTCCAAATCATGAATTTCATTCAAACCTTGTACAGACATTATGCACCTTAAGTTTGTTTTGTCCAATTTATCATTGTTATATTCCGTTGGTAGTTTGTTTGCACCATTCTCTTCTATCGTTTTTATTGTTTCTCAGTTCGTGTTACATGATTTGCTTTTCCGTAAACAAATAAGTCAAGTTGCTCGGTGCCATCGAAACTACTGTAAGCACTTACTAATAATTGGAAAATATTGAGAAGTCGATTGAAAAACGTTCCCTGCCTATTCAGACATTGTTACAAAACATATCTTAAGATATTTCGAACAAAGTTTTAGTTGTGAAAGGCTGAAAGGTGGTGTCTAAGCTAGGCGATAATTACAATATCATTTTTCACTCAGGATTGAAGTGGAAAAATATACCTTTTACCGCTCGTCAGGGGACGCGGTGCTAAAATCTTTTGTTAAATGGTACCGACACCCCAAAAATATACACATTTCTTCATGTCGTTTATATTTGGTATTCAGGGGCTTTAGTGAATCGCTACGCCACTGGTTGAATATCCATGTTTTGAAGAAAAAATTATAAAAAAATTCATAGGCAAATCAATTACGATAATAAATCAATGAAACGAGGTAATAAGCTCTTGTTTTTATTCCCTTTTTTATACAAGAAACCAAACCCTTTCCTGATATTAATTTATATCCAAAATTATTTATCACCAGCGCTCGAGAATGTTTTCAAATATGTCGCGTTTTTAATACAAATATCAATCGTAATACATTATCTAGATTAGAACATTATACATCGTTATTCATTCACGATGTATGAAAATATCGTAGAAATTTATTTGTGATACGACCGCAGGTATTATAACGATTTACTCGCATTTTAAATAAACGGCTAATTCCGATACATGCTCCAGGTAATTAATGTTCCCCAAGCTTGTTTATTTACACAAAAGTGCCAATTTTCTTCAATAAATGTATGATTTTTATTGTTTCGGTTTTATTAAGTGCCCTTTATTGTGTAGTCCGCCTTTTCGGTTATGTTGGGCCGTAAAGTGAGACTATACAGTAATTAAGATTGATCTTAATAATTCTTAAATACATGCGACTCCTGACTAACGGTTTTTAGGTGGTCTCAAATGACCGTTGGATAGGCTACTTTGTTTTCTTAATGTGACTTTAAACGTAGGTAATTGTTAATACCAATAAGAGGTTCTGAACATGTCAGTTTTTTATGTTGTTTTAGTAATGTGACCTTTATAATATACATTTAAAGTCCTGAAATGGATTTTTTACACGCGGTAGGTGTACTGAACGTAGGTGACCTGTGAAAATCAAGTTTACCTTCAAGGGTTTATGAATCTAGGCAAAAGAAGGTACCCAATTTAAATTATAAAATGTTAAGAACAATTGAAATTGAATAATATATTAAGCAGGTAGCTAAAGCTAAGTAATAAATTGCACAAAAACATTTAAAATTGAACAATTTGACTTTTTTATAAATTATGTATGTCAACCACGCGTGATATTAGGTAGACACCTATAAGCATCGAAATTATTATTTTATTTTTTGTGAGTACCGCACAATAGTCCCAACTGCTCCCAGCCGCCTGAACCTTGAGAATAAGGCATCCTCAATTATTACATAGTGTTTTTATTCCAGTTGAATGATTTCGGTTTGTATCTGGTGTCAGTATATTTTCGATTTCCGATCTCCCTATTTTTTGTATCCAGCTTTTAATTTGAGATATAAATGTTTTCGTGTTTTTTTAATGAGAGTGTGATTTTTTTAAGAGTTTAACACAGTAGGTACCTGGCTAATCAGATCTAATCACCAAACGCGGCTAAAGCCATTTCAAGCAACGTTTTGATTTTGAATGGTGGTTTCCATCAGACTGACAGTGTCTTCCACTCTGGAACGTGTCGCATATAAATATTATTATTTTTCATCAGTACCTAGTGTATATATCACTCTGAAATGTGTCGCAAATATAAGTAGGTACCTACTATGTATAATATTACAGAAATAAATTAAAAAGAGAATAAATTATTTAAATAAAAATATACGCGTGAATGCCGGGATTTGAACCCGCTACCTCGGGATTCGTAAACAAGGGTCCTAACCACTCAACCACGGAGGCCGTCAAATATTACTTTAACACCACATTGTTTATAATAATCTGAAGATGATTTTTTTTGTGATGTTAAATTTACAGCTGCTCGAAAATGATAGGAATATTCCAGCTTCAAAAAAGATTATTGTTGGGAACGCGGAAATACTGGTGGCTAATGGGGACGACCATAGATGCGTAGAGAGAGCATGGTTATGTTATTAGGGTTCTATAATTCCACTACAGAAGTAATTTCAGGCAAAGTTTCAATTTTTTATGGTTGGTCTTTCATGAAATTAAACCTGCATCTAATTATGTTAAACCCTCGTCAGCAGGTAGATACACGAAAATCATATGAAAAACCTCAAATTCCGATGTATTTGTATACACCGATAGTTTCGAAAATTGAACAATTAACATTTTTCGAACTAGTTTGGAACACCTGCTCGTAGTCCCTAAATGCCTAAAGGTACACAGTGACGTTTATCAATTCCGTTTAACCTTAGACTCGTGATTCAAATCGATAATGTTATTTTTTATGTTTTTTTGGTTTCATTCTTCATCTTCCAAAAACAAAATAATTATTAAAATACTTTTTTTTTATCCATCCAGTACACCACTTCACAAGCAAGGGTCTTTAAGATGATTTACCTGTAGTTTGATTACTTACGAGAAATAAGTCACCGTAATCATTATATTATAAATAAATAAATACATGTAGAATTACGAAAGATTTTTAAAATATTTATATTGAGGGATCAGTAGGATTTATCGGTCGAGTTTGGATTTCATCAGAGCCGAACCCTCTGATATGAAAATATCTGGAGTCGGTGAAATATTTTCCCATTATGTTTCTGGTGGATTGACGTATTGTTCTTGTATTGTTTTGTATTTATTATACTTATATAGTGCACTTACATTGCGTGAATTTACTAGATATTCATTTGTGGAAAAGTGTGTGGAAGGGTTTAGTCTTTCATTTGGGAAAGATTTAACCCGGACATAAAATCTGGAGCACCGTTAATATAGCATCACCTACGTATTCATGAATCCACACATCACATTTCAGTGGAGATCAAATTTCTACGATTTACATTAACTCAAGTCTCCATATCCATCGTCAACTAACTCGTAAAAATATTACTAATCTAATTTCCCAACTTACCTTCACTTTTTAATAACACAATAACTCGTAAGTACACAAAAACATTAATTTATTATGCTCAAAATTGAATATTGAAGGGGAAAAATTCGAACAAAACTTTAGATAAGTTTTATTTATGAATCAAACGTTTAGATCCCTAGAGATCTTCTAGAATTGCAAAGAGCGAGGGTAGATACGTTTTAAAAAGCCTTGCTTATAAATAAATAATTGACGTTTTTTCTTAGCTCGTGGGTACCTACTCTAAGACAATACGTCGGACTTGACATCGCGAGGGGGAAAATCTACCGTCGAGGGTTTTTCCTTACAGTTTCGTTTCTACCCCACAGTTATTGGATTATTAGAGTTGTTCATAATCGACATATTAATTTCAAGATGATTTGTTAGAATTCACCGGAGATAATTGGCTCAATACTTTATAAGTCATGATAATGAAAGCATTCGAATAGCCCGCTTGGAAATAACTATTTATTATAGTAAAGAGTTTTAGGAGTTTATATTTTGTGGTTTTAGATTTAGAAAGCCAAAAAGGATGTCGTCACTTTTAAGAGACCATGAAAAGAAACTCGTTTTTTATACATTAAAAAGCATAATATAAAAGTATCTTAAAAATCACAAAGCTTTTCAAACCGTAACTTTTTGTTAACAAATTTTATGTTTAAAATTATGTTAATTTTTTTTTATTTTCTTCAAGCTCATTTCCAATATGTTTTTAAAGGCCCTCAGGCCTCGAGTATATTCTCTCATAAAGTCACAAATTTTTTACTTTGCATTAAAATCCAAATAAAGGGAATATTTCTTTAAATTGAAAATAAATTTTCTTTTAAAGGTGATGAAATGTGCTTTCAAACCTTATTATTAGAAATAAAGACATAGTTTTTGAAATCTCAAAATCACGAAGGCAAGCCAAAAATATTTTTTAAAATGGCTAACTTAACTGTAATTAAAATTACTGACAATAAAAAAAAATAACAACGCACACCTGTATCATAAGACAAATGTATTATAAACGTTATTGTTACCTAACTTATTATCTTTTCATAAAAAAAATAATTAATTAAAAATTCACAACGTTATATTATTTCTCAAATTGCCATCAGAAACTTTTCAAACATTTTCATTTTTCTGTGGTTAACTACTATTATCAAATACAAAGATTAGTGTTTTATTTTATTTTATTTTTTTATTTTTTATTTATTTTTTTAATTTTTTTATTTTAAAAATTCAATAATATTATTATTTTATGTATAAAAACAGTTTATTATAAACGAGTTCTGATTCGTAATTATTATTATGTGTTACAGCTGTTTCGCCCTCTAAAGGCATTATCAAACTGTTAGAGGGACCTTTAGAGGGCGAAACAGCTGTAACACATAATAATAATTACGAAGCAGAACTCGTTTATAATAAACTGTTTTTATACATAAAATAATAATATTATTGAATTTATAAAATAAACAAAAATTAAAATGGAGTTCTACAAAATAAACTTAATAACAATAAATAAATTAGTGTTTTATCTTTCTAACACCATTCAGATCATATTTCTCACCATGTAAGTAAGGGAGATAAAACGATTTCTGTGGGACCTATACGAGCTGTTTCTGCTGAAGGGTTAAGATACATTATGATATTAATTAAATGTTGTGCTAATATATACATGAAATATTGATAGGAACGTTATTTAAAAATAATAAATAATGGTAAATAAATTTTAAAAAAGCCACATAAACCATGTTTCAAAAATTAACAAATCGATTACGCCCATCACTAAGCGGTATTAGGCCAAAGTCGTGTAAAATATGAAATGCCGCAACAAGCGAACTTCAGGGACATTTTTATTGAATCTCGGCTTCGTGTGACGGCCCAGTACGTCAAATAGTGGGTTGCGCCCCTGCACGAATGCGACCAAAGGCATTAAACATACGAGAGCATTACTCTCGGAACGTATCCCAATTGGTTCATTCTATATAAAATATGTAATTACAGGCGGTAATTCGCCCGAATAATTAAACTCTATTAGTATGGCGACAAAATAATGAATTCTTTAGTTTTCTTTTATCGAAATCTTAATGCGAGTAGCTACCTGCCTATACAACATAATCTGGGCTGATCACGAACCCTTTCAAAAGTGGAATAATTGCTCAAGAATTGCAGATCGGAAAGGGTATAAGCTAAACTAAGAACAGTAACAGAATTTTAATAAACGATATTATTTCTCGTTGTTTGTTTTTGGGGTGTTATGCCGTGTTGCTAAAGAAGGAGGTAGCGCAACACGGCATAACACCCCAAAAATAAACAACGAAAATGCTTTTGGCCGTGAAAATCTAAAAAGGTATTATTTCTAATCGTTGAGGACAATATGATAGCAGGATTCTTCCCGAACTAAATGGAATCTACGTAGGTAGCGTCTTGAATACATATATCCATTTTTTATTTTAATGTGTGACATTAAAATAAAAATGGATAGTAATAGTAGTAAAAATTATACATTTATATACATTATTTAAGAAATGTGTTGACTGCCCAACTAGGAAGATTCTTGTTTTAGGACAGTCAAATTAGGACGAGTATTAACATATATGGAATATGGTCTGTAAATAATATAAAAAATAAAATAAAAGATTAAAACGTAGTAACTGTTCTTTGTTTAGCATAGTTTTTTTTAGATAATATTAATTACTTAGGTAGGTACTTAATAACATATGATTAAAACATATAGGTTATTTGTGGAAGCATTGCAAATCATAGTCCTACACACATGGGTTATATAAAATAAGAAAAAAAGAGAAGAGAAAGAATTTAAAAAATAATAATAATAATAATAAATTAAATAACCAATTAATACAAAAAAGATAACCGTGGTTTGCTTAGCATAGTTATTTAAATTATCATAAAAGTAATATATAAGTATACTGAAAAGTAAATGATTAAAACATAAAGGTATCTGGTGTTTGCATTTCAAATTATAATCCTACGTACACATTTTGTATAAATGAGAACTAGAAAGAGAACAGAAACAATAAAATAAATCAAACAATTTATACATAATTATTACTGTTGTTTGATTAGTCTAGTATTAAAATAATATTATAATAATACGTAAATGTACTTTTAACTGGTGTTTGCATTGCATAAGCCTACTTACATATTTTGTATAAGTTTGAATAACAAAGAGAAGAAATAGAATAAAATAAAATATCCATTTAAACATAAGATTAACTGCTGCTTGTTTAGCATTCTAATTTAAAAGTAATAGGTAGGTACATATATATACACATAATGATAATGTGTAGGTACATATTATATATACGTAATGATAAAGATTAGAACAAATGGGAATTATATTTGGGAATAAAATGCAAATATTGTACACATTTAATTACTATTAACAAAAACTTCTCTTATAATTACGGTCGTTACCCTCACAGAAACCGATAGAGCAACGTAGCGCGTAGGCGACTGAATCAGTGTAGGATTTGTAAGGTGATTCATTCATAACAATCCCTACCGTGTTTCAGTTATATAGGAATCCTTATTATGTCTAATTTAGTAATCTTTATTAAAGCCAGTCTATAATTATTTTGAATTATGTATTTCATAAATCTCACGTACCTACATAATGGGAAATATTGCTAAACATAAGAAGCCATATTTGAGTAATAATGTATCTTCCAATATCAATAAAATAGATTTTATTAAGGAGATTGAAAGATACAACAAAAATCAAGGCGTTTTCGGTCACTTCTTTTACTCTAATAGAATAGACATTAGTCCGTTGTCAAAACTAAAATATTAGGTATAGGTACCTAATCTTGTATGTATGAATGTGATTGAACCAAGCAATGTGACCTAGTTGTTTGGCGGTCCATCCTCTCTGCCTACCCCTGCGGTGAAACTATCTGATGGTATTTTGGTATGTTGGGTTGGGTAACTCAACCAGTAGGTATAGGCTTGTAAGTAAATGTGACAGTGAATGAATGTCACTGAAGCAAGGAGCAGGCAGTTAATGACGAAATATTTATTGCTAGTTTTAATTACATGTCTACATCGTCTACACGTACTGTCACTGTACTATTAAAGATCCCACAATGGGTATTTAACCTTTCGGAAATAAAATGCAAGATTTTTTTTTTTTTTATATAGTAGTAAAAAATTATACATTTATATACATTATTTAAGAAATGTGTTGACTGCCCAACTAGGAAGATTCTTGTTTTAGGACAGTCAAATTAGGACGAGTATTAACATATATGGAACATGGTCTGTAAATAATATAAAAACATAAAATAAAAGATTAAAACGTAGTAACTGTTCTTTGTTTAGCATAGTGCGCGGGTTTTATTGACTTGAAAAATAAATATTTTCAATGTAGAAACTAGATTTTGTAAGTAAAAAAAAACGCGGTCCATCCTCTCTGCTTACCCTTCTATAATTACGTTCGTCACCCTCACAGAAACAGAGAGCAACAGAGCGCGAAGGCGACTGAAACGCGGTAGTGTTTGGAAGGTGATTTATGCATTCCAATCCCTAACGCGTTTCAGTCGCTCTATCGACTGAAACGCGTAAGGGTTTGGGAATACGCGACCCGGCCTGCCATTCAGTTGGTGGGCAGATGCAACCACCGCCAAGACCCGGACAAACCTCATCCTATGAAACTGGGCACAAATAGTATAAAAATTGATATATTTATCCAATATACTATCTAGGTTGCATTAAGTTCGGAAAGAATCTTGCAATCATGCACACAGTCAGAAGCCAATAAAAATATGTGGTAAAAAAATGAATTCACAGGTAGTGAATATTTTTATTATTTGGTAGTTCTAATGATGTATGATACAGTTATATATGACGGAAGGGAATAGGGTCGAATTAGCTCAGTGGTTAGAGTAAAGCCCCGGCAAGGCTAACCTGGGTTCAATTCCTAGATGCGATGTTATCTTTTTCTGTTTCAAATTTTGGTTTGAGAGTCGCTTATATTATTTTCAATGATTATCACAATTTGATGTTTTATTCATTAAATTATTCCATAAATAAAAGATATTATTTCTAATATTCCGATGGTTAATTGAAATAAATTGTCTTAAAATGAAGGTCTAGGTTAGGTCTCCCTCAACCAGTCTTCGCGGTCTGGCCCGCAACGCAGTAGATGGGCAAACGCAATCGCCACCAAGACTTAGACAATCCTCACCCCACGAACCCGGGCATCCCTGCTAAGTCACCAAACGTAGCGAACCACTTGGAGTGACCTACGGCAAGAGTGTTGGTTACCCAATTAATGGTTCCCGGAGTGGCGGTATCCATAATCGCCTCCCAAATGTCAAACATTAAAGTCAAAATTTAGTTAGAAAAAAAAAACATTTACGAAAAATATAAAAAAAATATTTGTTGAGACACGATTCTAAATGACACAATATCTCTTCTGATTCAGATTAAATTTTCACATAAAATCTCATTGGTATTTTCTCAAGTACATAGCTATCCAATGCCATTTCTTACTCAGATAATATCCTATCCAATTTCTAGAGGTATGTGTTTTATAGACGTTCTTTGGAAAATAATATCATTGTTCGACGTTATCGTATGCAATTCAGATCGATGGAAACGTTGTTAAATTAGATTGTTTTATTAGATTTGCATTCTGATTAAATTTTATTATTATTCTTGCCACTGGATCTTGACAAGCGGGTACATAACATTGTTTTACGATAAGTAAGATATTAAAAAAATGCAACCGGTAATCTTTGAGATCGACAAAAAGTTTCTACTATCTCAATATGTTGTAAAAATACCTCAGACGTTTACTACGTAATTAAGAATTGCGTCGTAATATGAATAGATTCGTATGATGAAATTTCATTGAACTATTTCTCGTAATACTGTGGATGATGAATGATTGGGGTAATTTTAGTACTGTCAACATCAAATTTAGACTCTACATCCTTCATAGATGCTTCGAGGAATTGGCATCATTCATCATTGATCATTTTCGGCACTGGTGCATAATCGGGAAACACTGAAAACACTCACTCAGTCATTATACACGGTTGAATTTATTTGTCACAGCATACACTTCGTTGAACAGCTCGGCTTTGGAATGATTTGCCTTTGTGTTTCCTCCCTCCTACAATATGGGTCTCATCATAACCCATGTTCACTCCTTCCTCTCCTCGAACATACTCTCCACACGGAATCCCCAAATATGACATATAGACCTTGAAACAAATTATTTTCCTCAAGACCTTCTGTGTGGAGTTAATCTTAAAAAAATATTTTGTAATAATGTCGGGAATGTTCACTAATTTTTTGCTTGCAATTTTAACGAAACAAGAAGAAAACATCAGACTCAAAATATTAGTATTTAAAAAATAAAAACGATTAATATGTGTAGGAACCTAGATTCCAAAGTCAGGTTTGTGAATTTATTTGCCTCCCTAATAATACTTTAGGGAGGAAATTAAATTCACAAACCTGCCTTATTCCACAAATACGTTTTTCCAAAAATATAATATGTTTTCTGTAGTGTACAATATCTATGCTACAGAAAACATACGAGTATTATATTTTTGGAATAACTTAATGAATAAAACCGCAAATTGTAATTTAATCATTGAAGACAAAAAAATAGCGACTCTTAAACGATAGGAAAAAGGATATTGTCGCATAATAAACAAAAACAAAACAAAAACAAAACAAAGCATCTAGGAAATGAATCCAGGACCTTAGCCTTGCCGGGGCCCTGCTACAGCTATTACGACCCTTTCCCCTTCAGCCATATTTAACCGTATCGTGCTTCGACTAAGAACTACCTCATTTTCTTGCATATTTTCATTAGCTGCTATCTTTAAGCTTGATTGAAAGATTCTGCTCAAACTCATTGCAATCTAGATAGTATTTTTATTTTAACTATTGACTTTGAATTTTGTTTTGGAATAACTTTATGAGTAAAACCTCAAATTGTAAATTGTAATATTTAATCGATTGAAGACAATATTAGCGACTCTCAAATGAAAATTTGAAACCGAAAAAATCAAAACTTACGTTCGCACCCAGGAATTCCTAGATGCGACCAATTTTTTTTTCTGATTTTTATGTTTCAAATTTTTGTTAAATCGCTAACACTGTCTTCAACGATTAGATATATTATACTGTGTAGAATTTATTTATTTATTTTAATTTCATGGAATATTATTGGTTACAGATTTTTTTTTTGGCTACCCCACTAGGCTAATGCCCGTTTAATGGTAGTCGATATAATAAGTGTTTCGTAAATATTATTTTCTTAGGCATTGTAGTCGTTAGTAGATGTTCTTCCCTTCTGCAACAATGGTGAATTCCGTTTGAGGAGGACTTTAGATGTTATTGCCCTCGTATGGCCGTGCGAGATGCTGCGCCTCTCGAGTTACATGTTACGGTCCATTGTTCTGTTCTGGACGATAATGTGGCACGGACGTCTGTTTATCAGGCTCCAAGTCAGGCAAGTCGACGAATTAATAGCATATGTATATATATATATATATATATTTTTTTTTACATTAACTCCACAAAGGAGGCCCTGAGGAAAATAATTTCCCTCAAGGCCTATGTCATCTTTGAGGATGCTGTGTGGAGGGTCTTTTTGAGGAAAGGAAGGAGTTAACATGGGTCTTGAAGAGACTCATGTTGTAGGAGGGAGGAAACACAGAGGCCGGTAAATCGTTCCACAGCCGAGCTGTTGAACTCAAGAACGAATAGTAAAAACGACCCGTTCTCATGTGACTAATATCAACCGTGTACAAATGTTGGGCGCGTGTTTGGCGTGTTTCCCGACTATGCACCGGTGCCGAGGGGATCAATGACGCTAGTTCCTCGGAGCATCTTCCATTGTAATACCGGTCGAACAAGGACAGCATTCCCACCTGACGCTTGTGCTCTAAAGATTGCAATCCGTCTGTTAAGATGGGAGAATCTATCAAACGGACCACCCGTTTGGGTTTTTTTTAGGTATTTTGGAGCTCCAGACCAGAGGTGGCTTCAAATTCAACTGTGGGGCGCACTTGCGAGTTTTACAGGGTTAGCAGTTGTGTACTATTAAAGTATCTGCGGGCCCTGTACAGTACGCCCAGTTTCTGAGAGGCTAACTTAACTCTGGTTTCGATGGAGCCCCCATACCTAATCTGGTCACTTAGAGTTACACCAAGCATATCAATGGAGGTCCTGTTCAGAAGAATGCTTCCGTTGAAGGAGACTAGATTATCATTTCGATCCCTTTTAGACGTTATCAAACATGATTGGTTCTTTGAAACATTAAATTCGACGAGGTTATTCTAACCCCAAGAGAAAACACTCTCGAGGTAACCGTTCATTCTTTGCTTCAAAGCCCTCCGAGCTATTGGGGTTTGTGTGCTCTTTGGAGGCTTGTCAAACAAAAAGCTATCATGGACTGTACTGTCATCCGCGTAACAATGAATCGGTGCACATGACAAGAGGTCGTTGATGTGCAACAGAAACAAAGTCGGAGACAGAACCGATCCCTGTGGGACGCCAGCATTTATCGAATGCGAGGAAGAGGTAAAACCGTCAGCAACCGCCTGAATCGACCTCCCCCTCAAAAAGTCGGCAATCCACGCACACAAGGATGTGGGAAGTCCGTAAGAACGGAGTTTGTTGACAAGCGCTCGATGCCAAACCCGGTCAAAGGCCTTGGAAATGTCCAGTGAAACCATTTGGATCTCACCAAAACATTTCAGGCACCGTCCCCAAACATGCATCACATACGCGAGATACTGCCGGAATCCGTATTGACGGTCGTTAATAATTTTGTTCTTCTCGTTTGTCATTGATCACACGTTCCATCACTTTTGACAGAACAGATGTGATCGCTATGGGGCGGTAGTTGGCTGGGTTGGAGCGGTCACCCTTCTTTGGAATGGGGTGAATGATCGCTTTTTTCCAACCAGAGGGCACAGAGCCAGATTTCAGGGACATTTTGAAAAGCTTCGTCAAAATTGGAGCTATTTCTACAGCGCATTTCTGCAACATCAAGCCCTGGTAAGACTTGGAGTACATAAATAGTAGCAAAAATCAGTAGCTTTTCTTTTGTTCTAGGTACACTGAGAAAAATATTGAACATCGAATCAGTGCTAGCCGCATACTATGGTTATGTATATTCAATAATAAAATATGGTATTATCTTTTGGGGAAACTCAGTAAACGCCAAAGATGTTTTTATCATCCAAAAAAGATGCATGAGAAAAATTGCAAACTCTGCTCGTCTGGATTCATGTAGACCTGTGTTTAAAAATCTGAAAATTCTGACAGTCACAGACATATATATAATGGAATTATGCATGCTAGTGCGATCATCTACAGTCAAGTTTCCACAAAAAAACTCCACACACAAATACGCTAAAAGGTTCACAGAAAACTTATTAATGCCAAAAGTAAACAAAACAATATTCCAAAAAGGACCATATTACATGGCTGTTAAAGTATACAACAATCTTCCACATAACATCAAACAAATTCAAGACACACACAAATTTAAGTCATCACTAAAAACATTTCTTCTAAACGAATGTCACTAGACTCTTAATGAATACCTGATGTAAATCAACTCTATTTAGTTTTTTTTTTTTAATTTTCTCAAATAATGCAACTTGTAATTGTTTGGTTTATCAAATGTCTTATAACATATGTCATTTTACCTATCTTTGTATTTTATTTGTATTTTTATATGTGGTTAGCTGGAAGAAATGGAGGGTACCCATAAGCTACACCCTTTGTATTTCATATGTACAATAAATATTTTTTGATTGAGTACATCCCGATGCCGGATCCTCAGCTTTTTCATACGAAAACTGCAATGAGGAACCGACGGCGGGGTAGCACCTTGATCATCGAGGGTCGAGTTTTCCGCGAACATTTTGCCTAATAAGTTAGCCTTTTCGGCGGCGGTATTTGCTTGAGAGCCATCAGGCCTGGTAAGAGGTGGCAGATTGGATTTGCAAAAATTGCGACCTATTGAGCCCGCAAGCGACCAGAACGCTCTGCTGCCCTGCGGGCAGGCAGCCAGCTTATTGCTGATCTGCAGGTCGTGCTCGAATTTTGACATGTTAATGATCCTCCTGCATTCCTTTGCCATTTTGTTATATACTATTCTGTTTTCAGACGTTCGAGATGTGTTGTAGGCCCGGTAATCCGCCTTTTTTCGTCGCACTGCTTCGGAGCATTGTCAACTGAACCACGGCTTTGAGCCCACACCAGTTTCTTTAACAGTGGATTGGATGAAGCCATCCATCGCGGATTTGATGACTTCACCAATTTCCTGGGCACATCTTGAGGGATCCGAAGTCTGAAAACAGACAGCTGACCACGGGAAGGCATTGAAATGAGCCCGCAGACCAAACCAATCTGCTGATCTATAGTGCCACACTTTTCTGTTCAGCCGCTCGTTTGGCGGTCTGAAGGATACGGGGATTGATGTTGTCACCAGGCAGTGGTCGGACGATCCTAGAGGCGCTGTGACTTCAATCTTGTAGCCATGTGGCACAGTGGTTAGAAACAGATCTAACAGATTGGAGCGGTGAGTCTGGACATCAGGAACCCTTGTAGGCTCCTGAACCATTAGCTCCAGTCCGTAGCAGAGGGCAAAGGATTCGGCCTCTCGTCCAGCCGAGTCCGTTGGTCCTAAGAACTTTAACCAAGGTTCGTTATGAACATTGAAGTCCCCCAGGACCACAAACTCTGCTGTAGGGAAGCGGGGCAAGAGGTCATCAACAGTATTGCTTAGACGTTTGAAGAGTTCGGATGTATCTGAAACGCTAATGTTCGGTGAGCGGTATAAACACGCGTAAAATCTTACCGTACTGGCAAGATTGACGCGCACCCACATTACGTCGAATTTGGAGTTCTCCAGTTTCAACAGTCGCACACAGTTGACGTCAGCTCGGCTGAAGAGACATACACCTCCTTTGGGTCTGAATTTGCCCATGAGGGTGAAACCTGGGCAATTCAGATAGGAGGCGTCTGTAGGCTCAGCTATCTGCGTTTCGGAAAGGAAGAGAAGGTTGGGACGTTGGGAAACAAGGTGGTGGTGGACTAAATTTAGGTTTTTGTGCAGACCGCGAATGTTGGTGAAGTTCACCAACATATGACCTAAGTTTTGAAGTATCCTAATACTTCAAAACTTAGGTCGGCACTTATGGTTTACAAAGAGACACTATGATAAGGTTTCTCATGCTGGATTTTTATTTACGCAACAGTTGTCAAATCTACCATAGAACAGCACCCTAATAAAATTTTGTTTTTAAACATTTTCACTGTTGTTTCAATGCTATTTCTACATTGTTAAAAATGAAGAAATAATCCATAAATTAATAATAAAATTTGAATCACTTACTGAAGTGTACCTAACCAACTTACACATCGTATGGATTAACATCTTATTTAAGACTAATTTATTTAACCCCGTTTTCTAGGGATATTCTTTACTTATCACACAATATCCTAATTTATTTTGTGCATATTAGATTTTTTAAATTTTTTATTATTATAATTTTTTTCATTAATTCCACAAATGAGGCCCCTTAGGAAAGCAAATTTCCTCAGGGCCTACGTCATCTTTGGAGATGCTGGTGGGGGGTCTGTTATGGGAAAGAATGGAGTGAACCTGGGGTCTTGAAGAGACCCATGTTGTAGGAGGGAAAAAACACAGCAGGCGGCTAATCATTATGTACAGATTCGAGAGTATTTTTCAGATATTTTGGGGCTCCAGACTAGGCTGCCAAATTCAACCATGGCGCGCACTTGCAATTTGTACAGGGTTGGCAGTTGTGAACAATTATACACGATATGCGGATGGATAATTCGAATGACTGTTCCAAATGAGTCTATAAAAGTTAATCTCTTGACACACTTAATTTTATCTGAAATGTAAATGAATGCTCAATGGAACTTAGCATTTTACCTGGCCACTAACTAAACAAGCATGTCCAGTATTCCTATTTTATGAAAAATTCAACCTGAGCTGACCAGTGACCATACTCTGCGTGGATGCATGCGAGTAGTACCTACCAAGTACTCCGTAACCAGTACCGAGTACAGACTGCACAGTATAAGTAATATTAATGGCTCGCCATGACAAATGCGATAAGCGAGCTAACAAGACGTCCGTCTAATGAGCAAAAACGATATCACAATACATTCACAAACCTTAAAGGTGGACAAGAGGACTTTAATAGTATTTGAAAAGGTACGCAAATATGGAAAGCAACACGTCAATGCATATTAAATTTAAAATGTAGGTCTTAGGTTTATAATAGTGGCCAATCATTGATCTTATATTCGTGCATTTTATTTACTTATTAATTTATTATCCATGCCCTTATGAGCTTTTATGTGATTTTAATTTTACAGTATTTACTTCATAATTTTTTTTATATATTATTAGCTCCACACAGGAGGCCCTGAGGAAAAAAATCCCCCCCAGGGCCTATGTCATCTTTAGGTATGTTGTGTGGAGGGTATTTTTGGGGAAGGTAAGGAGCGGAAGTTCTGGGAAGAAAAAAGGATTGAGGGGCGTTTAGGAATCTGGGGGTCAGTGTGTCCAGGAGTGACGGAATTATGTATAAGTAAGTGTTCAAGGGAAATATGTTATAAAACGGTAGAAATTCAGAATGCGGGGGCTTAACAGCCGATCTTCGATGAGAGCTTGGATGTGGATAATTGGCATCAAAGTACGAACATTTTGGATGGAAAAAGGCACTTATAAAACTAAAATTTAAAAAAAAATTGCACCCTCGTCCCTGCCTGCTGAAAGGTGGCTTTGTTTTCACAATAGCGTGGAAAATATCTTATTAGTCATATGGACCGACTGGCGATATTAAAATATCTTTAATCGAATCTCAACTCACATCGCATACAATCCTCGTGACGACGATTGATTAGATCTGCCACTGTTTGGTTTAATAGTATGTGATACGAGCACTTACTGCGCATACCAGCTTATAGTACATGGTGTGCCGGAGACTTCAATTAAAAGCGATCGGTAAAGCTAATTGCAATGCTTCAAAATATTATTCTAGCTTCTGTTCTATCATTGTGTTCCCGTGCTATATTCGGGTCACATGGTGTCGGTTATGACGTGTGCCGAAGATAGCTGAAGAGGGACGGGAAAGTCATTTTTATTGCAAGAACTCCTCAGGCAAAGCTAGCTTCCAACTTTTAAGGACGTGTGTCTTCTTAAACCATATTTATATGTTAACGAAATAGCAATAAACATTCACTGAGAACTTTAACGAAATAAGTCTTTCAGTCAAATCAGGAAAGTACTGAGATACTGGCCAGTACTAATAAATACAATATCTCTGTAGTGTAGAGTGTAGAAGATTTCAGAGAGATTTCACAGGAATTATGCATCAGGATTTTGCAGTAGCAGGTAAAAAATCTCACATTTTTAAATTATTCAGAATAACGACCGCATTGCATCAGTGGTGTTCAATTACTTAGGCCGAGGGTTTTACTTAGATCCATTTATCTTTCTCCTTGATTGCCTACTTTAATGATATAAAATTTTCTTACACTTATTCGCGGGAGAGAGGGAAGGCGGGGAAGGTGGAAGGGAAACGCGGATGGAGAATGGGATGCGGGAGGGGAACTGGTAAATGGGAAATCACACGTACGGTGACGAAGGAGTGAGGACGAGGGAGGTAGCGGTAGGGGATAACAAGGGGGTAAATTCGGAAGATCCATTTTTCTCGGACAGCTATATGAGGAATGTCCACACGTCGGAAAAATGCAATACTGCGAGTCCAAAACACTTCAAAAACACTATTAAAACATTTATAAACACGTTTTTTCTTTGAGTGGCAATGTAACGCATGCCGGATACTCGCTACGCTAGTTATTAATATTTGTAGTCCTGCGTTTGTGTCTAGCTGAAAAATAGTTGTCGATGCGATCTGTTTTGGAACGGTGTATTAGAATCTAACAGAACAATCTACATCATTACACGCCTGATGAGAAACCTAATAAATCATAAAAAAATATTATAGTAGAAATAGATATTTTGAATCAAGAATAATTACTGCAACCTTTTAAAGTAAGGTAATCCAATGATATTCTATATTTCCATCTTCGAATCCTCCTTATATTTATTTCAGGAGGTCTAGAGATGAAAACCTATATCAATACGATATTGACTAAATCCGTTATCTTTTTAGTTATCAGTATTTGAAATCACGGTCAACAATTGGTAAGAGATATTCAGACTGACGATTGATAAATTCTAGCCCGCCCTCCATAGCATCAGATTAGTTGAGATTATACAAAATGATTGGCTTATTAATGAACAGAGTTCAACTAAAGAAGCTCCTAGAATTGAAAGAAGTTGTGTACGCCATCCATAAACTTAAATAATTCAACTTTGACGCGACCAATTTAATTCGTGCGATCTTTGAGAAACTAAAGTGGATGATATATGACGACAGACCTCATTAACTAATTAACTCCCGATTAGTGTCAAAAAGTAAATGCGGACTGCCAATGCATATTTAGGTTAGTATTTCAATTCAACATTGCCAATTTATTAATATTTTTACGAAATTGTTCGACGTTTGACACGTCGCGCATCGCGTTGCGTCGCATTCATAGAAAATATCTTCAGTGTTGCATCGTATACCGATTTCTTATTTATTCCTTGTCAATATCGGTTCGGCTGCCAACGGTGAAAGCGTGGTCGGGGCATCGATATAAAATCATTGGAGGTTATGCCTATCGATCCGACCTTGTAAAGATATTGATTTTATTAGAGCTCCAGGGGTTCCTGCGTGGTCGATCGATAAGGGTTGATAGGATAACTGCATAAAAAGTGGATAATAAGGAGATAATACGCCAATATAGTAACGACAAATAATAGAGAAATTTTAATTGCTTTTAACATATTTTTAGCATCCTGTATCTCAAGCAGGAAATGGAGGTAAAATGCGTACCATATCAAGACTTTTATTGTAATAACATCACATATTATTATAATAATCCACATATTTGCGCAGAAGAGAACGAATTTGCGATTTGTCTCGTATTTATACTTGGGTGTAGTATATACATTTTTATGGATGACAATTATCACCATGTTAACCAATCTTACCAGAAAATGGATCTGTATTAGAAAACGATTATTTTTAATTTTCCACAATATCCTGGTTTGCGATATTTTTCGGCCTACAAAACTTCTAGTCCATTTAACAAAAAAAAAATAGCGTCCTCGGTCTCTTATTCGAGTAGAATACAACTTACGCGGATTTCGAACACCTTTCGTATTAACGTATTAATTGATGTGGTGGTGACGATTTAATACATCGATCTGATTCTGCTTTTTGACACCATAATGAAGGTGTTATTGGCGCCATGCTTCATCTTTCAAACCAAAACAATATTGAGTTTTGTTCCCTCGATGAACAAACGAGTTACGAGCAGCTTGAACTCCATCGCACGCTGTCAAGAAAGTGAAAACAAAAATACATCTGCAGAATTCAAACCTAAGAACATAAACTTCTTATAACCCTTTGTCTGTGGATGCCGCTGACCCCCTTGAATATAGGTATACGTAGCAATGCTTTTGCCACTATTGTATTGTAACCTCTCTTTCTGATGCATGGTTTGTTTGTGAGAAGGAGGGAGAGTTACAATAGGGCTCTCGATGGTGTGCTTATAGTTTACTGGGTTCATCATATCCACGCTTGTACATATGTAGGTACTTGAAACATCAACACTCGCTGTTTTCAGTCATTCTGTTTGACATTCCAACAAACCCGGCAGCTCGTATTGGAACGTTGGAATACTCATTACACATACAACAAGTACATAATATATGAATGCAAGCAATTCGTGAAACGTACGTCAGAGTCGAAGGCTCTTAAATACCAATTTTTTAACAAGCTTAAGAACGACACGAATATTAATGAAATTGTTTTTACGTATCTAATCACACTATTCAACGCAGGGAAGAAAGATAACTTTGGGCTTTAAAAAAAAATCATTTTGTTAAAAATATTTTTTCTACAAATTTCATTTTTGATACAGAGACCCTTCATCAATCCGCGACCAATATTTAGTAGACTTTTAGTCCGACCAATTTTATTAGTAACTATCTAATAATTGAAAATTAAGATAGTGGCGTAAACACAATAAGTTCAAAGATAAAGATGAAACAGATTATAATATGATATTAAACATTATGATATATACACTAACACAGCGTCTGAAAAAATGCTTATGGAAACATAATTGGGCATAATTTTTTTTAGAAAAACTGTGAATCACGTTATTGGTATTTGATTTCATTATGTAGAAACTATAAACTACAATGCATTTTTTAAATGGGTCTAAAGAGTTGTATTGGCTCCGATGAATTTAACAGCTTCAATCAAAGTACGCATAATTTTACCAGGAATCGCATAGAGATCTTTCTAAAACTCATTTACCAGTCCAAATAAAAAATAGACGTTTGAACTTTTGCTACGACCAGTCCGCTTCTCTTAAACAAGCTATGTTGTGCTTCACCGTGTATGGAAATATGAGAACCATTGTTGGTACATATTCAGGAACTTCAGTCGTTTTATGGAAAGAATGTTTGAAGCCACGTATATCTGGAATACTTGGTGTCTACATGGAGTTATTTGACACAGTAAAACCGTTAAAAGAAAATAAATGGAAACCATTATTATCTTTGCTACCCCGAATCACCCGATGACTGTGATGAAAATCAGAGGTAATTAAGTCAAAGATATAGGTTCCTATAGCTCATGAAGGAAACGATGATATTGCGAGCTGAAAGAAGTACTTGCTTTGGCCTGGAAATTCCAGGAAAACTGACTAATCACAAATCTGTTAAAGTGTCATGACGCCAGGGCTCACCATTCAAGACATTTTGGTGCTTAGATAAAAATAAAATTGTTTTTAAAAAAAGTCCCGGACTCAAATAAATAAAAATTAATGTAACAAATAATGTTCGTAGACCGTGCGGTGTAGGTTACATAGTCTTGTTTTGTTTCCTTGGTTATTTGGCTTTACGAATTGGGAGTATTTAGTCATAAACCTTAAGAAAATCTATAATTTAATGCGTAAATAACTTTATGTGTTGGTTTAAGAGCTTCACTTTTTAGATAAAGAAAGAAATAGTTTCCACTGCGGGGAAATAAAACAACGTTATTGGCCGAAAAAGAATACGGAGCTTTTAACGCTTGAATTAGAAAATTGTTTTCCGTGCTCATGGTAAAATCTTTATTGCCATCACACCAATTTAATAACAATGTCCTTACCTCAATCGGTCATTAAATTGTATAGAGCGAGTAGGTACTGGGGGAGTTGTCCGAAATGCTATATAAAATGCTCACGGTAAACATTGGATATAATTGGCAATAAATTACGCACACACACTCCCAGAGTTTACTGCCGGGCGCTTTCCGGTTGTCCGTCACGAGAGAAGCCTTTATGGAGGCTCGCTGAGACAAGTAGGCTTTGTCACATTACGGGCACCCTCATACATCCAATGGAAAGGGTTTTATTCTTGGTTGCGGTTTTTCTTGAAGTCATAAATAGCCTTTTTCCCTTGTCATGGGCAAGTTTCAAAAACTGATTATATTGACATTATAAAGCATGTCCTTAAAGCTCTCCTGAGATTTGATTTAAAAAAATATGATACTTAGTAATGTTGTACGAAAAAAAATCTTAATTTGGGAAGCAGAGTATTTTTTACTAAGCACAATACCTTGTATCCTTTTGTACGATGGTTTTGTTTGCCCAGAGGCTTTTCGAGCTGGCGTATTTGCGACTGCTCAGGCTTCCAAACAGGTCACATGAATCTTAAAGGAAAGGAGTGACATGCAATTTCGTCATCACACACGCTCTACGGACGTGCACGCCATCCCTTTCCGTCGCCATAACTCATATCGGACACCTCGCGAGTGGGAGGGGGACACCGGCAGGGGGTGGCTATCTTACCTCCACACAAAGGAGAAGGCCAAAGCGGGACAGGAACCATCGCAAACAGAGAGGTAAACAAATTGATACTCTCAATAACAGAGATAGGTATACCTATCTTCGATCTGTGGGAGAGGGAGGGAATGTGTCGGCTAGGTGAGATATTTTGAGGTCGCATAAGTCAGGGGGTGCCGGGAGGACTAGGGGGACGCAGAGGTGGAGAAGAAAGGAGGAAGGTAGGGGGTGGGCTGGGAAGAAGGGTGAGCGGACGTAATAGGCGTGATAATGTCAGGTGATAAGATTGGAGTGGTCGAGGGATATAATAACTTTAGCGTTCACATTTTTATTGTTCCTGCGGCTTTCACAAAATATGACAGGGAAAATTCGACTCCGGCTTAATGCACTGTCATAAAATACCGTTTCCCCCACAAAATCTTAATGGTTACACTTTTATTAGATCTAAAGATAAAAATGCGTCACAATTAAAAAGCGTTCAACGCAAACAGTGACACGAGATCGCCAAGAAAATAGATAAATAACTAAATCATTTTTCAAATTATTAAGTCTAATGATTATTGTAAATACGTTTAATTAATCCACAAAACGAATCCTTAAAATTACTGCAGTACAATGTTTAAAACAGTCATATTATATAATATTATATGTGAAGACGCAGCAGAAAAGCTCTTAACAGGCAAAAATTATAAACATGGACGTTTTGAATCAAAAGGAAATAGAAATCTTTTAAAAGATTTTTCATTGAAGCACTCTGGTTTTTCCTTTTTTACGAGGTGACCTGACTTTACCCGGTTTTGAATGGCGTGTATACCTGGAATTTGGAATTACGAATTGCCCACGGTCTGGTGAGCTTGCGAGGAGTATGGATTTGCTTCCGCGGACAGGCGTGCTGCTGAGAGACATTTTAGAAGCTTGTTCAAAGGAAGTTGAACTGTACCCTTTAGATACCAACCAATTATGAATTTTTCTTGATCCTTAAAACACAAAATTCACGGTTTACATCTCATTATTTGTCCTTTCATTGATACATAATATGGGGATAATCCTATCTAATCTCGGATATGTTTGTAGATTTTCACGTCTAAAAGCATTTTCGTTATTTGTTTTTGGGGTATTATGCCGTGTTGCGCTACCTCCTTCTTTAGCCAACGTTTCGGACAACGTTGCAGTGTCCATCATCAGGGCAAATCCGACAGTTGTGTGATATAATCTCTTCCAATTTTCTATAGTCCTTTTCGTGTAGGTACTCGTATCCTTCATGATCTCAACTATCTGCTACCAGTATGACCACGTATTCTCTTATTAGGTTATTAGGGAGTTTATAATCATCAACACTCTCAGGGGTGTTGATGATTGTAATGAACGTAGATTAGAGTACTATTTAACCCCTCAGGCCTCGGTCCTATTTTGACGGAACCTGTTAGCTTTCTGACTTGCCGTTTAAATTAATTACATACCAATGCCCCTAAACATCAATCCAGTTCATCGTGTGGTTCGAGAAAAAGTTACTTACCTCACTGTGCACTGCGTTGTGTAATATGTTGTTTGTAGTGCTAGCATTTATACTTATTATATTTATGAATTCTAAAAAATGATTAAAAATACTTTCCCTTCGTAAAGACTTCGACATCTAGTTTCGATGCGTGATTTCGGCATTGATTAACTTACGTTGAATTTGGTGACTCGGCAATCGGCTTACGGCAAACAGGGAATCTTCGTGGGTTTTGAACAAGTAGGCACTTAACCAAACAGCAACGAAATATCGCATGAATCAGGTCGCTGATAGCAGAAAGTTAATTCCTTAAGATATATTTAAATCCAACCCTAATTAAAAATGCGAAATGTTACATGACTTTTAAACATGTATCACCGAAAGCGGGCGTTGAAATGAAATCAGATGAACTTGGCAATAATCTAATAAAATTAAAATTAATTCTTAATTCGGTGCACACAATAGCCACATAATTCAAATTAATTGCTCATAACTCAAATTTATCTCCCCATAAAACGAAATTAAGCCACTCATGACCCGGGTACTTGCGACTCGGCCAAATAGTGGTAATAAGACAATCGCGTTAACACAGGACTTTATGTCCGATGGATATCTTCTGCGTGTACATTAATCAGTCGTGGTTTCTTTAATCTGCCCGCAGCTTATCCGCCGGAATACGACGGAACAAAGGAATGCTGAACAAAAGAAGGAAATTTAAAAAATCGACAATGGACTCTTCGGAGGTCCCCGAGACAGGGCAGCACAAAGAACTGGGCAATTATGCATACTACCATTTAAAAATAAATATTTTGTACCTGATGTAGAAAATCTAATTTGTTCCACGTGTTGTCAGTTTATAAAACAAACACAATAATATGCATAAACAGTTTAATTATGTATACACAAGTTTTACTACCGATAAATTTCCACGTCGCGCGACGCCAGAATGGAAGTCCTTTGCATGGATAACATTTTTAATAGCATTACATTACCGTCTCTGCTAGGTAGGTATACTTACTATGGCACTATTTTTGATGTTATCACAATATCACCGATGTTAGTAAGTAAAAACTTAGTATCTTTGTTTTCGTAAGTAAAAACGCATAGTAACTTTAAATTAAAACTACTGCCTTTATGTTTACGTTTAGAAACTTTCTGTGTTTTTGTATACCATCTTGAAATACATTCTCTTACCGCGCTGTCTTTCACTCTATAGCAGCGTCCCGCGGAAATCCGGGTTGCGTAAATAAATTGTAATAATTTCTATGTGGCGTCATATTAATTAAATAAAAATAAATCACTGTTTACACCACACATTTTTCCAAAATTATCAACATATTTTGGAAAAAAATAAAATTTTCATTTTATCCTGACAAAGAAACCATTGATTTCGAAACTTGATGATAATTTTGAATAAAAAAGTGTTTTACAAAGCGATTTGTAATAATTTCTTTAAATTGTATTAAATTTGTGCGTGTTATTTCGAATGTGTTAAATTAATATACACATCTTACGTAACGTTTCAGAGTATTAGATACTAGCAATATTGCAGTAGATAAGTCAAGTTTTTCACTATTCCGCGTAAGATTTACACCGCATTTAAAAGTAAGTAAGACGATTAACGTAGTATTGGTAATTCATTTGGGGTTTAAAGCAGCCTCTCGTCTACCGAAAAAATCCGGAGATCCTTTCGGTAAAATATCTATTTAGTTTGTTCAAAGTATCCTTGCAGTAGGTGTAGTAGATAAAAAGAAAACCTCGATCTACCATGCCATCAGGTTGTTTCTGGATCATGCTAGTTCAGCCCTGTAGTGCGACGGGGCGGGTCAAGACGTGGTAAAGTAGTAGATAGGCAGTGGCGTGCACAGAGTTTTTGATCAGGGTAGGCAGAAGGAAAACCGCGGAATTGATACAAATAAAAAAAATAAACCTACCACAGATAACTCCCTTCGTACAAGTTTTCGCTAAGTGTGCTTGCTGCTGGCTGCAGATGATGTAGGTTTGGATTATCTAAGATTATCTATTATTTCTGTTTTCTTTTCACTACTAGCATCTCCGTCTAGCAACAACTAAACCTTAATTACGCATGCTGTGAACATTTCTAATTGGAGTGTTAATATCAGCTAATATTCCAACGTAATAATATTAATGCAATAATTTGTTAACACTCTGTAAATGTTTCAAACAATAAATAAATAAGCCACATCAAATATCCAAATAATAATAACAAATAATCGCTTCATTTATGCATATTATCACAAGCCAAATACTGGATATACGAGGTGGCCTTTATAAAGGCCGTTGGCGTTGTCTCACACTTCATACTTCAGACAACAACAGATGTCACTGTCGTCACTGATTGCCATTTGCTAATTTTGTTCCAGAAAGCACTGCCTAATACTAACAAAAAAATCTCAAAGAAGCAAATTCAAAACGACAGTTCTACTCTATGCTACGTGCATTTCGTAAACATTGAGATTATATCTTGTATGAAGTTAGCTCTAAGCAGAAATAATTTCTGCTTAGGCCGCATATGGGCCGCATTTTAGTGAGACGGTCGGAGGGCGCGTGTAGTTTCTAGTTACGGTTTATCCCACGTTTGTAGTATGCCTTTTGATGTGGCGCTCGCGTAGTTTCAGTTGTTCAGCTTTGTCGCGCTTATTTTTGAAAGTGTGTATTTATTTTTAGCAATAATTTAATAAATTATAATATTATTTGCATGCTTATGTTTTACAAATACGGTAGGGTAGGCAGTGCTTATGTGCCTATAAGGAGTGCACGCCCCTGTAGATAGGTAGGGTGGTAGGATAGGGTGGCCCTGGTGGAGTGGTGGCACAATGGCTGGCGTTTATCTAATCTCGGCGGGGTTTTTTCCCGCGGTCCCCCAGATTGAAATGGACAGTTCGCATGTCTTTTGTCGGCGTTCTTTCCACTTTTCCATGACACGACAGGTTGGTAGGTTGCGCCACTTTCTGGCTATATGACTATAGCTGTGTGGTACCTTTTCCACTCGCCCCCGCACTGGGGGGCAGGTATTGAAGGATTCTTGAGGTTGTTGCGCTTTGTGAGGGGTGATCTTTTTATCAGATTGCTGATGGAGGTACTTGAACCTTTGAATAGAATATGAACGTATGAATAATAACTATTTATTAGACCTAATTTCTAGAAGTCTATTTATGTGTATTTGCCCCCTTTTTTTCATATACGTGGTTTATAACTACTTTATAAGTAGGTACAATAAAATCGTTGATCGATATGAAAGTTGATCGCCGATTTAAAAAAAATATATCAGTCCATCCATCACTAGATAGAAAACTTGCAAATATGCGTCCAATAAGTTTGTCGAATTCGGTTTCCCACATTGCCTTCGTAAAGTGTTTCCAAATAGTAAAAACTTAAATTTCCAACCCTCAGGCTATCCTGAGCATTTCAAATTTAGGTTGGATATTCGGTATTTGTTAGTGGTTCGCTAAGTTGTTCGCTAAGTTCGATAACTTAGCAGGGTAAGTTTGTTCGGGTTTCGGCAGTGGATGCAACTGCCCACCAGCTGCTGCATGACAAGCCGGATTGAGAGAGTCTGGTTGAGGGAGACCTTTTGACCTCTTCTGCAGGAATCTCTCGGAACATATGATACTGACCCTTAGATTCCCACCTCTCACGTTCCTTCCTCGAACCGGAACCGTCTCCTTCCTTTACTCGAAGACCCTCCGTATCACTAAGCACACAGCATCCCCAAAAATGATGATAGCTCTAAGGGCAATAATTTTCCTCAGGGCTTCCAGAGTGGAGCTAATGTAAAAAAATCTTTCCTAGCCCGGAGAATTATCGTAAAATCCATTTACACCCTTTGTTTCCTAGTCCTATGTAATAATTTGTGTCTTTGCCTTTTGAGCTATCTTAAACAACATCTTCTAGATAAAATATTAATCGTAAAATCGATATCTTATGCGATACATTTCATTTCTACTCCTTATATCGCATGGTATACTGGTAATATAGCAATAATCTGTGTGCTATATTATCCTTCGAGATCCGCATCCAGACAAGCCGGGTATAAACTCCATTGTGTATTTAATGACAATATAAGCTTAAAATTAAGGCAGAGAATGCTAAAATGTTATGTGTGGTCGGTCTTGCTGTATGGTTGTGAAACATGGACCTTGAAAATAAATACCATGAACAGGTTAGAGGCTTTCGAAATGTGGCTTCACCGGAGAATGCTCAAGGTCCCATGGACCGACATGATCACCAACATAGAAATTCTCAGGCGGGCTAGAGCAGATAGGGAACTGCTTACATTAATTAAAATCAAGAAAATTTCATATCTGGGTCATATACTTCGAGGGGAGAAGTATCACTTGCTCCATTTAATATTGAAAGGCAAGATAGAGGGTCGCCGAGGGCCTGGTAGGAGACAAATGTCTTGGCTGCGAAACATACGAGAGTGGACCGGCATTAGAAGTGTGGAGGAGCTATTCCGGGCAGCGCAAGACAGAGAGACCTTTTCAAGAGTGATCGCCAACGTCGGGGGGACCTGATAAGGCACATAAAGAAGAAGAAGTGTATTTAATACGATATCACGCGCCGGCGAGTTGTGGCTATATTGCGCCGGACTGGCCGGGCAATGCCGGGTAGAATGCTACCGGTGTTACAGTGGTACATGAGTAGTGAGTAGTTGGCTCTCGAGTTCAGGTCAGTCAATCAACATAACACACATGAGAATTATATGGAAGCGAGCCTTGAGAAAACAACGCGGTTTGCGCTGCAACTATTCCTTGTGGACTGGACTGGCGTGATTTAATCAACTTCTTGTTTTCTTGTTGTATCCTGATAAAATAATACAATAGTAGGAATTTGAATTCATACCTTATAACTGAAGAATAGGTCGATTGGGGACGTAGATTCTGTCTAGATTCTAGATGTATATTTTTTGTTTTTCTCTCTGTTTTATTTATGAATGATTCTATTTACATTGGTTGTAATAAAGTACGAATATTTAATCGTACCTTTTTTGTTAGCTCCAGTCGTAATTAAAACACAAAATAAATAATCTAACTTTCAAAAACAAATTAAAAAAAAAACTGGACCAAGTCAGAAGAGATTTCATAAAAAAACAAACTGAAAAATAAATAATACACGATCAATAAGCACAACAATTTGGGAGGCGGATTTAGGTACCGCCATCCGGGAACCATTCTTTGGATAATAAACGCTCCTGCCAGAGGGCGCCCCAAGCGGTTCGTTCCGTTTTGTGACTTAGTAAGGGTGCCCGAGTACATGGGGGGTGGGGTTTGTCTAGGACGTGGCGACTGACGCTTTTGCCCACTTACTGCGTGGCGGGACGGGAGAGACTACTTAAGAAAAGCCTTTTGACCTCTCCAGCAAGTCTCTCTCGACCTATCGCCTTGCACCGCAGTGGGATCCTCTCACTGGGAGGGATGGATTCATACATTCGTCACTCCTGAACACATTGACCCCCAGATCCTACCCACCCCTAACACCTTTTTCCTTACTAGAACTACCTCCCATTATTTTTCCTGAAAAGACCACCCACATAGCATTCCAAAAGATAGCTTTCGACAGGGCCTCCTATGTTGAAACTCATTTAGATTTACCATTTGTTTCGTTTTATATTACAGGTTCAAAACATAACAAAAATTAAATAATTTAAAACAATAATTATTGTAATATTTAGACCTCAGAACAGGTATTATAACTAGTGAAGTCTGTATAAAAAAAATGTAACTCTAAATCTAAGTAATAAATACAAAAAAGATGCAAAATACAAAAGTAAAGATGTCAAACATTTCATTACCCGTCTCGGAACAGACTTAGTCTAGTGAGGCGGGTTACTTACTTGTTTTGTATAAAATATTATTATTTCAATAAACGCCCGGTATGCCGGCATTTAAAAAAAAAAAAATTATTACGGATGTTGGGATGATGAAATTTAAATGAAATGTTTTAATGTGCAGCAGTGCCCATTAAATTCCAATTAAATTCCATGCTTCCATTAAAATAAAATTACACAGATAAAATGTCAGTTTATATATGTTTTGTGCTACATTTTTTGAAATCTATGGTGGGATCTATCAATCGTAGACGAAGTTTTTTTTTGTATTAGGTTAAATACACACCTACGGTAGGTATCTGTGTTTTATTAAAAATATTTTTTTCATTAGCAACGTTAGAAATACCTATAAAGCCAGACCAACTCCTCCCTCGTACATACATTATATCTATTCCAATAACAAACAACAAAACAGAACATTCGCCTATCATAAAACGATTTGCAACAAAGTCATTTGTTATCTGCGTCACGCGTGGCTTTCAGGCACGAGAATCATCCCCGGGTCAGTGTGTCAGACACGTAATAATATCTAATACAATAAACACATATTCCATAACCTCACACTAAACCCATTCCGGCCGCCATCCCTCTAATGGGGTGGAAAATGAGATGAATTAATCAAATTCACACCCAAAATGTGCAATCTGTGAATCAAAACGAACAAAAAAAAAACAATATTATTTGCTCAACTTTGACGTCTATATTTCAAAAATTATCGCCGTCTCTTTTCGTTTGGTGTTTTTTTGCATCGCGCCGTCTCTGTCAGCGATGGCGCAATAGGGGAGAGCGGTGACAATAGGATAATGGGGACACATTCTGTAAGCAGATGTCCCCATTAGTGTCCCACTGTCGCTTTGTATTCATCATTTATTATTTGCGCTATTTAACTGCGTGCTTATGTTTTGTGGAGCTTCACTCCTTTTACTCCCTTGACTTTTGCATTATCAATTTTAATAAATTTGAGTCTAAAATCAGCCTGATTAATGATTAATAAGATTGCAGATTTTGTTATTACAGATCCCTTTACTCGGCAATGTAATTAATTCAGTTTGGAATAGCGTTCAGTGGATTTTTTCCCTTGAATGATAAGACGTGTTCCTATCCTAGAGCCAAGAAAATATTTATGGTTTCGACCATGTTATTTTATTTATTTAGAGGTTTGTCTAGGTCTTGTCGGCGGATACATTTACCCATCTACTATGGGGCGGGCTGGATTGGGAGAAACTGATTGAAGGAGTCCTTTAGACCTCTCCAGCCGGAGAGCAGTGGGAGCCACGGATTCATACGTCCGTCACTCCTAGACGCATTGACCCTAGATTCCTACCCACCCCTCATCCCTTTTTCTTTCCCAGAACTTCCTCTTTTTCCCTTTCATAAAAAGATCCTCCACAGAGCATCCCTAAAGGTGATATAGGCTCCGGGTATTTTGTTTTCCTCAGGGCCTCCGGTGTGGAGTTAATATAAAAAAACATACACTTTCTTTTGTAATTTATTTCAAATGAATGTAAAAGCCTGCATAGAGTTGGTAAATAAATGTCTAAACATTATTTGATTTCTTGTAGTTTTTGTAACAATTTTTCAAAAAGGACATCAGTTATGAGTCCTAAATTAATATTTTAATCGATACTTTCAAAGCCCCTGTTTATTCGAAATCACAACCTTGACATGCACAAAAGGTTAATTATACCATACTCATACACATACATACGTAACACGATTTCTGTATGTACATTCACTTAATTATATTTCACTAATTTATTAATGATCAAATTATTAAAAACGTGACGCGAAAAAGCTTTCTACGGTGACAGGACCTTTGAAAACCTGCGTACGCATTCATGTATTTACGTATAAAACTTTTTGTTTCTGATTAACCCGTGTATTTCACAAAATCTTCAACATAAGCTAGAATCCAAAAAATATCACTTTTACTTCTCCAGCAATCAAAATAAAAACAAAATAATGCAAAAAGACGTAAATGAAAAAAATAGTATTACATGGATATAAAAAAAAAAAACAAATATTACAGTTTTGCCACTGTGCTACTTGTTCAGCCCATAACAATAATTCTTGTGATCAGTGATCGTCCAAAAGCTTCCAACGACACGTTCAGCGCTCTTGCCCAAGGTTGTGGCATTAGTGTTGAAAGTTGGAAGTATCTCCCCAAACTCCCCTGCGTTATGTGATACTGTATTTTCACACCGCTATTACACACACCGCTATTGTGCTAAAACGGCGTAATGAGGTTTTTTGTACATTTATTTATGTCGGTCAATAAGATAGGTTGTGGGCGAAACGGAATACATCTAGAATATGATACGTTTGAGCTGTGAAAAACTGAAGAATACCTAACATACGTGTACATATTCAGGGTGGTTTAAGATGGTTAAACTGTTTAAAAATTTTGTGAACTCCATATTACTCTTGTATTTGAGAAAACTTGAATTAAGCGAGGAAGTCAAATCGATAAGTTTTCGTGAAAATAAAATACATTTCATGTTTTCATTTTTTTATGTCTATGCTTCACAAGAGTCACAACGGCTCCCGTCTGGAACCAGTTAGACTATGGCGTCCCTAATTGGGGAATGTTGTGAGGCTGAAGATAAGTGGGGAGGGGAAGGAAATGGAGAAGTGAAAGATGGAGAAGTACCTGGCTATTCAGATCTAGACACCAAATACGGCTAAAGCCATTTCAAGCAACATTTCAATTCTGAATGGTGGTTACCCTTATATTATTTTAAATTTTTAAATCGTGAAAACATAAAACAATTAAATAAATTTATTTTTTGCGCACGCCGGGATTTGAACCCGCGACCTCCGGATCGAGAGCCTTGCCCCTCCACCACGCAGGTCATTGGAGTCAAATTTCCTTCACAAGCATAACATAATACGAACTTTTATTGAAAATTGATAATATGTATTATTATTATTATTCATTCGTTCGAACCGATTTAAAATACAACCATTTAACACGATAAGCTCCTAAAATCATTATATTTTTTAACCTACAATGTAATTGTCCTACTTGTGAAACATCAAATAACTTCATCTTAATTTTCAAAATAAAATCAACACTTTAAACGAAGTACCTACCTTACAAGTGTATACAGTAGGAGTAGTGGGATGCATGTTGTCCTCAAACGTTATCACAGCGGGGGGTGGCTATCGGCTCTACCCCTCCCCACTGCAGGGGTAGTTTAGCTCCCGCTCCCTGAAAAAACACACTGAGCCCCGTATTAGTATATTAGGGGTTTGCGTAATCCCTAAACCAACACGGGAATCACGCACCTACCTTCCCCTGCGACTAATGCCGATTTGTATAGGAAGACAATGCGCCGCCAATGTTTTCCTATTCAATAAATAGGAATTTGTCGCAATTCGACGATATTGATTTTTAGGCAATTATGAGAACTAAATATTTATACCCGCCATTTATTTAATTTATTTTTTTGTAAATATCGCTCGAGTCCCAACTGCTCCCAACCGTCTGAAGTTTGTGAGACTGTGTAATCCCCAAATGGGGTATTTTATGAGGTTGAAGGTAGTGGGGAGAGGATGGAAATGAGGAAAAGGAAGTTGATGATGTTCCTCAACAAATACGGTTAAAGCCATTTCAAGCAACGTTTCGATTCTTAATGTTAATTTGCCGCAAATAAACTACAAAAGGGTGTTAAAGGATGTACTTAAGTTATTTAACCAGTGATTCTTGACATTATTTGGAGTAAAAAACGTAAATGAAATTTTGGTCTCCGGTTACGTTTATGATTTTTTTTCTTATTAAAAACATTTAAAAAGTCACTAGGTTTTGGACAGTTAGGGTTAGGGTGAGGGGCAGTTAAACGGCTAAGTGACCAGTGACGTTATGTGGAAGAGTTTTTTTGTTTGATTTTGAAGAAATGTGAATGTAAGTAACTAGTAATAAATCTTACCTGTAAGTTATTATTTATAGGTTAAAGTTAAATAAATTAAGTCTTAAAGCGCCTTGGAGGCTATTTTACCATAAAAACCGGGCTATAGAAATAATTCAATAATTTAAATGGTTCATTAGAAACTTGTAAAGTCTATTTTAGGTTCTTTTCCCGCATCTTCAAGTCCTCCTTAACGAAGGAATACTGGAGAAGTACTTACACAACGTACAACGAAATCAATGGGCCTAGAAACCTCAGAAAACCTCCCGCTATAACAATGAGAATTTTTTTGAAACGTAATTTACCTGACATTATTGCTTCGCAGGGGCTTCTTGCCTTTAATCAGCAAAACAGATTTTTCTTTGATGACATTTTTAAATGAATGATTTTATTAATTTTCTTAGAAAGTTTCCTCCGGTATTTATCAATTTTTCGATAGGTACTTCAGTTACCTTTGCCAAGCCAAGTTAGGAAAATGTAAAAAAAAGAGAAAATATGGTAATTGAGAAGTCAATCTTTCGCAAAAATGTATAATTATCCTGAGTACGAATGAATAATAACAGTATAATATGTATTTAGAATGCGTTAAAAAAAAAATCATGTTATATTAATTTATTTCTAACATATACTAGTCCCAGCGAGCCATCGTACGTGACGTCATCGTTCTAGTATATTCTGTCGTATAAACAAGACGCCTAAGAAGGAAGAGGACGATCGTCGATGACGTTAGTACAAGATCTCGCTAGGACTAGTTTAGTGCCATTTTTTTACCGTATCATTTTTTTAATTGCCTTTTTTACATCAACCAAAGCTGGCTATATTTATTTCATTTTATTTTGCTAGAAAATATACAAAGTAGGTATGTAGACTTTGACTGTTCAATTAGGAATTCACACTTTTTTATTAACTATTATTGCAAATTTACAATAATAGTTAATCACATACAGTCGAGATATTATTATATAATATGTACCTACCTAGATCAGTCAAATTGTTTGTGATGTGTATGATGTGTATTGACATTTTTTTAGGAATTTAGGGTGCGTAATAGTCCCTGATGAATATTGAACTTTGGTAAAGTTATTTTTCTCTCTTATTTCTCTCTAATTCTTAAAGCCAATCCCTACCAAATTTACGAAGAATTTCTGACCTTTTTGTTTTCAAAGTAACAGGTAATGTGTTGTTTAATTTTGGACCTCAGAAAGAAAACTAATAAAAATGGGATCATAACCCTTCTTTCCTGGAAGACTGTTTTAAATGGTGATTATTGACACGAAATAAAAATATTTTTTTATTAATCGAATTAATGGGTTCTATGAGATCATAACTACCTACTATATTAACTTTATACTTACCTACGAGAAGTACTTTATTTGAAAAAAATAACAATTACATTCAACGCATGTATGGGTATCTCCGCCCCGGAAACCATTTAATAAATTGATTTAACATTAATTCATACAAAGAATGTTAAATAATAAAATCGATTGTACCGAATTTCTTATCCCTAATTAACTTTAACATACCTTTAAGACGTTCACGCCATACATCACAATTCCACACTTACAAAACTAACTCACCAATTAACCTTGCTCTTCATGCATTCAATAATATTTGCCTAAACTCTAAAATCCACATTTTACAATTTTAAAAAAGCATCATGTCTGTTGTATAAACTTTTCAATGCGCATACATTTCAATCACAGATCACCACTTCACACAAACATACTCATTGATAAACATCACCACTGATATGCTTGGTGTAACTCTAAGTGACCAGCTCAGATATGGGGGCTCCATCGAAGCCAGAGTAAAGTTAGCCTCCCAAAAACTGGGCGTACTGTACAGGGCCCGCAAATACTTTATTAATACACAACTGATAACCCTGTGCAAATCACATGTGCGTCACACAGATGAATTTGGCAGCCACCTCTGGTCTGGAGCTCCAAAATACCTGAAAAATACCCTTGACTCTGTGCAGAAACGGGCGGTCCGTTTGATAGATTCTCCCATCTTAACAGACGGATTGCAATCTTTAGAGCATAGGCGTTCTACCGGTATTTCAATGGAAGATTCTCCGAGAGACTAGCGTCATTGATCCTTTCGGCACCAGTGCATAGTCGGGAAACACGCCAAACGCGTGCCCAACATATGTGCATGGTTGACATTTGTCACATGAGAACGGGTCGCTTCTTCGACTCATTCTTGTGTTCAACAGCTCGACTGTGGAACGACTTGCCGGCCTCTGTGTTTTCTCCTTCCTACAACATGGGTATTCTTCAAGACCAATGTTAATTCCTTCCTCTCCTCAAAAAGACCCTCAACACAGCATAATAATAATAATAAAAATATTAGGAAGATTTATATAGCGCCGTTTTTGTGAAAAATCACCTCAAGGGCGCTCTCAGATGACATAGGCCCTTAGGGAAATCCTCAGGGCCTCCTATGTTGAGTTACTGTAAAAAAAATAGTCACACATATACACATACACACATAAACCAACCTATACACTACGCACTGATACCCGGTAAATATAAAAAATACTTATACTAGTAAATACTAACACCTTACCCACATAGGTACCCACAATGAAATATCATTTAATATCTGTAAATTGTTTCATAACAGTAATCAATGCATTGTTTTTTTCTACAATAAAAAAATAAATAAAATTACTGTAAATCAACTATGTAATAAACACATTTTTTATATTCATGAAATTGGAATTTCATGTAATAATTTTTTATATTACGAGCTTCCATAAAGATTCGTATCTCTCCTTTGTGCACGTGTAGGTAATATTATGTATGAAAGGACATTCTGATTGCCCACATAGAGTTAACTGAACCCTTGTCTATTGTGAATAGCGATAATTTTATTGTATGAGAAAGATATTATCAACTGATTTTATCCCTATGCAAAGTGAACCGCGTATTAATCACAAACACGACAAAAATCATAACACAAGAGTACTATCATGTATTATGAAATGAAAAAAAAACATTATATTTGTATGTTTTTTTTTTAATTAGCTTCACACAGGAGGCCCTGTGGAATAAAAAAAACCCTCAGGGTCATCTTTGGGGATGCTGTGTGGAGGTTTTTTTTTTATTTAAATGGAAATATGTGAGCAATGGTAGGAAAACCGGGGGTCAATGTGACAAGGAGTGACAGACGCATTAATCCATCCCTCCCATTGCGGTGAAAGTCCGGATTGTGAGGTATAGGTTAGGTTTTCCCCAACCAATCTCTCCCGTTCCGGCTTCCGGCCTGCCAGTAGGTAGGCAAAAGCATTGGGATTACCTAGACAAACTTCTCTCTATGATATGTATACGTAAATTACATATGTTATGTGAAAGTTAATTACATGTATTTTTATAAATTTTTATACATAACCCTGATAATAAAAGCTTAACTACATTGGAACCGGTTTGTTATTAAAAAAATAACAGTAGTGGTTATAATAAAATTTCATTATTATATTGTCAAATCACAAAGTAATTGCTTACAGAGGAATTATTTAAATTATAAGGAAACCTTTCAAAGTATATGTTAATTAAATGATATTTATTAAACAATATCTGCCGTAAACAATCATTTTTGTTTGAAGCGAACACAACACGTTTAGGTATAATGTGGTAAACTCGGCAGTCTCGATAAACCGAATTAAATCCAGTAAAAACAATGGAAAATATTTTATAAGTATGATTTATACCAGGGGTGCCCAAAAGGTAGATAGCAATGGACCGGTCACCGTAAACAAAATAAAAATCTTTAATTCGGGGCGACAAAATAATTTTGTCAGTCATCCGATACATCAGTCTCAGAAGTGAATTCTAAGTTCTAAAATAAACGTGTTGCAACAAACATTAATCTGTCTTCAATGTTTTGAATCAGCCGCCATTTTTTACCTGTCATAATCAAAATGATAAAAATCGACAACGAAATTAACGTGAATCTATGGCCCTTTCGTCTGCGGCCCTTGTGTTAAAAAGAGTTAATATTAATTAATAGTAAAATCGGGTGACAGATCAATTTCAACTTTGAAACTAAATAGTTTTTTTTAAATATCTGTGTCTGAAAATTTTGTAATATTTATTGCGAATGTTTAATTGTTCAAATTGTTAAATAATAAAAAAAAGTTTGCTTGTTTTGGGAGTAACAACAAGATGGTGATCAATTTCACCTTTCCAAGTGATATTACAATGATACGCCGATCCCCGAAAAAATTGCAAAAAAAATAAACCGTATAAATTATGATTATCGATATGATATATCTACAATGTGGATGATAGAAAACTGAGGTTTTCGTAGAGGAATTTGTAAAATATATTTAAAATGTAATGTTTAGAAATATATTACCGAAAATATGTTTGAATATAACTATAAATCTACTAATTTGACACTTATTTTCGAAGCTTCATTGTTTCACCGTTGCCCGAAAAAAATAAATTAAAAATAAGAGACTAATTTCTTTTTGGTATTAAGAATAAAGCAGATATCCGCGATGACGAAAGTCGTACCCCTAATCAAAAGTCGCCACGTATTACGATATTAAATTGCAGCGATTTGATTTGGAAATAAAGTATATTTTCTCGTAATTTCTTCAGAGAGTTTCTCGTATTTTCTTAATTTTCATTCCATTATGTTATTTGTTATTCATTTCGACACTAAGTCAGGTAATGCATTCCACTGTGTCGACCCCTCCCGGGAGGGTTGGTGGGTCGGGAGGATTGGGAGGGATGAGGGGGAGGGGGAGGGGGTTGTTTACAGCCAGTAAAAGGAAGCACTTTGACCGCAATCAGCGCGGGACATTAAACATAATGAATGCCTCGAGGACAACAGAAAAGAAACAAGCGGACAACAATTAAATTATCATACTGCTGAACGACACGACACGTGAAATACGGCGGCGGGTATTTGTCAGATTGAAAAAAGAATGAAAAAATATAATTTATGAACATTTAAGAACTCTAAACTTAGTAACGGTATGCTTATACGATTATGCATGGAAATGTAGAATAGCGAAAAATCACGGGATACAATAATAATTATAATGAAAAAATAATAATAAAAACGATCAATAGTTTTTCTACAGTATTATACATTTTGTTCTTTTATCATTGAGTCTATTGATGAAAAGGTACTGCTCAGCTACAATTCAGGATTTCTCCTGGAATGCAGCTGATTTTCAGCAGTGCCTCCAATATAAAAAAAAAAACAGAACATAAAATTAAATTAGATAAATTAAGATAAAATAAATACAAAAATTAAATTACTTAAAAAATATTAAATGAAATTCCTAATTCAACACTCATAGTTAATCCAATATAAATAAATAATAGAAATTAAAATAAAAAATAGAAATTAAAATAAAAAATAGAAATTAAAATAAAAAATAAATTAATAATGTAAATCGGATTTCAAAGTAAATCTTAATATTGATACTCAAATACAAAATAAAATCATTTAAAATAAAATTTAATATAATAAAATCAGTTCAAATTCAAAATAAAATCAATTCCAGTATAAAATATAATCAAAAACATAATCAAAAATAATAATTGTCGATGATTTCATGTTGGCTAAAAAGCACAGACGTTTAAAAATGACGAAATCTGACATTTTTTGTCAAGATTAAACCTACAAACAAAGAAATTTAATGAAGAGTAATATACAGTTTCTCTCTCTCTGGTTTCAATCCTGGGATTGGTTTGCAGCAATTTCCTCTAATTTTCTCTTCCATTCATATACAGTTTATACATAACAAAAAAACTATAATTTAACGGTGTTTTTTTATTACAGGGACAATATAAAATATTGGACATACAAAATAGAATGGTGAAAATGGTGTGTTTCTTAGTCCTCCTCGCTAGGGGATCCTGTGCCGAGGCGGACAGTTATTTAATCAGAGTTTATTTGTCTTCTATGTCGTTATCAGTGTCTTTTTTAGGGTTTTTTCACTGACCTCTTTCAGGCAGTTTATTTTTCTTGATTTTTTTCAATATGTTTTTTAATGAGTACAAGGTAAGTAGATACTTTATCTTCTGTCTGAATTCTTGACACATCAGTTCCATTTTACCTTAAAAAACAAACGACCTTTAAAACAACATTTAAAAAATAAAATTCTGCTAAAATATCCATTTATGTGTTTTACTATTTTTTACGCTCATGGGGTTTGTGCATTTGTTATATAATATATTTCTTGTATTTCAATATCTTTGGTCTCAACATTATTGACGGCAAAATACATGCCTCGTTCGCTAACTCAATATGTGAGACAGCACAGTTGTACAAAATTTCACTAAGGTTAAATTAGTTGTATTGTAAAATAGGCACATTCACGAGTAGAAGATTCGCTTCAATTGAAACATTGCTTGAAATGGCTTTAACCGTGTTTGGTGACAAGATCTAAATGCCAGGTACTTCCCAACCTTTCTCTTTCCCATCTCGTACCCATACCTTCAGCGTCACAACTTCTTAGCGTCACAACTATTATTCCAAAGACAACAGTCAAACTTCTTGGCGTTAATCTGGATTCAAACTTTTCGCTTAAAAAGCAAATAAATACGACTGTAAGCAACTGTTTTTTTCACCTAAGACTCCCCCCGGAACTTAGATGCATAACAAGCCCAACAGAATTTAGGTCCAAATTAAAAACGTACCTTTTTGGGATCTCATACCCTAAAATAATAATACCTATTGGAGAGTATCATAAAATTTGGCTTTTGTTTTCAAAATACGCTAATTACAGAACATATTTTATATTATAGTTCCCAATTATGTCCTCTGCATGCGAACTGTGTCTTAATTTCTCTAAATAAACAACAACAGTGTTAATCTCTAGTGTCCCTCCAGGTAAGTATGGTCTTGTATATATTTTCTGCCTGTACAGTGCATTTACAGCAGCATCGCGTTCATTGGTCAAATCATTGCACATATAGTTTCGTATCGGTGATCGATGAACTGGTGGATGCAATTTTTAGCCATAAGTTGTTGTCTATAGTTGAAATAAGATTGTATAAACGTATTATAAATTTGTACTGCGCCCTTGAGGTGATTTTTCACAAAAACGGCGCTATAAAAGTCATCAAAATATTATTATTATTATTATTAAAAAAATTTACACAAGGGTTAGAAATAAACAATAAGTTAATTAAAATAATTTCTTACATTACAGTGGAATTGGATAAATGTGAAATTAATAACAATAATACACTGAAATCACCAGTGCTTAAGTGCCAAATGCTTTGGCATGTTTTAAACATGGAAATTGGTACTTTATAAATTCCGATATCATTTGTTTGCTAAACTATATAAGCGAGGAATTGGAGAGTTGGTAAATATTGTATTATTATTTGTTTATATTACTATACCGGTAGGTTCTTAATAGCTTGTCTGCATTCTTCTCACAATCAGCTTCAATTCTGAAAATCACGGCGAATTGTTCATTGAACCAGAGTTACAATCACAGACTCACAACCAAAATTAGTATTTTCGATGAGATACATATTTATGCTAGGAAGTACCTTGTAATAATTCTTCTTGTCATTTCTGTTCCTGAATTCTAAACGGCCAAAATCAAAATTCTTTTTTTCTCAATTTTCCATCGGTTTGTTTACTGACAAATTAACAGCTATCGTTTATTCACTCCCATTTAAATTTCTCAATAATTATCAAAACTACAAAATTTATGTGTGGTGATCGGTCAAAACTGTTGATTTATTTATTGCGACCTAATTTTATTTACCTACAAATAGATCTGAAGAATTTTATGACCGCGGAAATCGTCAACACGCGCTTATCAATCAAACGGCACAATATAATAAAATCAATTACAATTATTATTATTTTAATAAGATTTCGAATCGAAGCGTGAAATGAGACGGACACCTGCTGCATCATACACCTGATAGTGGCTCACTCATCGCGTCATGGACAAAACACGGACAAAGAAAATTGCCATAAACATTTATTTATATTTTATGGTCAATAAACCTTCTTGGAAAATACAAAGATATGGAATTTGAAAGCGTGCAAACAAACAAACAAATAAAAAGGTTCATGTAATGACTATCCAGATTCGATGCGTCTTCAATTGTTTTGCTTTTCTTTTTAAGAGGTCGACACAGATGGCCCCGAGGAAAATAATTTCCCTGAGGGACTACGTCATCTTAGAAAATGCTGTGTGGAGCGTTTTTTTAAGGAAAGGAAGGAGACGAAGTTCTGTGAAGGAAAAAAGGTCTAAGGCATAGGTACAAACAAATGAATAAACATGTTCTAAAATGACTACCCGGATTAGATGCGCCTTCAATTATTTTGCTTTTTTTGAAGAGGTCCACACAAAAAGGCCCCGAGGAAAACAATTTCCCTGAGGAACTACGTCATCTTAGAGAATGCTGTGGGAAGGATTTTTTAAGGAAAGGAAGTGGAGGAAATTCTGGAACTGAATAAAGGTATGAGGGGTAGGTAAGAATTTTGCGGTCAGTCTGTCCAGGAGTGACGGACGTTTGAATCCATCCCTCCTACTGCGATGCGAGGCGATGGATCGAGAGTCCGGTTGGTGAAGTTAAAAGGTCTCCCTCGACGAGTCTCTCTCGATCCGGCCCGCAATGCAGTAGGAGACCGCCACCACCGCCAAGACCTAGACAAACCTTACAAACTCCTGGGAGTTATTAAACGTTGCGAACTACTTAGGGTGACCTATGGCAGGGGTGTCGGTTATCCAATAAATGCTTATCGCGGCGGCAGTACCCATACTCGACTCCCAAATTTTAAGGTTTACGTTCTTTTACTACGTTTCGATGCATTTAAAAATACAGTTTAAAATGATAACAATCCTGTAGCGGCCGATGTTTTTATAAAAAATTCTGTCTTCATTTACCCAAAAACGAAAGCTCATATAAAAAATATTATACTTCATAATAGACTCCAAATACGATATAGATTCATCTGTTTTCCGCTTGTACCACTAATTTCAAAATACCGTTTATAGTCAAATGATGTTTTGAAGTGTTTCAATAATTTAAACATTAAAAAATATTGATTCTCGGGTGAGGCCGAATTGTAAATCTAGTTATTGAAACAAAATAATCCAGATGTTTTATGGCTTAAATAAAAGTGCACTTATTTACCTTTTGAAGTGTTGCAGTGTAACAGTTTAACATAAAAAAATGATGAATCTCAGTTGAAGACAAATGGTAATACTAGTTGTTGAATCAAAATAATCCGGGTATTTAATGGCTTTCCTACGTCATCACCGCGGTAAATAAAAGTGCACTTATTTACCTTTTGAAGTGTTGCAGTATAACATTTTAATATAAAAAATTGAATCTCAGGTGAGGCCGAATTGTAAGGTCAGTTATTGAAATAATTCTGGTATTTAATGGCTTACCTACGTCATCACAGCGGTAAATAAAACTGCACTTATTTACCTTTTGAAGTGTTGCAGTATAACATTTTAACATAAAAAATTGAATCTCAGGTGAGGCCGAATTGTAAGGTCAGTTATTGAAATAATTCTGGTATTTAATGGCTTTCCTACGTCATCACCGCGGTAAATAAAAGTGCACTTATTTATTGAATCTCAGGTGAGGCCGAATTGTAAGGTCAGTTATTGAAATAATTCTGGTATTTAATGGCTTACCTACGTCATCACAGCGGTAAATAAAAGTGCACTTATTTACCTATTGAAGTGTTGCAGTATAACATTTTAACATAAAAAATTGAATCTCAGGTGAGGCCGAATTGTAAGGTCAGTTATTGAAATAATTCTGGTATTTAATGGCTCACCTACGTCATCACCGCGGTAAATAAAAGTGCACTTATTTACCTTTTGAAGTGTTGCAGTATAACATTTTACCTAAATCACTATGGAATTAAGCTATATTTGATACAATCCATATTTAATTACTCTGTATGTACTTAACTTATTTATTGTTATGTACTTTTTAATTTGCTTATTGATATAAGTATTTACTTACTATTATCTACTTCTTTCGTACCATAATTTACTTACTATACAATATTATAATTGTTTATTAGTATTTACTCATAATTATTATGTACTTTATTTACTTATGTTTATTTACTTATTATTATTAAATTGTTTATTATTGTTTACTCATAATTATATTATTTGTTTAATTTATTTATATCTACATATTTACTTAATATATTATATTTATTTCATAAATATAATATATTAAGTAAATATGTAGATATTATATTATATTATTTGTTTAATTTATTTATATCTACATATTTACTTAATATATTATATTTATTTCATAAACTATATAAATTTATTGCATAATTGTTTATTATTATTTATTTTTTGTTAATAATTTAATGCTACTGTGGTATGATCACCCTATTATTGCATCTGGTAAGCCACAACAGGTACCTTGTATTTACATATTTTAATATTTAGTTTACAGTATAATGTTATTTTTGTCAACAATGAGCATACTGCCCAGCTGTAATAATTATTAATTAGTAATGTTTAAATAACTGTACTCAGTGCTTCTTTTGTAGGTTTATTATTATATTTCTTTTAAGTTTAGGTATATGTATGTTTCTTTTTTTTTTTAAATTACTTTATTGTAAAACTGCATATCTCGATACAGGAATCCCCTAGTGAGATGGGCAGCTTATGTTTTCATATATTTCTTATTTTTTTCAATAAATAAATAAATAAATAAATAAATAAACATAAAAAATTGAATCTCAGGTGAGGCCGAATTGTAAGGTGAGTTATTAAAATAATTCGGGTATTTAATGGCTTTCCTACGTCATCACCGCGGTAAATAAAAGTGCACTTATTTACCTTTTGAAGTGTTGCAGTATAACATTTTAACATAAAAAATTGAATCTCACGTGAGGCCGAATTGTAAGGTCAGTTATTGAAATAATTCTGGTATTTAATGGCTTACCTACGTCATCACCGCGGTAAATAAAAGTGCACTTATTTACCTTTTAAAGTGTTGCAGTATAACATTTTAACATAAAAAATTGAATCTCACGTGAGGCCGAATTGTAAGGTCAGTTATTGAAATAATTCTGGTATTTAATGGCTTACCTACGTCATCACCGCGGTAAATAAAAGTGCACTTATTTACCTTTTAAAGTGTTGCAGTATAACATTTTAACATAAAAAATTGAATCTCAGGTGAGGCCGAATTGTAAGGTTAGTTATTGAAATAATCCGGGTATTTGATGGCTTACCTACGTCATCACCGCGGTAAATAAAAGTGCACTTATTTGATCGTCCCTATCTCTGTATCTGTCCCCGGGAGGCCACTTGACTCCGTAAAGGGGCCCTTATCGCGCAACACGGAATTTGATTTTTACATTAGTCTATCTAAATTAGACATCGCACCCTCGCTCCCTCGACCCCTCGCCAGAGCCTCTGTGTGGCACGCAGGGGTTAGTAGGTACACTGTAGTATGCCTACTGCCTTGGAGTTGTTCTAGAGTTAATAATTATTCCAACAATTTACTGAACAGTGGTGTTTTATTATATCAAATTAATAATAGATACCTTGATTAGGGGTATGTTATGAATATGTTAATTTGCTTATTAAGTTATTTTGAGAAATTTTTGTTGGTGTTATTTTCAAAACTGCTTCATGATCATACCCAGATAATTAAGAATATGTGTTTTTTTGTTGTTTTTTTGTTGTTTTTTTTTTTAGTTTTTTTTTATATGAATACTGAATATGAGGCTGAGGGTAGTGGGGAGGGGAAGAAGATAGGGAAGAGGAAGGTGGGGAAGTACCTGGCTATTCAGATCTGGTCACCAAACACGGCTAATGCCATTTCAAGCAACGTTTCGATTTTGAATGGTGGTCTTACACCAAGGCGATACAGGGAGTATCTTCCACTCTGGAACGTGCCGCAAATATACTAAATATTTTTTTAAATGAATAAATTGTGAAATAACACAAATTAATCAAATGAAATTTATTTGCCAGGCCGGGATTCGATCCCGCGACCTTCGGTGTGCGAGTCAAGCGCCTTACCGCTGCCCTACGCCGGCCGTCTATTTAGTTGTGAAAATTACACTAGCATTACAATATTATGTAACAAAATAATTTATATTGTGTATGTATACGCAATAATTCAAAATTAAAAATTGCACGAAATTCTTATTCAAAAAAACATTATTTTTATTTTTAGTAAATACGCGTACTAAGAAATTATGCGGTCATTTTAAAAATAATAGCTGGCGGTGTAATTATCAGCATAGCTGCCTTTAGATTAGTTGATTGGGTTGTTAGTTTTTGGGGTTTTATGCCGTGTTGCGCTACCTCCTTCTATAGCCGACGTTTCGGACAGCGTTGCAGTGTCCATCATCAGGGCAGATCCGGTAGACACATCGTCGGATATTTATAGAAGGAGGTAGAGCAACACGGCATAACACCCCAAAAACTAACAACGAAAATGCTTTTGGCCGTGAAAAAAGTTGAGAAGTAATCAGCAAAAAGGTCTGTAACTTCTTTGCTGTCGTGTGCTGTTGTGGAATGATACGTGATGTGTTCTGGTATAGTGGGAGATTTTCTTTGTGTCTTAACATAACACCATATTTTTTTAACATTATGTTGGATGTCGGATTCCAATGTAGCAATATAGGTTTTATGAGCAAGACTAGAAATCTTCTTTTGTCTTTTGCGGAGTAATGCAAAAGATTGATAATCCAATGGATTCTTATAGCGTTTCCAGGCAAGAAAAAACTTTAATTTTTCTTTTGTTATATTAATTAAAGCAGCCGAATACCATGATGGAAATTTTGTTGAATTGGTTACTTTCTTTGGAACCAGATCATCTATTATGGCATCAATGATTCTATAAAAATGGTGTACCGCACTGTCAACATCTTGCGCATTTACTATAGAAGACCAATCACTATTTCTAAGAGAATAATTAATTAGTACATAGTTAGCTTTGTTAAATGATTTGATTATCTGTGGTTTTAGGAAAACAGCAGGGAGGGGAATATTGAGTTCAACTATGATAGATTTATGATGTGCATCTTCAAATACCAGTGGTGAGTCGGCAGCGGAGACGTTGACTGTAGTGTTGCAAAGCACAAGATCTAAAATTCGTCCATGCGAATTAGAAATTGCATTATATTGTGTTAAATTAGAGAACGAAAGGCACCTAAGGAGAGTAAAAACACAGAGGTCGGTACTACATGGTTGAGACGTAGAGTTCCAATTGACGTTTGGCATATTGTAATCACCTGGAATATGCCCATCATGCCCATCATATGCAGAATTCAAAAGAGCCGCACAAGACAGGGAAGAATGGAAGAGAAAATTAGAGGAAATTGCTGCAAACCAATCCCAGGATTGAAACCAGAGAGAGAGAATCACCTAATATTAGAAAAATGTCATTTGGATATTCAGTGGTTAAATCAGATATGGCAGTTGTATGACTATTGATGATAGAGAAACGCTGCGCGTTAGATAACTTAGGGCTAACTCCCGGTAAGTAAGAGCAACAAATATGAATATTCAAAATGCGATTTTTAAAATGTCTTAATAATAGTGAGATCCATATATCCTCGGCTTCTTTAGTCCTTCTGAAGTCCACGATTTTCGTGATCGAACTTTAAAATCTTTTTTTATACCTATAACAACGCCTCCCCCTTTAGTTTTACCCGTAAGAGTAGTATCTCTGTCATTTCTGTCTACGTTGTATCGGCAATCAAAAAGCTCGTCATCCGATATACTGTCAACTAACCACGTCTCACTAATTAAGATTATGTCGAATTCATTGATCAGGACATTTTGATAGAATTCCTTGGTTTTGGATCGAAGGCCTCGTGCATTTTGATAAAAAAATTATGATGGTGTCATGCATTGTGTAAATGAAAAAATTATTATCCTCTTACGATTTGAAATAAATACAATAATTAGAAAAAATAAAGCATTTGCCGAAATGAGTATACTATGATAATCATTAATCAGCAGCCCAAAATCAATTGGATATTTAAGCATATTTGTCAATCTGCGCAGAAATGAATGTATGTGTTTTTGATTGTTGATTGATTGGGGGAGGGGGAGCGGTAGTGCGGGGGAGAGGGGGGGGGGGGGACGAATATGCGAGCGAAGCCCGAGGCAAAAGCTAGTATATTATAAGTTCATCTGACGCCGGTAAAATTATCACAGATAATGACTTTTCTTCGTAGCAGACGATTGTCAGTATGTATGTTTCTATGCATCAGAATCGAAATCATGGCGTCACTCATACTAAGGACGTATTGATTCACAGAATTTATTCAATTAATTCAATTTCGAAGTGAATTTTAAAGTTATGTAAGGGTTCTATTCAAGTTCTATTAGTATTGGTTAATTGTTTAACATAACCAAGTTGTTATTTTTAGTATTGACCTTTTAAGTCAATATTTATTTATTGCCCTTTCCGAAAACACATTACATGTATATCTAGTAAAGATCTACGATTAGGTTATTGTGAACATTTTCCAGAGATATTACATTCAGATCATTTCCATGACAGGGGGGAGTAAATGATTCAGCACCCTTATATTAAATAATATTGTTTAAAAAAAATAATGGAAGTAATAATTTGGTCACACGCGGAGACAACGCGCGACGGGCGAGAAGACAGTGCGGATACAATGTGAGGGGAGTGATATAAATATTGGTCATTAGAGGCCAACACGGAGCTGATACCGTTAAGGGGTGCGTGGGAGTCGCACCCGTGACCTCAGCGTTAATGCGAATACTGCACTTGCCCTGGGAGTGTTCCATTAACTGACTGAACCATACATCTTTCATAAACATATCTAATTTTTTAGAATTCTTTTAAATATTGCAGTGCTATTCGGGAAACTGCAAGAGAATGCAACCTGATATCTTTATTGCGAGATTCACACCTGATTTAGTTCATTTGAATTATTTAATTACTTTATATTATTTTAAGTAAATACGTTGACTCATAAGACCATTCATTTCACTAAGGGCCTACGTTATTTTTAAGGTGTGGAGGCTTTTTTTCAATGAAAAGAAGTACAGAAATATATGGGAAAGAAAAAGGCATGAGGGATGGGTAGAAATGTAGGGGTTAGTCTGTCCAGGAGTGACGTTAGTAATGAATCTATCCCTTCTACTGCTGTGCAAGACGATGCAACGAGAAAGTCCACCCGGAGAGGCAAAAGGGTTTCCGTCGACTGCCCTCTGCCGATCGGGCCCATCCCACAGTTAAGTTAGTTGGCGTTGATCGGACAAACCTCACGCCATGAATCCGGGCACTCATGCTAATTCACCAAACGTATAGAACCACTAAAGGTGTTGATTGTCCAATACCCATACCGCATTCAGAGTGGAAGATACTTCCAGTACCACCCTGGTGAGAGCTCATCATGCACCGAAATGTTGCTTAAAAGTGGCGTACAGTTGTTTCATAGCTGGTTCTGGAGGACGCGACGTGACACCTTGCAAGCATACATTTTCCATTAGTTTCCTCCCGGCTTATACCTGTCTTCGATTCGGGCTGACATAGTCCTACTGGCTAAGTAGAACTCTTATGGTACACCATATGATCCAAGAGAAAACGTTGACTTCAAAATAAATATACAGAAACAAAGTTTATTGTTTCTGTCGAAATTTCAATACATTCAATTATTTACTAGAAGTAAGCAGTTAAATTTTGATTAATAATGCTTTACCTATTTTATCATTTAAGTCAGTCATGTAACGGAAGTTTTCCTTTAAGGACTGAAGGATAACAACTAACAACCACTGTCTCCCCTACAGGCTGTAATAGTGTCTATGCACTGTGCTGTATACAATGCGTCTTGATTAACTTACCCCGGTGTTACACGTCAAGTGCATTATTCAATATAGGGGATGGTTTCGTGTGAAGTGCGAAGGGTTTGCTTTTTATCAATAGCTGTTTAAAAATTTTGGCCGTACCTATAGTTAGATTTGTAAGTATTTTTTTAGCAAAATATGGGGTCGAACTTAAGTATCAGTTAAGTCAGTTGATACAGATAAAACTAACATGTAGAGTTATTTCGATCGTCCAGTTGATTAGGCAGACATATACGAAAAACGAAATTTGAGTTGATATCTGATATCTTCTCGATACAACATTCATATTACTCATAAACACCACAATTATAATGCTGAAAAACTTTTAGTTAAACTAAAAAATAATTATTTTATCTGGGATTCTATAAGGAAATTTCACAATGTCGTACTAATTCACCAGATCGTGATGCGTTCCGGTATTATTTAATAGCATATTTAATATGTAAAACACAGCGACGTATAAATAATATTTGATTTATCGGGAATTCGAATCATTCGAATACTGCTTTCCTCATTATCTCAAAACTTGGTATTTTGAAATGTGTGACTAATCAATTGGATGATCGGTTTAGTTACATAATCATACATTTGATGCAGTTGTTTTGGTGAGTGCTGAAACATGTCATTAAACATTAGTTAGTTATTAAACAACTGTGTACCAAATCATATTTGATTTATCTTAAATGTGACATTCTCAAAAACACAGATTTTAACATATATTATCGCAACCAAACAAACTTCGTAGAGAAATTGACAAATTTGTTAACTACTTGAAAAACTACTTGACAAAACCAACAGTGTTGCGATTAAGTATTTATAAAGATGACAATTGAAATACATATCTTAAAGTTATTTTCTATTTTATTATTCAAAACGGGCACATCAGAAGCCATGAAAAACAACCTACCACAATTAAAGCAACATTTTTATTCGGTTCTCGTCAAACGTCTATTAAAATTCAGTTAGGATGATAAGACGTTACCATTGTAAACATATTGAGGAATGTTTTGAGTTATGGAGAATATACAGACACATTACAAGTAGTATGATTCAACTTCAGACTTCAACTTAAAGCCAAACAAGCTGATATTTCAAGTATAAACCTCAAACGAACATCCCTTCGATGTTATTACGAAACCAGCAATCAGGGTATCGTAACATTATACCGCGGAGCAGATAGTATCGGCCGCTTGTCACGGAATACCCATCCAATTGTGGAATTTTACCAACAAATCAAAACTCTGATTATATTGTTACCACGAGCCCAACAGAGGCGGGAGGCGGCATCAGACCGGCAGTTAGAAGATAGGCGCAGGAAGCGGGGGGCAATAAACCACCAGGAGGCTCCAACCTCTAACTGTAGGTTTGGGAACTCCACACTCTGACACTCAGACTAGACCTTATTATTCAACGTTAGTGAAGATTGCTTCTACTTGAATTGCTGAAGTCCCATTCTATTCATAATTTGTTTGAAAATAATTTGGCAGTAGTAAAAACGTCATGTTCAATTTTGTGATTTTTCTAAAACATAATTTTTTGGATATCTTTGAATACTACACTCAGAACTTCCTGGAAAATGTGTACTTGAAACTATATCATTTTAATGGCCATATAATACGGTGGGGTGGTACTTATAAAACTAACAAACAATCTTTTCACAAAGCATAAAAACTAACAATTTTTAAAAATCTTGAGAAAATCAGTTTTATACCCTTCACGACTCTTATATATTATAAATAAAAATGAAGTTAGCAAATAAAATAATTTGTTCCTTTACCGCGCAATTTCATAAATACGTAAATACGATGTTATAAATTAAATCGTACCTTTCAGAAAGACACATTTCTAGTAAAAATATATATTATCGATTTCGATACGTAAAAATATTTTGATCAACAGAATTACAGAATAAAATGTTTTAATAAAAAAACAAAAACACTTTTAAGAATTCAAAACATAAGAAAAAACAAACAACTGAAAACTAAAAAAATTAAATAAAAAACTTTTCAATAAGTAAATTAACCCCCCCCCCCCAATACACACAAGATTTTTGTGCGGTAGGTACAATTTTAAATTACAATATAAATTCAACAAAGTACGTAATCGTAAGAATGGAATTTTAAACCTATCTATGTACATATAATATTTGTATAAATAAATTTTTTAGAAAATATAATATAACACCAATAAATTTATGAAAAATATTTCCGACAAGAAAAAACTGGAAAAAAAATTTCATACTTATATATCGTAGAGTTTATTTTCTGCGAAACCGACTATGTTCCTACAAATAATTCATTTATTAGCTAAAAACCCATAAATATTCAAATGATTTACTATATGAATACAAAAAATATCGTGTGTTGGAATAAAAATAGAGTAGGTATTTATGCGATGGTTTATTTTCATAAATAAGCAAAAATCGTTGTGGAGAAATCGCACCATATACCAAATTCTCAATTGATTTAAATCGATGTCGACTAAAAATAACATAGTGAATCGCTAACAACAAAGCTTAAGCTTTACAACAGCAAGGTAGATTCTTATTCATCATTATTAATTATACTTTGGCGGGTGTAATTTTCAATTTCACGCCATGAATAACTTAGGTTCCAGTCACTTAATTTGGTTTGCAAGTTATTACATTTCCCCATTTCCCTCTGCGATCCTGGTATACCTGGCATGGCAAGGAGCGTATCTGCTTAACTGCCTATCCCTTCCTCTTCTCCTTTCCCTTCTCCTGTATCGAAATTGACTCGGATAGTGAAATAGCGGTGGAGGAGCAATTACGATCACGTGACGTGCGTGAGACGGAGCCATCACAGAACTCGAGTCAGAAGACGTCCCATCGACTGAATCGAAAACTTGATAGATTATTATGTATATACGAGTATCATAATATTATAATGTGTACAAGGGGTGGTGTATTGACATTCACCCTTGACAGGAGTGTATAATTATATAAAGTTCACTACAAAGATTTTTAAACATCGATAAGGTGGGAAAAAAATTAATAATTTTTACAAAATTTTCGTTGTTTTCGTTGTTAGTTTTTGGGGTGTTTTACAAAATTTCATCAAATAATTTTTTTATTAAAATTATTATTCATATCAAAGCGTTTAACTCATCAGGAGGTCCAACACTGAGAAATAGATAACTCTACATTATCGGGTCGATAGGCGTGACTTCCGTTGATTTTATATCGATATGCCGAGCACGGTTTCACTGTTGACAGCCGAACCGGTATTGACAGAGAATAACTAAGAAATTGATATACACCGGCAACTCTGGAGGTGTTTTCTAAGAATTTACAATCCGAAACGTCAAACACCAAACAATTCAATTTGGGAGGCGGGAATGGGTACCGCCGCCCCCGGGAACCTTTATTGGACAACCAACACCTCTGCCATAGGTCACCCCAAGTGGTTCACTACGTTTGGTGATTTAGCGGGGGTGCCCGGGTTCATGGGGTAAGGTTTATCTAGGTCTTGAAGGCGGATGACCAGGAAACACTGAACCCCATATTCCTACCCACCCCTTAAACCCTTTTCCTTCCCGGAACTCTCCTCTCCTTCCTTTCCTTAAAAAAACCTCCACAAAGCATCCCCAAAGATGACATAGGCTTTGTGGAGCTCTTGAAAAAAAAATAACGTTAAAATATTATAAATTGGCAATGTTGAAATAAAAAATTATCTTAAATATTGGAAGTCTCAATTTACTTTTTGACACTAAACAGGAGTTAATTAGGCATTTTAGTCATATTTTAACAACTTTTATTTCTCAAAGATTGAACGAATCAATTGATCGCGTCTTAGATGAATTATTTAAGTCTATGCTGGATCGCGAAAACGACTTTCAATTCTAAAAACTTCGTTAGTTTAACACCGTTCATTAATAAGCCAGCAATTTGGAAAAACGAGCGACATTATTCAAAAATATGTGTATATTGGTAGTTAACCGAAACTTATCTGACACTATGGAGGCCGCGCGAAAATTTATCAATAGTCGGTCGGAATATCTGCTAATAATTTTTGACCGTGCTCGCAAATATTGATTACTGACCATAGATGACTGATTAAGTCAATATCGCAGTGATATATATATATATATATATATATATATTTCTGGATCGTCCGTGCTAGAAGTTCTGGCCCGTTTAATTGAGCTACCCTACCTATTCATTTATTTTACTAAAATATTATACAACAAAATAATATTTTTATAAACTCATAAATTAATCATTGCCTCTATTAGAAATGAGTCTAGCTAATTTGAAATATTTTTAATATCTTATAAAATTGTATACTTTTGAATAGAAAATATAGGGAAAATGTAGACTTAGATACATCGCACATTGGTTATTTATGCAATGTTTGTATCGCACCTTTCGTATTATCAACATGTGTCTACAAATTATTATTTTTGTTTCTTTGTTAAATCCATTGAGCACATAAAGGCAAACGTGTTTCTTTCGCGGATAAGTTTCTGTTGATTCGATTCATACTAATTCTTTAGAAAGAACATAATTTACGTCGTTAGGTTAATATTCCCGATTTGTGTTTTGAAAACCAAAACCTAATTTTCGCCAAGATGAGAAAAAAGACGTGTTTAAATGAAGCACATTTATTTTGTTCTTTTAATGAACAATAATCAACTCGAAATGGCTGTCGTATTCATTGCTAAAAGTTCACACGGTGGATATCTTTATTCCCAATTGAAATTGAATCCAGCCTTCGTACCATCGTTTTATAATGGGAAGTCTAATGAAAGCGCCAAGCAGCATCCTTCACGAATCCCATAAGAAACCTGTGAGAAAATAAAGATAATAAGATCTTCGGGGATGCGTTTTGTATGAGGTTTTTTCAGGACCCTCTGCTTAGTAGTGAGTTCCCACAAGCAACCACGCGGATCATGGGAACTGATTAATTGAAATAACAGATAGTAAAAACGTCAAATATGACAATGACAAAAAAAAAATTTAATTATTGCAAAAATTATTAAAGATCGGAAAATTTAGATGATTAAACATCTGAAAAATTGAAATGTTCGTTCCAAGATTGCGTAATTTTTTTGTTTTAGCAAACCATTCACCAGTAAGTTACCAGAGGATAGTTCCAAAGACCTGTACCAGTTTTTCTTTTATATATTCAAAAATAACACATAATTTTTTATTTATTTATAAACAAATTTTTTTTCGTTTATATATTCAATAATAACACATATTTTTTAATTTATTTATAAACAAGTTCTGCCGTCCAAACTTTAAATTAAAATTAATTACCTACCATAAATCATGTTATATAAATAAAAAAAGGCTTGTACCAGGCTGTGGTCTGCAGGGAGATGATTGCTGTGACATTGTGCACAAGAATTCTAACTGCTCTCAACAATCTAAAACCATTGAGATTATTGCATCCCCAATTGGGGTATATTGTGAGGCTGAAGGTAATGGAGAAGGGAAGGTAGTGAGGAGGATGAAGGTTTTATCTATTTTATTTTTAATTTTACGTGCACTCATCGGGATTTGAACCTGCGACCGAATACTCGGTATTCATAACCAAGGATCGTAACCCTCAACTACAAATGTTTATAAAGACACCACATTGTTTATAAATATTGAAAAAATTAGGAACACGAAAAACGGGGAGGAGAGTCGAAAAACTAAGATAAGTTGAGAGAGCATGTTTATATACTTTTTCTGATCGTGAGAATATTTCAATAGTTCGTAATAAACGTTCAAGAGGTTAGAAGCCAACAGTTCACCATAGATGAGTAGCAATGAGTAGTTCACAGATGCGCGTGTCTTTCGAAGTGTTCCACAGCATCCTTGGTCTTTGGACAGAAGCTTATCTCGAAGCAAAGACACATGTCGACTTAGTCGGGACGTAATCTGCCACAAGTGATTTCTACATTAGAATGCATCATCATCAGAAAGCCGTAAAACGTTAGAATGCATCTTCAATTTATTTTTATGGTGTGAAAAAAATCGTTCAGAAAGTTATGTATGGAATGTCATTTCGGTTGTTTATTATGAAAACATTTTGGTATTTGAAATAGATTCTAGATTGGCTTTAATACATTTTTAAGTGCTTTGCACATCGACTAGGTACCTACGTTTCTTCATTTGATTATAATTTATTATAACATTTAAAGCAGTGAGTTAAAAAAAGTAGATATGTTTGAGATGTCAAAGGGGTCAATGACACCATTTACTTGGAGTATTTTCCATTGAAGTACCGGTAGAACAAGGCAACGTTCTGTGTAAATTCGGAGTCAAATACCTACTTCTTTTCCCACCCGATTTTATATTTCTTCTCAATCCTATTTTTTGTAAAAACCAACTGTACAGTTTTATAAAAAAAACAACTGTATCTCTTATATATTATGTTTGTCACATTTATTCTTATTTTGGCCTTAATACTAATGATACTCACTTTTGTGCCACTGTAACTTATAATCTTAACATTGAAATATAAAAGCCTTTTTAATAACACACGAAAGCACGGATACAAGACAAAATCAAGTACGTGCCCAACATTTGTAGGTACGCAGTCATTTGCCGAGTATAGTATTTTTTTCAGTCCTCATCCCAAAATATCGACTTTGATACTTTGTTTCGTTCCTGCGAATAAATGGATATGTTCAAGACCCATGTTCAAAATTGTTCACTCCTTTCTATCGCTTACCTAACTAACCACCACGCCGTTTCTCCGCAGGGGTAGGCAGAGGGGATGGACCGCCAAACATCTCGGTCTTGGCACACACTATTTGCCTCATTCATGTTCATACTTTGTCTTATACGTACTCTTATTTTATTCTTACTCTTGACATCGGACGTTATTAATACCCTAGCGACTGTACGGTTGAAATTAAGAATCCGAGTACAACTCTGACGCCGCGCCATATGAAACCGTCTGTGACTTAAGCTACTATCGCAATAGAATCGAATTAAAGCAAGTAGCTAATAATGCCAAAAGATGACGCCACTTACGTTAATAGCTAGCATGAGGAACGTCGGCTGGTAGGCGTATGTGCTCTTGGATTTTTATTTTCATTAACCTCTCTATTTTGGATACGGATGATAGTTTTTTTTTTTAGTTTTTTTATTGTTGATACAAAATTTTACATTTAATAGTACCTACACTCTAGTAATGTTGGCCTCACTGGGCAGTTTACCCGTGCTGAGGCCCCCATTTTATAATATAAGAATTTATACATAATAAAGTTTGAAAAAAAAAATTATTTCGTTGACGAAAAAACAATTAAAAAATTAAATCAAAAATAAAGATAAAAAAAAAATAAAAAAAAAAAAAAATAAAAAAAAACATTTTTTTTTTAATTAAATTAAATGTCGTCTAGCATAAAAAATCTGCGGCGTCTTGTACGAGTATAATACCCACGGCATTCCCAAACAGTTACCAATGATAGATTATAATAAAACAAATAAAAATCAAAAATAGAAATATTAAAAATTTACCAATGAAAAACATTAACACATAAGATTTCGTTATCAAAAAGTGTCGCCGTTGTTTTAAAGGGAGTAGATAGTTGTCAGTGTCTATAAAAAGACGTCATACATTTATTACGCTCAACGCCTATGAACTGCGCAAAATATTGCCTTCTGAGAATTTTCCACGATTCATCTAACACCTGCAGACAATAAGGACGCAATTTGCTTCCACAACGGAACATTTCTCTTCCCTCACGTAATAATTACGAAGTTGATGAAGTGTACAGAGTCAAAGGGAAATTTGATCAAAGTGTACATAAACAAATATAGCACAAATGGATCGCTTCCATTCACCATCACCATCACCGCAACTCCGCCATCTCTACCAGACAAACTTCCGCATCTAACAAAACAAAATTAATTTGTGTAGTTGTCGCATTGTGGCGTTACTGGGTATCAAAACGGCTCCCAGCTTGCAGCCGGGGAGACTCAAAACCCGTTTCTAAATAATCTTGATCCGGGAAAATAAAAACGTTTCGTTTTGTAGGCAAGGAAAACTTAAACTCTTTAGTAATCATATAAAAAAATTAAAAAACACATTTTTACTACATTAGTACTAAGTTTGCCCGAGTTATCTCAGTAGTGAAATTTTCCACACAAAGAGCCCCATATTTTTTATTTTTTAATTTTTTAAATGAGCTCCACACAGGAGGCCCTGTGGAAAATGATTTCCCTCAGGGCCAATGTCATCTTTGGGGATGCTGTGTAGAGGATATACTCGGGGGTGGTCCTTAAGTGTTTAAGTAACAAATTGAAATGATTGAGCGTATTTTCGTTGTTTGTTTTTGACAGCGTTGCAGTGTCCATCATCAGGGCAGATCGGCTAAAGAAGGAGGTAGCGCAATACGGCATAACACCCCAAAAACAAACAACGTAAATGCTTTTGGCCGTGAAAATCTAAAAACGTATCTGACTGAGTGTAATTTTATTATTAGATATTTTTCTTTATTACAATAAAAAAAAGATAATATATTGTTAGATATGCGTGGAAAATTATAATGTATTTCTGTTCTTTACATAATTTTAAATATTACCATATTATTGCACCTAAAACTATTTTTTGTGAGGCTTGGTAATCCCTATTTCGAATGATATTAATTTTGTAAACATATCTACTTGTTTATATAAGGGTTAAGCTTTAAAATATGATTTTAATTTCGTTTCTGTGTAATGGTAAGCTCTGATGTCATGAAATTTTCATTTCACTTTAAAGAGCGCCCCTACCTGCATCGTAAAGACAGGCGAACTTTATCGTCACCCGGTTGGGCAATATTGTGGTGTTAAAGTAGGGGGTGTAAGAAATTTCTAAAAGTGGGTCGTTGAGGGGTCTGGATTATATGAAGGAGGTAAAACAGTTAAAAAATAAGACGCTATGTTGATTGCTACATAGTACCTACTCATATTACTCTACCAGTCAGTGGCTGAGTGGGCATCGCGTATGGGTCCCATCCGGGCGTCGCGTGTTCGATTTTAATTTGTTAAATTTTATCAGTATCGATTCACATTTACATATATGCATACATAACTTGCTAACTGGAATAATAAAGTATGATAAATAATGACTACCGGAGTTTGAGTCTGTGTGACTCCAGGCGCTCCGTTTCTAAAGCCTTTGTGTTCCAGAAGGCAGTCTCCACTTGTTCTCAGAAACAATATTCCCCTTGGTGGGGTTTCTTACCACCCCCAATCGCCTTTTGTTTGACAGATTGTCACTTTACTTTGAATTTATGGTTTGGGCCTCGGCTATTATCGCCCGGGCTCGGAGCTCGAAGCCCAACCAACTGACACCGCATATCTCAAACTGTCGCATGTCGGCTCGGGTGTCTCGGCTTCATTACGAAATCAAAGCAGAGCTTAATTTGGGGATCACATTGGTGACTCATTTTCTTTCTGAACCACAAAATGGTTAGATGTAACTAGGTACTTTACTAAATTTTCATTAATTATTTTATACTAAGAATGTCGACAGAATTCCGATCGAAATTTAAAACTCATCTCTTTAGGAAATCTAACTTATACAGGTCGCTAAGCTAGCCGGTTTGTACCTATCTACCCAGAAATTTAAATATATATGTAAAAAAAACCTGCAATTTTTCACAGCCCACGACGTTGTAAATAAATAAAAATACATCTAACTAAATTTAATGAAAATTATAAGCATTGATACATTTTTGAACATTTTAAAATAAATCTTAGCAAGTAATATTTGTACCTTTGTACGCTTGAAGTGATTTTTGGCAAATGCGGTGCTGTAAAAATTATCCATTACTATTATTATCGTTTTAAATATTTATTTTCCATACATTCGAGACACAAAATTATTCGCGTACGTCGATTTTCTTTTTTTTTTACTATGGATTCGTAGTTTTTTTTAATGAAATTATTATGTTTGTTGAAATGTTTGTTAAAATAATTATTATTTTGCGTGCAAACTCGTATCTTCTCTACAAACAAGATTATCTGAAGTGACCTGCCAGCTGAATATGTTTTCTGCATCTGTTTGTAAATAATTAGGAACTCTAGAAAGTCGTATTTGTACGGCGACTCCGGTTGTCGTACAAATTCGACTTTCTAGATTACATTGATAGGTATAATTATTATTATTATTGTTATATCCAAAGATATTGAAATACAAAAGCGATATGCTATGATTTCCGCCCGACTTTCATCGGACTACTACCTAATGAGAATAGTTTGCATACGGAAATAATTTGTTCATTTCGTTGATTTTTTGAAGGTGTGCAGTAGTATTAGTTAACAATATAGTTTGAATACAGAAATAATCCGTTCATTTAATGTTCGTTTAGTTTATTCGTTAATTATTCTTTCGTTTAGATTATTCGTTAATTATTCTTTCGTTTAGTTTATTCGTTAATTGGTTAACAATATCGGCCTCACCAGGAAACACAGTCCCACAGTTCCACACCCCGCAGTCCCACCCAGTAAAAACTGCGGACAGCACATCTCTTATATTTCAACACGGGTTGGGGAGGTACGGGGGCACCCAGTCAAGTGCCTTAATAAGGGATGGGGGTAGTTAATAAGAAGGGGATGTGACAGGGGAAATATTAATTGTCGCTCTGAATTGTATGTCTTGATAATCCAATAAAACGGCAAAGCGTCAGATGCTTGCTAATTGCTGGGACTCGAGCTGAACGCAAACATCTTGCTTTCATTAAATCTAATAAGGTTTTTTATTATCTTCTTACAAACTCCTTTATCAATTTCGTTCCGTATTTTGTTGTTGTTCAGCCTTTATAAATTCACAAAATTCTTAGGGATACTGCAATCCACAAGGAAGTCAACATTAGAGTGCTATCATTGGAGATGAACTCCATTGATTTGATTTAACTGACTTTAACTCTAACCAGTAGATATTGTCAACTCAGCTCCTTGAAGCAAGGGCCATCAATTTAAAATGTTAAGAAGAAGCCATGCAAAATAATGCAAAATCGTACAAAACCATGCATTTTTGTTTTGAAAATTTGAGCTCGTAGAAGTATTATAGATGCTTCAATTAAATACTGTAGAACATATCTTGGCCTTTAAAAATATCGGTCATTTTTTAAGTCTTTTAAGAAGCCTAGAAAAAAAGAAAGTATTAGGTCTATAAAGAAACACTTTCAAGTGCAAACTCTCCTACTTATAAACCCCCTTTCGGATATGGTTTTATTTTTTAATGTGGCAAATTCAGTTTCTTTTATAATAATCGCAAAAAATTATATTTACGCCCGAACTTCACAAAATAAAATAAAATATGCATTTTCGCGTTGTTATTTTTGACATCTATCAATGCGGCCGCCAGTTGAGGAAATTGGATTTTAAAAGTGAACCTTATGCCGTCCACCCAAGGACTACAGACTTGCCACTTACCACACTCATTTTGTATCAGGGGGCCTAGTCTCTATCTTTTATTAACCTCAGTTAGCGCGTTAATTACGTCACAAACACGTATTTTGACAGTTACTCTAATTAGCGTAGCTGTCAAAATACGTGTTTGTGACGTAATTAACGCGCTAACTGAGGTTAATAAAAAAAAGATAGAGACTAGGCTGCGGCGGGAAATATACGTCTTAGACTCCGCGTCACTTGGTTCAATAAAATCAATTTTAAATTTCCTTGTTATTACAATAAACAATGCGTAAAAAAGGAGTTAACGTTTTTAACAGGCCATTCTTAAAGCAAGATGTAAAAAAATAACTGAAATATATATTCCAACCTTTTCAAAAGCTTTTTCTCAAGTATTTTTAAGCTCCTCCCACAAAGAGGCGTGAATTCTAATTTCGATTTTTTCCTGGACTATTGGATCACCTTAAGATCACAAGTGTCGAATTTCGCCGTGTCTTTATTCTCAGCGATTCAATGACTGAGGTATGATGTACAATTTCTCAGAGTTAATACACTATTTGAGAAAATGAACTCTCTGAGTCTATTCAAATAGAGATACGTATAATAATACAAATCGATGTTTAATACATTTTTTCCTTCGACATCTTACGTATTATTGATTTCTATTGGGTGGTGACGTGGTGCGTTATTACAGTATTTAGAGATTGCCACCACACGAAGAAAACATACTATCCTCTAAATTTCTTTAATCGTTGTCTTCTTCCCTTTTGTATATTTAACGTTTCTAACCCGTGAAACCTGTTACAAAATATGGCAGTCCGTCAACTGAAAACGTAATATAAAAAGAAAGCTGTAAAAACTATTCGAATTAGAATCTTGGCCGGGCAAAGTTCAGGGGAAATCTCCGAGTTTAACTTTGATCACGGTCATAAAACCATTACTCAAAATAAGTACGAGAGCGCCATGTTAAGCCCAGTAAAAGTGGATCGGCCATTAGCCACAGTCCCGGAGACCGTAAGATTGTAGGACTGTAGGACTGTAGCAGTAGGTGTAGGTCCCTAAGACGGTTGGACATAATTCCCGAGTTTCTCATTAAGGCCAGCAGTGATTTCATAGAACTTGTCGCTAATGCGCCTTTTAATTGCCGAGGACAGATGCGTTTTACAAGCTCACTCACAATTTATTCGCATTTTTATATTTTTAATTAAGTCCTTGGGCGGGCACTGTCGGCCGTTTGGCCTTCCGATTATCGCGAATCGCTAAGGGGATGCTCTTAATGATATTTCCTATAAATTCGCGCTGCAATTAGGGAAAACAGGAAAGCGTTTTTACTGCTTACTGCATTGTTTAATAATTAGAAAGGCGCCAGATTTTATCCGGTGAAAATTATTCTCTGACGGAGCCGCGATGCTTTATAAAGCTACGTTATGTAATATCAAAACTTTTTAGCTATAAAGCAAATAAATATAATCATGCACGCCTGTTTCTCTATTTTTATTTCTTTATATTTATTCGATATAATAAAAGTTCAGCGAAAAATGATTATGAATAAAGATAGATAGCATTGCAGATTAGCTAGCTGACTACTTGGCTTCGGTCGAGAATAGATCTCTTTTATCAAAATTTTTTTCTTCACGTTTATGTAAATGAAACAAACATGTCGCGTTGATCAAGAAAATCTATGCGAAAAAATGTGTGCAAATGTTACGACCCCAGTTATAGTATTTTTTATTCCTGTGAACAGATTTTCTATTTTAAAAGTTAAGTTTCCAGTCTTTAGTAATTAGTAGACAGAATACAAATTGCACTAAACATAAATAGGACACATAATCTTGGATGTCTAGTCAAGACAGATTAACATACAGGATTTTTTTAAACTTCCTTATAAGTATTACGAATAACACGATGTTTTTTATTTAATTTTTTTTAAAGCTTTTTTAAGTATGACGTTATAACTGTAATTTGATATCTTGTAATATTGCATTGTAAACTGCGCTTGCTCTCATCATAGATTTTTGTAGAGTGACGTGCACAGTATATTATCGATGTGTAAATTTAGTTTAGTTAAATTTTTTTTTAAATCACGGCTCGGAAAAACTGCTTCGTTGCATTAGACATGAGTAAATTAGGACCAAATGACTGCTCTTCATAGCAGTCAAATGGGGTTTTTAATCATTCAAAATGGGTTTTTATAACTTTTTATTTATTTATGTTTTCACTTTAGTCTAATATTGCTTCTCTTAAGAGGCCACTATCCGAATTTCTACCGATTTCTTGCAAACCTCCCTTAAACATTTGAAGTTTTTAAGCTCTTAAAAAATATATGTTATTTTTGAAGATAATATCTATACATTCCCCACGCCGAAAAGCAAATTATATGAAATTCCCTCGATAGAAAAAAATCGCAAAGTATGCTTCAATTTTTTTAAATTTTGAAGTCTGTTTCCGATATTTTACAAGTTATATATATTAAAAAATTCCTGCCTACGCGATATCCGCAGTATTTTTTGGTTATTTCAAACTTCATATTTTTCACGTTTTAATAATTTACACTTAGGTTAGTGGCAGCTGTTTTTTGTATTAAAATAAATAAATCTATTCCCAATCATCTTTGTTCTCATACTGTACATTAGAAGTCAACATCCAACGGAGAAAATCAAGATACCCACCATAAAAAAAGAAGAACGCAATACGAGCCGTGCAAAGTGGAATAAGTGCATACCGACGAATCGGTGTAACATTTCCCTCTCGCGAAAAGCTCTTATCCAAGACAGCTCGGGCGTTTAACGGCCGAACAGGACCACGACGGCCCTTTATGCGATTTGCATAGGCCTTCGCTGCCTTTAGACTTTACGGCCGGCCGGGCCTTGAACCTAGCCAGTCCGGGTGCGTGGCCCCACAAAGAAGACCTTTATTTTGTTCTATCTCATTCGGTCCGCTCCGTGGCGGCTCCGAAGTCCGCGGTCGTCCGGCGTGGCATCGGCCCACCGATAATCACTGGGTGGGGAAAAAGCGCAGCATAATATTTTTGGGCGATAAATTTTGTACATTTTCTTTGAACTACTTACTGATTCGTGGCTTGTACATATTTTTTAAAGCAAGCTAAATTTGTTTTCTTGTTTAATTTATGGTTATAATTGACTTTTGATGAATGTACGTACCGTCGACTACCAATAATAATTAAGTACAAAAAGTAAAGATATTTTTCTATGAAAAATACATTAAATGTGTAATATTCTGGATGGGAGTTTAATGAATTACTCACAGGTAGCACTAGATAGTAATTTAAGAGGTTGCCCAGAGCCCATAGATGGCACATAGCTGTAACCTCATGGCCAGGGCCCAAAATAATTTCTTCCGCCTGCTTAATAAACCATCCGAGCTGAATGTGATCTATCACAAATAAATCCACAAAGTTTTTCCTTTTCCGGAGTTTTATTTATAGAGTTAGGAGAGAGAGAGAGAGACACAAAAAATTGGCGAAGCAGTATTTTTCTCTTCCTTATCCTATGTTTTCTTCTATCAGAAGGCGGTCGTCATCTGAATAGGTACTTTCCCCACCTTCCTTTTCCCATCTCTTTCCTTTTTCCATTACCTTCAGCCTCATAACATACCCCAAATGGGTATGCCGTAGTCTCACTGGCCAGACGTTTGGGTGTGGGACTCTTGTGCGATAATCACACATAAAACATTAAAAATCATCTCCCTGGTACCTACAATTCCTTGGAACTGGGCTGTGGTAACAGGCTATAAAGAATGTTGATGATTTGATCTTTATTTTGTCTTATACACTTTTCCTAGTGTTGGAAATTAGATGAAGAATATCTTTAAACATGCGACACAAACTTACCCCTCCAGGGTAGGAATGAGCAGAGAGGATGCACACGTGGAAATTTAAAAGATCCATTGAATTCGGCTAAGGATTCTTTGAGTTGAATGACCTTTAAAAAGTAAACTTTGGTAAATAAATTAATTTAAATTCTATAACGTAGCATTCTTGGCTACCCTGTGTAATGCGATTTTAGTGGGTGTTCCGTTTCGCGAATTTCCGTCAATGGAACACAGCACCACGACACAGAGCACAGAGCACAGAGCAAAGCAGGACAATAAAGCGAGATGGCTTTGTGAGGCGTCTCGGCGGAGTATTGTTGTTATTTTCGTTCCCGTGTCGTATCAGGCGCGAAGAAGTGCGAGGAGTTATTACTGGACATTATTACCATACGACAGATACATATAATACCCTCGCCCTTACCCTACACCTCGTTGCTCGCACGGAATAATTAACATGAAGTCATAAAACCATCAAAGTATTCAGAGTTTCAAGATACTCGTACTGTCAGGCAGAATGGTGTTTCTTTAGCTATAGGCTATATGTTTGGCTACTTGGAAATCTAAGAATTTTGCAATTTTTTCTTGGGTGAACCGGTTTGTAGCCGAATAAGCTAAAGGACTTGCACCCAGGCGTCGCGGGTTCAACTCCTTCATGATTTCAAAAGCAACATTTTCTGCTTGTTGGAAGTAGGAAGAGTTCAAAGGCTATTCTTAATTCGTAACCCGAGAATGTTTCTCTTTTTTATTATTATTTATTTTTTATGCGACACCTCACGAACTTATTTCTTTATTTCACTATTTATTCATTGTATATAATAGGTACCTTTATTTATTTATTAACGGTAAAAATACCTTTAAATACAGAAACATAAAACATGGATTACAAATAATTATACAGTGTAAACATATGATAAAAATTAAATTAAATTTACAATTTTGGAAAAAATGTAATCTAATGACTATTTTAAAAAAATGTTAAAAGCTTTTTTATAAGTTCTTTCGTTGCTATTAAAAATATATGCTACTTCTGCATATTGGTTATCTAAGCTGTGTATGCGTGATATTATTGACGAATTATTAGTTCATAAATTTACAGCTTATTTGCGACACGTACCAGATTAGTAGATATCTTCAGTATGGCCCTGGTTAAAAAGACCACCATTTAGAATCAAAACGTTGTTTTAAATTACATTTGATGTGTTTGGTGTCCTGATATGTATAGCCAGTTACTTATCCACCTTCCTATCCCCACCTCCTTACCCTCCCCACTAGCGTCAGCCTCAGAACATACCCCAATAATTGGGGATACTAAAGACAAAATCTCAAAAAAAAATCAGTAGGCCACAATTTAATCTAGTTATATTACCTTCACGATGGTGACTAGATAATAGATATCTTATTTATATATCAAGTGCAAATCGTTTTTTGTGTAGAAATTACAGTACCTACCCAGTATACAATTTGGATTCCATTTTAAGCTCCACACAAAAATATGTCATTAATTTTTTTAACCTTTTTTTAACCGATTTTGAATGTTTCAATTTCATCGAACCAGACAGAGCGTTTGGTTGACAAGTTGACATTAAACTTGTCCGGTGAGATATGAACTGAACAGAGAACTGGTTTCGGGTATCGCAGCAAAAACTCTGTTCAGAAATAAAACAACTGATCCGTGGTTAATAACCACTGCTCACAAAAATTTGGTGTCAAAGCAGACTAATAAAATATGCACTTTATTACTAACCTCAGCCTACCACGTAATTATTATATGTTCTGTGAATATTAAAATATCACAAAATTATTTCTCGCATCAATGGTTTTACTTGTAATACTTTTTTTACGTCATTATATTTTAAGATTTTTGTATCACTGTCTAAAAAACACAAACATCATGCTACCTCTGTAAAATATCAAAACACGTGGTAGATATAAATAAATAAATAAAATTTAAAAAAGGATACCACTTAGAAATGAAAATTTAAAGCTAGTTTGAAACTAATAAACAGGTTATATTTTTTGTATTAATTGGTTATTTAATTTATTATTATTTTAGTTTTTTAAATTCTTTCTCCTCTCTCTTTTTCTTATTTTATACAACCCATGTGTGTAGGATTATGATATGCAATGCTTACACAAATAACCTATATGTTTTAATCCACTGTTAATAAGTTCCTGGGTACCAAAGCAATTAATATTATTTTTTTAAAACTATGCTAAGCAAAGAACAGTTATTATGTTTTAATGTTTTATTTTTTTGTTTTTTATATTTTTATATTATTTACAGACCATGTTCCATATGTTAAAATTGATCCTAATTTGAATGTCCTAAAACAGGAATCCTTCTATTTAGACAATCAAAACATTTCTTAAATAATATATATAAATGTATGATGTTGTGCCAAATAAAAAAAAATATATATTTTAATTGACTTTAAGACGACACAATACCTTAAAATATAGTCAGAATCTTAACGACGCAAGTAAAGAAGCCGTGCATACAAATTGCGAGTAGCGACCCGGTGTATTGGACGGACCTACTATCGAATTTGCCCTACCAAACAAACACTCTAAAATAATGTGGGAATCTTAACGACGCGCGACGTAAGTGAAGAAAGCGTGTTCACAAATATACGTTCGGTGAAAAGATCTGAATAGCTAACTACTTCCCCAGCTCATCTCCTTGCCCTCCCCACTACCTACAGCGTCATAACGTTCCCCATTAGGGGATGCCTTAGTCTCACTGTCTCCAGACACAGGCTGGGAACAGTCGGGTCTCACTTTTTTATTACATTAACTCCACACAGGAAGCCCTGAAAATAATTCTCAGAGCCTATGTCATCTTTAATATGCTGTGTGGCGGTTTTTTCTAGAAAATAAAGGAGAGAAAATTTTGGAAAAGAGATGGGTGGGTAGAAAACTGGGGGTCAGTGTGTCCAGGAGTAATGGCCGTTTTACACGACACCTTTTTTCAGCCCGATTCCAATTGGAGACAAAAGTCAACATTTTTCGCTTTACGCGATCGCTGTTTTCGTCTCTATTTTTATATCTACGATTTCAGTAGGCATCACAACAAACAGTATGGTTCGTGTGTTGTTTGCAGTGATGACAATTGAAATCCTAGATATGAAAATAGAGGTGAAAATAGCGATCGCGTAAATCGAAAAATGTTGACTTTTGTCTCTAATTGGAATCGGGCTGAAAAAAGGTGTCGTGTATAACGGCCATAACAGACCTATGAATCCAACCCCACACTGCGAAGAAAGACGACGAAATGGTTCCCGGGAATGCTGTATCCATAACGCCTCTCAAATTTAATTCTCTTATGCTGTATTCACATAATTTTGATTTTTTTAGATGTCTTAATTATGCACTCTTTAAAGCTTAATCAATAATAAATTGAAAATAATTATCTTTGTTTAAACTTTTAAACCATTATTTTAATTAAAAAATGTCTGCATGTTTCAGGATCAAAGGTTTCTTCATGAGATTAGAAAGTTTACTGAAAATTAAAGCATTTAAGAAAAGACAAATAATCATAGAGAAATAACATTTTACATTAATGAATAATTTTTTTCAACAATACATTAATTGGATGATTCCAATGCGGCCATTAATCCCATAAGTCTGATCGATTCTTCAGTGTTTAAATAATGTGTTTCCCGTTATGTGGTGTTTACGAAGAGGCGGGCATTGTGCACTGATGGGAATGCCATCTCTAATACTGCGGGCACGTGGGCACGCGGACACGTTTGACACGTGGCCGGCACGCGAATTAACCCGGAATACGCCAATTAAGCCATCGCGTCTGCACGTGTTGTTGCGCTGAGATGTCTCCGAATTGTTTTCGACCAAGAAAATTGTCTGGCAGTTTATGTCAGACCGACCGATTAATGTGAATCCAATATCTAAAATTGACCGATAAGGCCGGTAACAAAAGTGTAATATTAATGGAGAATTGTAGAATTGGAAGCAAAATGCTATGACAAATGATTAATAGACTCCCGATACCTGAAATATTCCAAATTTAATTAGTAATTTCGGTTTTGTTTACGTAATATTCTAAAATGTGTACTTCTTCTAAAATAAAATACATACTTTTAATACTAACCGTCAGTAGCTCTGTGGAAAATCATTTGGAAAATATTTTCCTTTGTGTGGAAAATAATTTCCCTCGGGGCCTATGTCATCTTTGGGGATGCTGTGTGGACGTCATTTTAGAAAAGGAAGTAGAGGAAGTTCTGGGAAGGAAAAAGGTATTAGAGGTGGGTAGGAATCTTGGAGCACAGTGTGTCCAAGAATAAGGGGCGTATGAATCCAACCCTCCCACTGCGGTGCAAAGCGATGTTTTGAGAGAGTCACGCTGGAGAGATCAAAAGGTCTCCCTTGACCAGTCTCTACCGATCCAGCGTGCCTCGCAATTGTGGGCAGACGCATCCGCCGCTATGACCCGGACACGAACCTCAACCCATAAACCCGGTCACCAGACGTCGCAAACCACTTGGGGTTGTGGCAGAAATGTTGGTTATCCAATAAATGGTTCCCGGAGCGGCATTCAAATTTTCCGTATTCCGCCGTTCTTCTCCGTTCGCAGTGGAAAATGGTCTGCATAGTTGCTTTCCAAGTAGTTTTTCAGGTTTTGATACTCGGCCACGGCAATTTATTTAGATTTTAACTTAAAATTTAATTAAAATTTTGATTTTTATTTAAAAATACCTATATTTAGGTTTTATACGTGTTATTTCATGGGTCTGAGATACATATAATTATAAATACATAAATAAACAATTAAAAGTTTTTCTTCTTCTTCTTGTCGTAGGTGGACTATAGCTATGAATGAATTTTAAATAGTATGTAAGTTCATGTCATGTTCAAACTTAGTTTTTTTTTTTTAAGTTTCTTTATTCAATGAATTTTTTTTTTATAACATAAAGTTGGGGATTTTTCGACCACTATGCTAGGCATATGCTCGTGTTGTGGTGATAGATTTTCTATACAGTAGGTACATTAACGTATGCAATATAAATAATGTGCAAGAATAGAAAATATATACATAAAATAATATAATAGTAAAGAATAAAAAATAATATAAAAGAATTTAAATTTAAAAGAGTTAGAAAGAATGTAGTAGAATATAAAATAATGTGAAAAGTATAAAACATTGAAAACATATAACGAAAGAATACAAAATTATGTAATTATAAAATATATAATATCAAAGTGAGTAGGTACTATAAAGAAAGGCTTTTATTATGTTGCAAATCTAAATGTGTGTGGTTATATTGATAGGTGTAGGTGCATTATTAAACAAATTTTTGTGCAAATAAATGTTAATCAAGTCCGGCGAATTACACTGTACAGCTGTACAGTAAGTACCTAGAGTTCATGTTTCAGTCTGGCGAATAGTAAATTATTATTATTTTTACCATGGTTTATTGCTGGGAAGTACATATGGGACTTGTCGGATTCAATGCACAGAGGTGCCAAACACTTTTAAGTAATTAGTTCAAAAGTATTTAAACTTTCGGCTAATTTTAGGCTAATTATATTCTAGTAATTACAAATAGTTCTTTACAGACAAAAACTTTTATTGGTTACTGAACTGATTCGGTTAAAAAATAAGACAAAGGTTATAAAAACGCGGCATTTACAGATGCTATGCTTTAACATGAATATGAATTGGGTACATAAATACAATGTACAGGTTTAAAAAAATCATGTTGGATAAACTAGAGGTTGAAACATCCTTATTCAAATTATCCAACAAATAAGCAATACCTATTTGAAAAACAATATTTTAATATTTAAAACACCGAGCAAATAAATGTTTATTTTGAAAATTCACACGATTAGGGGAAGTTTACGAAGCAATTTTCAACGTGGCGTCCATTTATACAAACAGATTCGTGTCTGAGCCATCCACCGTTCAGCAAATATATTATTAAAGTCATCAATCGAACAGTAACTGACACGAACACGCGTCACACCGTCACACTTAGCTTCCCCGGACCCCGATCCCCAGTCCCCGTGTCGGAGGAACATAAAACTATAAAATATAGAACACACACAACCCTCGATAATTCTGTAACTACACCAATTTACCTCCTCCCCAGGGTTATTGGGATACTAGGGGTCAACTCATATCACACCCCGCGTTTATCTTTTATTTCGAATTTATACATTCAGACATTTATTTTATTGCATACATTCATTTAAATGTAGTGTGTTGCTGCTTATAACTTACATGGATCGGCAAACAAAAAATACAGAGAAATTAGATTAATTGTCATAATAATTGGTACTAATACCTTTTAAAGCTTGCCTAAAATTATGACACCTCATAATCTGTATATACGAGTACCTAGGTATGCAAGTTAAAACTAAAATAATTTAATGATCTCGTAGACATAGACCCTGATGTAAACAATTTCCCTTAAAGCTTATATCATTTTTGAGAATGCTGTGTTAAGGGATTTTTAGGGAAAAAAAAGGAGAGAAACTTTGGCAATAAATTTTGTATTTAATTTTTTTAAATTTTTTACTTTTATTTAAGTAACTTGTACGCTTAAGTTCACAAATTTCTAATTAATTATAATATTTCATATTGCAGCTAATTAATTATTATTTTATATTTATTTCATATTCACAATTTTTTTATGTTTATTTAGCTTCTACTCCTGGGAAGGAAAAATGTTTGAGGTGTGAGTAGAAATCGGGATCAGTGTGTCCAGGAGTGAAGGACGTATGCATGCATTCCTCCCACTGCGGTGCAAGGCGATGAATCGAGAGAGTCCGGCTGGAGAGGTCAAAAGGTCTCCCTCAATCTCTCTCGCGGATCGGGAGAACCGGAACGCAGAAGGTGGGCAAACGAATCCGCGGCTAAAACCTAGAAAAATCTCACTCCAAGAACCCGGGCACCCTTCCTAAATCACCAAACGTAGCGAACTACTTGGGGTGACCTATAGCAGGTATCTTGGTTATCCAATAAATGTTTCCGGGGCGGCGATACCCATACTCTTCTCCAAAATTTTAATACCTCTTATAGCTAGCCTAAAATTATGACACCTCAGAAACTGGACAAACCTAATAAAGTTAAAACTAAAATAATTTGCTGATCACATAGGCCATAGGCTGTTACAACTGCCACGACGAGACAATTTATTAATCTTGCTCTGTAGTGTAATGTAAAATTATATTCATAGCACCGAACCAAGATACTCAGGTTGTAGATATGATTTTTTGATGTACTGTATATCTCTCTAAGCGCTTCTATGTACACGATATCATATTCGCATTAATAAAGCCAATTACGAAGATAACCTTGAAGAATTCAACAAATATCTTTTGGACAATGGCTGTGCGATCTGCCATCTACGATCAAAATTTTATAACGATTTAAATCGATTTTTTTTGTGATATTTGTTATTTAATCACACCAATATGTCTCTTTCACCCCTTTGCCAAACACAACATCCCCGATATAAAATGCCATTATCGTCAGCGAGTAAGTAATTGTGTAATGGATGCCTTTGTGTCCCCGCTTTGCCTATGACATTACGAGAGACTCAATTTATGATGGGCGGGAACCGAACGTTCAGCAGCATAAAAAATAACTCCAACGTTCAAAGACAAATAATGGACACCTGTATTCAACGCGACGAGGAGCGATATCCAATTAATAATTATTCATCGTTTGTCGAAGGTATTACGTGAATGTCCCTGTTCAACAAGGGTAGGTTGGCTGGAAGGCCTGCCGTAAATCTTGATAAATAATACATTAGTGTTGTTCGTATTGTTGAGTACGACAGAGCAAAAATTAAAAGCTTTTGAACTCGGTGGATCTTAAAGTTTGCTGGAAAATCTCTTAATAAAACATGTACACAATCTGGGGGTATACATCATTTCAGATTTTCACGGAAAAAGTATGATTGTGATTTATTTTTGGGGTATTATGCCGTTCTGGGCTTCCATCTTCTTTAGCCTACGTTTCGGACATCGTTACAGTGTCCATCGAACATGCCAAATATGTTGAAATAAAAATTGGTATGGCAGGGTAGCCAAAAAGGACCATTACTTAGGTAAGCTCAGAGAATAAGGATTATTCTATCGTGCGGCGCTAAATCACGCCTCTGTATCCTTAACTCTTCCAATCCATAAGGATAACAACGTCAGGATTAGTTGGAGTAAAGAATTGTACATTTATTTAATTTATTGTTTTCTGGGTTTCAAGAAGATATTGTATACGAAGGTATAGAATTGTAAATGAAGCGAGAAGGGAGTGCCAGAACAGAGGAGTGCGGCATTCCATCCTCCACGCCTACCTCTGTGATATGAGTCATAAGGTACCTGTTGTGAGATGCTGAGTCATAAGTTACCTAATTAAAATAGCGGCTCTTATTTATATGTTATACTCATTGATCTAATATATCTACGTCAATGGTTATAGATACTATATTATTTATCGTATACTACTATAGGTTCGCTCAGTTTTCATTAAGGAGGTCCACTTGATAGCTTTGATAGTTTGATAGCACAGGCGTCAGGTAGATTTATATCCCTGCTCTACAGATATTTCAATGGAAGATGCTCCGAGGACCATATCACATGAGAACTACGATTTGAATTCCCCTGCGTCTCTTCAAGACCCATGTTCACTCCTTCCCCAGAATCCCCAAGAATGAAATAGGCCCAGTTGTGCAGTTAGTGTTAAAATATATATATATCGATCGGAATGTTTTTTTTTTATTGCAATAAACTTTTGACTTATATAAAGTATGAATAAAAGTACCAACGTTATAGGGGGTTTCACGGAAGTTAAGAATACACTAGACAGGGACTGTAAAAACACAATTTTCCATATTATAGCTTCAACCTCCAACCGCAATGCAAATATCCATAAAAAATGCAAATTACCAAACATAAATCATATTTAGTTATATAAATGTTATTTATAGTAACAGGAGGACAGAAAATGATATGGATGACATTAGGGTGCATCTAACAATGCGACACAGCTCGCATGACGGAACCAAATGTCTTTATTAAACGTGTATTAACATGGTTCTGATCCTGTGTATTTTTTACAATATGATCCTAATACGTGGGGATTTTATTAGCCCTTTATTATTATACGTTGGCTTAACTAACACACATCTGTAGAAACGCGGGAAGAACATTACACGCGTTTACACATGTTCTAATATAATATTTTATTGCTGATCGTTTATGGGGTTAAAATATGTTCATTTTTTTAAACTGTCACTCCTGTAATAAAAATCTTGTTTCGTTCTGTATCATTAATGAAACTATTAATTACTACCCTGGATCGCCCGAGTTATAATATTATTTTCAGGAAATCTTTTATCTTATTGAAAAATAAGAAACAATCTTGAGTTCTCGTATTATGTTTAGTTTGTTAAATACATATTTCATCAATTCATTCATTTTTAAAGTTTAAGGAAGATGTATTTTCTTTCTTCTTTTATTGGGGTATATAGTGTAAGTACCTACAAAACTCTAGATCTAGATGAACTGCTCTCACCGCTGTTTGTGTGTGTGTTATCTACAATTATTTATTATTTTATTATGTTTATTTACAATTTTGGGGCGAGTATGGCATCGCCGCCCCGGGTACCATTTATTGGAAAACCAACACCTCTGCCATAAGTTACCCCAAGTAGTTCGTTTGGAGACTTAACAGGGGTGTCCGGACTAATGAGGTAAAATTTGTCTAGGTATTGGCGGCGGTTGCATCTGCCCACCTACTGCGTGACGGGCCGGATTGGGAGAGACCGTTTAAGGGAGGCCGTTTGATCTCTTCAGCGGGACTCTTTCGACCAATTACCTTGCACCGTAGTTGGAGCAATGGATTCATACGTCCGCCACTCTTGGATACACTGATATCGGATTCCTACCCACACCTCATACCTTTTTCCTTCCCAGAATATCCTATCCTTCCTTTCCTTTAAAAGCAACAGCATCCCCACACAGCATATGTTACATAATCAGTGACCTGTCTTTAAAAATTCCCGGTTACCGTTCTAAGATCTGCACTCCAGATTGCTGCTTACAGTATCTCTTGCACATTTTTTAAAATTCTATTTTAAATTACAAATCCCTCCCTTATAATTTTGCAGCGATTTGCTTGAAACGCGTTTAAAAATTGTAAAGTTGAAAGAGAAGGATCAAAGAGCGATTCGTTTACCGGCACAGTGGGTGACGTAACGGCTTCTGTTAGGGGGAGAGGGGGTTGAGGGTTCCCAATCAAGAAGGGTGTGATGTTTACAACCTCCGAATGACACTGCCATAGATCATGGGGGAGGGGGGGTGACGGATAAAGAAACGTGTGTTGAAAATAATAAATCTAATTCGGGCCTATGTTTTTCTGAAATTTTTGAATTTTGTAAAACAGTGAAGCCCACTGACAAGAACTTAAGTAGATAAAAACAAAAAAATGGGCAAGTCTGTAGTGAAAAGTAAATTTTATTTATCATCAACGACACCACATTATGATATTATCTGTGTCATCTCCCCAGCGTTCCCTCACATCTCTCCTTTGACCTTCCGAGATATTGGTCCCCAATAAATCACTCCTCTTCATGGACCCGCCCTCAATCACTGAGATGTCAGGCGACAGACCAGATAAGATTCCCTTAACAGTTTTATCTGTTATGGATAAAGCATCCAGATTTATTGCAAACTCATTTCTTTAAAACATTTGGATATGGTATTAATTACACCCAGTGTTATAAATATTAAATTATGCACGTATATAACAAATTAAAAATAATACAGATAGTTCTTAAAGCTAATTACAAAAAGTAGACATACAAATGGCATTATCCTCTATTAGTTAGTTAACATATCCAACAAGCAACTACGAAAAAATATTTGGACTAAAAAGCTTCTTGTACTGTTGTACTAAACTCTTCACTAAAATCCCAATAACATCAAAAAGTCACAACAATATTATAATATTTAAAAATCAAATAAAAAGCCGTATATAAAACGTAGGGAGATCAGAAATTGAAAACATACAGACACTAGATACAGACAAATAGGATCCACTCAACCGCACTAAAAATATTTTTATTTTTATTTTTAACTTTATGAGTTGTAATATTTAATTAGATGAAGACAATATTAGCGAAATTCAATCGAAAATCTGGAGACAGAAAAATCAGAAAAAGATATTGGCGTCTCTGCAAATTTAATAATATTATTATTCATATACATAATTATTCTTTTATATGTAACTGAAATCCTCAGCACAGATCTCAGTGAGGATATAATTATCTCTACTTATTACAAAAAAGGAAAAAATAAAACACGAATTTTTATGATTGTTAGTTTTTTTGACAAAATTTCAAATATCTTCGAAAATATTTGCCTTCGGATCAAATTTTGTTTTCATTTTAGGTAATTTTTAATGTATCATGTAAGGTGTCTCCCTTTTTGGAACCAATCGAAAAATTATCAAAATAATTTAGATTAAAATATTGGTTCAAACAATGTTTATTATTTTCTTTTAATTAAAAACGCTTAACTGTCCGGCGTTGCGTGGGCTTTACATAGAGTGTGTGAAATTTCATTAAGCTCTGAATAAAACTGTAGATTTTCATACAAATCAAATCCAAGCTGTACGCCCGCTAACCCAGTCAATTGAAACGTTGCTTGAAATGGCTTTAGTCATGTTTGGTGACTAGATTTGAATTGTCAGGTGCTTCCCAACCTTCTTCTTCCCCAACTACACTAACCTACAGCTTAACAAAATACCCCAATCGGGGATGCCATAGTCTCACCTGCTCTAGGCGGTTGGGAGCAGTTGAGACTCTTATGCGGTATTCACAGAAAACAAAAACAAACAACAAAAAAAACGCCAGCCCACCAGTCCGCCCGCCCGCCACAAACAGACACTCTGACACATTAGATGATGCCACAAAGTGAAATTTAAATTATCGAAGAACCAAACTGAAAAAAATCAGGAGTGTCGTTCATCTTGAATGATAGGCGGCTATTGACTAAAGGTTAACGCGAAGAAGGAATAGGTATAATATCCGTACTAAACTACAACAGAGCACTCCAGCGGTCAGAACGGTCTTTATCATTCATTTTGAGATTATTTTGTTTTCAAAAAGTTTCGTTAAAATCCGAAAGATGCCACTAGAAAAATAAATATTATTTATTTTATTATTCAACATGTCGCATCTGGTTGCATCAAATAATTCAAGCGGCTAGCCGGCCAAGGGTACTATGCACGTGTCAATACAGTAAAGTTTTGAGAAAAAACTACCTGAAGTCATTATGGCAACGTCGCGTCGCACGTCAGCTGTAGCTAGTGACATTTCTGACGCTTGGCCAATTTATCGTCACCCAAAATCTCAAGATCACGTGGATCACAGAATGATTTGTGCTTGTTCCTTTTTTGCATTATCTCGATACAGGAGGCCTCAGGAAAAAAATGCTCTTAGGGCCTATGTCATCTTGAGGGTGCCGTGAATAGGGTATTTTTAGGGAAAGGAAGGAGGGGACGTTCTGGGGGGATTAGTAGTGACGAACGTGCGAATACATCCCTTTCACTGCGGTGCAAGGCGACGGGTCAAAAGGTCTCCCTCAACCTGTCTCTCCCAATCCGGCCCGCCATGCAGTGGGTGGGCTAAAGCCTTCGCCGCCAAGACTTAAACAAACCTCACCCCAAGAACCCGTGCACTCCTGCTCACCAAACCTTTGTTGTTGGTTATCCAATAAATTTGGGAGGCGGGTGTGGCTGCCGCGCCCCGGGAACCATTTATTGGATAACCAAAACCTCTGCCATAAGTCACCCCAAGTGTTACGCTACGTTTGGTGACTCAGCAGGGGTGCCCGGGTTCATGGGGTGCGGTTTGTCGGGTGTTGGCGACGGATGTGTCTGCTCACCTATTGCACGGCAGGCCGGATCGGGAGAGAATGTTTTTTTTTTTTTTTAATGTTCTTTATTCAGTAAAGTTTATATATTACAGTAAATGGGTAATTTTTTGGCCATCACACTAGGCACATGCCCGTGTTGTAGTGGTGTTGTTGAGGGAGATCTTTTATCCTCTCGAGTTGGAATCTCTCGGAACATCGCCATGCACCGTAGTAGGATACGTCCATCGCTCCTGGACACACTACCCCCAGATTCCTACCCACCCCACGTACCTTTTTCCTTCCCAGAACCTCCTCTCCTTCCTTTCCTGTATAGAGTACCGGGCTATTCAGATCTGGTCAAACACGGCTGAAGCAATTTCAAGTAAAATTGAACTATTTCTCAAAGGAATGTATTTAAAAAATAATCGGAACGTAGCTTCGACCAAGTATACCGTCAATGGAACGTAGCCATCTATTTTAGTTTTTAAATTGAAAAAAAAAAAACTTGGTTTGACCAAGGCTCGAACCTTACCTCCCAGTGACCGAAATCAAACGCTTTACCACTAAGCTAACTCGAAAGTCGGAGATTCCGACATTATTTATAATATAAGACTAAACTCATGGACAGAAGGGAAGGCGATGATTTTATTAATTGGCAACAGTGTATTGTATCGCTTTCCGTATCCTGTTGCCAAAAAATAAAAGCTTTTGGTTCATGGTTTGGCCACGGGCATGATATAGCGCCATGTTACGGTAATGTAATGCATTATTTTAAAAGTCCCGAGAACCTCTTTTAATACAAAATTTAAAAATATGAAAATTATTTTAAAAAATGGAGAAAGATTTTAAAATGATGTTGTCGTTTCGTTTTTTCTAATAAACTTAACCTAAGTTTTGTAATTTGAATTTCAAAAAACATTGAATTTAGGGTTTATGAAAAAAGTTAACCAAAACCCTATTCTTGATTTTTTTTTAAATATACGTATGTCGCTTTAAAGAAAAATCTCCAGAGTATTTTTAAGAGTCTTCATAATTTGAAAATATTTTGTAAAACATATGTAAGGGCGGTCAGAAAAGGGTCTGATTTCTGATTTATGTTTGATAAATGCTAACCCCCTGTAAATTTAAAAAATACAAAATTATTTTTTTTCCCACTAAAAAAAATATTTTTATCGTATTGCGAAATAAAATTTTCGTTATTTCGAAATAATTTATGATTACATTCCACCTTAAGGGATTAAAAATAATCTTCAGATTTTCTAGGAAGGATGAATGTGACCACGTGACTTCATTAGATAGAGATACCGCAATCTTGAAGGCATGTATCAATGCCAACATTTGTTGTTTTAATGTCATGTTGTCTTTTGAAAAATTAAGATTAAGGTTTTACAAACCAAATGTGTCTGAAATTTCACCCACATTTTTTATAAAAATAACACTTGGTTTATTTATGTATTTTTTCATTAGCTCCACACAGGAGGCACTGAGGAAAATAATTCCCCTCAGGGTCTATGTCATCTTTGGAGATGCTTTGTGGAGGGTATTTTTAGGAAAGGAAGTTCTGGGAAGGTAAAGGGTATGAGGGGTGGGTAGGAATCTGGGGGTAGGTGTAGGAATCTGGGGGTAGCTGTGTCCAGAAGTGACGGACGTACGAATCCATCCCTTCCACGGCGGTGCAAAGCTATGTTACGAGTTACAAGAGAGTACGTCTGGAGAATTCAAAGAGTCTCCCAATTTGGCCTGTCATGCAGTGGGTGGGCAAAAGCGTCCGCCACCAAGACTTGGGGTGACCTATGAAAGAGGTGTTGGTGGTGCATCGCCTTAAAAACGTCATATTATTGTTTTTACGTAAATAAAATCCATTATGGATTTATGTTGGATTTGATGTAAAGGTTTATCTATAAGTAAATAATGTCATTTAATGGTTTTGAGAGTTTAATGATAAGGCACGGAGATATTGGAGTGGATAAGATGATTCAATTTAGGAAGGTTATTGGAAGTACCTACTTACTTCCTCGAAAGTACTGCTGGGCATGCAGTATGCTGAGTAGTGAGTATGCACTGTATGCAGTGCCTACGCCGCACGCGCCCGGCTCGCGCCCTTTGTCTAAGCCACTCGACCCTACGCCAGAAACAAAACAAACTTGAATTTCAACTTGCATTATGCTATTACAACTATTTATATCATGTCCCCTTTCTTGGTGAGATTTCTTTGAGGAAATGATAAGGGACAGGCATTCAGGAGGCGGCGGGGATGATGACGCGCGACGCACAATGTCCAGGAAACGGGCGGGACTGGGCCAGCTGCTCTCTACTGAACCAGATGTACGCGCGAGTACTCCCCGTAACCTCCCTACCCTAATACTAATATCATAATATTCGTATATTGTATGTCACTGTACGAACTCGCAGCTGATTTGAGGAAGGATTTGAAATAATTGGCGTAATGTTAACTAATCATTTCGCCAATTCCCCCGGAGGTAGGCAGTGAGGATGCATATGCACTCCTTTCTTTATCCGTTTTAATATATCTTCTCAAGCGAGCTCGTCAATTATTCTTTCCCTTTGTACGACCGTACGGAACAACTGATTAACCTATCCGATCGTGCTTCACCATTAGTTCTGTGAACAATACTTCACTCAATATTGATTATTCCGATTTGACAGATCGTGTGCCAGAATGCATAATAGGTATCTACTATCTAAGACGGCTACTATCGTGACAGGATTAAATAAACCAGGAACATTCAAACAAATATAAAACGATAGACATATAATACTCGTATAAAACAAAAGGAACATAAAACGACAAACGAAAGTGGTCAGTAGAAACAATACTCCACAATTCACGAACTCGCGTCATACATAGGTAATATTTGTCCTTCTGACACTACTTCTTCGTCCATCCGCTTATTTCTCTCTATCTCTTCAGCTTACCCTGGTTTTGGATTTTGTATTTTCTTTGTCGTCTGCTTTACTATTATGCGTCCACTGACAACAACGAGGTCGTCTCATACACCGAAATTTCGGTCTTTAACTTCGTTTTCCTACAGGACTTTTTGAATTTTTGGGAAATACCTAATATTACCGAAGACGTTCATATTTGCGGCACAATGTTCATATTTGCGGTCGGCCAGCGTGTGATGTCAAGAATTTTGAATTGTAATGAAACGTGTCTCGTGTGACGAGACACTATTCCTTACATTTTACATAAGTTCATTTTTATAGCTCATCACTTCACTTCACTTATCATTTCTCATCAATTATCACAAATATGATATATTTTCATCATAAAATAAATAAATAGGACAATACCTCACTGTCTCATGAATTTCTTTCATCAATCAATGCAAAAAATTCAAGTCACTCATTTCATACGCACATCAGGCTTTCAAATTGTTGCTAACCCAAAATGTTCACAATCTATCATAAAGATCCCAATTATAATAATTATCTAGCTTCGTAATATTATTTGGATGAAACGCCACTCTTCTAGAATATTCCTTTGATGTTTTCATCCCCAAAGGTAACTTATTACAATCACCTTCTGTAAATAAAAGCCAAAATAATGTTCCCTGGCAGCAAGCTGCACAAAGCATACAAGAGTAAGATAATACTAGCGGCTGTTTGACAATTATCCATACAAATAAACTTCTTCACGTCTATGGATTGGCATTTAATTCAGAAGTCGGGGCTTCCCCGCCCCGCTAACGGTTTTATTATGAAGTGCCTGGCATTGTGTCCGGCCTTTATTTCAGCAAATGGAACTGGTTTCCATTGAGGAGTTGCTTCCTGCCACAGAAGGGAGAAAGGGGAGGAAGTGGCACGCGTCAGCTGCCTCTAAGATCTCTTATCGTCTTCTGCTACCCGGGCACACGGCAAACGGGCCCTGCTAGAATTATTGCTCTGAATATCATATTTATTTTATTTTTACCTGGCCACTTGCTAATTATTGCGAAATATTATAGGTAAATGCATTGTTCGAGTTAACGGAAAATTTTATAAGATTCATCCAATGAAAAGAATAATAATAATTTGTATTGTTACATTTTTGTGAAAAATCACCTTTAGGGCGCTGTAAAAATTTAACTTCCTAGGCTCTGTCTAATTATGCACTAACCATTCTTTATTCTACGCTACAACAAATACAGAAAACATAACTTACCTGGCAGGTCACTTCATAAAAACACAGTTTTATTAGAAAGTTTCAGCTTGGAGAAGATACGACAACACTGCACATTATATGATTTTACAGTTGTTATTTCATCCACTTTAATATTGATATTAAATCCTGTCAAGATGGTAGCCGTGTTTCACAGTACCTTTTTATTCCGCCAGAGCGCATGAGCGACGCGACTGTTGCGAGCTGTCAAGTCGGAGTAATCAACTTTTCGCGAAGTCTACTGTTCTTAGAACCGCTAGTATTTTTATTGTTCAATTTTAGGACTGGAGTTTTTTATGACCTTATAACTAAAAAAGAAAATAATCCATCTTTTTTTAACAAACGTCGCTAATATTATTTTTTTATGCGAAAGGTACTTAAACTGACAATTGCTGGAATGTTAACCCATAGACTTCTGGGAGTCAATCTCGAAGATGACTTTTTGACTAAAAATCAAATGAAGGTCTGCGAACATGGAGTTATTTGAAAATGGGGAAGAAATCTTCAAACTGAGGACTCTATCTTTGCCTGTGTTCCTGTATGTGGAACAGGCGCGGGTTTTTCAAATATTTATCCTTTTTTTAAATATATCTATTTGAATTTTGGTTTTGTTCTCTTGAATGAATGAATGAAGTGGATTCTTTCAGCTCGATTGGATTTCGGGATCTGATCAGATCAGCAGATAAACGTTTAGTCTTTGGCAATCACGTGTAGATAAGCATACATACACGCATTTCTCTAAAATTGGGTTACGTTACAACAATTAATATTTGACGTAAATGTCCATTTTGATTTAGATACCTCGGCAGTATCCTCACGGAGAATCTTGACCCAGATATAGAGATTAGGTGCAGAATTGAAGCAGCAAGAACTGCATTCATAAAAATGAAATCCCTCTTCTGCAATGACAATATAAGCTTAAAATTAAGGCAGAGAATGCTAAAATGTTATGTGTGGTCGGTCTTGCTGTATGGTTGTGAAACATGGACCTTGAAAATAAATACCATGAACAGGTTAGAGGCTTTCGAAATGTGGCTTCACCGGAGAATGCTCAAGGTCCCATGGACCGACATGATCACCAACATAGAAATTCTCAGGCGGGCTAGAGCAGATAGGGAACTGCTTACATTAATTAAAATCAAGAAAATTTCATATCTGGGTCATATACTTCGAGGGGAGAAGTATCACTTGCTCCATTTAATATTGAAAGGCAAGATAGAGGGTCGCCGAGGGCCTGGTAGGAGACAAATGTCTTGGCTGCGAAACATACGAGAGTGGACCGGCATTAGAAGTGTGGAGGAGCTATTCCGGGCAGCGCAAGACAGAGAGACCTTTTCAAGAGTGATCGCCAACGTCGGGGGGACCTGATAAGGCACATAAAGAAGAAGAAGTCCATTTTTAGGTTTTGGCTCAGTTGATAGCGTTGTTAGCTCCAGCCCCCTGGGAGAAAGGTTCAATCCTTAGTCCAACCATTTGTTTTTTAAATTAGTTTTGTTGTCCCACTTATTATTTTTTGAAGACAATTGATTGCTTACGTATCTACCAGAAATAACACATTTGTCAAATTATCAAAATATCATAAAACCATAAATCATCCAGAAGTGTGTTACCTGCTTATCGTATCTGACAATTACCAACATCTTGGTAGGCGTCGCTCTCCGGGCACGCGCCTGCCACACCTCTTCCTCCGCTAATGACATGTCATCCGATGCGGCTCGTGCAAGCTGCAGTCTATCCACATCCAGTACCTACCCAATACCCAACACCCAGTAGCCAGGTGACACTGATGCTAAATAGAATTGGATTTGACAACGCGATATTAATTTCATATCTAAAATGTTTTTTTGATACACCTGGTGCGATTGAAATATTGAAGATTTGATTCGATCGATTTTGTGTCACCTTTAGATAAATTATAAAAAGGTTATTGAATACAATGCTGCCTTCTTCGGGCAGATACAAAACTAAATATGTACAATGATTTTGTCCATGCAACCTTATACCTCGTAAACCACCACATATGCGAAAATGATTTTTATTTTTTTTCTATTTTATTGGCGGAAACATATCGTCTGGCAAAATAGCATAACCTAGAAAAATCGCTTTATCTCTGTTTTTACGATGTATGTAGATGTCTTATTCCACTTGGGTTAAAATCGTTTAGTTGCAATACGTTAGCGATATTAAGTACGATATGACATATCACATCAATGCATTTATTCGATTTTACTCAATATTTTCATAGATTATATGTCTGAAGCCACAATATTTGTGTTTATTATTTGTGAAGTCATGCTGTTTTGTCACTCTCCTGTAAAATTTGTATTTTGTGGTTTACAACATATAACGGTGCATGAACGATTTGGCATAAAATTTATAAAAATTGGCGGTTAAGCACCATATAATGTTTTTTTTTGTTTTTTGTTGTCTAAAAGTAATTATAAATAAATGTTTTTTTTTTCAAATATGGATTTATTGCCTATGTGTATTTTAAATTGCATCAAATGTATTGCGCATGTTTAAATGTACCACAAATAGCGTGGTATTGTCCATTTGAACATAATAATTTGTTTTTTCAAATAGATTTTTATTGTGTGTGACATGAAAAAGTCTTATACCATTCTTGATTGTGAATTTTGCTTTCGCCGGGTCAACTTGGGAGTACTAATTTGTTTATCAAGAAATATAATATTATAATTTTTTGAGGTGACCTTTAATGCGTGGATGCCACTGGCAAGTTTGAAGAGCCGCTTTTGCAAGAAAACTTTCGCTTATGTAGGTTGGTGCAATTTTTATGCATTTAGGCAATTTTAGGATTACCATTTTTGAGATATTTTGGCCGCGAAGTAAATTCAAAATATTATTTTAAGGGCAGAATGCCCGTTAGTTTGGGGATATTTATACGCCCACGCCTGCGAAAGCGGTTTATACAAAATATATTATACAAAAAAGTTTCTAAAATAAAGTGTTTTTTTCAAGAACGACGTCTTGTTAAAATCGTCTTTATTCGGTACATTCGAATTAATTTTGGTAGTAGGCATATATTTCAGTATTATTTTTAGTCTTCTCAGGTCGATATTAGTTCCTGGATAGGCAGATTGCCTGTTCTAAGGAACCTCTTATTGCTCGAAATGCTCGTGAAAATGCCAAATGAGTTTTCACTCAGTGTGTCATTAATAGGTAACTGTAATTTTAAGTAGATTTTTTTTAGAGATAATCAACCATTTAGATATTGTTGATCGGACGTAGGGTATTTTGCACGTTTTTTAATGTTTAATTGTGGGCGAATTTTATTACATAATTTCCGTCATAATGTATGTACGGTACACGTCTTTTGATTCTTTGTCGTATTGCTCCATGGGACCATGAGATCCTTTTTTCTATAATATATTTAGGATCAATTTTATTAAGAATTTCTAGGCTTTTGTGGATGAATACGGATAAAAAATATGTTCATGGAATATTTGTTGATTTCATTACGATAATATCAAACATACTAATTTCGATTGTCTATGCGGTGCCTTAGCTAAAACAACGTAAAATCTGGATGAATGAACGCAAATATGCTTTGAATTTAAGTGTCATTTTCAAAATTGGATTTGATTGTTTGAAGAATTCAGAAAAGGGATAAAGTGGCTACCTATTCTAATGTATAACATTTTTAACAGAAAATTATTTGAAATGATATTTTATCCCATGATTTTTCACGGGTTAAAATTAAAGTAAACGCCGTGAATTCGGTGAATAAAGCAGAACAGTTTAAGTATGGAAACATCACACAAATTATCCACTTTCCCACCCTTGGCATTATTTGCTAACAGGTTTCGTGCGGAAAACCGTTTTCACCGAGGAAGTTACCAAGACTAGGTACTTCCTTTCTTCGGGCGGAAGTGGAGGCGGCAGTAGACACCGGAACCCGGATATGAGCTGCCATCTTGCCGGAAGTAGCGGAGGAGGGCGGCTGTTTGATCGATTGTCGTGCTATCTTTCACGGACTTTATCCCTTACTAAAGCTTTGTGATAACAGAGTCTTTAAGGGTGTCAGACTTATTGAAAAGTAATCTACTCTCTTAAGTAGGACCTTGTTTTTGTTCTTATACAACCACCTGCTGGGCGATTGTTTTTTTGGAGCATTCTATTTGATTAGCTATCATGTATATTTTATTAGTATTATTATTGGCGTTTCATGTAGGTATTACGGTCCATATGTAATGAAGTTAAAACCCCACCACAAAGATATTATCGACATTTTAAACGATGCTTTTTTGAAAAAAAAGTCATTAAAAGTTAGGAAAAAAAGAAAAATATCCCGTAACCTAACCTAACGTAATCTATTTAATCAATTTTTAAATAATTTTTTCATCTCTTTTAATGACTTTTCAAAGGACATATTGAAGTTGTAGGTTTTTGAGCTGTCCGATCACCTTTTGTTTTATATGTTTATTGTCCGGATGAAGGTTGAGATCCTCCGAAACCGTGTATGAATAAAACAAAGTGGTTTTAAACGAAGATCTTTTTCATTTGTATTTTATATATTCATCAAAATAAATAGGGCAAATTTCCACATAATATAGTTGAAAACAATGCAAGACGGCAGATTCATAATAATCGGTACCAAACATTTTTTCAAACATTGTGCATAACGTCGATTTGTGTAAGTCAGTCAAATGTGTAATATTTCCAGGGCATCATCCGGTTTCTGTATAAAACTATTTAAACACTTATATTCATGCTCGACCCTTTGGATCAATCGAACATGTTGACTTGGAACCATGCTCTCCGTTGCGTCCTCACACTCGAGCAGCTCGACACAAGACGCCATACAAATACCTACCACAAAGACGGAGCAAGAATTACGGCCCTTAAATCTTTTTCGCGCAAGTCATTCGCTCGATATCGAACTAAAAAACATACAGCGAGATTGTATTCACGTCTAAGAATGAACATTAACAAGCGTGGGTACTTAGCTTAATAGTAGTAATCTATTATCTCATTTATGTTTTGTGACGAAATAACTTTGTTTTGGTTTGGGATGGTAAGTCGGTATCTCATTGTTGTCAATGATTACTCTAGCGGACGATGTACAACTGCTCCTCGCATCCTGCAGATAAGATTATTAAACTTCAAGTACCGTCCTTTATCTATTTTGTTAAAATTTATTGAATATCAACACATTCTAACGCCGTGGTCCTCAAACTGCGGCCCGCGAGCCGGATGCGGCTCCGGGAAGATATTTGTGCAACCCGCGACATAGCAAACAATTTTAGTAGACAATGACTACCAAAAATAATTTTGGATTTTACGTACCTTAACTAATTAGAATTATGCGGGACGGGAACAACAGTTGGGTAGTTGCTGCTCTGCGAACCGACGTATCTATTGCCGATAGTATCCATCAAGATAAAGTATCCTACTCGAAGTAATATTTGGCAGAAATTCAAAAAAGATTTAATGATTTGAGAATATTAAGAACTTTTTTAATCTCGTAGAAAACCCTTGGCATTTTGAAAACGATGACATGAATTTATTTAGCTAGTCTTGATTCCCTAAAACACAATTGATGAACGAAGTCATTAAAATACGACATACAACTCAAAATTCATTTCATTGAACATCGTGAAAAGAAGGAGTACGTTGAATTTTGAAGAAGTGTGCCTAGCAACTATAAATTTTTACGAGACTGCGCACATTTTTTTGGCGAAATTTCCTTCGACATATCTCTGTGAAGCTTTGTTTTCAAAAATTCTTCTTGAAAGCCAAATACCGCAATTGCCCTTCCACTCATTTAGAAGACGCAATTAGGATTACACGTAATCCCAAAGACGCCGAAGCAATTAAAAAAGCGCGAGACCATAATACCTAAATTACATGACAGTATAAAAATACACAAATATCTGTTGTTCTAATAAAAAAAATTATGTGCTATTTTTTTTTTCAATTTACGTACGTATGTATCTACACCCATTCGGTTAATGAAGTTTCCCTGAAAAAAAAATGGTAGGAATTTTTATTTTTAATATCCATCTTTCATGTAAAGATAATTTGTTCACTTTTAAAATAAACTAATTTTATAAAACAGCACTGGTCAAAAAACAATTTCTCAAAACATTATCTTGACATTGTAACTTACCAATTTATTTTGTTTACATTATTTTAATGTTTCTGTAGCGTTCTGTGTTATTTGTCTGGTCCACCGGATTTAGACAGCGCCGCATCATCTTATCAGCGGGAGCGGCGTAACATATGAGAGAGCATTGCCTCCTAGTCGGATCCCGCTCAGGATGTGATGACCAATCTACTTCCTCTTATCCTGGTCTAGTTCCTACTCGTAGTACACAGTTTTATCTACAGCATGTCATAGATAATAACATCAACAACTTTACCATGAAGTGATGAGATAATTGACGTAATTCCTGTATATCTAACAACTCCTCAAATTTTTCATTTTCTAAGAATTCTCTAACTTCCTCATCTTCTTCTTGTAACCCAATCTAACTATATATCATTTTCTTATAGAAGATCTGTGTGCATATTATTAAGAGCAGGCATAACATGATATATTTTTTATATATTTTTATTTAATATGTACAAGCTGCTTAAGCTTTGCATGTATGTATAAGACTGATTACTGTGATTTATTTACCAATAATTCCTTAATATATGAATAATAACTTCTCTTTTCCAATAACTCTTTAACTTCTTTACCTTATTCTTATAATCCAAAATACCAACATAAACTCTCTTATTGTAGAAGAATCTGTGTGCATAGTATTAATTAGTGAATATTTTCAACCAATACTAATGAATGTAATCCGAAAACTGTAAACTTCACCCGCCATAACACAGGGTCACTAGCATGGAGGGTGAAATATCGTATAAAAACTATATGTACTTTCGATTTTTCATGTATTAAATTAATAAATAAATAATGTAAATGATCTTGTCGTTTCACAAAATTACGCTCTTTTTTCACTCTAACCGAAATTCAATTTAAAAAATATATTTTTAGATCTAAGCATCGTTTCTGAAGTTTTCACTGAAACCGAATGAGCGAAAAATAATATATTTTTCAAATAGATTTTCTTTGTAAAGCAGGTTTTCTTTTGCTGTTGATTTGATTTTTCACTGTGATTTTTTTAGGGTAGTTATTAAGGTAATTCTGTGACTTGCTTCTAAAAAGACGAATGTCAGTTTTTAGATACATAGTTTTTCAAAATTCGCCTAAAAATTGGGTTATCTTTCAAATTCTAAAGAACCCTTCCATGTCGAGAAAGGGTTTTTCGGTTTTCGGGAGCCAATGTTGCACTAGAAAATGTCTTTTCTTAAAATTAAAACTTGCTTTGTAGGCGAGGCAACTTGGGAGGCGGGTGCGGGTACTGCACGCCCAGGAGCCATTTATTGGATAACCAACTACTCTACCGTAGGTCACCGTAAGTTGTTAGCTACGTTTGGTGACTGAGCAAGGGTGCCCGGGTTTATAGTGTAAGGTTTGTCTAGGCCTTGGCGTTGGATGAGTGGCGGCCGGAGCGGGAGAGATTGTTTGAGGGAGACTTTTTGACTTCTCCAGCCTCTCCACCTTCTCCGGACTCTCTCGACCCATCGCCTTGTACTGCAGTGGGAGGGATGGATTCATACGTCCGCCACTCCTAATCACATTGATCCTCAGTTTTCCACCCACCCCCTTATTCATTTTTCCTTCCCAGAACTTCATATCCTTCCTTTCTGTAAAAAGACCCTCTACACAGCATCTCCAAAGATGAAATAGGACCTTAGGAATTTTTTTCCTAGAGCTTTTTGTATGGAGCTAATGTAGAAATGTAAAATTTGAATAAACTGACATTGGCCTGCATATACAAGAATATGTACTATTATAGATGTAGGTAATTAATATGCCAAGTCAATTCACAAGGTGGATGTCATAATAATACAGGAATTATTGCAATAACGGAGCTTTTTAAACGTCTGTATGCTCTGGAAAATAAAAATAAAAAAACACCCATGGTCAAGTGTCGGATACGATATGCCTGAGAACAAAGCACGTGAACGAAATCTAGTTGTTCTCTAAAAACCATTGAAATAGCATTGAACTGCCACCAAACTTGTGAGTATTGAATCGTCACAATTTCGAGTCCCATCCACAGACTAAAATAAAGGATTTATTATAAAATATAATACTTTACCATTTCAATCGGCCATTATTCGAACGGGGTATTCGCGTTCACTGCGTCACTCGAGCGTCAATCACAAAGACATTTGGAGTCCAATCCGAAAGCGATCCTCCCTCGGCAATGTAATCATTAAAAACCAACATTTATTGCCAAGGCGAGCGAATGTGAGTGGAATGCTCAATACTCAAAGAAGAGGAAAAGAGCATTCATGCCGCTGAGTGTCCCTCTCACGGTAAAACGGTTTATTGTCTAGAGCCATTACAGCATCACAAGTAATGCATGTAGCCTCTCTGTGCCCCACTATTGGCAATGGGCTACCCCCGGCCTGCCCTCTCTTACTATCTGAGGGTATAATCCCTAATGAACTGTTCACGTTTGTTGTAATTTTTGAGCATTGCTTTTTCGGTTATTCGATGGTCCTCAACCTATTAAAAAAAACGTTAGAATTTATTTTTTTTATTTCAAATTTCTAAGGCACTGTGAATGAGATTAATGTTTGTGTACAGTGGATTGATATGTTTGTGTAAAGAATGACTGACGAAGGACCTTGATTTTGTGTTACTGTCACTGCCTGGAAATGAGAAGAACATATGCTGCATAGAAAAGAAAGGACTCACCGAAAGGGATAAAGAACTTGTGTGCTGGCAATGCACTTGTCTGCTTTCTCCCCCATCCAACAGGCACAAACAGTAATATGCGTTGGTTTTGATTATTTGATAGAACACGGCGGAGTTGTGATAATAGCGATTCACCGATAGCGGGAGCACAATGGCTATAGGATATGTTGCGGCGGGCGGTTACTTATAGACTAGAGCACGTGGTGATAGTAGTTAAAGGTGCGGATTTTGGAGCAAGGTAGGACAGGATTTGCAACAATATTAATACCAATCCCAAGCAGTAACAGTATGTATGCGTGCTATGTAGGTATATGTATGTGTAAGTATGTGTATTGGCGTGCCCACACTGTTTTAGCTAAACTTGATATTAAGAAAGTTCTAAAACAACAATTGTATCATGTTAATTTTAATTAAATACAATGAAGAACACATACAGGAATTTAAATTTGGGATCCTGGGAGAATTTTTGACAAATAAATTAACTAATAGATACCCCTGCCATAGGCCGCTTCAAGCGGTTCTGGTGACGTAGCAGGGGTGTCCGGATTTATGGGTGTTGTTTTGCTAGGCCTTGGCGACGGATGCGTTTGCCCACCAACTGCGTGGCGGGCCGTATCGGGAAAACTGGTAAAGGAAGATCTTTTGATCTCTCCAGCCGTACTCTCTCGATCGCCTTGCACCGCAGCGGGAGGGTGGATTCATACGCCCATTCCCTCCTGGACACATTGAACCCCAGATTCCTACCCTTCCCTCATTCCTTTTTCCTTTTCAGAACTTCATCTCCATAAAGAGACCCTCCACACAGCATCCCCAAAGATGACATAGGCCCTGAGGGATTTTTTCCCAGGGCGTCCTGTGTGGAGCTAATTTAAAAAAACAACATTATTAATGAACAGCTTTCACGAGCATGCCTACTAAAAATAATTACGTTGTCATAAATATCACAAAATGTACAACTGACGACATAGTTCATCGTTCGAGGGTTATTATAAACAGATTTTCTGGTTTATAGTTATATCAGAAGGCCAAAATAAAACTTTAAAATACCTTGTTATCAAAATTGTTGAGATTAGTGTAAGGACGAAGCGACGAACAAATTAAATCTTTTACATCTATACTCGTTTAGGTTTATAATAAATTTGAGAAGCTTTACATTTACATTTAACCCCCCGACGTTTAGTTTATAAAACAGAATTGTGACCAGAAGTCCTCAGCACCCCCTTACGGTGGGGGGGCTTCTCATCCCCCATTCCTCCCCCTCCTTCAAACTCCACCACCCCAATAGCCACCCTCGGTCTATAAAGCTATGAAAGCCGATGCGTGTTTTATTCCCACTTAAGTATTCAATTTTTCCATCGCTATCTTGATGAACGGCGGACGACGGTAGTTAGAAGTCGGGGTTCCTTTTCCCTTTATACTTTCCTTTCCGATTTATCATGTTGATGTTTTAATTTTAGGCTACAGATTGGCTGGGAAGAAATATTATAGACATTAACTAAGGCGGCTGTTATAAGACTGAAACCTGAAACATAACTGTGGCTGAGGAAAGCTTTATTTGAATTTTAAAATCCTTGTTAATGAAAATAAATAAGTTAGTAGATTATTAAGAAACTAGCTAAAGTCCCCGAGTTGTCCGGGCTTTGCGTATAGTTTTTATAAATCGAAAGCAGGCAGTAAATTTCCTCCTATTTGAATGGAAAAAAAGCAAAATTTCATAAAAAAATTATGAAAATTCTGCTTTGCCCGTTCAAATCAGAGATCCCCCTGAGGAACATGAAGGAAAAATTATTATCTCTTGATTATGTGAATCAAATAGCTCCTTATTTTGTATACCGCTTGTAGAGTCGTAGTAGTAGTTATGGCGTCTATTTTTTTATAATATAAGTACCTAAGATCGCGTTTTGGCTGTTCTGCTTGGACTGAGGGCCATTAATATTTTAACGTTTTTTACATCATATTTATGCATGATACACTGAAAATAAAAAATATATTTTATAAATTAATCAATTATTTGTGTGGTAGATTTTTACCTTAATAATAAAAAAAACACTTTGAGGCTTAAAAAAAATAAAAATCAAATTAAAAAGACTATAAATTAAAATTAGCAAAAAAAATAACTCGAATACGAATGAAATTCAAATAACTATTTTAATTATTGATTCAATAAGTGGTGCATAAAAAAGCAGTTGGGATGGTTTTTTGAAATCTCATGTAAAATGTGAACTTCCTCCTGTTTTGAAGGATAAGCGTGCAAAATTTTATTAATCTTCGAATAAAACTATTTTTTAAATAACTATCTTACAAATGGATACCCTTCTTTGTACATTTTACAGGTAGGTACCTTATTTTTAAAGATAGGTACATAAAAGATTGATAGATAGATTAGCATATTATTTTAAGACACTATTAAAACTTCAAGAAAGAATTACACGAAGGATTTTGAAGTATAACTTCTTTTAGTATTTTGAGAGGTAGAGCGAAAGAAGTATATAAGGGATGCAAGAAAAGAGTAAGTGTTGGAGTGAAAGTACGAAAGAAACGTCTGGAAGAGGAAGAGGGAATAAAAATGACAAAAAACTTCCAAGAAAACATTAAACTGTTTTGGAAGGAGGTCAAAAAGTCCCGGAGCGGTCCAGAGAATGGGAGCCTAAAAGTGATAAAATCGAAAGATGGAAGAATGTTGACGAATGAGGAAGAAATAAATGAGAGATGGATGAAATATTTTGAGGAAGTCTTCGAAAGCAACCCGAGTGATAGTGAGGCCAGCGGCGAATCGGGTATGAACGATGACGGAGTGAATGTTATCAAAATCAGCATGGATGAAATTAAAAATTCGATAAAATGCATGAAGAATGGTAAGGCTGTAGGTTTCGACAATATTGCGGCCGAATACTTTAAAGGAGATAGCCATATTATTCTCACATGGTTGTGCAAACTTTTTAACCAGTGTTTAGAGGAGGGTTACACGCCATTAGATTGGAGAAGGGCTGTAATCATGCCATTATACAAAGGTAAAGGGTCACGTATGGAATGTGGGAATCATAGAGCTATTAGCCTGCTAAGTTCAGTCGGCAAGTTGTACGGAAGAATATTGATTGAAAGGGTAAGAATGGAAACAAAGGATAAAATATGGGATGTGCAAGGTGCCTTTATGAGTGGAAGGGGATGCATGGACCAGATTTTCTCCTTGCGTATGCTCACTGAGAAGTTTCTGGCAAAAAACCAAAAACTTTTTTGTGCCTTTGTAGATCTACAAAAAGCATACGACCGAGTCGACAGGAAAAAGCTATGGAAGGTGTTGTCCAAGTATGGAGTGAATACAAATCTCATACAGGCAATTGCGTCTCTGTACGAGGGAAGCGTTGCATGTGTTAGGGTGAACGGTGGTTTTACGGGGTGGTTTGACATCACAAAAGGTGTTAAGCAAGGCTGCGTAATGTCACCATGGTTATTCAATTTATACATGGATAATCGTATGCAAGAATTGAAAGAGATGGGATTGGGCGCGAATTTGAGTGATCTGAAAATATGTTGCCTGTTGTATGCTGATGATGCGGTGCTGATTTCTAACACTATGGAAGATCTACAGTCTCTCGTGTCTAGGATGAACGAAGTGTGTATGCAAAATGAGTTAATGATGAATGTAAGTAAGTCTAAAGTCATGGTATTTGAAAGGGAGAGTACGAAAACAGTGTGCAATATAGTTGTGAATGATGAATACTTGGAGCAGGTGGATGAGTTTGTGTACCTGGGTAGTATGTTTACGAGAGATGGGAAGGCTGATAGAGATATTGAAAGAAGAGTAAATGCAGGTAACTCCATTAATGGAGGACTGAATGCCGTTGGCGCTAATAAAACACTGTCAAAAGACGCGAAGCTAGCAGTCCACAATGGAGTCCTGGTACCTACCTTGATGTATGGCAGTGAGGCATGGAGTTGGCAGAGGAAGGATGAAAGTAAACTGAATGCTGTCGAAATGAGATCCCTGAGGCGAATGTGTGGCAAAACCATGTATGATCGTGTGAGAAATGTGGATATCCGCAAAGAATGCAAGGCTGATGTAAGCATAATGAGTAAGATTAAGAAAGGGACCCTCAGATGGTTTGGACATGTAGAGCGAATGAAAGAAGAAAATAATGTGAGAAGAATATATGACGCAAATGTGAATGGAAGAAGAAGTAGGGGACGCCCGAGGAAGACATGGCACGATCAAGTGAATCAGATACTTGAGTCGGGCCATGTCAAAAGTCGGAATAATAGAAGAGTATGTATGAGACGATGTATGAATGTGAGTGAAGCAAAGACTGTGTGCCAAGACCGAGTTGTTTGGCGGTCCGTCCTCTCTGCCTACCCCTGCGGGGAAACGGCGTGATGGTTAGTTAGTTAGTTAGTTTAGAGAGATGAGTTTTAGGTTAAACTAGATTCCATTTAGTTTCTGCTGTGGTTTAGTAAAGGTGTGAGTTTATTCAAAGTTCTAGGAAAGGTATGCCGAACATGCGGCAGCTAGTAATGCGGGATACAAATTCTGATATCAAAGCGATTTTTTTGATTCAATTATATAATGTATTTTCTTTTCACCAGAAGTCAAGATTAGACACACTGTTTCCTGTTTAGGGCCTTATAAGTAGCAATTAGTCAGAAAGGGAAATTAAATCTAGAGAATAAAATCCAAAATGGACTTATCTACAAAGGAGGACACCATTTATATATTTTTGGTGAACATTTTTTTTTTTATTAATATGAAGAGTAATTATAAAAATATATATAAACCTATTTTATAAGTGTACATTCAGGATCGAAATGATGTAAAATGTCAAAAACCATATTTAAATTTAAAATTAAAATTAAAATTCACAAAAATGTATTATTGATAATAATTTGTTTCCTTAGTAAATAACATAGCGCATGCAGATGACACGGTGATTTTATCGCCAAGCATTAAAGCCGTTAGAAAGCTGTTAAAAATACGCGAAGAATATGCCGCTGAACATAAAATGGTGTGCAACCGAACTGAATCTGTGTTGCTGTATTCAAGTCAGGCGCAGGCGCAGGCGCTACAATAGTATTACCCATCAGTCTAAACGACACAAAAATAACTGAAAATCCGAGGTCAAGTACTTAACCGAGGTCAAATACACCATAATAGCAGAGCTCAATAATTGTACTGATATTGAGCGACAGAGAAGATCACTGTACATTAGGGCAAATATGATTTCTCGAAGATTCAACAAGTTTAGAAAAGCAAAAAGGTATTTTTTTAACACATACTACACCAGCCTATATTCCTCGGAACTGTGGATCAACTTCAACAAAGCATCTCTAAAAATAATGGAAATACAGTACAACAATATTCACAACTATTGTTTTTTGGGTTGTAACAAGCACTGCAGGGCACTGCAGTGCCACCGTGATGTCTGAAGAAGGGCGCGTTCTCGGATTTCGAACACTAATCAAAAAATAGATCACAAACTACAGAAAAAGGACTAGTCACGAGCGAAAACGCTCTTGTGATGGCAAAAATGCATTACTGGCAGGGCCCCATTAAGATGAAGCTATACGTGAAATCACTATTTAGATTAATCTTTACAACGAATCGGTTTACAGTACGAATATAAAAAAATAAGCTACGGATAAATTGAAGCTTTAACTACCTTTTCTACGTAACAGAATAACAATAAAATTATTATTTACGTAACAAAAAAAATAAGCGTAAACCACTAAAAAAAAAGTTTTTTCATGACTTTACTATGAAGTAATGTAAGTAACAATTTTTAAAAAATACCCCTTTATGGCTAAGACTATTTTTGACGTTTTCTACGTTCTAACTTTTTTTCGTTCTTATAAAATTATGCACAAAAAAAATAAAAACCGCTTTGGCGCTTACGTCAAATTTTTAGAACCGTACTAATTCATACGATCTGCGGCCAACGCTTGTATTCCAACATAATGCCGCGAGCCGTGGCCAGAAACGGACGTGGGATCTGTGCCCGTGTTTTCGAAGTTTTTTACTTGCAATATACGTAGCGGATTCGTTGTTACAGCGAGAATTTTTGGTTCTCAAACAGCGTGAGCTCAAAATGAGTCAGCATCAACTATTCCTGATTTCAACTCTTTTAATGTTCAGAATGTTATATCATTTGAGAAATTTTAGGTTGACGAATATAATGCTTAAATTCATTATCGGTAGGATTAATATTTTAAAAGAATATTTTTTAAATATATGTAGCTGTGAGCTGTTCCTTGAAAATGTCTAATACTGAGATTTGCTTGCCGGGGTTTGAACCCGCGATATGTATTGTATTTGTTTTAATTATGCTCTTTTAGGATAAATTCAGAATAGGTAGATACAAATTATTTATTTTCACCGTTTTTTTAAGTGTGTGTATCCATAAATTGATGTATCTTATGTACAATATTTTTAAACCTAGCTGTGAGTTGTTCCGTCATCATTTCTAATACTGAGATTGGTTTGTTGATTTATTTGCAAAAATTTTAGTTGTAAATGAATTTTACAAAAATTTTAAATGCGGAAATTTGATAAAAGTGTATGTAAATTTGATAAAAGTATATATTCCTAGTTTTGTAAAAGTATGTATTAGTTACATTTTGTTAATATATATACATATTATATTTCACTTAATCAAGTTTCTTTTTATTAATATATGAAGCTGGGAGCTGTTCCTTGATAATGTCTAATACTAAGATTTGTTTGCCGGGGTTTGAACCCGCGATATATATTGTATTTGTTTTAATTATGCTCTTTTAGGATAAATTCAGCATAGGTAGATGCAAGTTATTTGTTTTCACCGTTTTTTTTAAGTGTGTGTATCCATAAATTGATGTATCTAATGTACAATATTTTTAAACCTAGCTGTGAGTTGTTCCGTCATAATTTCTAATACTGAAATTGGTTTGTTGATTTGTTTCCAAAAGTTTTATTAATTTTACAAAAATTTTAAATGCGGAAATTTGAAGTGTATGTAAATTTGATAAAAGTACATATACCTAATTTTGTAAAAGTATGTATTAGTTACATTTTGTTAATATATATATTTATTACATTTCACTTAATCAAGTTTCTTTTTATTAATACATGTAGATGGGAACTGTTCCTTGATAATGTCTAATACTAAGACCCGCAATCTCCGGATCGCTAGCTGGCAGCCTTTCCCCTCTACCATGGAGACCGTCGAAATTTTACTTTTTATTTTAAAATATTATATTGCATTCGTTTTAATTATGCTCTTTTAGGATAAATTCAGCATATGTAGATGCAAGTTATTTATTTTCACCGTTTTTTTAAGTGTATGTTTCAATAAACTGATGTATCTAATGTAGAATATTTTTAAACCTAGCTGTGAGTTGTTCCGTCATCATTTCTAATACTGAGATTGCTGTATTGATTTGTTTCCAAAAAGATTATTTTCGTAAATGAATTTTACAAAAATTTTTGATGTGGAAATTTGAGTATATGTAATTTGGGTATTTTGAAAGTGTATGTAAATTTGATAAAAGTACATACCTATACCTAGTTTTATAAAAGTACGTATTAGTTACATTTTGTTAACATATATACATATTATATTTAACTTGAATCAAGTTTCTTTTTATTAATATTTATATGTATTTAAAATAATATGTATTAATAATTCACTTTCATAAAAAATTTTAGATTGTAAATAAATAAAATCAATTCAAATTTTATAAACATTTACTTTTATTAGCGTTCCCCATAGTTTGAGGATTCTCGATAATATCGACAACACTCCCGTAGCGGCCGCTGCTGGTAAAATAGAATTGACGGTATTCATCCACCGGGTAACAAGGTATGTATAGAAACATCGGCGAACGGAGATCTCGCTGGGCGCTTCTTACGTATTGCAAGCACCACGCCATAGCAACAGTATTTATTTCAAATTACTTGCCTCGTGCAAATCAGACCAAAATATGACGGTTCACGGCGCTCGGTTTTAGATTTAATAAAACACAAGAATCGAAATATTTCTGGCGTTTATATTCCTCTTAACAAGAGATTGAGCCAATTCTTGATGTCACAGATTTCTAAACGTATTTACTTTATTATCATTTGCTTCTTTGATTTCTATTTTATTATTATTTTCTTTTCTTTTCTTTTCTTTTCTTTTCTATGTTTTATCTTACAATTTTTTTTATTATTGTATAAAAAATTGCATACAATTGGAATTTCTTACCCGCTAAGCTACTGCAAGTAGCTTGTCAGCAGGAGATTAGTTCCGCAGATTAGTTACAACTACAAATAAAATAATCATAAACGCGTTAGCGTACCAACATTTTTATATATCAATTTTTTTTATATTCACTTTGATATATTCTACGTATAATATAGAACTCGTGGGATTACACCACCCTCCCCGAGAACTGGAATAAACAAGAAAAAAAATCTTACTGTAAAAAACTGTAAACTAAAATATTATTATATAACATTTGGGGTACTAAACTACCCCTGCCTCATAGTGGGTGAACTATCCACCCCCCGCTAAATGCCGTCTGCTTGAAATTAATTGCTGCACAGGAACTCGTATGATAGTCCTCCACCTCCACTAATGCTTCTCTTCACTCAGTCGACGTTCATTTTCCGCTTTTTATTTTAGGCGCCATTAGGGAAAAAGCGTGGAAATATGTTGAATGTTTGAACCGTGTTTGAATCTACACCCTGTGGATGGTTCGTATTCAAATGACTTCAAATTACGAATGCAAAATACTATTTAATATTCTATATTTAGGTCGAACTTTAATTGGAAAATTTTTATTTTTCAGTTTATTGGGATCAACGAAATGAAGCTTGTAAAAAAAGATAACGGTCGATAATCTCATAAATTAAAAAATGGAAGTATGAGATTAATATAAATGACTGAATGTATCTAATTAGGTGGCAACAGCCCAATTATTGCCCTGCATACATTCTGGGATTAAAAAATATATACAAATTTGATAGAGACGACAGTCCCGACAATGATTTGGGGTTGAGTCCTAGTTGCAACCGTTGTCTTTTTTAATTTTTTTAACGTTAGTTCCACACAGGAGGCCTTCAAAAAAAAACCTCTCGAACTACGTATATCATTTTTGGGGATGCTGTGTGGAGGGTCTTTTTAGGGAAAGGAAGGATAGAAAGTTCTAGGAATGAAAAATATATGAGGGGTGGGTAGGAAACTGGGGGTCAATGTGTCCAGGAGTGACGGAGGTATCCATCCCTCCCACTGTGGTACAATGCGATGGGTCGGGAGAGTCCAGCTTTAGAGGTCCAGGTTAGGCCTCCTTCAACCAGTCTCTCCCGATCCTGCCCACCATGCAGTTAGTGGGTAAATGAATTTGCCGAAACCTCACCCAATGAACACGGTCACCCCTGTTAAGTCACCAAACGTATCAAGATCTCCCTAAGTGTATCAAGCAAATCACTTAGGGAGATCTATGGCAGCGGTGTTGCCTATCCAATAAATGGTACCGGAGGTGGCGGTACTCATACCCGCTTCCTATTTTTTTTTAAATTTTAATTTCTTTGGACTTATCTTTTTCATTTTTTTCACTGAGAGTTTCTTTTATCTTCTTCAATGAATAATTATATTTTTTTTAAATAAAATTATTGAACATTGTATTATTGAACATTAAGCCGACCTTTGGTAATAAAATAACCTAGCGAGCTTTCATTCATACTAAACAAAGCCATAGCCATATCAAGATTCGTTTCTGTACTGCCTGACAAGTGCAATTTTGAAAACATCTTAGACTCGCGGAGTTTTTAAAGCTTGTCCATATGGCCTGGTGCCAAGAAGGTCTTAATACTTTGCTCTGCCTTGGATGGCTTTATGAGGGCCGATGAAATCAAAATTCTATCAGCCAAAAGAATTATCATGGTAGGTTTTTAGGGTATGTATTACCAAACTTTCAGACAGCCTTACTTCCGTCCTGATAATGGAAACTGTAAGGCTGTCCGAGGAAGAGTAACTCGGCATAATACCCCCAAAACAATTACGATAAGTTACTGCCATTGTCAAAAATATTACATATCTTTTAAACAGCGTAATATTGAAAATGTTTTATGATACATTCTTTTTTCCGTTAGAACTTGGTTAGAACTGTTCCCGTTATTGCACCAACCCTTCCCGAATGGATTTATCGGCTTGAATTGAATTGGCAACGGTGAAAACGTGAAGCCAATTAACATCGACTCACGCACCGATCGCATCAAAATAAATAAGTCCAAATGATGACATGGCGGCTGTGGAAAGCGCGCGAAGAAAATAAATTAATTTTGAAATTTGAATTCCGAAGCGAACGTGCCAGAGGCTGGATTCCCGCGTGCAACAGCCGGAACATGCTCCGCCATCTTTCTTTTAATGGTCGTAAAGTCGTGTTTTTATTGGATGGCTGGGGAGCCATGTCGGTATTGTCGGTCCCGCGGATACTATAATGGATCTCTTGTATGATTGGAAGTCTTTCCTGACTCGCCTCGAGACGTCTGTTGAACGCAATGGATGTGATTTATATCCCAGATGGATGCTGGGCACAGCTAGAGTGCATTTTCATGATTATTTATTGTCTCACTCGTAGTCTGAAGTCTCGAGTCTGAGCTCTGCTGCCTGTAGCAGAGATCACCAAACTGTTTCTAGTAAATTGTGAAAAATCTAATCCATCAAAGTAGGAACAGTTTTGACCTCTTTAACAACAAGTTCGAAGTTCTTCCAAAACACAAACCCAGAGAAAAAAATGGGAAAAAATTATTTTCGTTCTCAGACAATACCTGAAAACTGCGAGTTCTACCTGTGTACGGTATGCAATTGATTGAGCGTTGCGAAGTCCTGGAAAGTCGACCGTTTTGCATTTCTTCTATTTGTACATTTGTTTTTGCGTTCCGTTTCAAGATGGCAGCAGATTTAATCGTTCATTCGCATTTTTCAATATTATGGTAGGGCTTGTGGAAAATAATTTCCTCATGGCATTGGTCATCTGCCTGAAGTAAGTTTAACAAACGACAGTATCGTTTCATTATACAAATTGAATAATTCCTCATTTGAAATTTTTTTCAAGTTACATAAATTATAGTATGTATATTTTATAATGAACTTGAATAATGTATTTAAATATAATTTTATTATTATTAGGTATCTACGTAGGAACTTACAAAACTTATGATTTAGGAAATTTTGGTTTTGAATTGAATAAGAGAAAATAAGAAACATACATATGTACTTCTTTAGAAGTAAGGTCTACTTTCACAGCCCCACTATTTTAAAAGTTAAAGAAAAATCTCGTCAAAGATCAAATTAAAGGTTTTCGAGTAAACACGTTAAATTTAAAAAAATAAATTCTTTAATTAATGTTATGGATGTATAGTTATTACGTTTGAGGCGGCTGACAGATTAATGTCTAATGGGTAGGAGTCTTCACAGGTTTTGGTGGATCGAACTCGAAAAACTACCCTTTTAACACGATTTACGCCATCTATACCAAAAATCTCAAGTTCAAAAGTATTTAAAAAAAACTATTAAAATAAGTTATCAATTTACATGGTGATGAAAAGACAGTTAATTGAGTAATATTAGAAAGTTTGAGAGTCACTGTTCTACAGCTTTAGAATGAGGTGATGGAAAACCATTGTTCCAACTGAACAAGAGCAAACTATCGGCTCTTTTAAACCTATTGCTGGGAACACTTATTTTCATTACCCCTTTGTCATTTATTCATCGCGATATTTACATCTTTGAACTAGAAACCACAGAAAACTTAATTTATACATTTATATCTTCCACCTCATATTAAAAATTGTCAAAAATGGCAACCCCAGTACTAATTTTTAGTTGACTGACAAATATTTAAGTACACAACAGTGGTGCATTATTCTTTCAAGAAATGATCGACTCGATAAGCATAGTAAGGAATCTTTTTACCATCAGTGACTTAGCGCACTTTGTTGGGACTTGGACTTATTAAGGTACGTTATTAAAATGTCATCGATAGGTCCCCTAGTACTTACATAACTTAATAGTTTCTGTCAGACTGTAAATGACAACCTACCTAACTTAAGTTTTAATCAATAATCAAATTTGTCATAACCTTGCTTAGGTTTCAATAAACTAACTTACTAACTTTTCCAACAGATAGGCAGAAGACTAAACTTGGGTTCTCATAATACGACAAACAGTAAGTTGGGTTAGTTTCATAGGAAATAAAATATTTAATATTAATAATACTTGGATGATTTAGCACCGTTTTTGTGAAAAATCGCCTCAAGGCCATGCACAAATATCAATTTTTGTATTAGTTACTAGTTTTTATATACTTATTTTATTTATTCTCAAGTTACAATCGGATTAAACTCAAATCATTAAATACTAACATGCAACATTTATCAGATCATACATATTTTATCAATCACACTAATTTTGGTTCTCTGTACTATGCGTCAGATAATGCAGAGTCCTGAGTGAAATCTGATTCAATGAACTCAAGTTTGCTTGTGTCATTTTAACAGCAAATTATTTTAATTGCCATTTTCAAAATCGGAACTGATTTGTCTGAAAATTAAGACTAAAAGTGATAGACAGCTATTATTCACGGTTCTGCGTTAGTATAATAAAAATAACATGAATGGCTTATATCAAAGATTTATAACTAGTGACTTGCATCTAAGATTTTTATTTACTGATTTACCTAACAATTGAGGCTAGTGACTTACAACTAAGACTTTTAACTAGTGACTTATACGTCAAGACTTATGGTTAATGACTTACAACTAGTGACTTAAAACTTAGATTTATAACTAGTGATTTATATCTAAGACTCAGGGCTAGTGACTCGCAACTAAGAATTATAACTACTGATTTAAATCTAATGAAATATTCTTAATAAACAATATTGTATTTAATTTAACAATTTAGCCCGAATTTGAGTTGCTTTAATCTCCCCGAATGCGAATCACAACACACGCGACTCTAATAAACGTATACGAATTTTGGCAAATCGCGTGAACTGCCCCGTCAGGCGTTCGCACCGGCTTACCGCGGCTAATCTATATTGCTTTCCGCATATCTATTCACATCCGGATTCGCCAATTTCCCTTTCCAATAGTCCTTAACACAGATTGGGGTAGGTAATTCGCAAGTAGAGGTTAGGAGATGTGTTGTTACTGTTTTTACAGGGTGGCTATTCAGAAACAAACGGGGTAAATGGAAAATAAAGTAAATGGAAAAAATGCATAACAATTTTACTTGAAAATCATCATTAAACATACTATTTTCAGTTGTGGTGCTATCTGTGATTGTAAATCTGGTTCAATTATCTCTGATTTGTTAGAATTTAAGGCGAAGCACCACATTGTGTAATACATGGAATCGGGCCGGAAGATGGCGACAAGGTAGCATCGCCAAGAAGTGTGTGTGTTGTTTTTTTTACTAAGTTCAGGTACAGATATTAAAATGTTTTAGCATCATTTTCTAAAGAACTTTATTTTCCACATTATACAAAATAACCATAAACGAAAATGGGTTCGGAAGTGCGATATTTTGAACTTTAAAGCAGTTTTTACAGGCCTGACACTTTTTTCTTGGCTTATACAAAGACTTTCCAAGGCCAAGATGTGTTCTATTGGCTGTATTTACTTAGAGAAAAATATTTCTTATTTTTTAAACTAAAAACGTATGATTTTGATTACTTGGTTGTGCTTCGCCCTAAGTTTCATTTTCGAAATTGGAAATGATCGAGTCAAGAATTCAGTCGAGCAATAAACATACCTATAATTTTAAAAGAAAATTATTTTTATTGCTTTTTAAAACTAGAAGCGATTATCTAGAGGCACCCTGCTTGATATTCTAGCTTTCAACTTTCCAGTTCCTATGTTCCAGGAGTTCCTTGAGGTGATTTTTTACAAAAACGGCGCTCTATAAATTATCCAATTATTATTTTGTGATGGAGTTATAATGCAAAAGGGTTAAAATCCGGTATCTCTAAATTGATAATTTCACCAAATTTTCATATTCCAATAAGTTAACATCAATTTTTCCAACAGACTCAAACTTTGAACTTAAGTTTGTAATTAAAGGTTGTGTAAACTTCTAGTTTCTCCTGGTTAAAGACTATCACTTACCATCGAATCATTGTTTGAAATATTTTTAACAGTGTTTAATCAGAACTGAATAGCTAGGTAAAACATACTACACAATAGTTAACACACATAAATATGAAGAAATCAACAAACACAGTAAAAAAACATGAAGATGATAAAATTAATAAGCATGAAGATGAGGTCTATGCAGTCATATGTGGATAAGGAAATTAATAAACATAATCAACAAAAATGAAGTTCTACAAACGAAAGAATTTAAAGACAAGGAATTCAACAAAACACAGTAAATAAACACGAACATGAATATATCAACAAACAGGAAGATGAGGTCTATAAAAACGAAGATGATGAATTCGTATAAATCATGAATAACCACTAACACAACAACCTAAACAACCAACAGCCCACCTTGGAACAGGAAACCATACTATTGTTATTGTATAAGTGTATTTATTAGTCATCCTTCTATTCCTTCTCCTCCCCTTTTTCTTCACGTTCACAACATACCTCAAATTGGGGACGTCTTATTCTCACTGTCTCCCCCGGTGAAGACTCTTGTGCTGTAATCACAATTAAAAATTTATATGGAGATAAATTATCTGTACTTCAAGCAATCCGTATTGACTGTATTAATCTTATATATAACCATATTTTGGTAGTTTCAAAATAACCACCCGTTACCTGATCACAGTTAACGGAACCATACGGGCCGGATAAGCCCGTGGCGCACGCGAGAATTGATCATGTCAAATATTGAGCGCCACGCAGCTAACTTATTAATCAGGCATTGCCCGGGGCAGGGGGAGGTGAGCGGTATACCTAGTGGGGGCGGCACATTGTGTCGGGACCGCGGAAGGTAAACACGGGAGGGCTGTTGTGATACCGGCCGATTGTTTCACCGGCCCTCTCTTGTCTGTGAGGATAGGCAGGAGATGTCAACTCTAAAGAATTAGAAATTTTAAAAAATATTCTTTAGTGTTTTATGGTTTTTCACTGCTTATTTATTCAGATAGAAGACGTACAAGGTGTAATATTACGATTTTACTTGAAAACCTTTTTTGTAAGTTTCATCCTTACCACTTGGTTGGATTTACGATTTACCTCATGGTTACAAACGATTTTTGTATGTTGTATCCTTACCACATGGTTATAAACTTTTTTGTGAGTTTCATCTCCTTATCACATGGTTATAAATCTTTTATGTAAGTTTCATCCTTTTCGCGTGGTTGTAAACCTTTTTTGTAAGTTTCATCCTTTTTTTGTAAATTTCAAACCATTGTAAATATATTTTATTATAGATAAATAAATAAAACAAATAAAAAATAAAAACCTTAAGGTTATAAACATTTTTTGTAAGTTACATCTTTACCACATGGTTATAAAGTTTCACCCTTTTCGCGTAGTTGTAAACCTTTTTTGAAAGTTTGACCCTTACCTCATGATTATAAACATTTTTTGTAAGTTACATCTTTACCACATGGTTTTAAACATTTTTGTCAGTTTCATCCTTACCACTTGGTTATATACCTTTTTTGTAAGTTTCATCCTTACCTCATGGTTATAAACAATTTTTGAAAGTTTTATCCTTACTACGTGGTTATAATTTTTTTTTCAAATTCTCATATTAATTATAAACCTTTTTTCTCATTCCATTTTATTAAAGCTACAATTCCGAAAAAACCATTATCATTATTAAAAAAACCTACTTTGAACTTGTGAAAATAGATAAGCTTTCCACTATCATTCATATTAATTGAGTACTTACTCTGGATACATTGATAACCCCTGTATTTCAGGGAGGGTAGAGTTGATAGCCTCGGGCAATTGGAATTTAATTTAACAATTTTGTGTGCTCACAACATTGGCAATACAGAATACTGCGGGCTTTTGGCTTTTGCTTTATCCCTCTCTGCATAACCCCATCCCCTTCCCCTCCCTTATCCCCGCCAACGCTACATTCAGGTAATAACTCTATCCACAGTTTCACATTAATTGGAATCACAATATCTTATGGTTTGTTCTTCTATATTTATTTATACCGCAGTTTTCTTGAAATTTGATTTAGGTTTTGGACCAGTTTATGTTCGATTTTAATGTTCGGTTATTTTAGGTACAGTAACCAAACAAAATAATATTGTCTGTTGTCTGTGCATGAAATGTTAGTCCTGCGTGAAATCAATGAATTCAAATGTGCTTTGATTTTAACTATAACATTTAAAATTGGGATCAGTTGTTAGAAGAATTTAGGTATTTGTAGGTAGGAAACGATCTGTAATATAATATTTTTTAAAAGTGTTTAGAGTTTTGAGCATTGAAATACTTTATTTATTTTATACTTCTCGTCATTATAAATATATATTTATTTCTTAAAAGTTAGCAAAAATACTTTGTGGCGTCATTATTAATATAATGAAAAATAAATAGCTTTAAACCACCATATAAAAATAACTTTAATCCACTATATTTAGTGGTTTAAAGTTATAATTAACAATATCAACAAGTTTCAATAACAATGTTATCTTCATCAGGACAAGATGTTAATTTAAAAAATAAATGACCAACAAGTATAGACAAATTAGAACAAATACAAAATATTAAAAAGGAGAGGTGATTAATTGCTTAAAAAATCTCATAAAAAATAGTTATATAAAATTAAATATAAACATAATTTAAGGATATATAAAATTGCATTTAGATAATAAAAAACTTCTAAAAATAAACAATAAAAAAGGTAAGTAGTCTAAATAACAAAATAAATAATTATAGTTATTACAGGTATAAATAAGAAAATAAATTAAAAAGATGGCTTTTTAAAAAAAATGTTTGGTTATTTATAATATTTAATTTACTATTAACGCTTTTTCTAATTCCTAAAATTTCTAAATTATCTAGTTGTATGCCCGTAATGTTAGTATGTAAAATTTTAAGACCTTTATTAATATCAAAAGAATGACTCGTTTCTGAATAATTATTATTATTTAAACATCTTATATATTATGTTCCTTAACTCTAGTGTTAAAATTCCTGGAAGTTTTTCCTATTTAAAAAAAACCCCAGATTTGTTCAAAAAATCACATTTATCTTTATTATTTACTATATATTTTTTTTATTTGTTATTTATATAAAAAGCTGGTTGGATATTATCTGGCATGTTTTCAATTATTAAATTTGAAGTGTTAGTATTTAAAAGTAAAATGTTTCTCCAATTATTATCATTGTCAACAACGTGTGGATAAACAAAAGATCTAAAAAAACTTTAGAAAAAAAAAAAAAAAAACTTTAAAACTTTTGAAACTTTTTTTTAATATTATTATTATTTAAAACTTTTTCTTATTATTATTCTTATTTAAATAGTGTTATTGACACATGTTGATATTGTTAATTATATAGTGATTTAAACGAAGTTATTTATTATTTCATTATAAATATTATTTATTTACGCCCTAGTGGGCTTTTAGAAAGATAAGTAATAAGTAAAAAAATAAAATTCATAAAAATAAAAATTAATAATGTATTCACTACGGTCGCATCACTAGACTAGGGTTTTAGTAAGCCCTTACGGAGATATTTGTGTAATGTTTGTACTAATACCTACTAGTATTTAGTAAACTCATAATATTTTTCTTTTGTTTCAGGTAAAATAATCCTCCTAAATTGAGTTGCTAAATTAGAAGGTAAGTAAATAGAAACCAATATGATGATCTCTCTCTCTGGTTTCAATCCTGGGATTGGTTTGTAGCAATTTCCTCTAATCTTCTCTTCCATTCTTCCCTGTCTTGTGCGGCTCTTTTGAATTCTGCATATATGATGAGCAGCGCACGTCCACCAGCAGGTCATCCAGGTACTCTCGGCGTGGGCGTCCGCTGGAGTTTGTCCCCTCGGTCATACCCTCCATTATGGCATGCAAGAGGCCTTCTTGTCGTATAACATGGCCGATCCATCTTGCAAGCCTTTCGGTCAAGGTCCCGAGCAGGTGCCTTCCTCCTTCGATTCGTTGGAGAACCTCCTCATTTGTAATGTGGTCTCTTCAGGAAATATGATGATATCGCACCGTAAGTAACAAAAACATTGAACGAATTATTTTCGATTTGTAAATCCAAAATCGCGCATAACATCTCATCTGAGGACTCTAAATTATTGTATAGTTCACTGCACAAGTGAAATAATATAGGCTTAATACAAAAGATAACCATAAGCGCCACCACTGATAGCTCCGCCTTATTTCATAATCTCCACATAGGAGGCCCTGAGGAAAAAATCCTTCAGGGCCTATGTCATATTTGGGGATGCTGTGTGAAAGGAAGTAGAGGAAGTTCTGGGAAGGAAAAAGTTTGAGGGGAGGGTAGGAATCTGGGGGTCAATGTGTACAGAAGTGACGAACGTATGAATCCATCCCACTGCGATACAAGGCGATGGGTCGAGATAGTCTTGCTGTAGAGGTCGAAAGTTCAGTCTATCCCAATCCGGTCCGCCACGCAGTAGGTGGGCAAACGTGTTACTGCCAAAACCTAGAAAAACCTCACCCTATGAGCCCGAAAATCCTGCTTAGTCACCACTATGACAGAGGTGTTCGTTATCCAATGAATGGTTCCCTGGGCGGCAATACCTACACCAAAATTGCTTCTCTCTCACACAAACGACGCTCGATGCACGTAACAGAAAGGTTACGATGGATCTTTCAACAACATTCGGCACCTTATAAATCTATAATAAAATCATATTCATCGAAAAACGCAATTCAAAAAAAAAAAACATTTTTTTATTGTAAGTCACAGCTCATAAAATTCTATATTACATATTACGAGTGTATTTTTTCATTAATATATTAAGATGTTAAAATGTTCCTCTCTCCCTTTTCCTTTTGTATCCACCCAGAATGCCGTTGGAAATGCACCCATATTACGTTTTATAATGACCACCGAAGTCATAGCATGTCGTATACAAACCGCGCACTAAACTGCGTTTCTTTGTTTCCTATTCAATTCTAAATCTCTTGTTAGGGCCCTCGACATTAAAGTAAATTGATTTCAAGATTTTGTATAACTGTTGGTCTGTGTATTTGTGGAGGCTCTTAGAAGCATCAAAGATTTTTTATAAGATTTTATAAGATCAAAACACTGGTATGTTTTGCATAGACATAGTACTCATAGTAGTTTAAAGTACATGTATGTTATATCACCTCATGGATTCTTTACAAATTAAAGAAGTACCTAGATAGGTACCTAACATAAAGCACTCTGAAAATCCAAACCTAAATTTTCTTGAAGTCTTGACTACAAATTACATTTATAATTGAACTTACCTTTATCTGATATCTAACACCCATTTACGTACGTACACCTAATAACGGCGCAAAACAGTCATACACCTACCTTACCTTACAACACAAAACTTCTAACATCATTCATAAATGGAGTGCAATTTTGTTAATTAATAGGTGTGATACTAATTATTTCTTCAATATTCGCAAAAATGGGTTTACAATTAGGGGCCATCCAGAAATTACGTCACACCTTGAGGGTGGGGGGAGGGGAGTAGAGAAGTGTGACATTGTGTGACAAGGGGGGGGGGGGGGGGGGTATATAGGGTTTATAATTATTTATTTTCCTTAATTAGACAACTTGGTTGCTCTTTGGTTATTTTGTTCTTATTAATATAAGTATTTTTTATATACAAATGCAATTAAGTACCACCAATTCTAAAATTTATTTGATTTTATATAATTTTTTCGTGATACCTTTAACTAATTAATCCCCACTCTTTGTAATGTTTTTTTTGTCAAAATGTAGGTACCTACTAAGTAGGTCCTACTTATTTGTCTATATTTATTTTGTCATTTTTGTTTTCCTGACGAAGAAATCATTGGTTTTGAGTCATGTCGATAATTTTGATTAAATAGGTGTATACAAAGTGATTTGTTTTCATTTAACCAAAGTAAATTATTTTTCTCAGAAATGTTTCAAATATGCTTTCAAAAAATTTATAAATAAAGCTAGGTATTCTTTAAAATCTAATTATTATATCGTCTGAAGGTAATTCATCCGGCGCTAGCGGGGATTCTTTTCCAGAATGCCCATGTAAGTAGAAATTCGGCTTACTTCTCGTCGGAGCCATATATTATTATAATAAAACCCTTTCATAAGGGTATAAGATGCAAATAATCATTCATGTATTATTTTTATAATGTTTCAAATAATTATTTATATATATTTTTTTATTATGTATATTACTAAAAACACGTTTCTCAGTTACATAATATGGATGCTTCGATCTCGAGTCAGAATCAAACCCCAACAAGGGCTATTAGTGGAGATTGAAAGGTGTATGAATGCAGAATTGAATTAAAATTGAAGTTAGCGAATAGTGTGCACTGGGGAACCATGCTGAGTAGGTTCTAAAAGATTTCAATGCCAGTGCTCAGAGGCTCAGATAATGAGCTGAGATCAGAACAATTCATCTAAAAAACGGTTCGAAAGCAGGGCTGTTAAATAAATGATGAAGTCTATAATACATTAACTTTTGCGAAATGAGTTGCATTTATTACTTCATTAAATAATTTAGATTGAATGGTGGGAGAATTCATTGTCTCTGTCTTCCGCTAAATATGTTAATAATATGGTATTTCACAAATGAATTATGTCAAAAATATATGGAAGATTTAATGTTAATTTTTCCGATTCTGATCATTGCACTAAAAATGTGTAATTTTAATTTATATTCATTAATAATTATTGATTTAAAAAATCGCACGGTTCCAACGCATGAGAAGACGGCTGTCACCGACGTTGCTCGGCGTGACGTCAAATCCGCGGAATTCACAAATAAAAACGAACATATCATTTTGGAGGCAAATCAAAATTAATTATTTATTCACCTTCATAAAAACACAATAAAAATTCCTTCATCATCATAATTTTTCCTTATTTTTTTTGCGAATAACACTGAAAATTCCCAATTATATTTTAAGCAGCTGAGCGTGAGTATTGTAAACCTGCGACTCATGAAAATCCTATTGAATGGCTAATCAGGAAATACATCCAGATACCCGAAAACTTGTATTCGTGATATTTTAAATTAGTGTAGGCATTTAATAAGATTACCATAGTGCTTTTGTAGTCCGCTGTAGGTATATCATATTTTAACAATAAACCAAAAATGTTTTACTTCTTTCTTCGAAACATTAAAAACTATCGAACGGCGAGTTAAAAAAGATGGATTTGTATTTTCTTAGGAACCCTGTTACAATCATTTAAAGCTTTGAAATATCAGGATAATCGTACAAACAATAAGACATGCCACTATTGTTTTTAATCAGATTTTGAGCCAAGAGCATTGATATATTATGGCCAAGAGGTATAATATATTAAAATACTCTTACTTCGAGTATATGAAATAACTGTGATGAAACCTACTCACTTTAAAAAAAACTTTAAATGGAAATTTGGTTAGTCGGTACTTAGTTTTGGAGCCCTGGAATGAAATAGCCGTCTCAAGCAGTATAAGATGTTTATTGTTTTCAATTTATATTTTAACGATTATCGTACTCGCGCGAGGGGGGCTTATTATTGTTTATTGTTGTATTGACTCGAGATTCTTGAGAACTCGAAACGAGAAGTTTTCAAAGTCGTATCTTTGAGATCTTTAATCGTTTGTTATTTCAATTACTGAATTTACTGCTTTATTTCTTTTTTTATGTCGAAATGAATGGCTTTGTTTTAGTGCAAACGTTTTTCCATTAATCGATGCAATGTTCGATTATCATAAAAAAATCAAATTATTTAAATGAATAACGTTAAAAATTCAATTAGTTTTATGTTTTTCAAAACGTAAAGGCATTTTCCAATGCCATCAACACTGTAATAAAAAAAGTTTAAAAACATTTCTTCATAAGAAGATCGATTGTTAGAATTACCACAGGTACCTACACAATAATAAACATTTTATGATATGTTACTTAGACAAATTGTACATAACTAGATTAAAAATGCATACACTAAACTTCATGTGTTGTGAAGATCTTTTAAAAATATATTCTAGTTTGAATTTTGCTGGCTTAAAACCCTTCATAGGGCATGATTATAGAAATTAACGGTGATCCGACAGTTGATTTCCCGATAGTTGGCCCCTCAAAATTATAGTAACTATAATTTTTTTTTTTGTTCATTATTTACTAATTTCAAATCTAAAATCGACTTTAAGAGGGAATAACCCAACAAAACTGGAAATATGTCATTTTTAAATCAAATTTTAGACGTATTGACTATATTCCACCAAAAAATGATTTCGAAAGACTGTTCTTCATCTAGTAAAGCTATGTTTTGATTTTTGAGAAAATATGTTTATTTTTAGTACCAAAAGGTTTTACTGTAGGTCGTTGGCAGATTTCTTAAATTTTCAAATAAAGTTTTGTATTATACAACACACATTTCAAATTACATAATCGTGCAGTAAAATAAATCAATAAATTATCTGGGAAACCTATGTTACAGAATTTTAATTTTAGTTTAAATAAAATCATTTAAAAAATAATCAGCACACGTGTTTTGTGACGAAAATACTTCTGTTTGTCTGTTTATTTACGGTCTTACAAACTAATATATTTAAGTTTTTTTTTACATTCTTATTTCGCTTAGACATTATTTGAAAAATCATAAATACTTACGATCAAAAAATAATTCCAAAAAGTACATACTTTTAATAGTTTTATCATCACGCCTTTCAGCATTTTTGAATGTAGGTATAAATTAAAGCAAATTTGGAATGAAATAAAATCGATATTGAGTAATAATTTTAAAAAGCCGATACGGAGAATAATTAATCTTTCTCATTGGAACCGCCCTGTACGATCGTAAGAACATCTTACGACGATATATGAGTTTTCGGTCGCTGGTTGGTTAATGGCTTTTTTATATTTTGTGTATTATTTTAACCTATACGGTGGTAACATTAAATTTTTCCTCCGTTCAATTGAATGAAAATATGTTTCGTATCTTTCTTATTCGGCGGTACATCCTTTACACTCCTTCGGAGACGTATAGATATATTTTGTGTACCTAAGTAGGTAAAACGTATTTTTCCTCAACCGACTACAAATTCTACATAAGTGTGCCGGGGGGCCATCTGGTGGATCGACTGTCATGGAACCGAAGTTCAAAGAGTATACCAACTAAGTAATTTAACTATACTAATCAGCCACCTATAAGTTCATCAACAATATTATTACCGCAGAGGAAAAAAAAAATATTTAAAAAAATTAAAACTATTTTTGTTTGTTTTAATTTTTTTTAATAATTTTTTTTAAACGTTTAAAAAATTCGGATAGTAAATTTCGGTTAAAAGAATCTCCAAATATAATATTATGTTCCGTCTGCGACAAAAAAGTCTCTCTGTATAGAGCGAACACCCTGTGGCGAAACAGACTCATTGTTGTTAACCAATCAATGGGGTCCGTTTGAAAATATCACAAGCCTTTGAATTCGGAACACAGATCTGACAACGCTCATTGGCCCCCCGTTGAAGGAAGTGAACACGAAAACGGTATCTTTGGATAGACTTCTCAATTAACTCATACTAAAGGGTGATTATGGTGCATAGTTAAGGGTTCAAAATATTAGCATTAAAAAAAGTTAAATATTCCTAGAGACAGTGGAAATGTGGAATTTGATTTTGTATATGTTAGGAGCTGAATATTTTTAACATTGTTTATTATAGTGAAAGAAATATAAATGTTTCGCATTGTAACTAACTACATAATTCAAAACAATGTAAAATTAATATAACAATAATTTACTTAAAATGACAATAGTACATTTTATTTCATTTTAAAAATTATTCCACATTAAGGTCGTTGTTAGCGTCCTGATCTATGTATATGGCGATAAGGTTTAAATTCCCGTTAACCCCAGCCGCCTGATGTTATGATTATGTTGTGATTATGTTATGATTATGCTATGATTTATTAACTATGAAAAATTGACATAAAGCGTGATTCGCGAAGCTCACGCACAAATATTCAAATGTTTTATTATCATTTTCTAAAGAATTTAATTTTTCAAATTATTCAATTAAACCATAAACGAGAAGAGGTTCATAAGTAGGAAATTTTGAACTTCAGAACAGTTTTTACAGGTCTGACTCTTTTCTTTTCTGGGATTATAAAAAGATTATTAAAAAAATACTCCATTATTTTGAAGGCAAGTGTGTGTTCTACTCGCATTATTTATTTAAAGCATCTAAAATATTTCTAAGCGATCTAATTTTCAAAGCAAAATTACAAGATTTTGCGTTGCTTGGTAGTGCATCACTTTAAAGTACACTATAGTTCTGCAATACAATCTTAATATTACAAAGTAAAAAAAAAGTTTATTCTATTTTCTATTTTCAAGCTATCGGAAAGGAGATTGTAAATGTACTCATGATCTATGTTTCTTTACTGTATTAGTGCATAATTTATTGTGTTGTTTTAAAAATATTGTGTTCGTATGTATAAATCCGTTTTAAATTTTGTACATTAATGGGCAAATGTAATATTCGTACAGTTTTCTGATTTTCAGTAAGTTCGTTTCATGATTTACTATTTTCGTGGGAAAAAGGTTTTTTATAACTTTATTCTGTATTATTGTAAGTCGTTAAAATTAATATGTGATATGTGTACTGGGAAACGCATGATTATTAAAATCTATTTAGAATTTATTTTTCACGCAACATTTTGTTTTTATGTTCATTTGTTATTTACAAAATTTTGTGATTGATGATCTCTCACCTATCTTAGTAGAAGTACGTACCATAAAATCTGTAATGAGTGCACATGCAAACGACAATTTTATATCTATTTTTAATTTTTATACGTTCCACCTAAAACTGATTAGTGAATTTTGATTTGTTTTACCAAATATAATATCCTAATTAATCGACTTATTGATCCCCCTGTAGCTTAGTTTTTTCTTCTTCTGGAATTGAATAAAAGTAAGCACATAGTATTATATTTTATTAACATGGTCTGGTTACGCCAATACATATACCTACACATACACACACCTACATAGCACACATACATACTGTTACTGCTTGGGATTGGTATTAATATTGTTGCAAATCCTGTCCTACCTTGTTCCCAAAATCCGCACCTATAACTACCTTCACCACGTCAGTCTGCAATCAACAGCCCGCGCCGCAACATACCCTATAGCCCCCGTGCTCCCGCTATCTGTTAACCTAATTCCGCCGTGTTCTCCGTGTACACGAAACGCACGCCTATTGCTGTTTTCAGTGCCAATTGGACGGGGAGAAAGAAGACAAAATTGCCAGCATACAAGTTCTTTATCCTGTTTCGGTGAGTCCTTTCCTTTATATGCAGCATATGTTTTTTCCTCGTTCCAAGCAGTAAACAGTAACACGAAATTCAAGGTCCTTCGTCAGTCAATTTTCGCACATATCAAATCCACTCTACACACACACTATCTCATTCATCTTGATCCAAACGAGCCGGACATTTTTGAACCATAATATTAGTAGATAATAATCCAGCAGAGTGTGAATACGTTTTTACAATACCGCATATAAATAATTACCCGCATTCCCGCAGTTTGATATACCTACATGAGTAATTTTGTTTCTTTATACCTATCGTATTATGGTTGGAAATAACATATTTACCCGCTATTAGAATAAATAGATACAAGACACTGCTTTGATATTTATTTCTGATAACTCATGTAATTATATCTTGCTAATCAAATCGCATTACCTACCTTATAAATAATACGATTATTTCCTAATATTCGTATTGTTTATATTATTGGATTACATTACAAATAAAATAATACGATCGTAATATTTATAATTTGTTAATGATAATAAACGCAAAATAAAATAGTGCACGGCGCACCTGTTAACCTTTCACAGCTCACCAGTCAATTTAACCCCGTGCGGTGATTACTGTGAATTAATTAAATATTTATTAAATATTAATTAATTAATTCCGCATAAATAATACAGACACATTATTTTAACCGCAGTTTTAGTTGTTTATCGTCTCATATTTTGTAAAATATAACCGGAATAAATAAAATGGCTACAAGCGCGTCATCCGGGTCGTCTCGGGACGAAAGACGTCTCAAACGTTTAAATGCTAAACTATCAGCTAGCTTTGCAAGCTTACAGTCGGTGTATGACAAGATAAGGAAAGCTTCGGAAAGCATTAGCAATCGCCAATCTTTTTTGTCAGGCGCAACTACTGTTGAAAAAATTCGTTCTGAATTTATAACAATTTTAGATGAAAAGGTGGATTGCGAACTGGAATTGAATCCGGAAGCAATTGCTGAATACTCTCAATTAAATGCATTTGAAGAACTCTTCGGGGTTATTAAATATACCGAAGCAAATATGCTGTCCAATCCAGTTGCGAAACCTCGCCGTCAAATTAAGTTACCGCCTTTGGAAATAGCGTGCTTTGACGGAAAATTAGATAATTGGCCTCTTTTCTATGAAACATATAATTCGGTTATACATTTGAATGATTCTCTGGATAATGCTGAAAAGATGCAGTATCTGATGTCTAAATTAACCGGAAAAGCATTAAATATTTGCAAAACTATTACGCCTACTGGTACAAATTATCAAGTTATTTGGGACGCATTGTGTACTAAGTATAATGATCAACGCGTTCTTGCTGAATCATACTTTGACCGATTGCTGAAATTGCCTCCAGTTAACTCGGCCACGCCCGCTTCTTTAGAGAATTTCGCAGATGCATACTCCGCTAACATCGCCGCGCTGAAGCAATTAAAAATAAAAGACCTCGCAGAATTCATATTGCTACAACTGGGTCTTAAACGGCTTGACATAGAGACTGTAAAGGCTTTCGAATCTTCTATTAAAAATAATGAAAATTTACCTTCCAGCGCGGAACTAATCGACTTTGTAAGACAACAGCAACGAATTCTCAACCGCGCGCAATTCACGCAACTGACCTCGAACCGCCTTGGCTCAAATATTAATTATACCGCTAAACCGCAAAAAACTAATTCCGCAAAGGCATTTATTAATGTCGAAAAAATCGATAATCACTCCATCGAAATTTGTTTTTGTTGTCAAAAGGGATCGCACCCTTTATACCAATGTTCTAAATTCATAAGTCTAGAACCGCGCGATCGATTTAACTTTATTAAGTCATCGAATATTCGTGTTTGTGTGAACTGCCTCAGTACTAGGCATATCACGAAAGCTTGTAAATCAAAAAGTACATGCAAAACATGCGCGCTCAACCATCATAGTTTATTGCATTTCAAACAAACTGATGGGCGGAAGTCACAAACAGACCCAATACCATCTCCCGCGTTACAAGCAGATGCCGATAATGATAACTTAAATTCTTTTAATCCGGTTTCGCTATGTGTAACAAATTCATGCCCTAGTGCAAATACTACTGCACTCTTAGGAACGGCTGTTTGCACTACCAGAGACGCTAAGGGCCAGGTACAGACGATACGGGCTCTAATAGATAGCGGCTCCCAAAGGGACATAATTACGCGCAAATGCTGTTCACGCTTGAATCTTACGGTGCGGTCATCTCCAAGTACTTACGTCACGGGAATAGGTGACGTAAGAAATGTGACAAATGGCGTAACTTGCTTAAAGTTACATTCCCGCTATGACATCACTCAGTCGTATACGATTAAACCATATGTAGTAGAAACTATAACCAGTGAGTTGCCTACTGTTAACATTAACCGTTCCTCTTTGTCGTATCTTGACAATTTGCCCTTAGCAGACACAACATTCTGTACGCCCGGTGACATTGATATTATCTTAGGATGTGACATATTTGCTCGCATTCTAAAGGCAAACAAAATATCAGGTTCTCTCGGCCAGCCATTTGCTATTGAAACCACTTTGGGATATCTCATCTTGGGTACTGCCCCAACGATGATTGAAAACCCAAGTATAAACGCCACGCAATCATTTTGTACGTTCACGCAAAATAATGATTTTTGCCTGTCGCGCTTCTTCGAATTGGAAGACATTCCAGATGAGAAGTTTTTAACGCCTGATGAACAAGAGTGTGAGGACATTTTTAAACTCACTACCTCTCGTGACACGGCAGGTCGTTATATCGTCGCGTTGCCGTTTCGAAACAGTCCCTCTGTTCTCGGTGAATCGTTACCCGCCGCCGAACGCAGGTTTCGATCTCTCGAACCCCGCTTGATATCTCAACCCGCAATAAAGTTAGAATATGACAAAATATTACGCGAATACCTACAGAAAGGGTACATTTCGCCGGTCGACAATTCTGACTTACCTCATTACGTTATACCGCATCATATTGTAGTTCGTGAAGATAAACTTACTACTAAAATTCGCATGGTGCTAGATGCGAGTATGAAATCCGATTCGGGTTATTCGCTTAATGACATCCTACATACCGGAAAGAATTTACAAGGTGATTTGTTTCGCATTATCCTCAATTTCAGATTGTTCGCAATAGCTATAACCGCTGACATAAAACAAATGTACCTACAAATCGTAGTGCAAGAAGAATGCCGTCGTTATCAGCGCATGCTGTATAGATTTAACAATAGTGACCCTTTACAATTGTTCGAATTTAATCGCGTCACTTTCGGCATGTCTTGTAGCCCATTTTTGGCTATGCGTTCACTGCGTCAACTCGCAACGCATGAAAAACCTCGTTTCCCACTCGCGGCAAACTTGGTGGAAAATGGCTCATTCTACATGGATGATTTCGTCACCAGTTGCTCATCAGTCGAGGAAGCTACCGAGTTGTCGACGGAATTAATTCAGTTATTCGCTGCCGGAGGATTCGACCTTGTAAAATTCTCTTCTGATTCTCCAAAGTTTTTATCCACGATTCCTACAGCTCGTCGTGTTAAGGAACATGTGGAATTTAATCCCGATGAAAACCTAAAAATACTAGGGCTTCATTGGATACCCGCTTCTGATCATTTTGTATTTGTCGTACACACCGACGAAAGAACGTGTACTAAACGAAATATTCTCTCGACGATTGCTCGTCTTTGGGATTTGATGGGTTTCGCCGCACCAGTTGTATTATTGGCTAAGCTGATAATTAAATCTCTATGGGAGTATAACCTGAATTGGGACGATACTCCTCCTGAAACAGTTGTCACACTTTGGCGACAGTTTAAAAAGGAATTGCCATTACTGCAATCTATTAAAATTCCTCGTTTTTTAGGAATCGAACCCCAATGTGTATTAACGCTTATCGGGTTTTCAGACGCAAGCGAACGCGCATATGGAGGTGTTATTTACTTACATGTTTACTGTCCGAATACCGATAAAACCACAATTAATTTATTATGCGCTAAATCCAAGGTCGCTCCGGCTAAGACGATTTCACTTGCGCGATTAGAACTATGTGGAGCGCTAGTACTTGCACGATTAATGCATACGGTCAGTAATACCTACACATCAAATTCAAAAGCTCATACGACTTTAGCTTTTTGCGACAGCACGGTTGCACTAGCTTGGATAAATTCACCGCCTGCAAAATGGCAGACCTTCGTTGCCAACCGTGTCTCACAAATACAAAACCACCTTGGGGCTGAATGCTTCCATTATATAAGAGGTCAAGACAATCCCGCCGACTGCTTATCGCGGGGTCTTACTCCCGCTCAGCTAATAGACCATCCGTTATGGTTTAACGGTCCCGTATTTGCCCAATTGCCTAAAAGTGATTGGCCTTTACAACGTTTTGATACGAAATCGATATCTGATCCACCCGAATTAAAAACAAAAATTTTGATGTCCGTTCAAGACAATAACCGCCCTAAAACAATCGCTCCACCGTTATTGTGTGCACTAGCTTCTCGTGTTAGTTCATGGCCGAAATTAATTCGAATAGTAATTTATGTTTTTCGTTTCATTAAGAAATTACCACGAGCATTCGAATTAAGCCATATCTTAGTTGCAGAAATCGCTGTTATAAATTCTATACAGCAAGAACATTTCTCCGAAGATATAAAGGCAGTCAAAGATGGGAAGAAGGTTCGGCGAGCGATTGCAAAATTGAATCCGTTTCTTCATGACGGCATTCTAAGGGTAGGAGGCAGATTGAGTAATGCTGAAACAGAATTTGACAGTCGTCATCCCATTCTATTACCCGCTCGTGATAATGTAGTCAATTTAATAATAGACTACTATCATATTAAGAACCTACATACGGGTCCTACGTTACTGATGTCGCTGCTAAGACAAAGATTTTGGATACTTTCTTCGCGCAATTTGGGTCGGAAACGTGTGCATCAGTGCAATACGTGCTTCAAAGTCAATCCTAAACCACAATTCCCATTAATGGGAGATTTACCCGCATGCCGCGTCCGCGAAGCTAAGGCTTTTCTTCACACGGGGGTTGACTACGCTGGCCCGCTTCAAATAATCCCTTATAGACGTCGGGGGGTGCGAAGTCAAAAGGCATACATTTGCTTATTTATTTGCTTGGTGACCCGAGCAGTTCATATTGAACTCGCTTCGGATCTTTCCACCGAAGTCTTCCTCAACGCTTTCAAGCGTTTCCTTTCTCGTCGAGGTCCTGTGAGTATAATGTACTCCGATAATGGGACGAACTTTGTGGGAGCCAAATCCCATTTAAGGTCTTTATTTGCACTTATAGAGTCACCCAATTACAAAAAGGAATTCTCAGACAATCTGTTGGAGAATCGAATCGAATGGAAGATGAATCCACCGCAAGCTCCTCACTTTGGTGGGATCTGGGAAAGTAACATTAAATGCCTGAAAGGTTATTTAAATAAAATAGTAGGCACCTCTCTACTGACTTATGAAGAGATGCAAACAGTGCTTTCTCAGATTGAAGCAATTCTAAATTCACGCCCGCTATCTGTACTTAGCGTTAACGATGTTTCGGCTCCATTGCCGCTAACCCCCGCGCATTTTTTAACGCTCACTCCCTTAAAATCTTTACCCGCTGCTGATTTGTCAGACGAGCCAGTCAACTTGGTACAACGCAAACATCTCGTGGATCGTCTTGTTCAGACGTTCTGGAACCGATGGCGAATTGAGTATTTAAATACTTTGCAAGCTCGCCAGAAATGGAATACAAATGCTAATTCGGTAAAGACAGGCACGGTAGTAATGATTAAGAGTGACAACATCGCGCCCCTTCAATGGCCTATTGGGGTAATAGTCAATGTCTACCCCGGGGCAGATGGGGTGATCCGGGTTGCGGAAGTTAAAACTAACTCCGGAACATACCGCAGGGCAGTCGTTAAACTCTGTCCCTTACCGTCACAATAGATTTAACGACATCTTAGAAGTTAGTTCATAATACTTTAATTTTTAAAAATCAATTAAATTAGTTTCATTGTTAAATAGGTACCAAACCCTACTAGTTTTATCTACCGCAGGTTCAGTATTATTTATTGAATCCTTTCAAGTCATATTTTTCGTTTCAATGTTTTTTATTCTTTTTATTTCCTTGCTATATCAGTCATTTTGACCATTTGGTAAAGCATTTATATAACTTACATAATATTTTCTTAACTTTTACATAATTTATTACATTCTACCGCGTGTCATTATAATTTTGTTTGCGCATTGAAACGTATTGGCACTCTTTTGGTTTATGGAAGTGGATTCTTTCATCCCCTTCCAGGCGGGGGGCATGGTTACGCCAATACATATACCTACACATACACACACCTACATAGCACACATACATACTGTTACTGCTTGGGATTGGTATTAATATTGTTGCAAATCCTGTCCTACCTTGTTCCCAAAATCCGCACCTATAACTACCTTCACCACGTCAGTCTGCAATCAACAGCCCGCGCCGCAACATACCCTATAGCCCCCGTGCTCCCGCTATCTGTTAACCTAATTCCGCCGTGTTCTCCGTGTACACGAAACGCACGCCTATTGCTGTTTTCAGTGCCAATTGGACGGGGAGAAAGAAGACAAAATTGCCAGCATACAAGTTCTTTATCCTGTTTCGGTGAGTCCTTTCCTTTATATGCAGCATATGTTTTTTCCTCGTTCCAAGCAGTAAACAGTAACACGAAATTCAAGGTCCTTCGTCAGTCAATTTTCGCACACATCAAATCCACTCTACACACACACTATCTCATTCATGGTCCATTATGAAAAGATTGCTTTACATAATGTGACTCTAACTGGATATGTAATGAACACCTAACAAAGAAATGCTTCCATTGATGAACAATTGACTTTTCAGTAAAGAAGGGATAAACTATTTGAAGTGATGAATTGAGGTTACAAGATTATAAAATACATATATATTTTTTAAATGTGTAACTACATATGTATTAACGATCACTAAATTTCCGTTGTCTCTCTATAAAAAAATCTATTTGCAGAATTTTTGATCTTCTTATTTTTTAATCACTGTAAACGTGTAAACAAATATATATTTTAATGTATATGTCATTATATGGCCTAAATAGATAATAGATATTGTATCACTGCAAGTTCTGTTAAAGTTCCGATTGGTCGTTCTGCTGGTATCCTTTCCTTCAAGTCCAAGTCCATGTCCAAGTCACCTCATTTGCAATAATTGTAGGATGATACATAAAAAAGGTTGTGATAGGTATAAGGCATATATGTCACATAAAAAGCTTCAGCTTATACGGTTCAATGACGGTTGATCAATTGACAGATGACAGTTGATTAAGTGCTCCCCTCGGGTTACTTATATACAATGTGCAGTCGGTTTAGGGAAAAAAACTAAGTGACCCCGAAGGATGTGCAGAGAGTATGTACCGCCGAAAAATAAAATTATAAACATATTTTCATTCAAATGCATCAAGGCATTGCGTGGTCTAGCTGTGGGCAAATAAATTTAATTTGATTAATACTAATGACGGCACGTTCCAGGGCGGAAGATATTCTTAGTATCGCCCTGGTGTAAAACCACCATTCAGAATTGAAACGTTGCTTGAAATGCCTAAATTGCGATGGCTATAAGATGGCGAATAACACACTTTCCTTCAAGATTGTATTCGGATGACAATGATAATCTTCGAATTAAATGTGCAAGATTAATTAGTGTGATCTATACCTAACAACTCCTCAAATTTTTCATTTTTCATTTTCCAATAATTCTCTAACTTCTTCATCTTCTTCTTGTAACCCAATCTAACTACATATATATCATTTTCTTATTATAGAAGATCTGTGTGCATAGTATTAAGAGCAGGCAAAACATGATATATTTTTATTTACTATCTAAGCAGCATTGTATGTATGTATAAGACTGATTACTGTAATTTATATACCAATAATTCCATAATATATTAATAATAACTTCTCTTTTCCAATAATATCCTTTAAATTCTTCTCCTTATTCTTGTAATCCAATATAACTACATAAACTCTCTTATTGTAGAAGAATCTGTGTGCATAGTGTTAATCAGTTAATGAGACGATGTATGAATGTGAGTGAGGCAAAGAGTGTGTGCCAAGACCGAGTTGTTTGGCGGTCCGTCCTCTCTGCGGGGAAACGGCGTGATGGTTAGTTAGTTAGTTAGTGTTAATCAGTACTAATGAATGTATATCCGCAAACTGTAAACCTCACCCGCCACAACACAGGGTCATCCCTAGCATGGAGGGTGAAATATCATTAAAAAAAACTAAATGTTGATACTTTCAATAATTCATGTATTAAATAAATAAATAAATAAAATAAAAATCGACAGTGTCGGAAACAAACCCGCCATAAGGATTATGTTGGGGATTTTCACTCAATCTCCAAATTATTAATTAAAAAAGCTACATCATTAATCCATTTGTTTCACCAATTACTACTGTAACAAGTCTACTGAAGACCGCCGCGCCGGTTCACTTCTGTCTTCATTCAATAAGTCACAGTAATCGAAACTTTCCTTAGCCATATAAACAGAACTAAACGCAAATCCAAAAAAATATGCTAATTTCAGCTTATTAAATCTAACCTGGGCTAGTTGATATTAATTATTATTTTTTATTATATGGGTAAAGGAAATAATTATTTGTTAATAGGAATACTTATTTATATTAATATAGACAAAAAGGTGCTCGATGTGGATCGAAGACCCTTTTTATCGTTATTATTTTTTTCTATTCTCATTCTGTGAATAGTTGACAATACTAGCTCAATTTGGGTATTCTAATATTAAAACTCCGTTACGAATTTCTCACCGATTTACGGAAAACGGTAGAAACGTCATCGAAATGAGGCCAAGGTGTCATTGTGTCAGGCATCTTTTGACACCAAATCAAATTTTAAATAGGGTTCCGACGAAAGGTTAGAACCTTGCTACCCTTCTGCGTAGAAGGTCACCGGGTTAAGTCTGCTGCTTGCTGTATAATTCAATCGATAAACCATTTTTTATTCGTCACATCTTTAACATTATTTAAAAAGACACCGTATTTAAAGGGGTGTGAATGGGAAAGTGCGAAAAGGGGTAAGCGTCAGCTATCTTTTGGGTAAAATTAGTGGCTTTTCAGGGAAAAATATCTATAAGGGTAGATCTTTGTATGAAACCGTGCGAAATTGCCCAAATTTACCGATTCTCAATACTTTTCTGTACCTATTGTTATGAAGAAAAGGATTGAATAGAGCAGTTACCTGTCGCTTTTGTGGGTTTAACATCCATTGTATTGTCAAAGAACTGACCGACTTTGTGATAGGCTACCCCTATCTCTGAATTATATTCAATTGAGGTGTATTTTTATATATTTCGTTTTAATGTGTTATAAGGTGAAGTTGAATGAAGCAAATTAAATGAAAAATTAAGAAATTTTAAAATTACCCTTATCTAGTTAGTTTTTAAAGCAGGTACATTTATTGTGAATAAACGGTTGGAGTTCGGAATTTTTTTTCTTTCATAAATGTATAGCAAACAATAGCAAAGATATCACAATAATTAGTTTGACTGTAGAATACACTGGCTACGGGTTTAACTTGGGTTTACATTTTTATAACCGAAATGTTTTGTTTTCAATTTTAAGGTATCTTAGGGTTGTTTCAGAGAAATTGAACAATTTATCAAAAAGTTAATATTAAATTTCTGTGAAAGTTCTATTCAAGTTATGTTGTTATCTAGATACGGTGAAATAACCAGCCCATGATGACATAATAACAGAAATAGGACTTTTACAGAACTTGAATTTTTTTTTGATGTTTGATGAATTGTTTAAATTTTGTCAAACGTTCCGTCCCCAAGAAATGTGTTTCACAGTGGAAAATCTATTTGCGATATCCAGTTATATTTCGAATACAATTTTAACAAAATTTTGAGTAGTAAAATTTAATAATGTAGTTAATAATAGTATTAAAAAAAATAACGACTAATAATAACAACTTAAATATGAATGTATGTAATGCACGTTTAAAACTACATATTTTAAATATTAAATCAAATTGAATAGGTATCATGTACTTTAATAATGTTATTTCACAGCGATACCTAAAAGGATGAGGAAAAATTAAATCTACGTTAATAAATTAGTGTGTTTATAATTAGGATGTATATGACATACATTTCGTTTTATCACATTGTCTCCCATCTCCTATACCGGAGTCAGCGGGACTATGTTAGCCCCATTATTAATTTTATTGTTCAGATATTCTTCCTTACTTATTCAAATAAATCTAATATTTTAGTTGGGCAATATTAAGAGTCAGAACAAAAGAAGTGATACATGTATGAGACGATGTATGAAAGTGAATGAAGAAAGAAGTGCGTTGTGCCAAGACCGAGTTGTTTGGAAGCCCATTCTCTGTTCCTACCCTTGCGTGTAAACGATTGTTGTTAATTAATTTGACTAAATAGGACCAAATAATCTCTAATTTGGGAATGAGAGGAAAATACTGATATTATTGTAGAAACAGTATTAATTTGTACCCTGATGATGCTTGAGTAAAGCGAAACCGGTCGGTTCAAAAAATTAATAAAACTCGTGGTTTTAAACAAAACAGTATTTTATTTTATGGAAAATACTGAATTCAACAAGAAACCAGCCTATTTTTTAACTCGTCTTGAACAATCTTGAAAGAAAGGGAATAAAAATATATATCACTTTTAGTATTCCATATCTTCCAATAGCCAATGTTCATGAGTACGACCTCCCAGTCCGCCCCTGTTTAGGAGTTTGATCTCGCAATCAATTCTCCATCTTCAAACGCTGCAGACAAAGGGACAAATTGGGTAAAAATTGTTAAATAAGTGTCACTTGATTTATGGATGCGCCAAGTGCGCTCATCTCCTCGGCGCGGGCCTTCCCCATCCCCTGGAACCACCGGCTTTGTGACACCCCTGCTAATAACGGTTCGCCGTATGGAACTTTACAAATAAAGATGGCTTTGATTAATGTCAGCAATTTTCTTTATTATTTGATATTGCTGAACGTGTATGAAATAGTGCACAGAACGAAATTGATTTCTAAGTGCTGGTCCCATTTTTCTTTTTGGAGTTTATTGCTGTAGATAGTATTAATTATGCTTGCGATTCACGGGTATGTCTGTCTAGTTATCTACATTAGTTAGCTGTAGTAAAACACATGCAATTACAACATTAACTTAAAAACAAACTTTTGTTAGTGTCTATAGTGCTATAGACACTAACGTGAGACGTGATAAGAACGTGCGTTTTCATGAAAAAAAATCTCATCAACGACGCTATCAACCAAGAAAAAATATTTTCTAAAATTTGCATTTATTTTTTTAATGCACCACATAATAATTACAGTTATTAACATTTTCAATGCGGCTAGGAGATAGGTAAGCAAAAAATTAATTACAACATTATTTTGTGCAACGATAAGTTAGTTTATTACATGCACATAAAAACAAAAAGGACCAAAATCTAATATTAGTTAATACACACATATTACAGAGCCTATCCATAAAGTAGGTACATGATTAAACAATTATAAAGTTGCTCTAAGTGAAGAGATCATAATATGCAAATGTAAGTTACTTGTGATGTAGTAATTAAATTCGAAAATATGTCGAAGTTTTCACGACCGCAGGGTTTATATAATATTATATGTATTCATGATGTTGGTTTGAAAAAACTTGCATTAATACGATAAGTATCGTTCTTAGAGCTTAAAGCTATATAGATAATCATTTATAGAAAATACCATATTTATAGATGTCCCGGGCCACCAAACAATTCATGTTATATACAGTAGGTAGTTATAAAACGATGAAATTTTAACTAATAAAAGTCGGTAGGAAAACTAGTGATTTTTTTCAAAGATTTTGCTCAGGACACATTTATCATTATTAAATGACCTAACGTGCCTAATGTCGGTGTTGTTTTACTTTAATGAAGTGCTAATAGCGCGCTGTGTCAGTCAGACATCTCATCAAACCATAATTCCCCCTTAATCTCTTGCAGCCTTTGCTCCCTTGCTACTCGCCCTTAGACTTGCTTCGGACATATTAATCATACTGGGTGAGATTTATTTATTTTAATGAAAATCACGCGATTTCCCGAAAATCGGCAAATTAGTTGCAATCTCGGTTTTCCTGTTAATGACATCAAAATTATATTATTTTTTTGTATAAATAATTTAATAGTTGTCAGTTATTTAATAGTTGTCGGAATTTGTTACTATGGATTCACTATGGATTGCAATGAAAATCATAAATTTCGAATAAAACCCTAAACAAACTCTTATTTAGTGATTATTAACTATACGTTTATTAAGATTGCCGTGACACAGGGGGAGAGCTCCTGACGCATTCCTTGTGACATCGCATCGTCTTAACTACTCAGGCCTCGAGCCTATTTGTGGAATGGTCAAAATATTTCGCCTTTATAATAATATAATAATAATAATAATAAAGCTCTTTATTTCAGGATGTGGGGAGGAGAGTGCAATCCCACACATCCCATACAGAGTATCTATAAGTACAGCATATAATAAAAATCATAGGTATTTATAAATAAATTAGAGTTAAGGTGAAACAGAGTCAAGGCTTTGAAATAAAATCCAAATAATATTTCTGAACGCATTCGAAAACTAAAAATTGTTTTAGAAATTTCATTATACGCTTTCAAATTTTAATAATTCCAATAAACCTAAATTTAAGAAATATATACATTTTTAATGCAAACAGAAAAAGTATAAAAATGACACACCTCAGATGTAACTAAAATTAGTAATAACCAAAAAAAACACATATTTTTTTTAGGAAAATGTATTAAAATGTTATCGTCAAGTCATTTTTTGTCGTTTCGTGTAAAAATATAATTAATAAATAATTCTCAAAGTTTCATAATATTCTTTCGAATTGCGGTGGGAAACTTTGAATTCATAAAGTTATACATTTTAATTATTTTGTAGTTCATTTTTAGATTCGAATATAAACCGTGTTGTTTTCGCTCTAATACCGCTTAAATCACATTTCTAAACATTATGGTAAAGGAGACACAACTATTTCTATGAGATCTATATGAGTTGTTCCAAAAACCGAACAAATTAGCCCGAGGTGTTAAAGTTCTAACGAAAGTGCGAGAGTATTGTGATTGTCACACCAACTAAGCTGGGTGTAATGATTAAATCTTGAAAGTACAAAACTAGGGGGCAAAAGCTCTAGAAAGTCTCCAAACAAAGCTTGATAGAGTATGGTTGAAAAAAATGTCCATTACCTAATATTTTAAAAATCATTAGGTTTTCCATCTCTCCTACATCCTTTGTGTCTTAAAAGTGACGCGCACTGAAAGCAAGGATAAAAGAAAATCCATTTACTTTTATAACCTCGAGTCTCCATTAACTCGCAGTGAATCAAAAGTCTTGAAAAATGCGGTTATCAGGAGGACAGAATTGTGAGGGAGGTCTCGGCATTGAAAAATGGAGTGATTCCTTCACGCCTTCCACCGCTGAATTAAGACATCAATTCTTCCTTGACTGGCGGCCGCATTGCAATACCCGTCGTCTGTGCTTACTCCCCATGACGGCACGCGGCTCGAACATCCCTTTGCTTTCGGCAGAAGTCACCCCACTTACTGGAAACATCCCCAGCCCCAACCACCCTTTCTCACTCCTCGCCCCCTGGGATTGACTGTAAAATGCCCGATCATTATCAATCCTCATGGTCTCAGAAGTGTTAATAGATATTTCGAGGAGTGTGCAATGAAGAGGAAACATGATTTAATAGTGTACATACGCAATTCAATGTTGATTCATCTGCTGAGCTTACTTTTGTAATTTGAGCACATAACTATGAAATTTTTTCAAGTTACAAGATCTTATATTATTTTGAGCTAACAACAAACTGGAGTATTTTTTCAAACCACTTTGGAAATTATTCGCTTTGACTTAAGAGAATCCTAGAAATATGAAAGAAAAAATCAGATGATAAAAGTCAACCGTAAGAAAAAAGTTTTTTTTTAGATTTAGTAAATCTATTTTTATTACTTATTTAGTGAAACAGTTTTGACTTTCCTACACGATCTTCCGCATGGAACAGCTTTACCTACATACTTGTGCCACATTTCATCCAATTTTGGAGAAATGCGTGTGCAACCAAAAGTTTATAGAATGCAATGTCATCGACAACGAATCTATCTGCCGAGTTTCAGTTCGATCGGATGATATTCTTTCGTAAATACCTCCCGACCAGAGCGAGCATCACAGGAACATTGTAGCACGTAAACTCACGTTGTAATGTCCAGTTTTGATCCGCTTTTTACTCACGGAAGGAATAACTCCTACAAGAAAAAAGGTGATGATTTCTGAGATCATTTGCGACTGGATATGATAGTGGGTTACTCATTACACAAAAAAAACAGTCGTCAAAGTGGCGCCACACCAATTCCCCATCAGCCAAAAAATTCAAAACCACAATTTCGGTAAAAAAAAAATCATAGCTTCATGAAAAAATCAAAAAAATCATGGGTATACACTCGTTTACCGCAGCCGTTATATATCTATCTTAATATATAAAACAATTTTTTTGTATTTCTTGGGCATTAACTATGTAACAATTTCTAGACTCCTTGTTTTGAAGAGTTTTAATTTTCAATGTACATTTATTACTTACATTTTAAATTTTCTGCGACCGGTTTCGACACGGATGACACGTTATGACACGGATGTGTCGAAACCGGTCGCAGAAAATTTAAAATTTAAGTAACAAATGTACATTGAAAATTAAAACTCTTCATAACAAAATATAATACAAAGTCGGGTTAGTTACACTATTTATAACTCGAGAACGGCTGTTGTTTGTTTTGTTTTTATTCTTAAACATATAATGCTGCCTCTCTTTCTTACACACTAAATGTCAATAGTCGAAAATGAGACAAACGGTGACCCTATAACTCCACCCATCCAAAGTAAAGATATAATAATTATAATAAAAATCTTTCACACGTTTAAAGAAAACGAAAAGCAATTTTTTTACATCAGCTCACACATGAGGCCCCGAAGAAAATTATTTACCTCAGGACCTATGTCATCTTAGGGGATGCTGTGGGGAGGGTATTTTTAGGTATGGATAGGAAGTTCTGGGAAGGGAAAAGGTATGAGGGGTCGAGAGAGTCTAGCTGGAAAGGTCAAAAGACCTCTCTCGATCCGGCCCGCCTTGCAGCGGGTGGGACCCGGACAAACGTCACCACATGAACCCGGGCACCCCTGCTAAATCACCAAACGTAGCGAACCACTTGGGGTGACCTATGGGTGACGTATGACAGAGGTGTTGGTTATCCAATAAATGGTTCCCGGGGCGGCGGCACCCATACCCGCATCCCAAATTCCCGTTAGTAAGTGGAAAAATAAGAAAAACACAAAAAATATAAATCCGTACACAAAGCCATCTCTGATACTGACAAAAACTAAACACGGACAGTTGCGCATTGATGATTGCTTCATTGTGTAATTTTTAACTTAATAAAAAAAGTGAATTTACTTCAACAGTTTTTGATTCTGAGGCGGTACGAAGTTCGTTGGGTCAGCTAGTATCCTACTAATATTATAAAGGCGAAAGTTTGTATAGATGTTTGTTACTCTTTCACGCAATAAATACTGAATGTAATTTAAAAATTCTTTCACTAATCGAAAGCTACATTATTTGCGAGTAATATAAGCTATATATATTGGTAAGCTCTAGCGTTATGAATAAGCTGTGGCGTCATGAAATTATTTATTATACGTTTATTGTCCGAACGAAAAGTTGTTGCTAAGTAATTGTTTGACGTGGGCTGTAATGTCGTACAGTGGAAAGAAAATAGTGAAATACTTTCCTATTATGGAGCGCCTTGAATCACTTTACAGTTTTATTGAAATGCCCCGTTTGTCAACCACCGTTTTTTTTATTGATTTGAAAGTATTTCTTTTCACGAACCAAATATTGGTAACTTACATTTAAAAAAATATAATATATACGGGTAATACGAGTTGTAACTCTTACTAGAAAAATAAATTTACTTATGATAGTGTTATCATCATTCCTATTTATAATCAAGACGATTTCGTGCCTAGCACAGTGCGCGAGTACATTTTTCATTCTCCTTGTTAAAAGGGTGATTTTTAATGTACGAAGGGTCGAGGCGGTTAGGGCTTTCTTGGGCCGCGCTGCAAGTAACACTGTGGGATATAAAATTTATAATTGAATCTCGTAAATTAAGGTGACAGTAACAGTTGCCTCTTCCCTTCCGCGGTGGGTTTGTATGAAAAGTTGTCGGTTATATTAGCAGGGGGTGGGCTCCGTGGGAGGTGGTAGGGCGGGCTGGAGTTCAGTTTACGGGGGTTCAGTACTCAAAGTTTGATGTTTTATTTTCTTTCTGTCTTTAGGATTTGGTTGAAGTTTGGTGCTTTAAAAATGAATTAAAATATCTTATGTATGGCTTCTGAAGATTAACAAATATACCTTGATATTTTATTAACTACTGTACGTACGTGCGAAAGAGTTTTTATGCTGGTTAAAGTGAATCTTTAAATCGCAATGAATTGTCGTAAATAATAGTATCAGTTTCAATACCTGTGTTAGAAAAAAAACATCTTACCTAAGTAAAGTAATGTTCATCTAAAATATAATAATGTCTTCCATGATAACGTCTCCAACTTTTGACTATGTAGGTAATTTAATAACATAATATATACATCCGCACCGTGTTTATGTGTATGTGTATCTAATCAAAAATAAAATTCAATGAATGTATGTAAGCATAATATGTATATTATCATCCCCATGGATACATTTCCACGCATTTTTTTCGTCGGAAGTTTGCAGGACCGATTTTACCAACGCAGAATAAAAAACATGGATTTATTTATTTATTCGATTTGGGAGGCGGGTATGAGTACATTTACTGGATAACCAATACCTCTGCCATAAGTCATCCCAAGTGGTTCGCTACATTTGATGACTTAGCAATGGTGCCCGGGTACATAGGGTGAGATTTGTCCGGGTTTTGGTGGCAGATACGCATGCCTACTAATGCATGGCATCAGGCATTGACGCTGTATATTTGGTCGAGGATTTCATTTCAGACCGGGAGAGACCGGTTGAAGGGAGACATTTTGTCTTCTTCAGCAGGACTCTATCGGAACATCGCCTTGTACTGCAGTGGGGGTGGATTAATACATCCGTCACTCCTTGACACCCAGATTCCTTAAACCTTTTTTCTTCCTAGAACTTCCTCGCCATCCTTTCCTAAAAATAACCAACACAACATCCCCAAAGATTCCATAGGTCCTGATGATAAATATTTTCCTCTGGGCCCCTGTAAAAAATAGTGAAAAAAGCTAATGTAAAAATAAGTTATTGCTTTAAAACCTCGTAGAAATGAAAAATTTCATTATGAAACCCTCAACACAGTATAAACATGATTTTTTTTAATTAACCAACTTGTTTGTTTAATATACATAACTCCGTCTAGGTATTGCATGGTAGATTATTGAGTTCAATGGATTTGAAAGGATGTGCACTATACCGCAAGGAATATTGACGTATAAAAATTACGTTTTAAGACACTATCATCATAGCTTTTCATGATGAATGAAACATGTTGCAAACACGAACACCTACTCCCCCTTTATTTCTCAAAATATTTCTCCAAAATTGATCAGCTTTATATTTCCACCTTGTCTCTTCCACGCTACACCCCTTTGATCTCCTACCCTCCCGACAGTGCCCTAAAGTCACACCAGGGGTATACTCTTGCACCGTCCTAACACCCCGACAAACATATGTTACGACAATTTTACACTCTATTATATTGATAAATGAAGCATCACCCCCAATAGGATTTCCAGTAGGATGTTTGGGGATTTTATGTATCTATGTAATTTTGTTAAATTTCGCGTGGGGGAGGTCAGTGTTACGGTGTTGATAAATATTGATAAGATCAATGTTTCTAATAGTGTTCAGCAAATTTCAAATTTATCGTACACATATGAATTAATAGTTTGTCAATCGTCAAACCAAACATTATGGATGTCAACTTGAACAAAAAATTTGAACAATTCATCAAACATTTAAAGTTCATTTTCAGGTTCTGTGAAAGTTCTATTCAAGTTCTGTGAATATTTCAGTTTTATGAAGCAACTGACCTACAAAGATGTAATAACAGAACTTGCACAGAATGTGATTATTAATTTATATTTAATGAATTGTTAAAAATTTTTGAAACCGTCCTAACACTAAAACCTGTGTCGCTTCTAAGAAAATATAGTTAAATAAATTGCTATCAAAGAAAGTTTACCTGCGATGTGTTCGATTAGCGAATGTACCCGGAATGTGTACACTTTGAACCACGGAATGTGTTCAAAGTATACAAATTCCGTGGCAAGGTTAAGTATGTCACCCAATTTGGGAGGCGGGTATGGGTACCGCCGCACCGGGATCCACTTATTGGAAATCTAACACTCCTGCCATTGGTCACCCCAAGTGGTTCGCTACGTTTGTCGACTTCGGGTTCATTGGGTGAGGTTTGTCTAAGTCTTGGCGGCGAATGCGTTTGCCCATCTACTGCGTCGGTGGCGGGATCGGGAGGGACTGATTGAGAGAGACTTAACCTCTCCTGGACCTCTCCAGCCAACTCTCTCGACCTATCGCCTTGCACCGTGTACAGGAGGGACGGACGCATGAATCCATTCCTCCTGTACACGTTGACCCAGAGATTCTTACCCAAACCTCATACCTTTTTTCTTCCCAGAACTTCCTCTCCTTCCTTTCCCTAAAAAGACCGTCAACAAAGATGACACTGAACCTGGGGGGATTTTTATTCCTCATGTCCTCCTGTGTGGAGCTAATGTAAAACAATTTATAAGGTATGGGCATTGGTATAACTGTATATCACACGTAGGTACCTATCCTATCCGTTTCCAGAACTTTATTAAAGTGGAATATCAATTAGTTAGTAACATTTACTATTTATTACATTTTTCTTTGCTTTTGTTGAACCAATATTCAATAATCAGTGAAAAGAAGATAGATGGACGTAATACAGTTAAGAATACACATATCGCCCGACAAGATAAATGCTAGGACGAATGTAAAAAGGACGAATGATGGTCAAGTCCCATTGGGAATATGGGAAAAGACATAATTGATGTTCTTTCCATAGAGAAGAGCTTTGGAATATCTTAGAAAGAGATTGTTAAATGATAAGCCTTACAAACAAACGCACATGCTAGGTTCACAAATACTGTCTTCGTTTCTTTAATATTTCACTATAAACAGGCTAAAGTAGATATGTAAATAATACCATCAGTCTAACCAATCTGTTGCAACTATTAAAGAATACCGGAGTTAGGGCATGAACTACTGATTTTTTTTGTTGATAATTTAATAGAACATTCAAGGATAACCTCTGCGAGTTAAACAAATTCTTATCTTTTTCTCGTGATTAAATTCGACGGTTTATGTTATCACCTAGTTTTTAATTGCGCATTTACACACGGGGAAAATAAATAAAGGTATATAAGATTTCCGGGGACGATTATCACATTTTAACCGCCTTTGGTTACCTTTAAAACTCAACTAATCAATGCAGACATACTTAAAATAAATAAATTATTATAGTATAATGAGCCTAGAAAGATAAGATGTTATTTCCCTGCGCTGCACAGTTAACAATTCAAGGTATCTAGCTCGACTTCACTATAAAATCCTAGGTTTATTTCTGGATTTAATTTAAATTTAATTGGGTACCTAACTGTCTAATCTTGTTAGAATTTAAAAAATAACATTTTAGCTACTTGCGACCTATAGCACCATCGCAAATACGCACTCGAAACGCGAGCGAGTAATTTTATATCAATCAAGTTTAGATCTCTCCGTTGATGGACGTGTGCACGTCATCGTGAAAATTCGACTATAACTACTATGTTTTTCTGAATCTTCTGTGGTAAAATCTAGGAAATCAGCTGATTATCATAAATAATTAATTTGTGTTTTAGTGTGACAAAAAATATTGAAGTAACGATTTTTCAAAACGTAATTTATCTTAAAGTTTTGAATTCATCGAGACTTTTAACTTTATCCAGCAAAATTTTACGTTTTCTGTGCTTAATGGATATAAATGTGTCACATCAACTTTAGTTTTGTGATATTTCCAGGGTTTACTTTAACAATTTTAATTTTTTCAGCACCAAGGCGATTTTTGTCTGTAGTAATTTTTTATTCAAATTTCATAACGCCAGAACTTTCAAATATATATAGAAACACTCTTCTGCTCAAATTCAATGTTCTTTAAAATTTTTGAGCCAATCCATCGATTACTTTCCGAGATCTGCGAACCCAAACATACCGAACCTAATTTTTTATAAATATAGATTGCCGTAGTTATTAAAACCACTGTATCAGGTTGAATCGAACAATATATATATATTTTAACAATTTTTTCATAATATAATGATTATTTATATTATCCCAAAAACCAACTAAAATAATATAGTCGAACTAGATACTCAAAATTACCAACTGTGCGCTGTGGAATTGATCTATTTGAATGTAATTGAATCTGTGACAGTTGACTATCAATCTTCCATTGCCAGAGTGTTCCGAGTGTCGTTATCAAGTATAAACTGCAATGGCAATGTAGCGAAATCGACTTCGTGGATATCAAATGAGTTGATAACCATGTCGATTAACTATTGACAATCTGACTGACAGGAGCGATGGCTAGTTTGATAAGCGGACTTTGATTTAACAGGCCAGTTCATTGGGAATTTGGACGGATATACAAAAGATTATCTAATACCGAATAAAAAATCAAAGACTGGCAGAAAGTGCATTTAAAATAACGGTCTAATTGATAAGAATTATTTAAAAAAAGTTACAAAATTTGTTTACATCACTATTTAATACCTACACATATTTCGAAACTAATACATAGTTTCTTCGTCAGGGTACAATGTATCTACATTGAAAATTATTTGTTACATAAGAAAAGACAAAAACATTTAATTTCGCGGTGATTATTATTTTTTTCGTACATTAGCTCCACACAGGAGGCCTTGAGGAAAATAGTTTCCCTGTATCATCTTTGAGGATGCTATGTGGAGGGTCTTTTTAGAGAAAGGAAGGAGAGATAGTTCTGAAAAGGAAAAATATGAGGGGTGTGTAGGAATGGGGATCAGTTTGTCCAGGAGTGACGGACGAATGAATCCATTAATTCCGCTACGATGCACGGCGATGGGTCGAAAGAGTCTGACTGGAGAGGTGAAATGGTTTTCTTCAACCAGTCTCTCCCGATCCGGCCCGCCGCGTATCTAAGAGGTGGCCAAACGCATTTTGCTGCCAGGCCCTAGACAAACCCGATACTGCTAAGTCACCAAACGTGGCGAATCACTTGGGGGGTCCTATGGCAGGGGAGTACGTTATCTAATGAATGGTTCTATTCTAATTAATTAAATAATGACTTACTATTATAAAGTAATTATTGTATTTATATAACAAAAATGTTTAACATGATCAACTGTTTTTTAATTTATTTGAAATGAAGGAGATTTGCAATTATATTGAAGATAAAAATTATTTTCACATACCAATCATGCTTATGACATAGAAAATAGATCATGAAACATATTAATTTTATTTATCACATTTCTCTCAGAATATTTAAAAATAGCAACATCTACTAGCTCACGTGTTTTTTTTGTCTGACTCCATTACATAATATTATTCTTGACCAAGGCATTCGCATTTCATTGGTCACTTTCTCCGACGTGAGCTACGTAATATGCGTATCACTTATGAGACACCTACTGACACACCTTCGATAGCTCAGTTGGTAGAGCGGTGGACTGTAAAGTTGAACGATTGTTGTTATCCATAGGCCGCTGGTTCAAATCCGGCTCGAAGGAATCTCTTTTTTTTTAAGAAGTAGGTATCAGCGGGGCATTATCTTTACCTCAAAACACCGCTGAACCGCTGAACCGCTGAACGTATATAATATAAGAAATTAAGATTGCATTTGGGGGAGAATAGGGCCGCTGGTTCAAATCCGGCTCGAAGGAATCTCTTTTTTTTTTAAAAAGAAGTAGGTAACAGCGGGGCATTATCTTTACCTCAAAACACTGCCGAACCGCTGAACGTATATATGAAATATAAGAAATTACGATTACATTTGGGGGAGAATAGATTTTTAGAACTTTTTCTTATTATTTGATTAATTATATTGCATAATTCAGTTAAATTTTAACAGACAGGACGATTTATGTTTTATTATATTATTTATTATTTTTTTTAAACTTTTAACAGTATTCAGAATAAGTCATCTTATCATAATAAAAATAATATGTGTAATAGCTTAGCTGTAATCTGTATTTAGGTTCGTACGAAATGTATGTATTTTCAGTTTTTTTTTTGGTTATTACCTATTTAAAAAGAATCTGATTCCATAAATCTTACGATTTCTTATTGTATTATTTTACTAGGTATTCGATTTTATTAGTTGGGCGAAAATTCCCTAAAACTAAACACAAGAACCTTTTCCAATTCTGTTAAGGAACAGCTATTATGACTGGTATGCTTTTCACGGCCAATAGTATTTTCATTATCTATTTTTGGGTTATTATGCAGTGTTGCTCTACATCCTTCTTTAGCCAATGGTCAGTTTACATTTACAACGATCAGTTTAGTGTCTGACAGCATTACAGTGTCCTTCAGGGCAGACGTGGTGATGGACTCTGTAATGCCGTCCGAAACGGTTGGCTGAAGGAAAATGTAGTGCAACATATCAAAATAACCCAAAAATAAATCGCAAAAGCTATTATGTTACACACTGTTAAAGATGTAATGATAATAATACATAATTGTATATTTGTTTGTAAAAAAATGAACGAAATAATAAAAATACAAATATGTATTTTTTGTTGTTTTATTAAATTTAAAAAAAAAAATGTAATCTACATTAAAAAAGCCCTTTAGATAACTTATTACAGAAAATTAATAGATAATTCGGTAAAATTCATAATGATTAATATACCTACCTAGCTATCAATGTAACAATCATTAAAAATAATTCTCTAATTATTATTTTCCACTATCTATCTATGAACAGATTTATACCGGCAAATCCAGAATTTCTCGATTCTATAATGTGGTAAACCTGAGTTAAAAATATATCACACTTTTTAACACTCGAAATCAATGTAACACTATTATACGTACCTATATAAGTATTATGTACCTAAATCGTAATTTAAATACACACCCGCCTATGATTGTTGAACCAACACAGCCATACAAACCCAATCCTATTTCCAATTTAACGACTCCCATAAGATAGATAGGACACATTTAAGTTTAAATAAATCTAAAGTTGAATTGGATTGCGAATGGGGGTGGAGGGTGGCGGGTATTTATGGGCAAGAGCATTGTGGCACCGGTCAGATAGCGCCACTTTAGTTTTTAAATCGCCTCCCATTCAGCCGGGAGCCCCTGGAATCTATTGTAAACTACAAGGTATTGAAAATCGGGCGCAAGGATCGGATCTATATTTTATAATGCCGGTTGTACAGTGGATCTAAAAGTGGAAAACTTTGATGAAAGTAAGTACACGGTGACTTTTAATATAGTTTACCAAATTATTGTTGAAAAATAGTTTAGTACCAGCACATTCGCAGTTGCGTAGGTACTAATAACTGCCGGTATGATTACGCGAGTAGAAGTACGCGGGGACCGTATTCGGTAGTTTCCGATCATTCGGCGTTAGAGAATTGTGACCGATGTAAGTCAAATTGGACTAATTGGAGGTAAACAAGCATAAACAAATATGTCAATGATATTGGAGGATGCATGCATCGGTTCACAAATCGAATGATTCTATTTATCTTACCTTATATATTATATTCTATGTTTAGTTTTCAGGATAACATATAATAGAGAAGACTAAGGTAAAACAACTCTCTGTGTTTGCGCATTTGAAAATAATCCAAGTATTTGCCAATTTTACCGTAGGTATATTTTCAACAATGATGTGTACATTTAGCTCTTTTCCTTCAATGTTTTAGGTAGATGTAAAATTTTAATCAAAATGCAAACTTTTGTATATTTAAAATATCATTTTTTTTACCGCTTATTAGTCATTCATTAAATTTAGAAGATTTTATTCAAGAGAAGGCATATTTTTTATAGTTATTGGGTATAATTTTTCATTAAAAACAATTTTAAACATTTGTCCACGTATTTATTTATGACCGTTACCAATTTCAGGACCATCTTCAAACGGGTAATAAAAATGTAGCTAAAAGTTTTGAATTGTTTTAATAAATCTTTATTATGTATTGTCATACCAAAAATAGAAATATTAACGAGTAATTTATTTATAAGTAATAATAATATGTTTTAGAAATTTCATTCAATGACACAATTCCTCTTATCACTACATTGTTCTGCCGTGTGGTACCTTTAACAAGTCGTAGTGATGACTGATTGGTCAAAATGGTTTCATGACAACTCAACAAAGTGGCATTTCAACACTCCTTTGAAAAGTCTGTCCTGGAACAGGAAACTTTCCTAGTTGGACAGGCAAAACTTTCTAATAAGTAATTTGTACTTTATTTCGTATCGATCTATCTATAATAATAACAATAAAAAGTAATGATTTTTTTAAAAGCCCATAACCTAACCGTAACTTATTTAACAAAGTTTTTTTCAACATTTTTAATGACTTTTCAAATGAGTGATGAAGTTGCACATTGTTGAGTTTTCCAGTCACCTTTTACACCAAATAATGTTAAAGGATGTCTGATTTAATTCGAGAATTTGTATCGTGAAAGTATATTCAATAATATTTCGGCATTCATTTCTACTAAATACTTATTTTACTCCATCTCTTTTGCTACTATTGTGAAACAGTCTCCATAACAGTCCTCCTAGGCTCCCAGTTACCGGGTGGACAAAGGATCATTTCAACTCCAATCCTTTCTACTGGAGCCGTAGAGTTTTATTTCATTATTTGGGTGTGAGGGCTTGTGCTGTGCGCGCAGTGAATTTAAAGCGGAGCGGATGGTATCTCGAATGGATCCGGTTGATTTGTGCTGCTGCCCGGAATAAACGTACCTGACCATGACTATAGCTGCTGTTCAAGTATAAATTGAGAAGATTTTTGAAGGAATTGGTAATTTATATAAGGCGCACTTGAAATGACACAAAACTGTGCTAAATAAATATAAGTTATTATTATAAGGAATATAGGTTATTATTATAAGGGTCAAATGAAGGAGAGGAAGTCATGGGAAGAAAAGAGGTATGAAGTGTGGGTATGAATAGTTTCTGTAATATACTATTATCATCGGCGATATTATATTTCTTACCGTAGCCGTTGACCCATTTAAATGTAAATAGGAAAATGAAAAAAACGTGCCCCATACGTAGTTTTCGCTAATCTGATTCGTGAAATATAAAACCAAATATCACCTTCAATTATATTATCAGGTAAAAATAATAATATTTTAATAAATCTGGAGCACGGTAAAAGTAATGGTAATTGGTAAAAATGATAATATTTTTTCCATTTTTTTTTTTTTAATTGAGCGAGCTGCCCACGATTCTAAAAGGTTATTTAGTTTGTGTGAAGTTTGAGAAAGAGAGAAAATCTTTATCTGTAATACAAAACATTAACGGAAAATGTATACTTTAACGCTAGTATAAAATCTTGAATGAGCGACCCGCCCACGATTCTAAAAGTTAAAATTAGTTTGTGTGAAGTTTAGGAAAGAGGGAAGATATCTGTAATATATAGCATTCAACGAAATCGGTATGTTTTAACGGTTCCATGACAACTCAGAATCATGCAACTTCAACACCCTTTTGAAAAGCCATTAAAAGTAAAAACCAAAAACGTATAGCCCATAAACTAACCTAAAGTAACTACTTAAACTTTTTTTCATCATTTTTAATGACTTTTAAAAGGAGGAGTTGAAGTTGCATGATTCTGAACTGTCCGGTCACCATTTTGACACTAATATATTCAGAGCAATATTCTGATCATCACTGAAAAAGTTTTACGTGCAGTGATTGCTTACGCTTAACCTTATTTCGTTGAAAAGGTCAATTAATAAGTTTAATAGTTAATTTATCTAATAATTAATTTATTTAATAGTTAATTTATTTAATAATCAATTTATTTAATAGTTAATTTATTTAATAGTTAATTTATATAAAAGTTAATTTATTTAATAGTTAATTCATTTATTAGTTAATTCATTTAATAGTTATTTCATTTAAAAATTAATTAATTAATCAGTATCATCGACTGATTTGGGATATCCACCTCGTAGGAACTCGTATCTACCACGTACGAGTATTTCAGTATGCACAAAAACTTCCGTGTCTGCTGGTATGTATTTTGAGATTAGAAGACCGACGTTTCCTTCTGAAAAGCCGTAACCGCAAAATTCTAACGAACCAATGTAAATTAGAGATAAATCATGTATAAAATCTAACGCAGGAGGTTATTTTTTATATCATTAATGGTTTATTAATTGTGCGATAATTATAACATCCGACATGAGTTAATGATAAAATTTTGTGAGGTTGTCAAAGCAGGGTTGCCATTCAAAAACTACCTGTTTATCAATCGAGTTATAGATGTATTTGGACAATAATTAGGGACACTTTCCTAATTTTAAATTATGCATTGATCTAAACCAGCTTACAGAAGAAGACTGGTTAAGGAACGTAGTTTTGAGGTCGAAGGTCAAAAAGGAGAAATTTGGAAAAAGAATTGTCCAAATGGGCAAATTTGACGATATTTTGCTGACGGCAAGTAATTTTTTGCATACATTTTCATTGCTATTATACATTCAAAGGATAAAAATTCAACTAACGAATCTTTATCCAATTCAACGAAGCTCAAAAAAACCCTGTTAGGGCCCCGCGGTAGCGCATTTTTACCTACAAGTCCCAATTGATGTGTTTACCCTTCTTGTTAACTATTTGAATTAAGCACTTACTTCAAGCAACCAAGAAATTCTTTTTGTAGGTTCCTTGGTTCCTACATATTTTATTATTGACTGCGTAGTGAAGTTTTGTTTTGGGTGGACATCTTTCTTTAATTTGTTTGTGTGTTCCTGATACGGACAATACCATCAAGATGGTAGCTGTGTTTGATAGTACCTTTTTATTCCGCCAGGGCGCATGACCGTTGCGTGCTGTCAAGGAGCAGCAATAAACATTACGCTCACAGAACTACTGGTAATGATAAGTATTCGCAAATAACAGAAAAAGAAAGAAAATCAGTATGGCTGAGAAGTCTGGAAAATATTCAACATACGAGCATTGACGAATTAATCTCGTTGGGGTCCTGGTGATTTTTTTTGGATGGCGTCGAAATTTAATTTCTTTCTAATCACCCTCTCTCTTCCTCTTCCCTTTCTCAATTATTCATTTCTTCCTCACAGTTTACCCCAAAGTGGGGACGTAATAGTTCTACTCTTCGTTGAATCCGGGTAGTTTGAACTGTTGTTGTGCATCTAGTATTATCAATCCTCACTCTTATTCGAGGTAATCAGAACAAAACAAATTGCGTGGAAATGCCAGTTCATTTCATAAACTTGCAATTAGTCGCCTTAATCCCACCTTACCACGTTTTTAATTAATATCTATAATATGGTTTAAATCATTAAATGGAAATCCTCAAATATTATATTATACTATCATCCCTGTTCCCAACAACGTTAACGGGTAAATGCCACAAATATTATTGTGAAATACTTCCGTTATCGCGCAATGGCGATGTGTGAATAAAGTTGATTAGCGGTGAATAGGTGTAGTGGTTTAAATAATTTCGTGGGCGGCGGAGGAACCAGAAGTTACAATAAATTATCCCACGGGAAAGAGCGGCGTGACACCACGGATACGAGCTCAGAGGCGGCAAGAGGGAGTGTCACAGAGATTATGATAAACTCATATGCTTTAGTCAGATGATAAGATATTTTAGTTGTTGTTTAAATTCAACAATGGAAATAAAGACCAAAGGGAGTCACGTTATTTTTTTGGTTTTATCGAACTCCGTGTCATCATCTCAAGAGTTGCTGTGTGGAGAATATTGTCTCACATCCTTACATACAACGTCGCTAGTTAATTTTTTTTCAAACGAAAGTCATCATTTTGCTGGATATATATCTATCTTAATCTAACCAACTACCTTTTGGGTACGCTCGGAATGAACAATCTACGGGTCAGAAGGGATGATGTAGTGTAAACATGGCTGTCATGGAGAGCATTCATTTTTATGTTCCCGATGGTTATCTCCGTCACCCACATAATATTATACTCTTCTATCTCCAAGCCTGCAGGACTAACTTGCCAATGGTCATACCAGTGAGGAGAGCAATCTTGCTGTTGAACAGAAACTATCTGATAAGGACATACATTTAACATCAACGAAGCTGCATTTAAAAGGCAAGCTCTCTTACTATTAGTACAGTTGATATTATTCACTGTTTTTTATATATTTAAAAACGTTTTAAAGATAACAAGTTTGTAATGCTTTTAAATAATAAACTGAATTAAATTAAATTATACCTTTTAACTAACGAACGAGTATGTCCCGTGTTTCAATCGCCTAGGTAGGCAAAATAAATGAATTGACGAAAAACCGCGAATAAGGTAAAGTTTGATATTAGATAAAGAGCACTAATTATCATTGTATAAAATTTTATGTATTTTGCAGATAAGTACATTTAATTCCATTGTACAGAATAATTAGTGCAATCATTGAGCGTGCAAATTTGAAGTTTTCCTTAGACACTCGAACGGTTTTTGGAATATAATGGCGAGTTTTTGCCATAATGTTCCAAACTTATCTACCTTTCGGATATCATTTTTTTTTCAAACTTTGAAAGCCTAAAAATCTGAGATTTTAATTGATCATATTATTAATAGATATCACAGATCGACTTCCTGTAACCGGTTCCATATGCGTCTTGTTCTCAAGTAAACAAAATAGGTTCTCGAACTCGGGCTTGGCAGGATGGCGTGAGTGTTCGTTTTATTTGATTTTAGTGCACATTTATATACCGGTGTATTTGTAATTAAATTATCTATCTGTTTAACGTATTTTCAACTCACGTGAATTAAAAAATAAAGTTTTTTTCATTTTTTTTCTAACAAAGCTCAAGTTCTCCGCGTTATGTGTTTTACATTGTGAAATAGGCTGCCTGTGTAAAACGATTAAATGAACTAAATAAAGCAAAAATCGATATTATTTTTAATGATAATTGTAGACAAAAAATATATACTTGTAAAACAATACCAGTTTTTTGTGGTAAAGGTATTAAATACCCTAAAATAGTGCACTCAGTTTTGCCAGTCCGAGGACCCAAATTACATAAAATATTTTTCATACAAAATGATTAAAAATTGAGTCTTCTAATATATTATATTTATATCTGTGATTATCTCTGCACCTAACAAGCCGGAAATATTAGATAAAAATTAGCTGTGGGACGAGGTGGATGATAGTCAAAATGTCAAAACCTGCTTAAATTTTTGAATGTAATATGCCATTCCCTGTCTCAAATATCCAAAAAATATCATAAGCTGTAGTAAACGCATTAACAACACAAGCATAAATTAAAAATGGTCCATTGTGTGTCATTTTGCTAACAAATTATTTCAAAAGTTTTCATACAAGATGGCTGGCAGACAATTTCCCCTCACCTTAGATTTGGCGTCAATGCCACTCAGAAAATCGCACTAATGCTCTGTCCAGGGCTTTTTAGGTTCATGGTGATTATATGACAACATACAGAAATAGCAAATATTCCATGTTGAGCCGAATAAGTAACATGCACGGTAATTTCAAAGGAGCTGACACGCGGAATTTGCACATACATAAAGTTAACGTTTTTTTTATTTACATCCTAAAAATATAGGATAAACGGCAAAGTGTAGTGGATTCATTGGCTACATATCACTATAATTAGTATTTATGGCTCCATATTAAAATTCGAGGGTAAGATTTCTTTAATGAGGGCGGGAAATTTCCAAATCGATTTTTCAGAAATCTTGGTCGCCATACTATTATTTCAATTATAAACACGATTGCTCGAGTGGTTAGTTATGTACGGTGTCCGAAAACTCGTGGTATAAGCCGGAAACTGGTGAATACATTACCTAAAGAACGCGAAATATTTTTTTCCAATTAACCATTTCTAAGACTTCAAAAAAACTGCCCAAGATTTTATATATATATATATGATATACATCGCCGTATATCAGGTGTGTTTGTGTGGGTTGCTCTGTAACAAATAATTGACACAGTATCTCACAGTAATTTTTTAGTTGATTTTAAACATAAAATTGGAAAACCAAAAAAAGTAATTTGGAGGCGCCGGGTATCGATCCCGGTACCTCTCACATGCTAAGCGAGCGCTCTACCATCTGAGCTACGCCCCCGGTGATATAATTCTTCAAGAATCTTAAACACATCGGACGAATGACCTAGATAAAGACAGTGACGTCATGATTGATTAACGCACCTATTTAATTATCTCCTTGAACAAGCAAAGTAGCCTTTCTCTTTTTGTCTATAACAATAATATCCGGGCGCCACGCTTCCACCTTGATAAGCAGGCCAAAATAGAGCGTATGCAAAATTCTTAAATCTGCAGTGTCTGATGAAAATACTTTGTTCCTTTTTACTAGGTGGAATGATTTTATTCTGTACTGAAGCGATGTTCTATTCTACACAGTTTATATCGGCAGCTTTCCCAATTTGCTAATGTCTATGATGCTTTTTGGTCCAGTTTTCTGGCAACTCTTTTCATATGGATTCGGGATGAAAAAAGGACGCGTTTTATTTTGGTAACGTTTTTCAAATGGTGGACATAATTGACAATTGCAATCGTTGATTGTTTTATATAACTATATTAGGTTTGTGGAAATTTTGCATATTTTTGTTTATTTTAACATTTTTACTATTTCTAAAAAACCCATACCATGTACCTATTTATTTATTATTTTATAAACAGAAACAAACATGACATTAGTCACAGCGGTGAAAACAATTTACAATTTTTATTTATTTATTTATTTGTTTCTTTACCTGGTACCTAGGTCCTAGGTCTTAAGTTTACAATTCAGTTTATAACCTCACTGGGTGGTCAAGCCTGTGTCAATATGTAGGGTGCATAATATTGAGATTTTTAGAAAAATATATTTATTTTAAAATAATTAAGATGAAAAATAAATATGTATTTATTTTATTGTGCTATAATTTTGGCAAGAGAAAGATGAAAAAACAGTTAGAAAAAATAATATGATATTAATTTAGAAAGGATAAAGTAGAGAAAAACTATTGGCAGTCCTCGGCTAAAACAAATAATTTAAGAGTCTTTTTAAAAGTGCTTAAGGAATTAGATGACTTAATATGTTCGGGAAGGCTATTAAATATGAGTGGAGCCCGATAAAAATAATTTCTTTGACCAAAAGAAGATTTAGATTGAATTGCCATAAAGTTCAGACTAGAGACAACTCTAGTAGTATAATTATTAAGTATATTTCATGGTGTATACCTATGATGTGTTTCTTTGTAGTGTATTATTTATGGTATTTATATTAAGTAATTACCGAGTGATGTGCGTAGTGAAAAGGTGTGTGTGTGTGACTATGTATGTATGCATGTGCATAGAAAAAATTATATTATTGGCATGATGCTATTTTTAAATTTTTAAATAATTTTTAGGCAGTGAATCTGAGAAAAAGTCGATATTAGAATTTAGACTAATATTATTTAACATATGAAGAGCACGATTGATTGGCGAATTACTTGCTGCATTTGTCTTGTAATTAAACGTGTGGAATAGTTCTGTATGGCGTGTATTTCGTGTATGTCTTATTGATATGAGCCGACATACACAAAAACGAGTCGAAGAAATCACCCGTTCTCATGAAGTTAACAACAACTATTCGCATACACGCACCGATGCACTGAGGATCATTGCTGCTAGGCTTCATTAAAATACCCGTAGAACAGACTCATTACGCACGCAATTGAATGATTCTTTAGGGTAAAAATAAAGTGACCGGACAACCCAGAATGAAATCAACTCAGAACCTCCTTTAAAAAGTCATAAAAAAGTGATGAAAAGATATATAAAAAATTGGGTAAATAGTTACAGGTTTCGTTAGATTAGGGTTACGGATTATTTTTAAAGTATTGTTTTCATAGCTTTTAATGACTTTTTAAGTTGACTTGATTCTGAGTTGGCATGGAACCAAAAATAAGTATCTACGATCCTAAGTACCTACATTTATTTTCCCCTTTGAAAATAAGGTTGAAAATCGCATAGAAAGTGATCTGAATTCGAATAGTTCGTGAACTCCTACTGTGCCAAAGAAATAGTTCTTTATAAAACCACTGACTCCGTTCTTCTTACCTTTGAATCATTCTGAAGTTCGTTGAATCCTCCCCAAATTATCGGTTGGTTCGGACCCCTTTCTGTCCGGAGGCCCGGAGAGCCGTTCACTTGCTAATGTCTTCACAGTGATGCCGGCACTATGCAAGGGAATGTGGAAGAGTCGAATGGAAGGGATAGGAATAAAGGTAGAAGAAAGGGAGGTGTGAGAATTATTTCATAGAATTGAATAAATTATTGCGCACTGCTTGACTTTGGAGAGAAAAATTTGCGTACACATGCTTTGATACCTACCATTGCCTAAGAATAATACTGAAATAAAAAGAAATAATAATTTTTTTTAGATATCTGTATATATTTAGTTATAAAACAAACTATTCTCATTTGTCTGTAATGAAGTGCGTGACATGAAATATTTCTAAGTAATGTAAAGCGATCACATTTGGGTCTTGAACTCAATACCTTCAGCTTTCCCGGCTGCAACACTACCAGCTAATGTGTCCCTCTCCAATTCGGTCATTTTTACTTCGACTAAGAACTACCAACATTATCTTCATTTTCTGTAAGCATATTTTTATTGGCTGCTATCTTTATGTATGATTGCAAGATTCAACCAGAACTAACTAGCTCTCTAGATAGTGTCTTGGATAAATTTATCGCTTTTTTATTTGATTTGCGACGTCTATTGAGTTTTCTGCAAGTCTATGATGAATAAGTTAATTTTATTTTTAACTTAATAAGTAAAACCTCTAATTATAATATTTATTTTAATAAAAAGACAAATAACTTTGTTTATAACACTTTTATTGGTACACAATCAACATGTTTCGTAAACAATGTATGAAACAAAGTTATTTGTCTTTTTATTAAAATAAATAATGCCATCACAAAGTGAAAACCTTTCCGAAGAAGTTTTCTTCGAAAAATTAAATTTTAATAAAAAGACAAATAACTTTGTTTACATCACTTTTATTGTTTTCGAAACATGTTGATTGTGTACCAATAAAAGTGATGTAAACAATGTTATTTGTCTTTTTATTAAAATAAATAATGCCATCACAAAGTGAAAACCTTTCCGAAGAAGTTTTCTTCGAAAAATTAAAAATTAAATTATAATATTTATTTCGGTTTCAGATTTTCGGTTAACTTTCGCTAATATTATAATATAATTTTCCATGTACATTTGTTGCTCTAAATTACTCTTCAAAACAAAATACCTAGAAATTTCATAGTTAATGCCCAAGAAATACAAAAAAACTTTTAATTTTCACTTAGGAACTGATCGTAAGAAGTAGGCACCAAAATTATATAACTTTATTGATAATTGTTTGAAATGTGAACATTGTATACCATATCTTGTGTTTAAATTTTGAATAGATAAAAACTGACAGATATAAATCTGAAACACTAATGATTTTTAAAGTTTTTTGGGAGAATGTGCTTAAAAATAATAGAAGAATAGGACAGAGTGAAGACGAAATGAAGAAAATTCGAATCAACGAATTTAAGGGAACTCCAATGAGCTTCGTTTCTCTTTCATTTACTACAAAAATTCATGGTAAAAATATTTTTATTATTTCCAACCTGATCTCCAGCAATACACTTGTAACAAAGCATAGAAAAATCCAGCATCCCTTTCCATTCTCCCTCGGTACACCCTCTTTCATCTCCGACCAAATACAAAGTGTACAAAGTATTGACGAGTTCTTGTGTAACGAATCTCAGCAGGTTCTCCCATAGCCGCCTATAGCCTGAGCAGTGAGCAGTGAGCGGTAGGCGCCCATACCTCCGAAGGGCGGGGAACAACGTCGGAAGCCATTTGGTAGCGACTGTTACTTTTCTGGAACTGTTACAATAGAACCTAACGTGACGTTCCTTTCATCTTGTTTTGTTGGCCGACAACAAAAGCGTTACAAGTCAAACACTGTTATTATCTTCCCATTTCGTCTGGAATGACTGCGGGTCGAATGACTCATTGAATATAAACAGACTTTTTTCTTTGTCGACTATCTCTAATGATTTTTTCATGTAATTGCGTGCGAATCGACTGAATTGCCGTTATTTTTAGTGGTGAATGGAAACTCCCAATCGATTTAGTTCAAAACACAACACAAGGGTAAGGACTCTCTTTGTGAAAAGTTACAGGTTCGTTTCCAGGTAAAACAGTCAAAACACCATTGAATAAAACATGACTTATTAAAAATTAAGAAAAAATCGCTTGACAAATGTCTTAAGTGGCATTTAAAGAAACACTAAGAATTTTTTCATACCTACTAAAGGTTAAATCACAGAATAAGATATGTTTTTCATAATTTTCTGAGCGTAGTAAGCGTTCAAAAAGAAGAAGAAATTGTTTTGAAAGGGAGATATTATGAAAAATCGAATGTTAGAGTGAGAGCGCTGATATTAAATAATGATTACAAAATTGTGAAAATATAAAATAAAATACAACTCGTTTAAAATAGAGCAAAAATCTCTCGGAAAATGTCTAAAGTAGCATTTAAAGATACATTGTAAATTTTATCGTACGTATAACAAAAGTGTGAACAAAAAAAATTTTAATTTTCAGAGCATAATTTGCGTTTTTTTCTATCGAGGACATTTCATATAATTACCGTTTCGGCTCAGCAAATGTATAGATATTATCTGCAAAAATAACATATATTTTTTTCAGAACTAAAAAAAATATCTTGTAAATTGAAAGAAATTTCGAAGTGTCGGTCTTAAGCAAGAATCTATTATATTTAATTAACTGAACAGTTAAGTTGTGCATCTACAGTCTGAAGAATGTTTTCCATTCTCTGGAAATCTGAAGAGTTATAAAAGCATTTTTATCAGCCAGTCTGTCAGCAAGTCCCTCACATCCTCCTACGCTTCTACTTCTAAGTAAATCCCGCTCCAACCTGAAAGCATTCTTCACTCTCAATATACCTACAGCCTACAGTCATTCTTCACTTTCAATTGCTTCACACTCCTTAGCTTAAAGAATCCCACTTTTGTATGGAGAAAGGTGCGTCAACCCTCACAATACCGTCAATTTTTATAGCCATATAGCCAGAATCGGAAATGGCAAAATGTAAACAAAAATAAACCATAACTGAATAACGAATACTTTAAAATTGAATTGAATTTTTTTTCCGCTGATTGTTTCAAATTCGCAAAAATATATGTTTAGGCTCTTTTCCGCATTTTTCAAGTAGTTGGGTAAATTAATGCTCTGTGTAGAAAACAATATAATTTTGCACGCACTTGAATGGGAACAATAAATTACTGTGTTTATGAATAATAACAATTATTATATTTAATGAAATATTCTTTAGAATAATAATCAAACACATGTGTAGTGAGAGGGTAATTATTAAATTTCGTAATGAATTTAAATAAAAAAAAACTATGTAATTTTAGTTTAAAATAGTACCTATTACATACTTCAATTATATAGCTACGTCATCCGTGAATTATTTGTTCGTTTACATAAATCTCGTATTATATTGTTGACTTATAAATTCGTAATTCTTTAGTGCAAAGTGCTAATTTGGAAGTATCTATTTATTATTTTCAGTTAACACTTGTAAATTTAAAGTTTTAACCGAGCGTCGCGCGTCGGTGCGGGCGTCGAAGGGTTAGCGACGCCTCTTCCACACCTTTTGCGGGCGTCATTCTCTTTTTGCGGGGGAGCTGCGGTAGCGGGGTGGCTGGAGACTGGAGAGGGTGTGTAATTACCCTTGTCTTACATGCCCCAACAAACCTCTTGCTTCCCAACACTCCTAGTAAGCCCTGCTCCCAAGGATTAAACTCTACCAACCCCTAGGGGGGCTGTAAGATATTCTTAGATTCCTAGATAGATAGACAATGATTTATGGATTCTAATTGAAATTAGACTGATTTATGGGGTGCGGATTGTTAATTACGATGTTATGGCATTAGAAGGAAATTTCAGTTAGCCTACGATGACTACGTTAAGGGAATTTTCAGTAGACCTTCATTTTCCTCCCCTTTGCTTGCATGTGAATAACTGTTCCTCTAGTTTTATAATAGTATCTCTACATATTATAAATTAAAATCCTCCGCCGCGACTGCCTGTATGTTCGCGATAAACCCCAAAACTAACAGATTTTCATGCGGTTTTCATCAAAAGGTAGAGTGATTCATGAGGAAGGTTTAGGTATATAATTTGTCAAGGTTTTGTGTAAATTGATTGAAATATATAATTAAAGGAGAATGTCTGTAAGTGGTGGACGTGCGGGCTGGCAAGCGGGCGATGTGGATTCGATTTGTATGCAAATTAACAGATAGCGGTGTGAGTTAAAAGGTTGGGTTGATGGCGTTGTGTTTCGTTAGTCACAGCAACGCGTGGCCAGGTCAGCTATATGTGTAATATAATTTGAAACGGAATAGTCTAAAACCAGTTAAAAATAGTTTTAAACCAATATTTTTGTTATTGTTTCTGTATACTTAGTTTATTTAGCCAAGAGGCCATGGATGTAAGTCAAGCTACGATTATGTGGCGTTCCACATTCTCTGCTTACGATATAAAAAGAAAAATAGCGTGATGGTTAGATAGTTAATTTTTATTCCTGAACAATGACTAAACTATTACTACCTACTCCTATTTATAATGACAATTTCACTTCAATAATGACAATTTAAAAATCCATTTCCCATATCCCCGCATCAAGCGAATGATCGAATCCAATTCAAAATATCTCAAAGGCACATTGAAGTTTATTGTCAGAGAGACTGACCGTTGGGTCACCCCCTTAATGCTATTCTCTCTCCCCCCGAGATCGCACCCCCACACCTACCCCCGCCTGGGGGTTGGGGGAGGGTGTGGCGGGGTATGAGCCAACTTCGGGAATAAAGGAAAGCGACCAAAGCCATTCCCGATACAAATGTCACGCCCAGAAGATATCTACCCACTTTTAAAATTGAAAAACCCTCCGAATTATTACGTACTGATCATGTGAATTATTTATTTTCTCGTCTGGGACGAGTCCCCACCTTGACAACATATTTTCCTCCTCGAGTGGTTTTATGACAAATGTTATTCGCGTAGGCTATTCTCTCGAGTCCGCTTTTTCAATTACATTTTATTGCTAACACCTCATAAAAAGCAGTATGCTGACAGAATTGATTTATTAGCGATTTTTCTGAAAACTCTTTCACGATAGTTAAGTGCCTACTTAACAATAAAACGTCTTAAATATTCTTCAACAAAATATGATAAGAAAATATCAATACCAGAGTAAAGTTTTGCAATCGCTTTTTGAGAAGGCTGTTTACAAGGTGTACTAAAGGTTGCTATGAAATAAATAACGAAATATTGCAGAGGTTTCTAATCTGTGGGTTGCGATAATATTTTTAATAATCATAGAATTATTGTTTTTACTTAGGTACGATACGATGGATTGATCCTGTGTATTCAATTCACAATAATAATCCTGTCTTACCGGAAACCTTATAATCGATAGTCAATAGCTATATTAAAAAAGAATAGGCATAACGGAATTTAGGGAAGGATTCACCACCGCTCTCCCGCTCCCCCGTCCCGCCAACCCCCCTGGCACTGCATTTCTTGACTCCTCTCCCGCCCGGCCCGTAGCCGAAACTTTTTTCTAATAAAAACAACTTTAAACTCGTGATATCTTTCTAATTAATTATCCGAATTGAAAAATTCAAAAAGTTAAATAAAGGTATTGAAGTTGTATTGAATATGAAATAATTTATTTTGATAAGGATTAAAACCAAGATACAATTAAAGAGCCTTTTCAAGCGGCGACATTTAAATTAAATTTTTAAAAGAAAATAATACTTATTGTGGCATAACCATAATAGTTAGACATATGCTGTCACGACCTTTTTTGTAAATAATGATGTGTTCTATAAAGTCGTACTACATTATTTTATTCAATCATCAATAGTTTTCGCAGCGCACGCGATTTAAAGAATATTTTAGGTAATTTTTTTACACCCTAGGTTACATTATTGAAGTTTTAGTAAAGATGCCTATTTTTTTTTAAAATATAATATAGCCTATGTCTCCCAGGGATAGTGTAGCTTCCCAACAGCGAAAGAATTTTTCAAATCGGTTCAGTAGTTTCGGAGCCTATTCGATGCAAACAAACAAACACACAAACAAACAAATCTTATTTCTTTATAATATAGTGTAGTAGATTTATTAATTTTATTTTATTCATTTGTACATCAAAGCTTAAAACTTTTCTTTACCATTGAAGACAACTGATTTCCTAATATCGCGATCACGAAAAAAAATCAAAAAATCAAAAAAAAAAAATAATAATAATCAAAATACAGTGCGAAAAAAAATATTGTGAATTAGTTTTTTTGTTTTATCAGACAATTATCTATGCTAATATATAAAGAGGAAAGATTTGATTGTTTGTTTGTTTGCATTGAATAGGCTCCGAAACTACTAAACCGATTTGAAAAATTCTTTCATCGTTGGGAAGCTACACTATCCCCGGGTGACATAGGCTGTAATTTATAAATCTAGCTAGAAAGGGTATGCGGGAGGGGAACGGGGAAGCAAGGGAAAGGTGATTCAGGGAGAAACAAAATATTCCACGCATGCCGTGGACCAGCTCGTTAATTATAAGAAAGGTCATCACTTTACTCTTTTTTCGTTTTATGTGAATATATAACATAAAAATTTCACAATTAAAAGTTTCATATTTTTTTCAAATTTCGGTAGGAAACTTTGGTTTGGTAAAGGTGTACATTTTAACTATGTACTGGCTAAGTTTTAGATTTGAATATAAGGGGTGGCGTTTTTTAATATCTATTATATTTCTCACCATGATAGTTTGGAAGACACAACGATTTCCATGAGACCTATATGAGTTTTCCCAAAAACGAACAAATTAGCCTGAGTTGTCGCATAAATTCTAGGTGAACGTTTATTTTTATCATTCGAAGATTTTTTTCTGGTAGACTTTATTAAAGTCGTAAATCTAGATGAAAGACACATTTTATCTTTCCATTCCTCACGAAATTTAATATTTTCTTCATATTCGTACGTTCTCCCACTAAGTACCAACATGTGAGGAAACATTACTTTCATACATTTGCGGCCGTAGTCATATTGTGAAAATCATATTAGGGCAATGTGTTTACATTAACCCCTGCGCATACCCTAAAAAGTCGTAGCACCTCACCAAAAAGTTCTCCAACGCCGCATTGTATTTTTTTCACAGCTTGCAGTTAAAACGTATTTTTTTCTAACGGTTTACATTTTACTTTACTTCGTGAGATATCATTTTCTTTCCTAAACATGTTGATCTGTTGGCTAGCGCGAGTAGGCGAGACAATTTCAGTAGATTTATGGTGAGATTTATCCTATCAAATATTGTATTCACAGCTTTGTGTAGTCACATAGGTGGGGCTCAAATGGAGATATGTGGTATTTTATGTTGGTATTTTATTTTACTTTAAATGAGGATGAAGTAACTAACTTGATGTCGTTATGTATGTAGCGGGGAATGTATTGCCTTCAAACGAAATCTCTTTCTTTTATTAACTTTTTTCAAAGATGTGCTAATGCCAAATAAATGTTCAATCGATTATTAATAAATTATTTTTATTTTATAAACCGTGAGAGGCTGACTTCTCAAATGCATTTAGAACTCCCGATTGGAAACATTAGTTAGGTGGAAGCAGGGCCGGTCCTGGGAAGGCGCAGTTGGAGCAGTCCGCTCCGGGCGCCGACTTGCCATGGCTCCGAGGAGTGAAGGCTCTGACGGCTAATACAGCGCCCTTTAGGTTTGGTGGAAGGAAATAAAGGCGGAAAAGAGAAAAGGAATGTAATGAATTTTGAAATTTGCTGACCTGATCTGAATGGCCAAGAACTTTCCTCCTTCCATCTTTTTCTCTTTACCATTGTCGTAAGGGGTGGGTTTCAAGACGATTTTTTTAAACTTTAGCTCCACACAGAAGGCCCTGAGGAAAATAATTTACCTCAATAATTTTCCTATGTCATCTTAGGGGATGCTGTGTGGAGGAGTTTTTAAAGGAAAGAAAGAAGAAGAATTTCTAGGACAGAAATAGGTATGAGGGGTGGGTAGAAATCTGAGGGTTAGTGTGTCCAGGTGTGATGGATGTATGTATCTATCACTTCAACTGCGGTGCAAGGTGATAGGTCGAGAGATTCTGGCTGGAGAGGTCAAAATACCTCCTCAACCAGTCTCTCTCGATCCGGCCGCCACGCAGCAGGTGGACATTGGCCGCCAAGACCTTGACAAACCTCTCCCCATAAACCCGGGCACCTCTGCTAAGTCACCAAGCGTAGCGAACCACTTGGGGTGACCTATGGCAGAGGTGTCGGTTATCCAATAAATGGTTCCCGGGGCGGCGGTACCCATATCCACCACCCAAAATGAAACGTAATAAATAATCTTCTGTCATTACATAAACATCTTCACACACATTCCATTATTACTTCAACTCTCTTGAAGTCACACTCCTCAAGGTACTTGCCTACCTGAAGGCACTTGCTTCTCTAGATCATGCCATTTCTTCCTGGTACGTACCTGGCATCTTTCATTATTCACATTCAAAAACTATACATGTAAAAGCGAAATTACGTAATATTACATATTAAGGTTACCTAGAGATGCATTTTTATCTTGGAACCCAAAAACATATCCATCTATAAATAATTCATCAAAACTAACCGTAAAGAATCTAAATGGCCTTATTATCCTCCATTAGATATTCATTGTAAGATTTACAAGGGCCTTAAGTGTTAAACCCTTTCCCTGCCAATGGTAATCTCATTGCCAAAAGTGTCATCTCCATTCGTGGCTGTCCTGTGACGCGAAAGTAAAGAAGAACCATTTGACGTGTTCATAAAGGGAGGGTCGCTCATCCCATAAATATTACAAATTGAATGCCTTCAAAGCGTTACCTTCTTTATTCTATGCTTGAAAGGTCATGCATTTTATTATAGTTGGTATCATTGGCGTAGGTACCAGAAAATAACCAACCTATTTTTTAATTCATTTTTCGATTTGATTACCTAAAACCGAATTAAATACTTTTTCATAAATGATTACTTTCTTGGGCACTTTTATTCTTATTTCTCATCATTAGGGAATTCTCGTCATTAGGGAAGATAAGCCATGAGATAGATAAGATATAAAATAATATAAGATGAAAGAAAGGCGTTGTTAGCGTACCTATGATAATAAGCATAAAAATAATACATATTTTACCAATGACCATATTATGGTCATTGGTTAAAAATGTTCCAATGAGGTGGGCACGGTTTGCTTTTTCATATAGAATCTAACAAAACTAATGCAGCAAATAACTCAACTTATACCCACTACGAAAAATTATTTCACTTACCTACACTTTTTTTCTGCCAATTCTACACGTCTTCACTTCATAAAATTTAATCTCTGTAGTCATCAAACTTAATTTATTGACAAAACTTTTTTTTTTAATCTTCATTAAGTAGAAAAACATTCGAACAGACCTTACATTCCTCCATCTCAGCTAACGTATCACAAAGAGCTGTTAGGATATAGTTGTGCTATCTTTTCGTAAGTCATTAATTTACCTTCAACGATCTCTTGTCTCAATGTCAACCATAACCCCAGAAATATTGGGTAATTTAGTAAGAAGTCTTGCCTTCTGAACTGTTGTTAATTTTAAAGATTGATCCGTTATATCTTTGTGGATGCCTTCAACAAGTTCTTTTGCCTTATTTATAGACGAGAGAGCATTTTCATTTGAATTCAAAATGACAGCTCTGCCTACAAATAAATACTGAAGGACACAACAACTGTCACTTGTTCGAAAATATTAAAGACACTTGAAATCATTTAAAAAATAATGAATTATAACCAATTTTAAAGTTTGTATCACCAATGATAATAATATAGTTTATATTTTTTTTACTGGTTAAACACATATTTTCGGTAGAGCAAATGTCGTAGGTACACACTGTTATAATCCACCATATTATAAACGATTATTGGTTATTATTAATAAAAGAGTAGCTAACATAAAAGATTAACGTAGCAATAAAAAGTTTCTACTTGCCTACTCATTTGGATCACCGTTCATTTTAACAATGTGGTGAGTTTTATTCACTTAGAATGACAGGAGACCATATTTGTCCCAACGCACATAGGTCTCGTATAAAACGCTGTAACTCCCTTATTATCGTAGTGAGATATATGTTCTAAACGGTGTTAAAAAGGGAAAACACCACGCTTTATATTCCAATCTAAAATATAGCCACCAAAAAAGTAAAATTTACACTTTTATGTATACAAAGTTTTGATTCGCAAATTGAAAAAAAAAAATTTTAACTTCGGGAATTTTTTATAAATTATTTTTACATGGAGCGACAAAAAGTGAGATAACAATATCTATTTGTAATACGTTGGTCTAATAAAATATGTGTATGTTTTTTATTTTTTTATTATCTGTAACTTAAGTTAGAAAAAACGTAAGATGAGCCATTTATAAAACTTTTTTATGTTTGTGTGCAAAAATTTTATAATTAAAAAAATATAATGTTTATTTCGAATTATATAATTTGAAAACGTAATTCATCACCTTTTTAAAACAGTTTTTAGTTTTTGAATGTGCTCAGAAATATTCTAAATATTTGCATTTTATTGTAAAGCGAAAATATTTTGATCAACCGAAAAAAATGCCAATTTTTTGAAGAGTTAAGTAAAGTTTTTGGTTCCCGTACGCCACTGTATTTTGGGGAGCATTATAAAATCCAATTGATTTTTCGGCTTCGATGCACACCCACTTTAGGATTTACAATTTTATTTTGCAAATTTGATGCTCTTGAACATAGTTTATTAGGATGAGAACATTTATACTTTGGAGATAATATTATTTCGTTGGCTGCCTTAAAAAATTACGTAGGTAAATTGTTAGAAAATTCAGGGATGTTTTCAATTTCAATGTAGAAAAAGACGGCGAATTTAATCTCCCCAAACAATATTTCAATATTATGTACCTAGTATACCTACACCATGTTTTTCACAAAAATGGCGCTATGTACCTAATTTATTCAAATATAATTAATTATTATTATCAGGTACCTAGCTTACTTTTTTTATGTAAACACCGCAAAAGAGTTCTAACTGTTATCAACATTCTATCGAGAACCAGTGGAACTATGGAATGCTCAATTGAAATTATGTCGTGAGGCTGAATGTAGTAGGACCTGTAGGAAGGGGAAGGAGATGACAAAGGGGATGATTGGGAACTACTTTGTAGGTTTTGTATTTATGTTGCTCAATTGCCTTTTGTGACTCAATATAAGGTAGGCTGCAGAATATTTATTGCTGCTTCCAATTATGACATTCCCACATTATGTTGTGAGGCTGAAAGTAGTGAGATAACGGAAGAGAAAGTTGGAGATATACCTGGCTATTCAGATTTAGTCACCAAACAACGCTAAAGCCATTTCAAGCACCGTTTCAATTCTGAATGATGGTCTTTTCACCAGGGTGATACTGAGATTATCTTCCATTCTGAAACGTGACGCAAATGTACCTACCATTGCCATATTATTTTTTAATTTAATTGTGCACGCCGGGATTTGAACATGCGACCTCCAGATTGCTGGTCGAGAGTCTTATTCCTGGACTACGTAAGTCGCTGGATGAGAAATATTTATTTTTTGTATTTCGGAAGATTCACTCTTACCCACTGATCTACAGATACCGCCTTTGCAAGATACGGATGAAACACATTTTCCGATTATTTCTCTCCTCTCTTTCGGCTCTCGTCTTTCGTACCCTCCTCGGCAACCCAGCTCACATCCTTATGTCCATCTCTCCCCCTCTCCCGGGCTGATGTGGCGTGTCTGTGCGCGTCATCTCGCTCGTGTCATCCGAGGACACGCCCCCACCCTCCCGCCCCCGCGCGCCCCGCCCTCCCGCCCGGCCGCCCAGCGGGCCCGAGTCCCGCCCACCGCCACCCGGAGACTAGAGACTAGAGACTGGAGACAGCGCCTTATTACGGGTGACGGGTGACTGGTGACTTGACATCAATAATGTCTAATCTTTTGTTCGAAACTCGAAAAGTCTATCGGATATATAGGTCAATATAAAACCCACCCTAACCTATAGACTCTAGGTAGGCAGCTAAAAAATCTATTTTCAATTTCAAAATCCACCCTTTTTATTTCGTATAGCACTTACAGGTTCAGGCCTCCAGGGCCTGCGTTCTATGGCATCCTCTTAGTGGTCCAACGTCAATGCATTTAAAATAATAGAATTTAATCTTTCAACTTTGCTGTTTAGAACTGGTCATTAATTTTTTTTGTTTTAATCTTGAATATTAAAACCCTATCATCAAATACAAATACGAAAGTAAATGCTTTTCTAAGAAATAAGTCTATAGAATTTGTACTTGAATTCGCTTCTGATTAATTTTATAGGACTATATATGAACCATCGAATATAAAAAATGCCAAAGGCAAAGTTCCTCCAGTTTACTAAAGTAACGTCTTTTTATACGTACCTTTTAGATATATTTAAAGGTCTACCAATATCGATAGCAGCCAACAAAAACATGCGTTAAGAAAATGAAGATAATATTAATAGTTCTTAGTCGAAGTATGATACAGTCAAATATAACCGAATCGGATAGGGACACATTAGCACCGTTCGTAGAGTTGCTCCCCGGCAAGACAAAAGTCCTGGATTCGTGTCCCAGATTTGACCTATCTTTTTCTGATTTTTTTGTTTTCTGATTTTCGATTGAGTTTCGCTAATATTGTCTTCATTTAATTAAATATTGCTATTTGAGGTTTTACTCATTAAGTTCACAATAAAACATAACATATTTTCATTCAAATGCATGAAATCACTACTTGTTTGTACGCTCTGTGTACAAGCGTAAAAGTGCAAATATCGGCACTGCAAATAAATTCCTTTGATATCATTACCAACCCAACTTACTATTACAAGTATTTTTGTAGTCGATTTTAGGTTTGAAATAAATACATAATGCTAACAGAATTATAATATTTACAGTTTCAGGGGACCAACTGTCGGGGGATGAAATGTCGGGTAACCTTGAGTAGGCACCCCACAAAGGCGGCTCAGTTGTTAAAAGGCTTGAGTTGTTAAAATTAAATTATGAATGATCTGATCAATTAATTCTAAGAAAGCGATAAAGCAATATTTTGCATATATTAGAAGTAAACTTGAGTACAATTCTCCCATCTGGAACCCATATTATAATATACATGTACAAGCTGTTGAAAGAATCTTACGTTTTCTAAATTTTATAATGGATATTCCAGCAATTAATTTGAACTATGACACCATTTTAAATGATGAATATGCTCAAATTATCAGACAGATTAATTTTTACTGACTTCGTATTTCTGTATAAAATTCTAAATGATTTGGTTGATAATCCGGTAGTGCTTGAATTGATAAATTAATGAAGAAAAAAAATCTTGTGCCTGTATCAATATTTAAATGTATCTTCTTTATCATAATAAAACTCTGACAAGTACTTTAGAACCAACATCGTCAATAATATTTACAAATGATTTGCACAACACACCATGTCTAATGGGGCGAGAAACAGTATCGAATTTCCTAACGTACCAAAAGCACAAAGAGCAAAGAAAGCCCTCACTCTCGGCTGCATAATTATTCTGCCCAAGAAAGAACACATTGTTTGGAGTACTCTGTACAATGCAAACTTTTTTGGTAGGTACTATAGATTATTAACCCACCAATATGTAGGTCTGACTAAATACTCGTAGGAATTCTGTCTAACTTGAACTAGTTTTATGATTAATAAATATGTTGACCAAACATTTAGTGGGTCAAGAAAGTTTCTAAATAAAAAATAAATTTGTAAGACAGGTTTTTTTATGTATAGTAGGTACATTTATTTTCATATGTTTTTTAGAACTTAAAAAAATTGGTTGGACTGAGGATCGAACCTTCCTACCCAGTGATCGGAATCAACCGCGCTACCAAACGGGCCGAATTCCGCCTTGATAAGATCGACATTTCTTTCACATGTAATGCTATCGCATTTCGGAGAAATAAATGTGTATACCTATGTCTGTGTGTGTGTGATTGCCATCAAAATTTGATGGAAAGTATTGTCATCAACAAAGAATTTATTTGCCGAGTTTCAGCATAATCAGATGTCGAGAAGTGGGTTAATTTTCACTTCTAAGTTTCCACTTAATTCATACATTTATTCAATCAAGAAAACAGCAATGAAAATGTGAGTGAAAAGAGACCGGATAAAATTATATCACGAACGTAGTTGACGCTTGTTCATTCATTTAATATTGTTTTGTCCCACAAATCTAAACTTATGTAATATTTGGGTACAACTTTTTGTTTAGATGGCAAATAAACATTTCTTCATTATATTTAGTAAATTTTGTGTGGTGTAAAGTAGGTACCTACCTTAGATCTACTTTTTCTATATTTGTGATATTTTATTCGTAGTAAATAGTTAATTTTGTAAAACAAACGTGTGATATTTTTCATTTGGGTTGGAGCAAACATTACATTTAAATATTATGATAATTACTATAAAGATTTCGTACTGCAATTATTGTTTAATTAATCGAAGAAAATTTACATTACATTCATCGCGTTTCTTTTGGACTGAAAGAGCTAAAATATTTAATTTTCTACCATTATGTTCAATTCAATTTGGGAGGCGGATATGGGTATCGCCGCCCGGGAACCATTTATTGGATAACCAATACCTTTGCCATAGGTCACAACAAGTGGTTTGTATCTTATCATGGATTCCCGGGTTCATAGGGTGAGGTTTGTCCGGATCTTAGAGGCGGATGCGCCTGCCCAACAACTGCGTGGCAGGCCGAAACTGGTTGAAGGAGACCTTTTGACTCCTCCAGCAGGACTCTCTCGGAACATCACTTTGCACTGCAGTGTGATGGATAGTTTCAAACGTCCGTCACTTCTGGACACACTGACTCCCATATTCCCCACATACTTTTTCCATTCCAGAACTTCTCTCTCCTTTCCTAAAAATACCCTCCACATAGCATACCCAAAGATGATACACGCCCTGAAGGTAATTATTTTTCTCATTGCCTCCTGTTTAGAGCTAATGTAAAAAAATAGTGTTTAGTGTTAGGACGGTCGATGCTCAGACACTAAACTGAGATTTTTTAATCACATTAACAATAAGTAATTGTAATCATCTACGTCTCTAACATTCTTTTTCGCAAGCAGAAAAAGGTTTTTTGTCATTTTCAAAATACTTTTTTCCTATTATATCTGAACCATTATATACGAATAATTAAATTTAATAGAATTTTTATTTATTTTTTATTATGTTGGTAATTAACTACACATATGTATTATTATTTTAAAGCTATGGAAATTACCCCTGATGGGAGTCAAAAATATCCAGTAATATATAAATAATTTAAACAATATAGTGCCATTATTTTTCTATCAAATTGCCGATTTCCACTGAAACAATGAATATAATAATAATAATAGATTTATTGTCTTCCTTTCTTTAAATTGAACAAAATATTAATACCTAATCAGAGTTTGCCCTAACTGCGAATCGTAGCAAAGGCTGCTCTGCATTGTCTTCGCACAGATTCTCAATACCACAATACATACCGAGGCGTGGTCTACCGTCCCAAGCGATGGGTTGGGGGTTGGGGAGGGAGAGCGCCCTGCGACCCCTACCGGATTCGGGCATCCTACCATCCCACCGCCCCCCACCCTACTTTCCTCCGTAGGATCGTAGGATCTGGCCGTGATGCTAGCGGATGGTTTATTCGTGTGCGGGACACTAGACCGTACGCGACTCTCTGTACACTGTACAGCACATACATTGCACACACTAGAATACAGCACACACGCTACAGTGACAGTAATAACAAATCAAAATAACTAAATCGTGTCACTAACATCAAAATCGCAAGCTTTCCTACTTGTGTACTTAAAAAATAATTTTAATAAAAACATTTAAATAAACGTTTCAAAGTTCTGTATTTAACATTTAACCCAACAAATAAATCAAATAAAAGTTCGTTCAACAATTTAACTAATAATATCTTACTTTAATATTTCTCATTAATTATGAAATCGTCGTAGAATTTTAGAGAAGCTTACCAGAACAAAGTGGAAATCAACTGAAGTGACATTATTTGTAAATTGAAACCATTTGTGAAGTGATTTTATTTTGTGTAAATAACTTTATTATGAATAGTTTTATGACGTGACAAGCTTGTGTTATGATACGGAACAAATATACTATTTTTGTGTTGTGATATTTTCAATGGTTGACGCTAGATACAGAATGTCAGGTATGTTAAAAAAAACATTAGTAATTATCATCGAACATCTTATTTAAATCAATAGATATGAGTATGTATTAATAGCTGTCTACTTTGATCAATACGGTGAGATTTTATGTCTATAATAACGAAATTTTGTCGTTTACGATTTGTTGATTTTGTTGAAGTTTAAAGCCACCATAGCTTAGTTGTTAAAACCACTTACAGTTAGAAGGTACAGGGTTCAGTTTTTGCTATTTGCTCACCTTATATATAATATGATTATATTTATTATATATTGTGTAAAAACTTTTCAGTCTGGGTGTCATAATATGAGCATTTGATTGAGATATCGTAGTATTTAGAAGGAAGGCGCTTTTAATAGTAAAACAACTTAGGTACTTAAATAATTATTAATAATAAGTATTTTTGTACATTATAATATGCTTTTACTAATTAGCATATTGGTAGGTATCTAGATTACATACCTACTGATAATTTACAATAAAATATATATATACTACCATCGTTCTTCAATTTGAATTAATATTTGCTAGGTTGTTTCTGAATCAGATCAATACCTAGGTATATTATAATTTATTTACAGATTTTTCAAACTTTTAAAACATTATAAAATATTTTTTTTTGTGTCCACCTAAGTATATGAACACAAATGTAAGGGAAGCACGAATATACAATTAATTTTTATTTTTAACTTTATGAGTAAAACCTCAAATTGTAATACATATTTTATTAAATGAAGACAATATTAGCGAAAGAAAAAGATATTGGCATCTCTGGGACTCAAACCCAGTATCTTCCGCTTTCCGGGAGACAGCTCTAACAACTGTGTCTCTATCCAATTTGGTCATTTTTAACTGTATCGCACTTCGGCTAAGAACTACCAACATTTGATCCTGCTGTCATCCGGAAAGCGGAAGGTCCCGGGTTCGAGTCCCAGAGGTGCCAATTACTATTTCTGTCTTTAGTGTCTCCAGATTTTCGATTAAGTTTCGCAAATATTGTCTTCATTTACATAATTAAAAATTAAATTTTTGCTTATGAATACGATTTTCAGTAGAAAAGTTTAGTATCAATTAATATACCTTTATAAAGTATTTAAAGTTCCATTGATTAAAAGGAAGGAAAGTCATTTTGACAGAAACTAGCTTTCATCCATTAATTATTATTTCAAAGCTATACAATTCTAATTAAGTTCTCTCATTCGTAAAAAGAATTATAGAAATAAAATAATCTCTAAAAGCTCAGTCGATTATTCAAATGAGTCAGAGTCGTATTTCAACTTTTTAGGTACAATTCTACTCCAATTTGCAATAAATTATAAAAATAACGTAATCTGTAAAAGTTTAGTTGATTATAAAAATGAGTCACAGTTATATATACTTGTAACCAAACATTTAAATGGTAAATTAGGTGAATTATTACGCTAGGTTTATTATTTTTTTTATCATAAAGCATTTTCTTATCATATCCTGCAGATTTAAATATAAAACTGCAAACGGTTACGGTTGAATCAGTTCCTACTATGTTGCTAACGAGTAATTGAAGGCTTTTAATTATAGGTTGGTTACAACACATGATAAGCCGTCGTCAAACTTCATGTCGATTTTTTATGTGTGTCATCTATAATAAATTTAGTTTTATAAAAAAATATTATTTTATAATTAAAACTATTGATAATCTTCCTCAGATATCTATAGTTCAACCAATCCAGATATTCTGAATATTTTATCTGATGTGTGTTTTGCGAGCTTTTGCACAAATATTAGCTATGCAAATGCTTAGTCAGATAGGTACTTGCTCACAATTTTTTTAATATACTTTTTCAATATTCAGTGGGGTTAGATAGATGCTTACCTATTTAATAATATTGCAAAACAAATAGTGTCTGTGTGGTCAAATAATTTATGTGTATTTTTGAAAAAATACCATTTTGTATCATGAATTATTAAGTAGGTATGTGTTAAGTATATGATTTATTTTTGGGGTAAATATACCCCAAACAATATTGCGCCATCTACTTCGTTAGCCCACGTTTCGGATAGCATTACAGTGTCCATCATCAGGGCAGATATGTAATAATAATAATAAATAGTATGTTTATGTATCCATTTGTAAATATTAAAATTAGATAGAACCTAAGAATTATGAATAAATTGTACAGCGCCCTTGAGGTGATTTTTCACAAAAACGGCGCTCTATAAATTATCCAATTATTATTATTATTATTATTAAATCTCGGTAGTTTAAATGTAACAACGTTTTTTCAACAAAAATGTTCAATATCTGCTTTCTAGTTGACACCTGAGATAACGCTACCATTTATTTAATTAATTACTCACTTAATATAAAATATCTAAGCAGAAATCTATCAACCTATGTACGTTTATTTTCTATTTTAAATCGTCCAGGAAAATCGCGTGGTTAGAGATCTGCATTCTAATAGTTTATTGCGTGTTTATTATCTAGATGATTCAATACTGCTTTGATTTTCTACAAAATAAGGTAGAGACTTGGATATACTCATAACTGTGCCTATCTGTAATACCTACGTATATCTCTAGGTGTATTAGCGAGATCATGCATAGATCTGCGGGATTACGCATGACCGTAGTAAGTGGCAAGTTCCAATCACAATCAAACCCAGCCAGCACCTATCAGCAGTTAAGTAAGTAGCAGTTAGTTAGTTACGGAGATGTGTGACAAGAGTAGTTACGGCCATTGGTGTTAATTAGCCAACCGCAGCCGGCGGCCGACCGCTTATCTGCCGCCCAAACGATAACGGTCAAGCCTCGTCGAGCGGGGGGTGCAGAGAAAGTAAATTGCCATTTTTAAATAAGAAGAAACCCACTACTTGCAAGGTGAGCAATCGTCACAATGGCGATCGAACTCAACTCTTTTGCTAAGCGCCAGGTAACTGGGCTCGCGAATCGAAGGATCGAAACCGACCGCGCCAATTCCTCCCTACTGATAATGGAAAATCGGTGGGATAAAAAAACTAATATTTCCTACTTAAAAAACACAAGATTCTAATGGATAAAAATAATCATATAAATATATAGAAAATAGGAAATAAGTAGGTATTTTATTTCAACCAGTATTTGCACCACATGCCAAGTGGAAAAGTAGACCAGCCTTTGGAATTGACATGTTGCTTAAGATGGCTTTAGCAAAGCTTGTTAACCAGATCTGCATATTCAGATGCTTCCTAACCTTACTAGGCATTCCCAATTTCCTTTCCTTCCCTATTCCACTCAGCCTCAATAACATACCCCAATTTGTATGAGGAAGGGGATGGCATAGTGTCACTGGCTCCGGACAGTTGGGAATAGTTGGAACTTTTATGCGGTATTCATATAAAAAAGCACTATATTTTTCAAGAAGACTTTAAAAAATTATCTTATATGACGGTTGATCCCTCGACATTTTCCCCCACCCCGGTATACTTATATGCAATAAGCAGTCGGTTTAGGGAAAATAAGATGTACCTACTTTCAAAAATAATAACTAAGTACCCCTGAAGGGGTGTGCAAAGAAGATGTAGATACCACCGAATAAAAAAAGAATAAAACATAATTTTTATTCAAATGCGTCAAGGATAAAACTTCTTGTCTGTATACTGCATATACCAGGGATATAAGTACAAAAATCGAATTTGTAAATAAATTCGTTTGAGATCCATGCCAACTTATTATTAAAGGTATGTTTGAAGTCGATTTTGGGTTTGAAATTGGTAAATAATGGACAAATTTTTTGTTTGTTTTATAACAGTTAAAAATTTGGTGTTCAACTGTTGGGGAATCAACTGTCGAGTCACCCTTATTTTCCATACCTGAAAATCTATCATATCGGAAGCAATATGGAAGATTTTTTATTAAATGCTACTATTTATGTTAATTTTGCACAATTTATTATTTTTTTTTGTTTGTCATCTTGATAGGCCCTCAGTTTAAAGTTTAGAGCATCAGTCACAGTCCAATTAGAATAGGTTTTTACTCAGTGCGGTATTTGCGGTGGCTGCTTTAGGTAGATATGGATATATTAATATAATACGCATCCATTAGGCTTTTAATTAAAACCGTTGGGAATGATTACATTCAAATTGGAATTAAACGGTTCGCGCTAACTCAACTATTGAGGATAATTTATGAGTAATTAATTATTAAATTTTTTTTTGTCACTTTCTTAAATCACTTTCTTAATAATTTCTGTTATAGCTAAAAGACCATTTTAATGAGCTTTTTAATATTCGCGAACTTTCGACGAAAAGTCAAATGCGATTTTTTTTACGTTTTGCACGTTACGTTTCGTCTAAATTTTTATCCTGTAATAATTTTATGAACATTAATTACATACCTTCATTTAAATATAAATTACTGTTTGCACCGCATAATAAAGAACACTAGAAATGCCTTTCATTTAGATTTGAATTTATTTATCTATTTATTTGTAAAGGACAAACAGCTACACAAAATTTAGAGATACATAATACAAAGTTAAATTAAGACAAGCCAAAAAGGTCTGCTATGTTAAATTTACTTGGAGATGGAGTTTTAAGATATAAATCTTAAAATTATTTTTTGGTGAGGAAGAAAGAAAGAGGAAATATGATAAGGATAGGAGATGCTCCCGATACATTCCACACTCTTGTATTAATTTTCGATCGTACGCGTTACTTCTAATCGGTAATTCTGAAGGATATTGTTAAAAAAATGTCTATATTGTAAAATTTTGCATAATATTACGCACATATAAAGGGACTTGTTTTTTTTTTCTAAACGTAAACAAATTAATGTACTTATACAAATATCGCCACTGACCTGGTACTCTTTGTTTTAACACTTGCATTTGAATTTCAAACTGATGCTGAACCACAGTTCTGGATGTGAAATTTAAGCAAAGAAAGGTCAGACTTATTACGGAATATACCCACACCAATATTGCACTGTTTACACATCACACCTACCTATACTTATAACAACTCTTTGCCAAAATAAACAATGAGAGTTAAAAATATAAGGGAGTTATGGAATGCATATTTGTTTTAGAAAAATATTCATTGATAGGTGTACAATGTATGTAGGTATTTTCCCTTACAACAACACATCTAATTGTCAGATTGAGATATCAACAAGTATTTCTTTCCTATTCTGTTGTATGTAGGTGCCTATGCAATATCTATAGCACCCTTCCAACAACAAAAAAATATTTATCCGATTGCAACATGAGATAAAATAAAAAATCCACACATGAGGGTCGCACACAAAAAACACGTTAAATAATATGACATCTTTCTCGTGGTTTTTTCGTATTATCAAACAGTATCTTTATTGCATCTCCGTGTTTATCGAGGATTTTGCTTCCCAGCCTCCACAGTCTTATCTCCGGCAAACAGATCTCTTTCGGACCAAATTGTTATTTTCCCTCTCGTTAGCACCCGTTTCGGGAAAAAAAGTCTTATTGACTATGCGAAGTCCAAACCAAAAAAGTCCACTGTGACCAATGTTTTATTTAAAGCAAATAGTTCAGTTTTTGCAAATAGGAATTTTTTAAATTTCAAAATCTAACTATATTTTTTGAAGAACGCTAATATCAATCAGTATTTGATTTAAAATAAAGGGTTCGGTTTTGTTCTCAATCATTAAGAAGTATGAATTCATAATTTTATGCCGAATATAATTAGTTAAAAATAACAACGTTTTGTATAAATAAAATTGGAAACGAGAACTCCAACTGGAATGATAGGTCTACCAGTCTTTTTGATGAAATTCTGAAAACCAGAAAAAAAACTGTTTTGGATTATTTCAAATATACCTAATTAAGTATATTTTTGTATGTGAATATCATCGAATCCTTGAGTGATTTTCTCGCAAAAACGGCCCTATTTCAATAATCAAATAGTTATTATTGTACATACATCTACTCGTTTTTTTGCTAACGATAAATGCGATTGCGTTATAAACAATAAAGCTCTGCTTCGTAGATAGTAAATAAGTAAATAAATATGATAAATCTTTAAATCATTGTTAAAAATCAAGTTCATTAGGTACCTATCTATCTGGCCAATGCAAGATTCGAACTCTTATTCAGTGCAAAACTTTAATTGACCGAGCGAAGCGAAGTCTTTTTTTAACTCGACCGTTTTGCATTTCGTTTGTCTGAAAATTTGTTTGTATGTTCCGTTTCCATTCCAAGACGGTGGCCGTGGTGGATACCTATTGCTATTATGTCCCTCCACGCATGAGCGTGGATCCATCTACGAGCTGTCAAATCGGTGTAATCAATAATGTGGTACCTATCTGCTGAAAAAAACTTTTAAAAGGAATTATCATTGCGATGGTGACGTTTCTTTGGACAAAATGTGCATTTTCCTTAATTGTAAAAATGATATAAAATGTATGGTTTATAATGAAGTAGGTAGGTATTTCACCTACTTACTACTTACAAATCTGATGATTTTAGCGAAAATTTTGTTTTTGATTTATTAAATACTAGCAGACCCGGCCACACGTTGCTGTGGCTAACGAAATACAACGCCATTACCCAACCTTTATAAAATCCACACCACCCGCTTGCCAGCTGCCCGCTGCCCGCTGCCTGAATTGAATATTTGAATTTCTCGGCTTTTCTCTACTATAATAAGCATGTTAATACATATAAACCTTTATCTTGAATCACTCTATCTATTGGTGAAAACCGCATGAAAATCCGTTGCGTAGTTTAAAATATCTAAGCGCATAAACATTTTGAGTGACTTCACTATATACTACGTAATGAAGAGAAAATTAGAAACAAAGTTTTTGGTTCACAGAACAAACTGTTCACATAACTACTAACAATAATAAAGGGATAAATTGACTAGCGCGGTTTTTGTAAAAAAATCACCTCAAGGGTGCTTACTAGTTACCATTCACTTACAAAGTTACATAAAATAAAATAAAAAATCGTCTAACTTTTCTTGGTTTCTTTCTTAGGGGTAATTTACACAGTATAAAAAATAACTCAACTTACAGCTATGCTATTGATAAAATTAACGAAACCAACTACTTATTATCACATAAAAACTTGTCTTTTTTTATTCTTAACATAAGAATCGGTAAAACTTTGAGAACACGCATTGAAAATCGACATAATCCTAAATTAGTGGCCTCGGAATCTTTTACGCCATATTGACAAACCCTCGAACCCGCGAAAAGCTGATTTGATTTGTTCCGGCGATTTGGTTTCCCTAGGCTGCCACACCGCCAAAGGGCTTGCTCGAGATAAAGGGCCTGTTTGCTCGGCACATTTCGGAGTTTGTTCGTCACTTTTAGATACGTTTATGATGATGATGTTGATCTGCGTCAGAAGGAGGGACATTATGACTCCGTCAACAGGCTGATTCCCAGAAGTGCCCATGTTGCTATGTTTGGTGAAAGAATTGGGTTGATATAATCAACAATATCAACATCTTTTAATGCCTTTGTGGAATGGATGGACAAGATATTTGACAATATTAGCCAGCTTAGGAATTTTACAAAAATATTTTTTTTGGTCGTTGAAGAAGATAATAAGAACAACTTTCAATTAACGTATGAAGTAGATAAAGACATAGAATATTAAAAAAAACAATAATGGACCCAAATGGGAATCGAACCCAGATCCTTTAGTCTTACCGGAACTGGTGTATCTAGCAATTGAGCTATTGCAACATCTTTAGTTTCATTACATTCCCTCGTTTTTAACAATCTTATACTCCCATTTGTGAAATATTAACATTATCTTCAATTATTTTCCATATTTTTTTGGCCGCTATCTTTCATGTTCTCTTTTTTGAAGTTGAAACTTCTTTAGCACCGTTGTGATTTTATTTCGATGAAATGAAAAAGCGACACCAAAAAAACAAACACATAAACTATAGCATTTAGCTTGCAACAGTAGGAGATAGACTAATCGGTCTCCTCTTTGTATGGTGCTTCGTAGCCTCCTCACTCTTGTCTACTTTAGTTTTCTGAAGGTTTCACTTCTATCGAATTTGAACTGCACACATTTTTTTACGTTAGCTCCGCGCAGGAGACCTTGTGGAAGAATTTCCCTCAGTTCATCTTTGGGGATGCTGTGTGGAGGGTATTTTAAGGGAATGTAAGGAGAAAAGTTCTGGAAAGGAAAAAGGAATGAGGGGTAGGTTGGAATATGGGGTCAATGTATCTAGGAGTGACGGACGTACGAATCGATCCCTCCTACTGCTATTCAGGGCGGAAGAGTCCGGCTGGAGAGGCCTAGGTTAGGTCTCCCTCAAGCACTCTTTCCCTATCCGACCCGCCATGCAGTAGGTGAGCAAACATATTCACATCCAAGACCTAAAAAAACCTCACCTCTTGACCCCGGTACCCCAGCTAAGTCACAAAACTTACCGAATCACTTGGGGTGACCCATGGCAGAGGGTGTTGGTCTCTTGGATAAATCTATACATTTTTTATTTATATTTGACATCTTTTGACTTTCTATAAGTCTTGAATGAATATTCGACAAACTTATTCAAGCAATTGCAAGTGCATTCAAACTTGCGCTCTTTAACATGATTTGCCTGTATTTGCTTTTTTTCAAATGTGACGTTTCAACGAACGCCAATAAGTATGCACGTGTGTCGTGTTGGAGGTAATGATGTGTTGAATAAACTTTAGTACACCTGTTCAAAGATGCACCGCATGATTATCTTGAACTTCATTTGATGCATATTGCAAACGTCAGTATCTTATGAAACAATTTAAATAAATTGTTGCTGTTTGCTTCATTGAACGGACTTGTGTTTTACCAAACAAGCTATCCTGACTATCCAAATATGTAGGTATGCCTGTAATCTATACAAATATTTACTACTTCCTATTGAAGTGAAAACTTCTTTAGCACCGTTGTGATTTGAAACTCGATGAAACGGAAACTATCGACACTAAAAAGAGACAAACACACACATCTACAGAATTTAACCTGCCAGAAAATGATATAGCGATAAAATATTTATTTTATTTATGGGTACGCGGTTACAATATAATAAGATAAATCCACGGTCCCACGAAATTCCCCTTTAGTGTAGTGGTATAACGCACCTGACGAACCTTTGCAGCCGACCAGGGATCAAATCCTACGAAATCCAAAAAAAATCAATATCCAATCTTCAAACCACTCCAAAATGAACAGACAAAAGAAAGCGACATCTAGCGATTATGAAGAAGAAACCACATATACCTACCAACTAATACTATACGAAAATACTATAGAAAACACAAATGCTATACGACGACAAAAAATCTCCACATTGATAAAAAAGGGCTTCGTAGTCTTCCCACTCTAGTCTACTTTAAGTTTCTGAAGGTTACACTTTTACCGCGTGTGAATTGTGCATTCTGATTTTTTTCAATGTTACCTGTGCACTTACCTACATTAGATGAATATCATCAAAACTAATTTCGGTTTTATCACTCAGCTTTCCCGTATTACTTCCACCGCCTACCAGCAAACTAATAATAGCTTCACAAGTATTAGTAAATAATGTTGCAATGTGACGGCTGATCCATTTCCAGGTAGATGTAATTTATTTAGAAATGAATGTCCGAAACGTGACTCTTGGTCCATAATCTTCAATGATGATGGCCAGCAATTCCTCACGCCGTCACCACCTGTTCTGTTAGAGATGCAAAACAATGAGAGTGTTTTTAAAATATGCCATTGTGAGGCCCTCTCACATCTGCATCTGAATGCGTCTTAGATTTTTGTTGCCCTTTCGGAATCAATAAAACCCGCGTTATCTTTAGACCTTAACTCGTTGCTTTGTTCGGCACGTGAGCGAGCAAAATTAACGGACATGAAAATTAGGATGAATGACAACGGACGCGAGTTTCAAAGATTAAGACGATGGCTAGTCGGAATTCCATTCAAATTTTACGCACAATGAATGCTGTCTGCTTTAGTGCAGCGAGGATGGACGGAAATAATGCAGGCTGTAGAAGAAAGCTTTCCCTTTAAATCTGATCATTTGTATTTACGAATATTTTTTTATAGTAGCATGCTTTGCAATACCATTTTATAAAGAAATTATTTCTCTCTGCGTGTCCTTTCGCATTCGTCCCCTCGTGCGTTCCCCCTCCACCTTCCCCGCCTTCCTTTCACCTATCTCGTTCTCCCGGCCCACGATCACCCCTACCGCGTTCCCGTACCCTCTTCTATTCAGTCCTGGTACATTCAGTCAAACAGCGCGCGTACCACCTATTGCAATTTTTTTATACAAAATTTCAATTTTCAAATGTTACAAACGTTCATTTTTGCATATTATAAGAACAATCAATCAAATTTTTATGATTAAAAAACTTTTCAGATGTATCGTCATGTGGTTGTAATAATCCAGAAACCTTCGCGAGGGTGGAAAGAAGATATAAAGAAAGTTTCAGACATTTCCTATATAAACAACAAACAAACATGCGAACAAGCAAGCAACATACATTAATTTTTATATACATCGATGAATATTTCAAGATTTTGAATTGACAGTTGTACTGGATAATTTTGCAATCATTATTTTTTTTTAAATATTTTATATAATGACTTCTACATTGTAACGGACATATTTAAAAGGAAAGTATTTATAAAGGAATCACCTTGACGCAATATCACTGATAAAACACGCCCTACACCTGCGGATCACCTGTGTCCTATAATGTTTACTTTGCATTAGACAAATAATACGGATCCACTCGACTTTCTGATAACGGCGTTTAACAATGTCACTCCGCCCTCCAAACTGTTATGTTTGTAAATTACTTCAAAGATGCCCGTAGTATCAATTCGATTGTAACTTTATTTACCGGTCATAAAATAAACAGTCTATCTACACACTGCTGCTTATCCAATTTGAACGTTGCGTGCATTCAATTACTAAAACATTGACTTCTCGCGGTCAAATTGAACTGAGGTGTCAACGCGAGGGAGTCATAGTAAATGATGCACATGGGGAACTAAACGCACCTGTCAGGTTACCACGCTGACAGTACTGTCAGGGCCACTGCGTATAACAAGATTATGAACGGCATAATAAACTGATAGTCCTGTATTTGTGCATGACAATGAAAGCAACCACCAAAAATTGTACGGTTGATTTGATGACATTCTTTTCTTTGTTTCCAGGGAGCAGCGGTGACGAGTTGGAAGTGTCAGGAGTCACGACCGGGGAAGAAGAAGATCCAGATTCCATGGATTCTGGTCAATTATCTCCAAACACTCCTCGACTACAAAGCGCCGTAGAAATTATTCCAATTAAAGCTGAAAACAGTCAGCTTCTACCAAATGCAGAAAACTATCACAGAAGAAAAAACACTCCTCAGCAAATAATAGAAAACTTGTATTATCAACCTGGTTCTGTTCACGAAAGCGACGAATCTGATACAAAACACAATAGATCACCATACAGTCCTGTTAGAGTTACTGCATCTAGTCCTGAAGAATCCCGCTATAGTCCGAGAGATTTTTCTGAAGTTCTGAGACTCCGCGCTCAAGAGCAAGCTCAAGCCATCGAAGAGTCTGATTTGAAAAGGAAACCAATAGAACAGCGAGCAGAGATTTTCAGGGTTCGCTCTGATGAAGCTCTGTTGAGAGGGCACGAGAAATTCGCTGAGCAAAGTTTTAAGGAGATCAGATTAAAAAGCCAGGATTTGGCTGTCCCTGCTGAACTCTTGGTCAGGAGCGGAAGAGATGGCATCGAAGGTGTTTGGGCGAGGGGAACCGTGGTGCGGGGAGTCAAGTACGGACCTTACGCTGGGAAGTGGGCTTCGCTGCCAGCTGATTCAAGATATGCTTGGGAGGTAAGTCAAATTTTCCGTAATTCCAAAAATATTTAAACTTTTACTCTTGTATACGCCCTTGGGGCTTTTACATTGGATATATTGAAATGTTAACAATGTTGTGAATAAGGGTTAGTAACGTATAATGGTTGCTAAAAATATTTTCTTACATTACAGTGGTTTACGATAGGATAAAATAAAATAATAATAAACTGAAATTATGTTTTAAACATCGAATTAGTTACATTAAACATTTGTTACGATGTCATTGGTATATTGGTGTAGGAGAGGAATTGCTAAGTTTGCGACACAATTTGTTTTTAGGTGACATTGAAATAGGCTCTTATGCCTAATTGCCCAGTGTGTCAAGTAGGTTCTCTTAAATTATTTTAAGATATAATAAAACTCCATCTCCAAGTAAGTTTAACATAGGAAACCTTTTTGGCTTAACTTAATTTAACGTTGTATATATGTATCTCTATATTTTTTTGTATGTAAACTGTTTGTCTCTTACAAATAAATAAATTGACGAATCTTAGGAGTTCGCTACGGTCATCCAAATATATAATTATAAATTATACTAGTTATGCTCGTACTAATGAAATTACATATTAATTATGCTTCGTTGTTGAAATTCACTTGTTTCGTGCTGTCAAATAATAATAACACCAGCCCCCAAATAATTGGAAGAGGGTTTTAATAATCGCGTTGTTAAAGGTTTCGTTAAAGATCAAAAGCTCGGAAGCAAATGCTTCCTAAACTAAATGATGCCACTCCCGCCCGTCTGCACTCAACCAGAAAATCCCTTTGGCCTTTGCTTATTTTCACTCTTAGACCGTTGTATAAAGCTGTGGTTTCTATTTTCAGCTTTCAAATTTTTTTTTTTTATAACAAAATATTATTATTTAACTCTATTTTGCGGTTTAGAAAAATAACTTCAGAATTTAATCTAGCAAACGCCTTTGTCGGTTTTAGATGGTCTACTTTTCGCTAGAAATTTATTTATAGGTAAATACCTACCCGAATTTTAAAGGGAATATCATTATTTGGTAAAACTGGAGTGACAGCAATTTTTTACAACAAACCCATATATTGGCTCATTTCTATTACATATTCTTTACCTGCTTTGAATGAAATTAAAGTGGCCCAAATTTCGGTTACCAATTTACACGATACGGTAGCAAGCTTTAAATCTATTTTAAAAAAACTGGATTTACCACTTTTTTAATGTTTCCCTGAATGCGGAATCAGACAAATAAAAATCGTTGCACAAATAAATGGAAATAATTAGACTGGGGTCATATAAATGGGAGAATTAGGGCATGAACCTAGAGGTGGTTACACGGTGAGCAAGAATACAATTGTCAACAGTTTTTTTTGACATTTCGTCAAATTTTTTCACAGGAATATTATTATTGGCTCTATCTTTTTGAGTGGTATTTGACGAGGGGTCTTTTGTAGATGGAATCTCCCAAAAACAACTTGTGATTTTGAAGAACACCTTCAATATTATTTTGAAATGTTTTCTTAGATGTTTTTGAAAAATTTGATACAGCAGACCTATATTCTTACGGGGTAGGAAGAAATATACACAGAGATAAAGAAGTTAGTGGCTTGAAAAGTGGATAGGGCTATTTGTGTAGGATAGTGGAATATTGAGATTAGGACAAATAATGAAAATGAGAATTGATGTTTAATTGATGCATGTTTTAAATGATTTTGGTATACATATGTCAAAGAAGTGTCGAAGTCAAAGAAGGAATACTCTCTCAATAATTATGGAATTAATGTCTCTTGATCTTTGATCAGCTCCACTGGTATCTACTTATGATATGTTTTACGGTAACAACCTACCTTGGTCCAAATTATACACAGTTTCTTGATACTGGTGGTAAAAGCGGAATAGGTGAACCTAAATTGCATTTGGAATCGAAATAAAATTTTGCGGTATAACTTTAAACCTTTTTTCCAAGGTTGGAAATTTTTATGTCAAATTTTAAAAAATCGGTCGCTAAGGTGTAAATATTAGTTGTTTATTCTGTTAAAATGCATCGAAGCGTAGACCCGGCTCCAAAAGATTTTTTTTTACCCTTTAAATGCCGAAAAAAATGCAAAAAAAATAGAAAAAAACTGAATCTTCAAATTGAAAAAAAAAACAGTTTATTGGGTGCTATGTGTGTTGTAGATTCGACGGTTTACAGCTTATACCACTATGTTTTCGGACCCCGTGTATAGATGAAGCTACTAATTAACCTGTGGTTTCTTAACAGTACTTGTTATCGTATTATTATTTAATTAATTTTTTTAAATTCTCCATATAAATGCCTAATATAATATCACGGACTAGAAAAGAAAAAGTAAATACAAGATATCTCTGCAAGTTAGGGTCCAAATGCCAAGCATAAAAGAGGGAGGCTCCCGGTTCTTCCCAGGTGTCCGTATGATTGACATCCTTTCACTGGGTAAATCTCGTCATCGGTATAGTGGACCCCAAACAGAGTGGCAAAATCTATGACATTATTGAAATTAGATGGTGTGAAGAATCGCTTGAAATAAAGATAAAAACGTTTAAAAACCTATAAGTAATAGATGGGCCTTATAAAATTAATCGGATATGTGTATCTGAAATACTATCTAGGTTACAAACCAGTTCGTCGAACAGTTTTTATCATTTAAAAAAAGGTAGCTGCCAAAATATAATTAATCCTGAATTTGAAATATATGAGATTGACAAAAATGATTTAAAAATAAGAGATCTCAGTTGCTGAAATGGTTAAGGGGCTTATCTCGGTAAGACGAAAGATTCTGGGTTCGTGTCCCAGTTGCGACCGTTAGCTTTTTATTTTTCTCTGTCAAGACAGAGCAACAAGTTCCTTTATTCCCGTTTAGTTTTATTAGTAGATATTATCTTCTTCTTCAATGACACAAAGTATTTAAAAAATGCATCTTATTAAATTTTTCGTCACAAAGAGTAAAATTGAAGGCAGTTCAATCCCATATGTAAATCTTTTTGTCTTCGTCTGAATCGTATTTGCCAACATTCTCTTTACGTTTCTGTTAGAAAGTTGTTTTTCTTTTATAACTGTAATAATTGTTTCAAAATATTTATTTAAAGTGTAAATATGGTTTACGTTTACTTTACAAGTTTTCCCTTCCAAAGGATACAATAAATTGATTTCATTTGTAGTACGCCGTCAAGCTGAAGGTGTTCATGACGTGTTTAGATTCAGTATTGTCAGTAGATTTGCACATTTTTGCCATTAAAAGAAGCCTAGAAATAATGTCGAAATGCTTATTTTATTAGCAGCCTCAGAAATATACATGGTTAGATACCTTCTTTGACCCCCAACAAGAACGGTAGTTCCAAGAAAGATCTCGAATTCTTTATCTTAGTTATTGATTTTTATTGTATAGTTTTATATGATTTTAAGTTTCATCAAGCCGTTATTAGATTGGTATTACTATAGATCAGATAAATATGTATTCACATAGGATTACAAAATCCTTTGCCGTTATTTATCTAAAAAAATAAGATATCAATACGGCAATAATAATTGTGATTCTTTTTGATGCGGTAGCAAGACATCAAATGACAAATAATCCTTCCTAAAAAGGCGATAATCCCATTTAGGGTCCAACACTGGTCCCTGGGGTACTCCGCACAATAATGTTGTCTTTTTTCGTTTTTGACGAAAAATTCAAAAGAAGACACGCATTTCTCTCTTTGCGAGATTTCTTTATAAAGCAGCATGTTCCATCTTCATTCACTAGAAGTCTACCTGATTCAAAAAGATTTTTTTCTTTCCTTCTGGAATTAACTAGGGACCATCGTTCGCCGATTTGAAAAGACCAACAATTTTGATGAATTATTTAGTATTTCTATTTTAGCGGAGCGACCTTTACCGATCGCATGGAATTATAATTTTATAACCACGTTTAAACCAATATTTAGAGCTGAATATTTCATATTAATCTCAATTTTCATTAAGTAACGTTGGATACAACTGCTTCATGCAAATTGAAGGGAAGATTGATACATATCATGAATAATATAATAAGTATGAGAGTTGTTTATCCAATGACGGTAAATGTTTGCTTTTGCTTTCTGGGATCAGTATTAAAATAGAGCTTATTTCGTTTATGAAGTGACAATCGTGTAACGATTTTGTATATCATATCACATCATACGACCAACAATGGACTCTGATATTATTATTCCTTTGTAGGGGAATAAGTAAGTATAATGTCGTTATAAACGGGGCTACCTGTTCTAGACAACGAAATGTCCAGCAAAGAGTCAAGGAACAACAATCGAAGTGTCAGATGGACATTGTCTGGGGACGTATCAACTTGTTTGTATTTTTGTTTGTCTCCCAGCTTGACCGACCTCTGGACACGTCAAACGATTCGGACAAAGGCGTCAAACGAGGGTATCCTTCACATGCCAGACAATTCACATCGACAGACAATATGGTGAAACTGACGCAAGGAATAATTCATAATTCAACTTCCCTATCAATTTTATTGAAAAGGCATTAGAATTCTTCATTGTGAATTCCGAAAATATTCCCATTTTTTTGTGTTAGAACTTAGAAATAGAAATAAAATATGTAGGTTAAGTCAATTATTAAGTTCCCTAAGATCATAACCAGTTCTTTTCAGTTAAGGAATTCATATAGTTTGTACCATTTAGTTTCCAGTGAAAGAGGTATGTACTTTGATACTTTTATAGATACTTACCCACGTACTACACATTTCTGAAATATAAACCTAATCAATTCAAAATAAATTTGATTGTCATACTCAAATTTATCAGAATTAATCATGAGAAGTAATCCATCTCAATTTATCGGTATCAATTTTTGAGAAGAGATTATCATCTTGACAAATTTTATGGTAATTTTCTACAAGATCAAAATAAAGTTTATTTAATAATGGAAGGCAGATTTGAATTAAATATTTATTTTTCATTACACGCTTCCATTTGCAATTTTAGCATTTTGAATAAATTTTATCGAGTTATTAAAACTTGGCCACCGATTTGTATTTTATCAAATGAATTTTTGATTGAATTATAAGTTTCAAACTTGGCAATGAGAAGTCGCAGTTATGATTGACATTTGACAGTTTGCATTTGAATAATTTTAATGCAATGATATCGACGGCTTTGTCAGAGAGACAAGTCCCGACCCTAACTAACCGATATTGTCAATACTTAATAATTCAGGCCATTTTTTATGCATTAATGAGGGGCCGAGGGTGCAAAACATATTTGATAATACAAAAAAATGATAAGTCAAGTGGATACGAATATACCTATGTAGAATTCATTGTATTTTTATCATTGTAGCAAATAAGAAACCGAACAAAATTGGGATTTATATATTATTATAAGTCTTAATTTTTCATTGGCAGAAATTTCTCATGCTACTTGTGAATAAATCAAAGACAATATTAACCTCACCCAAACGAAAAATGTGACATAGAAAAGCATTCAGTTTCATCACGGAATTGAACCCAGGACCTTTGCTTTGCCAGGGCACTGAGTCAATTCGATCATATCGACTTGCGTCATGTTTAACTGTGTAATTCTTTGAGAACGAACTAACTACCAACAGTATCTTCATTTTTTTAAAAGTTTAAATTATACCTTCTCCATATTATAACCCATTCTAGGCCTGTATTTTTCTCTTTAGTTCTAATTTTTTTTCTTTCATTTATCTATCTTTCCCATTTTTCCATTTCTATTTATATTTAAATTACTTATTTTTTCTTCTCATTAACTTAAAATATTAAAAATAGATTAAATTCGTGACACTTCGAAATAGGCTCAGCCTAGTGAGTTATATCAACAAAACATATGTATTTGTAAATAGTATATTAACTTGGCTAATAAATAATAATAAAAAAATATTATAAATATTTTTTGGCTGCTATCTTTATGGTATGAATGCAAGATCCTACCCTACTATAAATTAGGTATAATTTGTTACGTCAAATTAGTTTTAGCCAGTAGTTAGTTTACGCCAAGTCATAGTATTATTTTAGACGGAGGACACCGATTATAGAATTTATCACAATAACAAAAGTTATTTGTAGGTATATCAGCAGAAATTAACACATATGTCTTTCAATTTTCAGCTACATAATCATTTTGATATAATTCATCATTTTTTTTTAATAATTTTTTCTGCACCCAGTCCTCACGGCAGCAATAGCAATAAATTGAAAACCTGATAGAATTTTAAACTTGAGGCTGCAAAGAATCGATCTCACAACCTAGTCCATGCGAATTCCGAAGACGACGATGTCAGCATACTGAGTACACCCGCGTCACAACGTGTTGTGGTGGCAACCACCTAGATCCCATTGCAATGTATCTGTTTATTTTTATATTTTACTCAAACAAAGCTGTGTTTATTTTTGAATAAAAATAGAAAACTTGTTAAGTATGGAATTATACTGAGATATTTATAATGATGCTGTTTATTTTGTTAATTCGAACTAAGAACCTTTCTATATATTTCAATTATTATTAAACAATACAATTATTTCTCTTGCGGTGAATATTCTAAAAAGCACATACACTGAATTTATATCGCCGATCTTAAAATAGTCGGTGGTGTATAGATTAATTACGTGAGCAGTTTTTCTTCCAATCTAGACCCCCCCCCTCGGTGAGATAAATTTGGGCCAATTTGTATACTTTTTCAAGTAACGTGAGATTTTGTTGGACCCCCCCCGTTTGTGCTCACGTGATTAATGGATGCCCCCTAATGATGGTCAGCGTTAATCGGTTAATCAGTCAATCGGTTAATCAGTTAATCGGTTAATCTGTTAATCGGTTAATCGGTTAATTGGTTAATCGGTCAAGTACTTAATCGGGACTCGATTCTCGGCCGTTGCAATTTTGTAATATTTTTTTTTCTTTTTTTTAAATAACAGGGTTTACCATATGCAAATAAGCTTTTCATCCATACGTATATCCCGTGTTTTTTTCATCTGTAAAATAGTAGATGTAACATCACGCCATTCAATTAATCGTTCTGTTCCACTGTCCACTTGAACAACAGCATATTTGGATACAAATGTGTCCGATATGTCACAAGTTTCGGGGGGAGGGGTCACCAGGCCAGAGGGGATGCAGGGGGAATAAGGGGGTGGTGGACTCGTCATAACTCAGCTGTACGGCGACTGTTTGTAATTGCTGGATATTTGTCACAGATAACTAGCGGACAGTCGCAAGGGATATCCAGACTACCTTTCAAAATGTAACCTCATTTTCATTGCAATGCCATTCTGTTTTGGGAACGACCAGCGACTTTTGGTTAGTCGTCATAATCCTATCAAGAATATTTCATAATTTTTTAAATTTTGTAGTCTTGGTTGTGTTTAACTTCCGTTAGGCGACATACAATATGAATAGTTAGCTTATATAGGGTATACGGGGATAAAGTACATTATCTTCGGGGGTGATTGATTATGCATGATGGTATAGAAGTAAAACAAAAAAATTCCATTGAACGATTTATTTTTTCCATAAAGGCACTACAATTTTTTTACCTGGAAACGACCTTAACACGTTAGAATTTCAACAAGTTAGTAATTTACGATATAGAAGGCGGGTATGGGTATCGCCGCCCCGGGAACCATTTATGGGATAACCAACACGTCGGCCATATGTTATGACTTGGTGGCGGATATGTTTGCCCACCAGCTGCACGGCAGGCCAGATAGGGAGAGAATGGTTGAGGGAGTCCATTTAACTTCTCCAGCCATATTCTCTTGGAACATCGCCTTCCACCGCAATGGGATTCATAGGTCCATCACTCCTGTACACACTGACCCCCAGATTCCTACCCACCCCTAATGCCATTTTCCTTCCCAGAACTTCCTCTCCTTCCTTTCGAAAAAAATATTATCCTCAGGGCCTCCCATGTGGTGCTAATGTTAAAAAATTGTGCATTCTACCCCCTGGCACCTTGTGTAGTAGAGGGATGAATACATTTTTTAGAGGCTTTGTGACGTGGACAAATCATCCTGATAACATTTTATTAAAATAACATTAATTAGATGAGTTGAAATGTCGTAAAAGTATCTAGTTTCCATCCTAAAAATATGAAAGAATAGGAACACAAAGTAAATATATCATTCAGAAATATATGTACTTCAGGTGTCTGCAAAAATGATGGAATATTTTTATGATTATTTAATATCAATGTAGCTGCCAGCCCTGATTTACTTCGCCAAATCGTAATTCATGCGAAAAAATCATAAGGGCATCAGATGTTACGTGAGGGGTTGGGAGGGGTTGGGAGGGCACGGGAAGGGATGGCCAGGGCGGCTATAGAGCCAGGGTGCCGGGGTGGCGCATTAGTCACGGCGCTGCGGGCACAAGCCGGCGCGGGCCACGGATCATCAGATCAAATGTCATCGCTGGACCACTATTAGAAGTTATGACTTATGCTATCAATCATTATTTACATTGAAACATCACTAAATTGTATGATCAAACTATTATCACATTTACGGATTTATCATAAATATTGGCTTGATAAATGTTGTTTATGTTATTAGTAAGATAGTATTTTTTAATTTATTTAAGTTTAATAGGGAAACAAATAGTTATGTTATTAAAATATTTACATGATACATGGCTGCAATATTACGGTTAAAATATTTACATAATACATGAACCAGCGAAGTTTCCGCATTCGTATATTATAAACAGAAAAACAAAGATGATCAAAGAAATCATAAAGTGGAGTTGGTAGAAAAAGAAATCTTGAAAAAAAAGAAGAACAATTAAAAAAACACAGATCAAATTACACAGGATTAATTTGAAATTAAACTATGTAGGTACCTATACAAAAATAATACATATTTACATCATAGGATAATATTCGGAGATAAACAGGACAAAAAAAACAACAAAAAAGAAAATATCAGCGTCTGAAATTTTGTGCACGTCCTAAAAAAGTAATGTTTTGTGTAGTTAGTTTTTGAGTGTTGAATGTGGAATAGTTCCTTTTAATGTGTATCTTAGTACCGTAGTGGCATTATTTTCAATTTTCAAGAATTTATAGACCAAAGATGTTAATTTCATTTTCACAAAATATATAGGCAGGTAAAATATATAGGCACAAAAATATATAGGCACAGTGGCAAAATATACAGGCACAATAAGTACAATCAAGCTGACATGAAAATCCATCAAATTGATAGATAAATGTTAAACTCAAAGTAAAACAGTCAAATAATCTCTTTCTTCCATATTCAACTATAATTTGTAATTTATAAATCTCTAATCCTATTCTTGAATAATTCTTTAACAAATTTAGCCAAGAGAAAAGTAACGATAGTTACAATTAACGCATTCAAATTGTGAGTGAGATTAGATTAAAAATCAGATTTTTTATGTTTTAAAGCTTCAGATATAGAGAAATTCATGAAAGATGCAAGCGTTGAACAGTTGGTAGGTTCCACATCCATATTGCAAATATGCATTGTTGTTCGTTAGTGCAGCGTTGCATGTTTTGTTGCAAAAACAAGCAGTGACAGGCGAGGTGGAAACATTATTAGTTATTAGTATTCGAGTGCCTGCAGTTTCACTAAACTAATATGTCTGTCAGGTACACTGTGTTCTCTGACCGCCGCCATTGCGCTGTTGCAAGACAAATATTGATGTTGTGGAAAACCGCATTGTTGCCAAGTACAGTCGGCACCATAAATCAATTAACAACGAGCGTAGTCCAAAATAACTGTTTGCTAAAATATTTACTTGACAGAATTCAAAATACTTATTTAGAGTAGTTTTTCTATCCGTTTAGTTGTTGAATATTGTTGTGTTGGAGATCAGCTTTAAACGAAGCTGACTGTCAACTGGTAAATTTTATTATAAGCGTTGTATTTTTAGGTATGTACTTATTCAAATTCCAATTTTTTTAAATAATAAATCCTGTTTTCTATAATAGGGGGGTCAATTCTAAAGTGCTCGAAGTCAGAAAATATGATTTTTGTTGTTATTGGTGAAACATAGTTTCAAACTTCCAAACTATCGACAAATATTTTCACTGTTTCACTATTATCTACACTAAATATCTTTAAGTCTCATTTTCTCAATTTATAACCTTTAATGGACTGCTTCCGACTTACCTTTCCGCCTAAAACTAAAGGGTCCGCCAAATAACTTTTTTTTTTTGAAAATGCTATAAAAAAAAAACTACTGAATATTTTCTCAAATTTCTTTTTTTATTTATAAGTACAATCCTTCCGGTTAATAATGGAAAATAATTTCATTCAAATGGCTGCCTCGGCTGGCCATGCAGTAGCCTACACGATCGGTCCAATTTTTAAGCACATTATCGATTGTGTGCAGCTGTATTTCACCAATGGCTTCACGAATATTGTCCTTTAAAGCGTCAATTGGCCCACTTCACGAATATTGTCCTTTAAAGCGTCAAAAGCCGGTACACCCAAAACGAGTCACTGTTTGGTGCGGATTTTGGTCCAGAGGCATAATTGGGCCATTTTTCTTTGAAAATGAGCAAGGAGTGGCCGTTACAGTCAATGGCGATCGTTATCGGGCCATGTTGAACGAATTTTTGTTCACAAAAATTGAAGAGGAGGATATTGGCAACATTTGGTTTCAACAGGACGGCGCTACGTGCCACACAGCCGAAGCTACACTCGATGTTTTGCGCCCTGTTTTTGAAGATCGCATTATCAGCCGCAGAGCTGATGTCGTTTGGCCACCTCGGAGCTGCGATTTGACACCGTTGGACTATTATTTGTGGGGTGACCTCAAAGATAAATGTTACGCCGACAAGCCAGAGACAATTGACGCTTAAATTGGACAAAATGTTAATTGTTCAGGAGAATGATAAGAAATTTATTAAATAAAATCTTATCTCCTCTGTTTTTGTAGACTTATAATTATAATTTTTTTTATTATAAAATAACATTAAATAAATAATTCAGAATACTAAACATTTTTTAAAATTTCTTTAATAACAGTATTTAATCCATTTTTATTTTTTAGAAAAAATCCTCTTAAAATGTGCACCGCAAAAGATGCAGTTATTTTCCTTGAAATATTTTGACGATGCAGATCGAAAGAGAAAAAAAAACGCTGAAAATAACACATTTAACTCATTTTCGGTCCCTTACACTTACAGCATTTCTAATTTCCGCTATCGATATGTAATCACCACTTCCAAAGAGATTTTTTTTCTAATAGGCTGTGTTACACTATATATATGAATTATCATTGTCATTGCAATACAATTTTTTTAAGTCTTTAAATGTTTCTATCTCTACGCAATTCGTACAAAACACGTTTTACTGCACAACGAACCTTGTTTTAGGAAACAAAAGTAAACATGGCCACGCGACCACTAAATTATTAACATTTAATTTGAAACATAAACAACATCGCACCCCTACTTGGAAACTATCCACGGTATGCATTTTTGGATTATGGGATACCTATACCACCTCAAATGCTTTTAATGTGGAATTTAATGGAAATTCCGCCACTGACTTAGTACATTTTGGTTCTAACTCATGCTTTCTGTCTTTCCTATACTTGCCGACATCGTATATCGCCATCCCAATTGAATTTCAAGATTATAATGAAACACAGTTTTGTGTTGGAAATTTGTGGCCCGGTTGACCAGACTTTTTGATACACGAAACACATCCACATCGAATTTTGTTTGTTTCTCTATATTGTTTGTGTAGTGCGAATCTAAAATACTTACCTTCTTTATATTCCAGATTGTAAACAAAATATAAATCCGTACTCTCAAATAAATGCTCCGAGGAACTGGGGCGTCATTGATTCCTTCCACTGTCGGCAAACATGCCAAATGTTCGCCCAATATTTTTAACAGTTAATATTATATTTGTCACACGAGAACGGATCGTTTCTGCGACTTGTTCTTGAGTTAAACAGCTCGACTGTGGAACGATTTGCTGGCCTATGTGTTTTTTCTTTCCTCCCTCCTACAACATGGGTCTCTTCAAGTCCCAGGTTCACTCCTTCCTCTCAACCAAAATACCCTACACAGCATCCCAAAAGATAACATAGGCACTCAGGGAAATTATTTTTCTCAGGGCCTTGAGTTCAACAGCTCGGCTGATTGAAAAATTAACTCGGAAATTATGCCAGAGGGAAATTATTTTCCTCAGGTCCTCCTATTTCGTGTGGAGTTAAAAAAATTATCAAGCTGCCACTTCCCTGCGTATAAAAACATATTTAACCTGTTAAAAAATCAGTTGCACTCTACAAAAATTGATTCTCCTAACTAAACAAACGGATTGAGAGCACAGGCGTCAGGTAGGAATGCTGTCCTTGTTTTACCGGTATTACAAACACGCGTCCAACATTTGTAAACGGTTGACATTACATGAGAACGGGTCGTTTCTACGACTCGTTCTTGAGTTCAACAGCTCGGCTGTGGAACGATTTGCCGGCCTCTGTGTTTCCTCCCTCCTACAACATAGGCATCTTCAAGATCCATCTTCACTCCCTCCTCTCCTCAAAAAGACCCTCCACACAGCATCTTCAAAGGTGACGTAGGCCCTGAGGGAAATTATTTTCCTCAGGGCCTCCTATGTGAATTTAATGTAAAAAAAAATACAGCAACCTTAAACCCCCACCCTCTGCCTGGCCAAGAGAGCCTTAGCGAAACAAAGAAATCAATAATTGACGTTGTTTTTATAAATTTCTCAAAAAACGTTATATAGGTATACTTACTTACTGTGATTTTGATATTTCAAAACACTTGAGATGAAAATTGAAAGAGGGTAAAACTTAATAAGCTGGGGGCAGCATTTCTTCATCTTTCTATTTTATCCATTTGTCTTGTCTACTGCAGCTCCACATGGACCATTACCTTCTGCTCTTTGCGCTCCTGAGAGTAATCTTATAATATCATCATATAACTTTTGGAGCATGACTTCGCAGAAACATCGAATTATTATACCTCCATCTTTCTTTTCCGGTGGGAAATTTACAAGCAATGAAATTGTTTGTGGATTTTCTTTCCTTGGCGTGTTTTTACAAAATTGATAGTATCGTATTAGCGAAGTCGCGATTACTGATTATGATATAATACGTAAAAGTCATATCGCATCTGTTGAGATAGACGTTGAATAACAATCTCACTGTTGTTGGCGTCCTTCGTATTTTAGTAACGATTTAAAAAAATAAATAAAACGAGAGCCTTTCACCTCTGAACTAGAATTGGGGAAAGTTTTAAAGTAAAATAAAATGGAAAGGGACATAAGAAGAGTGAAAAAACGTTTTTTTTAGATTTCTTTTAAATTTAATATTGTCTAGGTATCAATTAAAAACACCGATTTAATTCAAACCTGTTCCAATATTCGGCATTCATCACATAATATTTAATATTATTATCTTTGTTGATTTTAACTTTAATGTTAATTTGTACAAAACATCTTAACACACAGACAAAAACAAAACAATTTTTTCAATGGCAAATTCTTATTGACATTCACGACTTTTGATTTGGATTGCTGAAAAATATGTAACATCTTTGGCAGAATAAAAAAACTGAATGGGATGTGTTTATATCTCCCTTTTAACCATAGAATTATGCAAGTTAAAGCATCCAGCAGTGCCCGGGCTTTATTCTGCTCAGAGGGGATTGGGTTGTTATTAGAAAACTCGGAATAAAACTGTGTACTTTTATAAAAATCAAATTTTCGCGTGTCGTAAACTTAATTTTTACGGGCGACACTTCTTTATAAATAGACATAATAAAGTCCCTGGCGTTGCCCGGGCTTCAAATCAGATGTAGACAGACATTCTTATTCTTTTGAAGTTCAAGTGTGCAAATTTGCATCAATCTTGGAATAAAACTGTAGATTTGTATAAAAATCATGTCTCCACCACCCGCCCGGCGTCCGTTATATAGGGTGTGCCACAGAAATTCTTCTTTAAATAAAATATTGATTACGAAAGCGTCACTATTACTTTTATAAAACAGCGTATTATATTTAATAGATTTCATCCTAAGTTAGTTCAAACCGTGAAAATATAAACACATTTTCCTACGTTCTTTCTCTGAAGTGAACAGTTAATAAAATAAAAAATTGTTATTAAAAAACTTTATACTAAAACAAAATATAATAGCTAGTCAATCAATAGGATGGAAATTCGAGAAATTATTTTTTACTAATTATTTTACCGAGTTTTCAATCCCAGATTCAATGATCTTTTTTTATATTAACTCCACACAGGAGGCTCTGAGGAAAATAATTTCCCTCAGGGCCTATGTCATCTGAGATGCTGTTGTTTACTGTCTTTTCGTTTGAAAATAATATTTCACTTCCCCCATCTAAGAAAAACACTTCTGCACATCTTTCAATTACTTGAGCTCCACCAAACAGCAGACTACTTGAAGGAAGCTGTTACCCCAAAATCCTTGAACAGAGCACCGAACCCAGAGCAGAATGGATGAGCGATGGACCTACAGATGGCGGTGGCAGATCTCAAAATCAAATGACTATTTACAATAATGATTTCAATGTTTGCACGTGAATTTAACGTGCGCCAATATTCGGCATTCATTATTACGTGTTGATTTAATTTGTCCGAAACACCTTAACACACAGAAACCAGACCAGCCACAAACATAAAAACGTTTACCTGTTGACATTGATGATTTTTATATAGAATGTATTTTTACTTACATTGGCAGAATAAACAGATTGATTTTTTTTATTTTTAATATTTATTTATTCAATTTTGGGAGGACAATATGCGTCGCCGCGCCACCCCGGGAAACATTTATTGGATAACCGATACCTCTGCGGCACTCAAGTAATTCGCTTCGTTTGGTCACTTAGCAGGGGTGCCCGGGTTCATCGGGTGAGGCGTACTCAGATCTTGGCAACCAGCAGCATGGCGGACCGGATCGGGAGATGCCGGTTTGAGGAGACTCTTTTGGGCTTTAGAGACTACGCAATTTGGTTTGTTCAACCGTTTTGTGTCAACCGTTGAGTGTTAACGGTTAAACTTCACATTCAACTCAACCAGATTGATAGTAACCATTCAACTAAATTGATTCGTCTGTAAGGCCCATTTGACCTCTTCGGCTGGTCTCTCTCGACCCATCGTCATGCACCTCGGCTGTATGTCACTCCTGGACACACTTCCCGCTAGACTCCTACCAAACCCTTATGCTTATTTCCTTTCCTGAACTTCCTCCTTAAAAGCCTCCTTGCCTTAAAAAGATCCTCCACCTAGCATTCCAACAGATGACATAGAACCTCAGGGAAATTATTTTCTTCAGTTTAACCTGTGTAGGGTTTTTTTAAGACTTTATGTCCGGGTTGAATCTTCCCCACAGGAAAAACTAAACCCTTCCACACACTTTTCCACAAATAATCATCTAGTCAATCCATGGCCAGTATGTAAGTGCACTATATAAGTATAATAAATACAAAACAATATAAGACCAACATGTCAACCTAACAGAGACCAAATGGGAAAATATTCACCGACTCCAGATATTTTCATATAAGAGGGATCGGCTCGGTAGAACTCGTAACTGGACCGATAAATCCTACTGATCCCTCAATATAAATATTAAAAAAATCTTTCGTAATCCTACATGTATTTAATATTACTGATTTTTGCATTTTTATATATAAATTCTTTGACAAATCTAATAAGTAATAAATCGTAAAAAGTTATTATTTATCAAAAATGTACCTATTACTTAAAAAAATGAATTGTCTGATAGACCTCATTGGTGCCTTTAGTCAATTAGGTAGTTCGAACAAAACATACATTCATTCTCTAAAATGTAAAACCAATACTTAATGACATTGATGTTTTTTATTTGGATTGTCTAGACACAAATTCGTACCACCTTTGGCAAAATAAACACACAGAATGGATTTTTTTTATCTAACTCTTTAGGCGTGAACTAGTATTAAAAATTATATGATTAGTTAGCAAAAATGTCAGAGGCCCTGAGAAAAATATTTTTCCTGAAAAAACATGAGAGGAAAAAAACAGGGCATGTAGCTACCCTCAGATTTTCTGGTAGTAGTGGTATTGTTTATAGAGGCGGGGGGAGCAGGGAAGCAGAGGAAGAATTAGCTATTGCTTTCAATGGCAATGCATTATACCTAACATATTTCATACGTGCATTCAAACAAAACATACATTTATTCTTTGAAATGCTAATATTTAACGATGCACTGTTGGCATAAAACCTCTTAATCCATATTGACATTTTTATGACACTTTTTATGAACAGTGCATCGAATGTCCCATTTCTGCGCTTTTTAAACTCTGGCACGCGGTGCAACTTATATCAAATATAATACCTCATAGTCATGTTCATACTGAACAGTTCCGTGAACCTAGAAATTTAAAAAGGAACGGGTGAACCCATCTGTGTAAATTTCATAACGCCAGAGGTTACAATTCAACAGTTTTTTTAGAGCAGACGGAAATTCTACCTTACTGATAAGATTCTTTATTATTTTCATTTATATCATTATCTTTCCCAAGACAATCAGAAATTTACAAACTTAAATATCACAAATACCCACGAAACCTACGTGGCTTATAGAAACCAAAAATGTTAAATAAATTAACTTACCTATTATTTGTTATTAAATTAAATTATTCAACTTTATTATAATAATGTAGAGCGGTTTGTACTATGCTTTGTCTGCTATGCAAAAAATTAATACAATATTAATTTAATATTTTATGAAAAGAAAGAAATGATTTAACGACACCAAAAATAGTAACTTATAAAAGCAAATTGAATACACCTACACATTATTTAGCTGGAGTGTGATTATAATTATGTTTATTATTAAATTTTCTATCTATGATGTAGGGTCGAGCTATGGAACTGGGCGACAGCCTAAAATAATAATAAAATGCTTTTATAAATATGAATGCATTCACAATAAAAAAATATTTTAAAAAGTTTTATTCCTGGCTACTATTGCCAATCATGAGATGATTGGTATTTTTTTCCATCTAAAAATATTTTTAACTTAAATAAAATATTCTATAAATATCTATTACCTATATTTGAATATCGCATATTTAACAAGTACCAGCAGTTTTTTCAAATATTCAAACGGCCTTCACACGTCGCCCAACTGACCCACATTCGATTAAAAACGAAACACATTTTTTAAAAATAATTAGTGATGCGGCTGTCCAAACTTTGAGAAAATAGTGGCAACGATTATCCAATAAATAAAAAAAATAACGATTACTACTGTGACGTATGAATAAACTTCTTAAGGACAGTAATTGCTCTCTTAATTGCTAGGTAACGTAGTTATTTGTGAAGAAATTTATTCGAATTAGATACCTAAACAATTCATTAATCTGCTATTAAATTCTTCCCAACGTTACGCATCTATTTAACTCTTCTAAATTCTTGAAAAAAATCATAAAAATTGAACCAAACATTCTAGCTTTACTTATAGTCTTTAAAATGATTAAATATTTTCCCTGGCTAGGTAATTTGTTAAAAATTATTTACACTTAATTACTAAAAATCAGATTAAAGTATTTTTCAATAGTAATCGTTCCTGCAGATAATCGACTATTATGTTAACCTTGAAGATGTCTATATTATTTGATTTCAATATGTCTGCATCGTGTTAGTTGCATCACTATTAAATAATTTATAAAATATGTTATGTGGGCTTTGTGTATTTCTTTAATGCATCGTTTTATCAGCTGCATTGTGTTTGGTATGCGATGATTTATAATAGTTTTATATAAACAACTGTCAGGGATTGCACTCAGTGTCATTATTTGCATTTCGTGGATTTTGACAACTGTTGCTTTCATTATAATATTAATTTAATGATGATTCAAATAAAAAATTAAAAGTTACGCATTATATTGCACGTCTTGTAAAATTTTGTTATGCGGTTCTTATGCGTTAATTTTACTAGTCAAGTCACAAAGACATATCTAAAGATAGTCCATTTATAATTATGTACGTTTAATGAAGCGTAAAAGAACATTAAAACGAATCACATTTGTCACGAGAATTTTTCGCTTGTTAATGTTAAATCGTTTGTGACAACTTATTTTACACTAGCGAGTTCCTGGTGTGCGTTGCTTTGCCACTTAATAAAGAAAAATTTTCTCCCTGCGTGTCCTTTCCCATTCGTCCCGTTCCCCTTGCGCGTCCACTCTCTCTTCCGCGTCCCCTTCCCCTCACGCATTCGCACTCCACCTTCCCTCTCCCCACTCCCCTCTCCCGCTTCCCCCGTCCGCGAATCCACCTCCCGAGTTCTGCTCCCTCTCCCGCATTCCATAAATTCAGTCCCGGTACATCCTGTTTTCAAGTACGTGCCACCTATAGCAAATTTCTTATACAAATTTCATAATGCCAGAGCTCGCCAGTATACATAGAAACCATTGCAGTCATGCACGCATAAAATACCCAAAGTAACATCGCAATCAGATCAAATAGCAAAAGCCCTAATTTCATGATGCCAGAACTTACTATTATATATAGAGACCATCGGGGGCATACGCACATCAAATATCCAAAGTTTCATCGCAATCGGATGAATGGTTTAGCAACGCATAGTTATCTCATATACATACTCATATAAATGCACATCAACATATTTTGATTTTTATATATATATATATATTTTCATTGTTTGTTTTTGGGGTTTTATGCCGTGTTGCGCTACCTCCTTCTTGGCCGACGTTTCGGACAGCGTTACAGTGTCCATCATCAGGGCAGATCACACATCGTCGGATCTGCCCTGGTGGTCGTCGGCTAAAGAAGGAGGTAGCGCAACACGGCATAACACCCCAAAAACAAACAATGAAAATGCTTTTGGCCGTGAAAATCTATATATATATTAGGTAAAAATAAATAATAAGGGCACTTAATGCCATTCCAATGTTTTCCAAATATACACTTTTTTATTTGTCTTTTAGTCTTGATAAAAAAATATCAATGGAATTAAATCAGGTAACCATTTTACATAAGGTCACATGACTTTTTCGACATCGAAATTTTTGTTTAGAAATTTACTATTTTTCTAAAAGTTCTTATAAACCATATTTCACCCCTAGAAAGAGGAATTTTACTTTCTTTACGCACACCAGAGATCACAGTTTAAAAGAGATTTTAAAATATATTTTATACTTCTCTTCATATTATTCCATTAGATTCATAAACAATATCAATTGAATCGTTTAAGAAATTGGAAGGGGCATAATTCGCCCTTATTTCTGAGGGGAAGTCTCCTTGGTTTTTGTGCTTAGGGGTGTATTGGGAAACGGGGGTAGATCCTCGGGTAAATTGTTTTATGGTTCCTTTATACCTTATGGGTACGTGTTATTTAAGGCTGAATTGGAAGAGGGTGGGACGGCAGTTTTATAGCTATTCGGAAACGTTCACCATTGTACTGTGTAGGTAGGTACCAGGTACCTACGTATTGTGATTTACAGTTAATTGAAAATTAATAAATAATAAAACTATTGAAAAGTAAAATAGTTAGTTGCAAAAAAAACATGAATACATAGATATGTAAAACACCAGTGAAAATCAAGCAACATTTTGAAAAAAAAAAATTATATGAACTGGACAGACAAAAATAATTCGACCACCATAACACGGGCATCAGCCTAGCATGGTGGTCGAAAAATCCACTTATAATATAAATAATTTATGCAAAGAATAAAGAAAAAAAAAAGAAAAAATCCTTAGGGCGCATATCATCATTGGGGATGCTATGTCCAGGGTGTTTTCGAGGAAAGGATGGAGTGAAGGAACCCATGTCGTAGAAGGAAAACATAATAACAGTCTGCCCTGTTATTATCGCATTTGTGAAAGTTTAATAAGAATAGATGTTACAAGTGCAATTTAAAGACATAAAAAAAAAACAAAAAAAAACAAAAAAAAAAAAACAATATAATATATCTACTCTAATATATTTCAGTGGAAGATGCTCCGATGAACTAGCGTCATTGATACCTTCGGCACCGATGCACAGTCGGTAAACACGCCTAACCACAGAAATTTATCATATGGGAACGAATCGTTTCAACGAACGGTTGATATAATATTATAACAATAATGTGTTCGTTCATCCGCTCTTAGCTTACTTTCAGGATATTTTTCATTGCGTAGCATTGTTTCCGGCTCATTGGTAATAATATGAACATATTTGAAGCAATTTTGTTACCAATCAGGTACGCTTAACAAGTACCTATACATTTCAAAAAAGATAGTTTAAAATTCATTACGTTTATGTATATATTCCAAGTATTCATCACCGTGTTTGAATATGGAATCATTAATTCGAGCGCGTTCCGACGTACTTGACAACCGCTAACTACGGCGGCACACGTCGTCGGTCGGTCGGTCGGTCGGTCGGTCGGATGGTGGTGGAAAATTGCGCGCGAATTTTACGGCGGTAAATATTGGCGCGCTTTTGGCTCCCGCCGAGCGTGAAAAATCAGAAGTTTCATAATAATTTTGTGCTTCAGTCGGGGAGGGAAAGAGTGCCGAGAGACGGATTGGGGATGAACATTCTTTATGTAGAAAAGATTCAAGCAAACCGGTTTCGGAGCAATCACTATAAAAATAATAATTTGATACGTTTTTAGATTTTCACGGCCAAAAGTATTTTCGTTATTTGTTTTTGGGGTGTTATGCCGTGTTGCGCTGCCTCCTTCTTTAGCCAACGTTTCGGACAGCGTTACAGTGTCCATCATCAGGGCAGATCATACACATCTGCCCTGATGATGAAATGAAACGTTGGCTAAAGAAAGAGGTAGCGCAACACGGCATAACACCCCAAAACAAATAACGAAAAAGAAAGTATTTCTTTCACTTGCTTGAAAAAAACGCATTGAACCTTTGATCTCTATAAAAAATCCAATAATTTATGAATACTCCATTAATGATGTAGTACTAACAACTGTAACCGAGGTGAATGATTTAGGTGTAAACTTTGATCAAAAACTGAAATTTATAAATCATATTGAAATTACATCAAATAAAGCTATAAAAATGTTGTGTTTTGTAATAAGAATTTGCAGCCAATTTAAAAATATTCAGACCATTAAAAAATTGTACATGTCATTGGTTAGGAGTCAAATCGAGTACAACTCGACAGTATGGGCACCTAGTTATGCTAGTCATTCACTCACGATAGAAAGAATTCAAAATAAATTCTTAAGATATATTAATTTCAGAATGGGTAGTACAAGGGAATGTATCAACTATGATTATCTACTATGTCAACTTAATTTATTAAAATTATCCGAACGTAGAATAGTATATGACCTAACATATTTACATAAAATCATAAATTCAATAATTGACAGCTCAGAACTATTATACTTGATTTCTTTCCATATGCCTCGCAATTCAACATCGAGGCACTATCTACCATTCTATTGTAACAACTCCAACACAAAATCACAATTGTATACCCCTGTTCGCCGTATACAAAATTTGGCTAATGACTATAAAAATGTTGTTGACATATTTAACACATCATTCGCTAAATATAAACAAGTCATAGTAAAATTTATATGAGAAAGAAGAACCACAAATTTAATAATTCCAACTGCTTAGCTCTGCTTCGAATTATTTCACATGTATTGTACTTTTCCCAGTCTACAGTTTTTCCATCTTGCATGGTGGAGTATTTTGTTTTTATTTCAATTTGTTTTTTTACTCTATTTTTGTTTTAGATTTGGTGATGATTTTTATTTTGATTTGATTTTGATTCTGATTTTGATTTCGATTTCGCGAATTCGATTTCGATTTCGATTTCGATTTTGATTTTGATTTTGTTTTTGTTTTGTTTATGATTTTGTTTTTTATTTTGTTATGCACATTTAGATTTAGATGTTCTTTGTTTTAAAAAATAATGTATGTAAAAGCCCAGCCGGGCGTGAAATTCCAAATAAATAAATAAATAAAAACAATTTCATAATTAAAGTATTTTGACATTTGGTTTTTCATAACTTTATGCACAAAAATTATCACTTTAAATTGCAATCACTTTTTCATTTGACTAACCTTGGAATACTTGCCTCTCACCAGTACAAATCCATTGCTCTGTTCTGTATAACTTTCCTTCATTGACCAAATTTAACATCTTAGAGCGGTAAACTAACTTAACTACTAACTATAGTTTTAAAGATGTGCTCTTTAATGTTTTCATTTAATTTATTTCTTAGTCTTCTAAGAAAAATAACTTTTTTGATATCTTCTTTAGCACATATTAAAAATTTGCTGTGAAAGTTACTTTTAATCCAATATTACACCCAGGTATTTACTAAGCACTGCTTTATAAAAATGGCTGTAAATTGAAAACTTATTGTTAAGAAATCTCGGAGATAGCCACTGCAAAGCAAAATATATGTATTGCAGCTGAATAAATTTTAAATTACAAAAAAAACTTTGTCAAACGTATTGCAATTCGCCTCTGCAGTAAATAAGAGACGAGGGTGCTTTCCAGAAATGATTTTCACGTTTACATGTATTTCATCTCCTGCACTCTGCAGAGTTGTGCACTGCGAGCAAACTAGATATTTTTTGTATACATTCTAATAAATGCAAATGCTGGTGATCCAACATGGCAAACGTTAAATGATTTCATTCCAACATAAAAAAAATAAAATTTATTTTATATTGGAATGTAAATAATGTTTATCTTTTTTGTGTTAACAACCACTCTTCAATCATATTTACAATTATCAAATCAAATAAAATCCAGCCAACTAATAGTGCCTACTTGACTATTAGAGGTTTAAAATATTTTTTCTAATATTGGACAAACAAATTGTCTTACTTTTCACAGTTAAAATGATATTTCAAAGCTTTATAGCCCACGATGGATAACTCATTGTGGGCTGAAAACAAGAACGTCGACCAAGAAACTCCAAAAAATAACATCATTTTATTACGCCATAACTCGCCGTTTGGGAATTTTCTTCTTTGTTACAGATGAATAGATAGATTATCTGTTAGTTCTAGTTAGAAATATTTTATTCGAAGATCGACTCTACTTCATTCATATTTCAAGTCAATAACAACAACTTGATCGTTTTTAGTGTTTGTTTTGGATTACTCTGTAATATATTTGGTTATTAACTTAAAATAATTCATAATCTACTCATTCATAGATGACGGTAATCTCATTATTTTAGGAAAAAACACTTTTTCAATTTACGCTGTAAAATATAAAGATAAATGGTTTGTTTGCGCTCGTAAACAGGCAATATGAATAAATAATTTTTTTCGTATAAAAACTCAATTATTTCAAGAAAGGCTCATAAAATAATACAATATTGCATCGGTGACTCAATCCAATCCTTTGGACTTGAAAATAATTGTTCAAAAGAAAAAAAATGACTACAATGATGGTTATGTAATAAAGATGAATTTCCGCCTTTGCGAATCCTTAAAAACGACTTAAATTTATTCAGGTCAAAAAGCACGTTTAACCACTTTTGTCCTACGGATTTTAACACTGAGGAAATGTTTGGATGTATTGGTTTAACTTTGTTGAACATTAATTAACGTCGGAGCACCCACCAGTGGCGGGGTAAGCGTGCTGACAGATTCACCGGCTTTGCCGGTCGGCAACCGGTCGGCTATTTCAACGAGGAGACACATTCACAGACTGCCGGGCGGTTTTCGATTTTCGCCGTAGATATTAGGTTTGCTTCCGCGGCTACTGTACGGTTCGGTACTACAGTGCGTTTGCGCACTTTTTTCGATGGAATTTCGATAGAATATTAAATATTATTTCTATAATAGAATGAATCCCTCAGGATAATTTGTTCGCTTTTAGAACAACTCAAAGAAACCGTCGTATCTCCCTTACTATCATGGTGATACATATGAATTATATTCAAATCTAAAAGTTAACCACAAAACAATTTAAATTTACACCTTTGTGAAGCCAATGTTTCCGATTGCAATTAAAAAAAAAATTGTGAATTTTTTTAATGAATTATTTTTACACGAAACGACAACAAAAGTGAGATGACAACGTTTAAAATACATTTGTTTAATAAAATACGTGTGTGTTTTTTTCGTTATCGGTAATTTAAGCTAGAGAAACCATTTTTTTATAACTTTCGTTGGATTACAAAATTTTTTGTAAATTATATTTTATATTGGATTATACAATTTAAAAGAGAATCAAATATACTTTCAGAAATATTCCACTTTTTCGAATTTTTTTCAAAGCCGTTATATTTTGACTTTTTGACAGAATATGCCCGATGCCTGAGGGGTTAAATAAAAAAAAACTACGTGCTTGAGAATATCTATACCTCTTGATGAGAAACAAGACACAAAAATTAATTACTATAAACTTCAAAGAAGATTATATTAAATTGCATCCGCATTGATAAAACTAATTTTTCGCTATTGAAAATAATATATTTTTTTTACCTACACGTTTGTTATAATTTATTATCATTATATTTAACAAGCTTATTCCTAAAAATATACGCCACCATTTTGAAGAATATTTTATGCCATACAAATCAGCGCCGGCCGAAGAAAACCGACCGGTGAAGTTGGCGAGTCTGCCAGCTCACTAAGCGGGTGAACACAGTGCAATAATGTACATTGTACTTGTCGGGACACTCCGGGGTCTGGGGTCAGCAAGATGAGGGGATTCGACTCATGACATCATAATAACGAGGATAATCCATTATCTCTTCTCCCTCCCCGGAGTGAGTGATCTTTGAGAACGTGCGTACAGTGTTTCTCAAAATGCAAACACTCGTGAATATTTTTATTTCAGAAATAACTTTATGAGTAAAACCTCGCATTGTAATATTTGATCATTGTAGACAATATTAGCGACTCTCTAATACAAATTTGAAACAGAAAAATCAGAAAAAGATTCGATCGCATGTCGCATCTAGGAATGGTACCCAGGTTTTTCACCTTGCCGGGGCTCTGCTTTGAAATGAAGAAATGTTGGTAATTCTTAATCGAATAATGATACAGTTAAATATAACCGAAGGGGATAGGATTGAATTAGCTCAGTGGTTAGTTAACAATACTACAAAATTTCAAAGAAATACAGGTAAATAACTTACATTTCAATATATGAGTATCAGCAAGATATATCAGAATAATATTAAAATCCCAAAATTTAATACAAAGCACATTCAAAATACCTATCTGTATTTAGGTATAATTTATTTCAACAACCTCCCGTTAAATCTAAAAAATAATCATGAATTCCAATTGAAATTGAAAAGTTCATACATGTATTCTTATTATTTTTTCTAAATATTGAATTTTTAACTTCATGTATTGAGTTTTTCTTACTTATCTTTTTGTATTATTTGAAATATTTTATCATTTAATTACTTACATGATTACATGTAATTACATGAATTCCCTCACCAAACACAAGACCCTTGTCTCCTTATAGTGAGGAAAGGCTATTTTTATATTCATTTGCAACAATGTATATAACATGTAAAAAATTTACACTTATTATAAAAACATAAAAACATTTTTTTTAAATATATTGTAATGAATAATGATTAAGATAAGAACCGAAAGAAAAAAAAATGGTCATCGATTATTTTCAATGTCGAGATCTTATTAAACATTATCTTAAGTCTGTTCTAGCAAAGTTTCGATTCTAACTGGCTGCATATCATCAAGGTGATTTTGCGAGAATTTTATGGATTTTCTTCCATTCAATGAACTTTCTTCAACTTTCATTTTGGATAGAATATATAGTTATAGGTTTTGTATTGCTTCAGATCATTGAATAGCCTTTTAAAATAGTTTAAAGACATTGGAAGTATAGACGAATACCTCAAATGGGGATGCCATAGTCTCACCTGCTCCAGGCGGTTGGGAGCTGTTGGGACTACTGCAATTGCAGTCACCTATTATATACTTAAAATGACGCTCACAATTTTTATGACAACCTTCCCCATCTCCGGCGAGGGGTGCAAAAAAGCAAGGAAAAGCTTTTAATTCCATTTCCTTTCATCAGACAACACGGGGGATGGGGGCTTGTTGCTGCGAAGCCTTCGCGAGACAGCCTGAGAGCGGGGAGTCATTCCCCACCCCCGGCCAGGGGATGTCTGGCTGTGATGTAAGGGTTAATAATGCCCACGTTTGAACCGAATCAGAAAAATATTGGGAAAATAACATATTTTGGAACTAAAGAAATAAGATATGTTTTAAAAATATAATAAAACACATATAAAACTTATTTCCACCAAAGTTATTTTTGACTCCAACCTACTATGACTGACTATGCCGCCAACGGGATTTGAACCCGTGTCCTTCTGATTGCCGGTCAGGTGCTCTACCACTGAGCTATGTCGGCTTATCTAATACCCGCCAAATAATTCAATATATACTAGTGTTCCGTTCAACAATTACTGCTTACTACATTTAAAAAATGTTAGTTTATCAATTAAAAATAATAATCAAAATTATTTGTACCAGTCTGAAGATGGCTTTGACAAGCTGAAACCGGTTGCGGTACAAAATAAATTTTATTATATTGTTATGAAGGATTTCCACCACGAATTGTCAGTATTAAAAATGCATGTTCTTGTTTTGAGTAAGCTGCAGGTAGTAGAATTAAAACTCAAATTGAAATTGTCACATAACCAAGAATTTTTTATTTTGTTTGACTGAAGGTAAAGTTATGCTTCTAATCCGGTGTTTTTTTTTTCATTTATGATTAATATCACAAATGTAATATCAATGTTGGGTATCTTGTTGAGTATCTTGAATTCTGTAGTAAAATATAAAAATAATATTATGTATCTTTCAAATTCGTAAATATATATCAGTTCAAACGTAATCTGAGCGTTCAATTCTTTTCATTTTCGTTATTCTTGCGTGAATTCTTAAAACAAGGTCAGGCAATGCTCTATTTGCATTTGATCCTGTGTTTATTTTCGTGCGGGGGTTAAGTTAGTGGGGCCAACACAAGTTATACAAGGAATGAAGAACGAAGGTTTTCCCGCCCGGAAACTATCACAGACACGGCGGCGGCACTCTGAGTGGAGGTATCACTTCCGGTACAACTTCCAACTTCCTTCCAAACGAGTGTTTTGGATGACTCAAATTGTCGTTTTATTCCCTGTAGTCTATTTTGAATTCAGTTGAGGGAGGGATTATTCGTGTTTGTAATTGGCTCGTAAATTTTCCCAGCTCAAGTGGGGCTGTTTCAATTTATAATTGAAACAAATGCACTTGAACGAGGTAAATAATTGAAAATATTTATACTACTTGAAAAATATATAACAAAAAGGTTTATTTAATTATCACGAATGAATTTAACCTTATCAGCATCAAAAATTCTTTACGATTTACTTTACTTACGCATAAAGTTTTCGACTTTCATGAAAATTTAAATGGTCTTTAAAAATATTAGGAAATGAATTTCTCAAAATAAAATAGTGTTTTTCTGGGAAATTCTCTTGGCACATAATCTTATCACATTGCAGGTGTAGAAAGAAAATCCGTGTAACTTTTCCACTAAGCGTGACACACGATTTCCGGCGTTCTGCTAACATTTCCGGACGAGTCTATCTTCCACAGCTTATCTCTATTTCCGCTTCCTCCCATCACAACCTCTACATTCACTAACGACAGCTCAACTTGGGAAATTTATAACCGGCCATGTTAGAGGCTTTCTTTTTCCTGCAAGGAAGGGTCTGTTATCTTACGACTTTTATGTTTCCTCGTCATTTGGATTATTTTTTCAGTTATAAAAGGGGGCGTTCTTTTCGTGCCGCAAATGATAATAAAATAGGTGTAAAACAACCTTGCGGTTATGTTAATTGCTTCGCTAAAAAAAACTACATAATAAATTAACATATAACGCACCTCCGAGCGGCATAAATAGGTATCTATTAATTTGCTAATTCCTAATGATAGATCGAAACTTCTCTTCATTTTTATGCTTCCATCAAAAATAATCTTCATGTCTACAGCATGTTTCCTGTCTTTAAATCACACGACAAAAGAAGGCTGATGCACAAAAGACGGATGCACTTTCCGACTATGATATAATATGTACTCAAATGAAACGCAATAATGGTTGGATACCTAGATACTAAAATTTTTAAATATTTTTAAACGTGACTCATTTTGGAGTTAAAATTTATCAACTCGCTGTAATTTCAAGCACCCTTTGCTCAACCCTTTCCCTGAGATAGATATGATGTAAAAATACAATAAAAAAATCGAATACCTTGTTGTTTGTAAACTCCAAAGTGTCAATGTACCTCCTATAATTAATTACCATACGTCCCAATTGATAGATAATACGTCTAGTGACAACAGATCCATCACGACTCTATGCACAGTATTGCACAGTCCGTTTCCCCGCCCCCTGCGACTCGGTGACGGGCCATCAGGCTGTGTGTGAGTCGCTACTTGCACGAGGCAGAGCTTTAGCGGTGGCTTTGTGGAGCTTTGTCGAGCTTTGTGCAGCTTTCGGGAGTTATCAATGCGCGCGGCGGGGTTCCGCTCAGTGGAGGTGTCAAGCGATGCGGTGTCAGCGGAACGATCACCGGCGTTCAGCAGGGTCGGCTGATGGGGCCACTGAAACCGACGTGAATGATGTAAATTATTATAGTGGTAGAGAATACGCGTAATGGAAGTAACCATATTAATCACTTTAGTTGGGTTAAATAGAACTTGAACAAAAAACAAACAAAAAAATAAAATAAATTGATATATGCACTTCAATAAGAATAGTTATTAAGCTACTATAGTTTTTTCTCAGTTGTCCTATTATAGCCATTTGCTAAAACGTTTAACGTAGTTCTTCAAATAAAGAGGAAACGACATCAAAGTATGTATAGTACAATAATACATTGTGCAAGTTCTACATTATTATTATCATTAAACGTTTTATAAGTACTTCTTCAAACTTTGCAAAATAACTTATTTTTTATTTTTTATAAGTAGTTCATCTGTAAACACAGTATCTAATATCTACTAATATTTTTTCTGGAGCCTTAGTACCAGGGGACACCTTTTACCTACTTACCCCGATTCTATATATATCTCGTTATATTGTGACAAAGGCCCGATACCCGGTAAACATCTTATTGTGTCCATTTTTTTGACCCATCTCAATGTGTCAATGAGTTATTATTGAATTGTAACGCATCCGCGTTATGGCTACTAGACATCTTCACATGTACATGTACATTCAATACTTTAAATGCGTTCATTTGTTACCTGAAAATTTTACTTGAATTATTTGACTTGGGAATAGTTTTTATAAGCGTCGTTTTTACGTACAGAATTTCCGTAGAAATATCAGTTTTTGGGAAGTTGTCGCTCCATCTTAATCTTGGCCTTCCCAGGCTCCTTCGGCCTATCGGTCTTGAGTTCATCAGGGGCTTGGGTGCTTGATGATCGGACATTCTCTCCACATGACCCAGTCACCGAAGTCTTCGCAGTTATATATTTATCTACCACAATTAAATCAAAAGATTCAAAATATATTTTGTTAATATATTTTAAATATTTTTTCATCCCGATACTCGTCCCTCTTCTAATCACAAGCGTCTGCTTCTATAGAAGAGAAATATCATACAAAAAAAAAAAAAAATATCAGTGAAAATTTATTATATAGTTTATTTGTATCAAAAAAAGATTATTTTGAAATATAAATATTATATTTTATATGTTATTTTTGCTGTATAAATATATTGTGACGCTAAGCTCCTTAAACAGAGAAAATATCAGTTATATCAAATATTTTTGTAAATGTTAACTATTATGACAAATATTTCATAAATCTTATAAGTTTTTCATTAGAATAACTTAACCAACAACGCACTACAGATGATGTTATTTTAATCATAACTTCCGACTGTTACCAAAATAAACAAAGTACTTTTTTTTTCAATAATTATTATGTGTCATTATGTGTGGTGACTATACTGATAGAAAAAACCTAAAGCACACAATTACATCCATCTAATATTGTGTTGTCACCCACCGTAAAATTGTGGTCATTCTGCTCTTCTGGGCCAAAATTAAAACGTGCGTGAAAGATTGAATTTCTCGGATCGGCAAAGGTCGGCAGTGCCGAAATATCTTTTGTACTAAACAGGTGGCGAGGGTTCCTCTTCCGTTGCACTTGGTTGCTATTCATTGAACCAACGAGGAGAGGGAAGATGATATCCATGTAATTGCTTTCCACAGACCTTGATATTTACAACATTTTATTACAAGAAGGATCAGGTTTCAATTTTTTTTTTGGTTTATTTATCTATAGGAATATAATATTTGTCTGTGTTTGTTTGTATGTCATTACGACCATCATTGTCCATTCTTTAAACTTTAAACTTAGCAAATTTTGTCTCACTCCATACATTTTCAAGTTTGAAGAATAGGCTTATTGGCCACCAATCAATTCATTACTCGTTTGCAACATTCTTGTCCCTTTTTGTATTTGGCAGTCGTATGATTTGTCTGAACTATGTGGTATATTTTACCCACCTACTCAATGACACGACACGTCAGTCATTTTTCAAATGTCCGGTTGTTACTAACTAACTAACTAACCATCACGCCGTTTCCCCGCAGGGGTAGGCAGAGAGGACGGACCGCCACACAACTCGATCTTGGCACACACTCTTTGCCTCGTTCACATTCATAAATCGTATCATACATGCTCTTCTATTATTCCGACTCTTCACATGGCCCGACTCAAGTATCTGATTTACTTGGTCGTGCCATGTCTTCCTCGGGCGTCCGCGACTTCTTCTACCATTCACATTTGCATCATATATTCTCCTTACACTCCAATCCTCGTTCATTCGCTCTACATGCCCAAACCATCGGAGAGTCCCTTTCTGAATCTTACACATCACGCTTACATCAGCCTTGCATAATTTGCGGATATCCACGTTTCTCTGACGATCGTACATGGTTTTACCACACATTCACCTCAGGGATCTCATTTCTACAGCATTCAGTCTACTTTCATCCTTCCTCTGCCAGTTCCATGCCTCACTGCCATACATCAGGGTAGGTACCAGCACTCCATTATGGACGGCTAGTTTCGCTTCTTTGGACAGTTTTTTATTACCGCCAACGGTATTCAGTCCTCCATTAATGGAGTTACCGGCATTCACCCTTCTTTCAATATCTCTATCAGCCTTCCCATCTTTCGTAAACATACTACCCAGATACACAAACTCATCCACCTGCTCCAAGTATTCATCATTCACAACTATATTGCATACTGTTTTCGTACTCTCTCTTTCAAACACCATGATTATAGACTTACTTACATTCATCATTAACTCATTCTTCATACATACCTACTTCGTTCATGCTTAACACGAGAGACTGTAGATCTTCCATTGTTAGTTGTTTGAGAGACTGTAGATCCGGTTGTTAGTTGTTTTTATTATTTATTTATTGATTAACGCCCTTTTTCGGGGTTTTCACAAATTTTGAAACAATGTCAAATTGTGTGTTTTTTACAATTGTTTGTAAAAAGCATAAATTTCTTCTTCCCGAACTATTACTGAATTGAAATCTTCAAACATTATTTCGTGGCATTTAGTCGATTCTGAAGATTTGCAGTCCAATGCATCCCCATTATGTGCATCCATAGAAAGTAACAAGCGAAAAAGATCAAATGTGAAGGGATGCTACATGCTTCCCTTTATGGCGATCTAATTCAATGTGTATTCGGATGTGATCCCAGATAATGGAGATGTTATAATGTGGGTGCGAAATGTTTCCGGCATTACAGACCTAATACCCATTCTACTCGAGGCTCAAAACCCCCTACACATGTTGGTACTCTTGGTATAATAGACAGTGACCTGCCATCTATTGAGACATTCAGTAGACTCCTTCTCAGGTTACAATGGTCGTGAATGGACGATATTCAGATGAGCAGGAAATTGAAGTTTTTTTCATTCAGGTTTTTTGTAAGCCTATATTTTGCATTCAGTACCTTCCTGCATCTTTACGTTCATCCAAGGGTATTTAAATGGTTGAAATGTTGGTGCCAGTCTGTCTAAAGTTGCCTTTCGTTGTATAATAAAGGATTTTTGGTATGGTTGCCCCCTGGTTATGTATGAATTTCAAAATAATTTTCAATGATCTGTTTTCGTATACTAATTAATTACCCCCTCCCTCACCACTTATTGTTAGGTATCATTTATCTATGCTCATTTGTATATATATGTTTATATGTCATTCTAATTTTTTAATACACTTTTTTGTATCCTGATGTACGAACCGTTGGTTTCGAAACACGCTTATATTTATTAAGTTTAAATAAAGGTTTAAACAATATTATTTATATCATTTTATTAAAGTTATGACACAAAGTAATCTTTAAATTAATGAATAAAATGTTATGATTCATTATAGGTATTTTGTAAGGTTTTTGTTACCTAGCATTTAACAATAAAATATTTTTTTACTTATAGATATTACGGGTAAAATAGTAACGTGATATTAACTTATCTAACATTAGTAACACGTTGACAAATCTAATGTCATAAATATTTTTACTAAGTCAGTGGGTGCGCAATTTCAAATATCTCAATTCAGATATTTGAAATTGCGCACCCTCTGACTTGGTAAATAATTGCCTAAAATATGTGCCATCAAAATGGCTAGCCTCACCTCCAAACATATTCCGGTACCGCCATCTATGTATTTTCAGCAAATAAAGAGATGTATCCAAGATTCAAACCCAGAATTTAAATAAAAGGCAAATTGTGTTCGAGTTTTGGGTTTCCTTCATAGATGGCGGTACAGTCATATTTTTTGTGAATGCTGAAAATGGATTATAAAAATACTTGGTAAATGTTCCGCTATTGAGTCCACGCTCAAAACACACTTTAAAAAATTAAAATAAGTTGTACTAGGTAGATAATAGTTAGTAATAAGTAATTCAGTAACCGAAATTTAAAAATATTGCGTTTTAATGATTATTTTGTTAACTTTAAAAATGCGAAATGTCATTTTTCAAGGACCGCCATCCATTATTGAATCCACGCTCAAAACACACTTTAAAAAAATAAAATAAGTTGTACTAGGTAGATAATAGTTAGTAATAAGTAATTCAGTAACCGGAATTTAAAAATATTGCGTTTTAATTATTATTTTGTTAACTTAAAAATGCGAAATGTCATTTTTCAAGGACCGCCAACTTTTTAAATAAGAAGGAAATTCTTGTGCCGTGTGAAACTGCAATACGCAAATTGTAAATACACACTACCAACCTAAAAATTCAAAAACATTTACGTAACCAGTTGTTTCAAATAATGTAATAACAATTAATTGTTGTAAAATAACCTACCAAGAAAACATCCCAGTTTTCAAGTAGTTTAGCGGCTTTGTGTAACATGGTTTGTGATACAAAAGAAAGTGCCCCTTTATATCGCCTGCTCGCGTCAAGGCAAGAAAAACATCCCAGTTTTCAAGTAGTTTAGCGGCTACGCTAGGTTTGTGTAACATGGTTTGTGATACAAAAGAAATTGACATTTATTTCCATGTTCTTCTGTTATAAATACAGGTACAAACTTGTCATTTCATCGTCGTAATTAATTACATGGCGGTCCTTGAAAAATGACATTTCGTATTTTTAAAGTTAATAAAATGATCATTAAAACGCAATATTTTTAAATTTCGGTTACTGAATTACTTATTACTAACTATTATCTACCTAGTACAACTTATTTTAATTTTTTAAAGTGTGTTTTGAGCGTGGACTCAATAGCGGAACAATTACCAAATACTTTTATTCGGCTGCTGTAAAAATATGATAATATTAATAATAAAAATATGGTAATTAACAAAAAAAATTGCATCGGCCGGGAATCGAACCCGGGCCGCCCGCGTGGCAGGCGAGCATTCTACCACTGAACCACCGATGCTTATGAGTCGCTAAAGAAATTTAGTGATTACAGCAAACATTTTGTATTTTTATTATTTATTCAATTACATTGCAATACAATATAATCATTGTTGCTACAGAATCTGAAAGATAACCAATCTTTACCAGCATCGGTAGTTCAGTGGTAGAATGCTCGCCTGCCACGCGGGCGGCCCGGGTTCGATTCCCGGCCGATGCAATCTTTTTATAATTTTCAGACCTAAGCCAATTACCTATCGATAATATTTACCGAAATTATTTTACTAGTCAAGAAATCAAAGCTCAATACACCATCTGCTAGATCGGTTAACGCCATCAAATTTATCTTACCTGTTCTGCTAATTTTTTTTTCGCAAAATGCAATAAGGATTATTTGGCGATCATACCTACCTTTATTCTTAGAAATTCGTCAACTATTATCACACCGTCGTACTTTGACGAAATTCTAACGGGATGGAGATCTAGGTACTATGTCAGGCGAGTGTAAGTGGGGAAGAGCGCGTGCTAAATGGAAGTTTTGTTTGCATTCAAATTCGTATGGAGGGCATTTATAGTTTTCTTCTTTATTCTGTGTTCATTTGTAATAATAGAATGCCTACTTTCTTAGACCATTATTAAGTTTAGTTTAAGTGGGACTAACACACAATAATTTTTCATGCGTACAATAATATTTATGAAAGTATCTCTGCCAGTAACGTTATTTACTTTATTTATTTACTGGTTGGTCCCGGGCAGGCATTGCAATGCCATTCAAAGAAATAAATTGATTCTCTCTGCATGTCCTATCCCGTGCGTCCCCGTTCCCTTCCACCTTCCCCGCCCACGTCTCTTTCCTCACCGCGAACCCCACCTCCCCCGTTCCCCTTCCCGCTGCCTTTCCTCCCTGCAGCCAAAAATATAAGAAATAGACACATTATCATTTATACAAATTTCATAACGCCCAGAGCTTACCATTATGTATAGTCTATTTGTTATTCTGATATATGAGCTATATTATTGTAAAGCTTCATAAAAATCCATTCAGTAGGTAGTTTTTGAGTGAAAAAGTAACAAACACACACACATCCATAAAAACTTTCGCATTTATAATATTAGTAAGATTAATGCCCTTTTTAGGAGCTTTAAGATATGGATAGTAAAAATTATACAGTAGGACCTATTTTTTGTTGTATAATAACTGAACTGCCTCAGTAACAAAATTTTATATTTGTTTAGACAAATTGAAGACGTCCACTGACTTGGTATAATTATTTCCCTTCATTAGTATCGTAGGCAAAGAGGAATACCTATGGTAATCAGTCCCAGAATTTCTGCACTGAAATAAATTACGACTTCTGGTATTACGTAGTGGAATCCGAAAGTTTATCAATGCAAGCAATTCTGGACTATCAATTACAACATTTAATATTTTATATAGAAATACGTCAGTGAAAATCTTTCTGTCTGACAATATAAGCATGTTCATATTATTTAAAATAGTCTTGTAGTTCAACATAATTGCTGGAATACCCATTATAAAATTTAGAAAACCATATAATTTACGTGATAATATAATACCTAGATACATATATTACGATAAAACAATTGTTCACATTTATCATGAATTTGTAAGCATTAAATCAAATGTGGACCCACCTTTCGTACCGCTTGACCTGATGGACCAATACTCATCTGCAATTCTGTCATTTATATAAATAATGGACGTGTGTTTATGTTTGTCTGTTGACAGGTGATTGCCGGCACGGGAGTGCGCGGTTGGCTGGACGCATCTCACGAGCCGTCTAATTGGCTAAAGTTCGTCCGCTCCTCCAATCACGGCCACGAGGTCAACCTGCAGCACTACCTATTGGCCGGACAGGTGAGATATTACTATTTGAATTTAGAATATGACGCTCGGTGCGCATCGGAAGATTCCACCACACATAGAAAATGTAGATCCCTAACAGCAAAAAATCATGAAACAATTTTGAATCTTGATCAAAAAAGTTGAAATCATCAACATCAATATTCACGACCAAATTTAGAATTAATGACACCTTTTTGTAAAGTGACATTTTACTGTACTCGATTCTTGTTGGAATCGAGACGCAATTATGCCTTGATGAGCGTTACGAAGGAACAACATCATTAGTGTAGTAGCTAGTGCCTATTTACTATTTATTTGTACATTATGTGTATGGAAATGCTTTGTACGCGATCTACGAGGCATGTAATTATTCGGCTGTTCGACGCTTCGTGCTGCCAACTTGACGAGAATCTGGCAATTTGATTGGTTCGCCAGTAAAAGCGAATTAAGTATGGTGCAATAATTATGGATGCTTCGCCATTTTATTTATTCTAGATAACTACCTACCTATCTATCACATAAGATGATTTTCATGTTAATGTATGCATGTGAAAACGAAGAACTTTTTTAATGACTTAAAGAATTAAGAACACATTATCTTTTAATAATAATAATAATAATTGGATAATTTATAGAGCGCCGTTTTTGTGAAAAATCACCTCAAGGGCGCTGCGCTTGATGGGCTTGCCGCAAGTAGGGTTCCCAGACCAAAAAATCAAAATCCCGGAGAAAATTCCTGACATTTGGTCAAAATTCCGGACTTTCAAAAGTTATGGAATTAACAAAGATATGCTCTTATATACCTATTTGCGATGCAGGCACAAAATGCCAATGTTGAAAGGGTATTTTCCTTAATGGGAACTCAATGGTCAAAAGAAAGGAACTGGCTTTTTGTATAGTCTGTCAAGTCGATTCTCTTAACACAGGATAATTTTAAAAATATGACTTGCAAAATGTTCTTCAAAACTATTATTAAAGATTCGGAAGTGTTGAACAATATTTCTGGGAGCATTATTTACTTTGATTTGTAATAAAAATAATTTGGTTTATTTCATTTTTTACATCAATTTTTTATATCCTTTTGACAAACTGCTTTATTGCGGTTTAACGGGATTGTATCTTGAAAACAATAAAAAAAAAGAAAAAGCATCTATAATACTTATAAGCGAAAAAAAAATAAAAAAATCTCCACTTAATTGTAGAAATTCCGGACTGTTAAGGATTCCCCACGCAGTACGTAAGTAAAGTAAAGTACGGAAAGTACTATACTTATCCGGAAAATTCCGGACATATGGCAACCCTAGCCGCAAGGCTTAAAATATGTTTAACCTATTTTTATTTACCCGTAATTGTAGGGTTATAATCTTCTACTATTAAACTGACTTCTACTAAATACCTATGTCACTGTTAAAAGAATTTTGTTTAATTTATTTCACGTTTTTACGCTAGATGCATTGATAAAGACCAGCAAAGTAAATGCATGCGTTTTATTTCCAGCTATGGTACAGCGTATCAAGGGACATACCAGTGGGAGCTGAGCTGGTGTTAGGACCAAGGGAGCCCTTGCTTCTCCAGGAGTTGCTTCAGGCCCCACAAGACGATCGTCATGAAAGGGATGCTGGTAAGTAGAAATTTTAGTTAAATAAATGTATTAGTAAATGTGTTCTAAAGCAGCAAACACTTTCGAAAGATGAGCAGCTGAACGGTGACATGAAATTTGCAGACCTTTCATGTCTGAAGTCAATTTAGATCAACATAACGATTTGAAGATTGCAACGTCAACTGCATCATAAGTTATGTAGATTTTAAGAAGCGTTTATAAAATGTATCTGTCAACAAAGATAAGTCACGTCATTTGATCCATTTTTCTCAATTTTTGAAAATGCGTAAAAGATTTTAACGAAATAGTGTTGAAATTTTGGGAGAAGCCCAGTGATAAGTATCTACAACTATTTATTGGTAACGATAAAGTAAAATAATTAAGAAAGGCCAACGTGTGGTTCCGACAGGTGAATTGAATTTTAAACAGCTTAAACAAACAATCGGAAAAGATTTATTTTTACTCTTCGTTAAGCAAGCAGCACCAACAATAAAAAAAATCAAATCAATCAAAACAACCCCTCAAATAACAGGGCTGGAATAATATTATTGAATGTCGTTACAATTACCCTTTTAAATATTCACAAGCACTTTGACATAGGGTGGGAGAACCCACCTCGTATAAAGTCACCTTTGGTCCGCGATAATAAGCTGTTCCCACTGCCACTGGAGGCCAGATCATTATTGTTATTATGCGAGGGTGGCCGCTTCCCCATATGTCAGACGTTTTAGTAATTTTACAATGTGAATTATTGTTTCGTTACCCAATTCAAATCAGCGTCCTAAATAAACATAAATACCACAAATAGGTAAACGTCTTTGAGACTGATGTTTGCAAATTTGTTATTTTTACAAATTTTACAAGTCTGACCATTGGTTTTTATATGTTCACCGTCAAAACCAGTAAAGTATTTAACGCAATGGAAATACGTTCGCTGTTGCCTTGTTGAGACGTACGAAGGGCCTATCATTCAAATAAAAGTGTTATTGGAATTACAGGAATTTTCAAATTTATCTAAACGTTGATACAAAATATAGTTTTAGTAAAATGCACTCTCAAAATAGTATACCCTGAATAGAAACAGGCGACCAATGCGAAATTGGATTAGGTTTACGTGACAATGAGAACTGCATTATCTTGGAAAGGATAGGTACTAAATATGTATGAGCTTACCCAAAACAATTGATGACTTGTTTTAAGAGAAAGGGCGGGCATCGTTTTTTGCATACAAACGTTTTCCCCTATTTCCTCTCTGGAATTTGAAACTAGTACAAATCTTTTTTTAATGTAATATAGATATCAATTATTGGAATGCCTCCACGTTTTGATTTTTTTAATCGGTCACTTCTAACAGGAGGACCCTCTAAAAATCCCTAAAATTGCCTAGTTTGAACGCCATCCACACACGTTCTCTATACAAATTAGACAACGTATTTTCCACAAAAGCAAAAGGTACATAACATATGTAATATTTACTTTCAATTTAATTTGGAGAAAATTTTTTTGAAAGTGGTTTCAGTTTCGGAGGACAAAATATTGGAATATAAACCTCGATTTTACGATTTTATACGGGTATAATCAGCTTGAGGTGAAGTTGTCCCATTCACCCAGTAATCGGAGGGGTAATAGCGACAGTGACAGTGACATTTTAGTGACAGCAACGGTTTTGTTATAGTATTTTGTAATAGTAACAGTAAACCTATTATTAAAATATCTCGGCTCCCGCGTTTCCTCTTAACAAGCTGCAGTTTGCAGGGTAAAGTTTGCCTGGATGATATCCAACGTCCGATCGGATTTTTTTTTTTTTTACAGTGAATACCGCACAAGAATCTCAACTGCTCCCGTCTGGAGCCAGTGAGACTATGGCATCCCCAATTGGGGTATGTTGTGAGGCTGAATGTAGTGGGGAGGGGAAGGAGGTGGGGAAGAGGAAGATTGGGAAGTACCTGGCTATTCAGATCTGGTCACTAAACACGGCTAAAGCCATTTTCAAGCAACGTTTCAATTCTGAATGGTGGTCTTACACCAGGGCGATACGAATAGTATCTTCCACTCTGGAACGTGCCGCAAATATACTATATATTATTTTAAATGAATTAATTGTGAAATAACACAAATTAATCAAATAAAATTTATTTGCGCACGCCGGGTTCGAACCCGCGACCTCCGGATTGTGAGTCAAGAGAAAAAGGATGGTGAAGAATGTATATTTGTTTATGTACAAAGAATTGACTGCTGTAGTGAAGTGGTCGTTTGATCATGGATAGCGATAGTGATCTGATTTATTTTTTGCGATAACCTAAATAATTAATTTTTACAAAAATGAGTAATTACTGGTAATAAACGTAACGAAAGCCATGTGACTTGACCCCAAATTATTTGCCACTCGCGAGGGGAAGTTTTATTCATCTGATGGCAACTTCCGCAGCGTCGGCCATTCCACTTCCGGTTGGCGCGCGTGGCTATTTATGAATTATTCCCTACACAACTTTCACCGCCACTTCCACCACACGATATTAAAACCATCATCGAAACTTATGGCAATGACCAAAGCCTGATTTGTCCATAAGTTTCACTCGAACCTTCTATCGCACGACATACAAAAAGCATTGGTGAAACTTGTGGGAGGCACTGAGCGTTGTAGCTTTTCGTGACCATTTAAAAAGGGATTGTTTTGTTTTGTCGTTTTGATTTCGAACTGAAATCGAAAATCAAATTCAAAAGTCATCGAGGGAGCAAAGGTGAGGGTAAAAAACGTAATAATTAAGGCGAGTCACCTGGCTTTTATTGTTACCCTTAAGTAGGTACTTATAGTGCCTACCTAAACTAACTAACTACACATCACGCTATTTCTTCGCACGTGCAGGCAGAGGTGATTGTACAAATGATACACACCGTTTTATATACTGTCTCAAACAGTCCTGCTTCAACAAAAAATGCCGGTGATGCTGATGATGGTACTTTAGAATTTGATTCAATTTATGGTGCCAGTTTCTTTCTGGTCTGCTCCCGACTTATTCCATTCACTTTTCACTTCAAATATTTCTCCATATAGTTCTTTAAACGCTCATTCGTGATTGTATTAAAACCGCCCAGACATCTTGCTCTTAATCAACACCGTAAAAAATTCATTACACAATTGAGGGTTGGTATCATAACTTTTGGCAGACTAAAACATTTTTCTTATACTTAATAATTAATTTCGTTCACACTCCATAACTTTTGTGTCCACGCAATAAAATTTCATCAGCAAAAAACGAATAATTTTTATCACCAACTGGTTGTATTGGCAGGATTAATTTATATACGCGTGCAATCCTTTATTATTCAATAATAAGATTTCTGAGATACAATCTCATGAAAACAAAGGCCATTGTTCGCCGCAAATCAAGCATCTGTCCCGGTAGCAGAATAAGCCGTTTACAGAAATGATGCAAATCATTGCATAGAAAACTCTCATGTGGGGTTAGTGGCGTAAGCCAAGCCCGACAACCCTTTCAGATGCGGGGACGATAAGGCCAAATCAGCGCGGCCCAAAGACCCTAGGCCTTTAGGGTTTGTAGGTTCCGCAAGACCCAAGGTTGTTTTATTAAATTGGGCGAGTTGGATTATTACTCTGTGAAGTGAATAAGTCAAATAAAGCATTACTTAATGCGGTAAATAAAATTATAAAAGAGTCGTATCACGTCTGATCTATGCAGAGTGGATTTGATTTTTTATCAGCTGCATGGTACCTAGTTCGCACAATGATGTTTTCTTGTTTTTGTTAATTTCGTTTATTTGGTAGGTATTTGTAAGTGAGATTATTAAATATTATTTTTAATTGATAAACTAACGTTTAAACAAGATTTTTATGCATAGCACAAAGGGTATATAACAAATATTATAATCAATAATTATCAGCCTGAAACACTCATCTACATTGAAAAAATCTTCCGAGAAAAGATACTGGCCGCCAACGGGAATTGAACCCGTGACCTTCTGATTGCCGGTCAGGTGCTCTTGACCACTGAGCTATGGCGGCTTATCTAATACCCGCCAAATAATTCAATATATACTAGTGTTTCATTCGACAATTACTCATTATTACATTTTTCCAACTGAAAACAACCAACTTTATTTTTGTGAGAGAGGTATTGTTAATACTAAATCTCCCGCTAGGTGGCGTCGAGACTAATTATGTCTGCATTTATTGCTGAAATACTTTAACTTGTCAAATATTAATTATTATTTTTAATTGATAAACTAACGTTTAAACAAGATTTTTATGCATAGCACAAAGGGTATATAACAAATATTATAATCAATAATTATCAGCCTGAAACACTCATCTACATTGAAAAAATCTTCCGAGAAAAGATACTGGCCGCCGACAAATTATTTGGCGGGTATTAGATAAGCCGCCATAGCTCAGTGGTCAAGAGCACCTGACCGGCAATCAGAAGGTCACGGGTTCAATTCCCGTTGGCGGCCAGTATCTTTTCTCGGAAGATTTTTTCAATGTAGATGAGTGTTTCAGGCTGATAATTATTGATTTTTATTATTAAAAACATACAACGAAGTTGCACTCCCATGAGTTATGATCATCATTTTATGTACGTTTTTTACTGTTATTCGTATTTTGCTCCTAAAGAATTTTTCCAAAAGTGGATCAAAATGGATACAATTTTACCAAACCCGTGAACGGTCCAATAAGTTTTTAGTAAAAATCACGTAGGTCGTGTCAGTATTGCACAATCACCCTCATTATTTTACTGCCCTAAAAACAGTTCAGGCCCCGATAATAAAACAAGTATTGCGGGGGTGAATACTGGGACCGTCAGAGGATACGGCCATAATAATAAGGGTTGTTACCATTTGCCTTTTGCCCTCTGCCACGAAGTATTGCCGACGCGATACCAATCAAAGCTAAACAGGGTCACTGAAAACAATTGACATTTTGATGTGAATCTTTTCATTTGATTTTGATGTCCATGCAAGAATCGTAAAAAAAGGTTATGTTCCATCATTTACAATTTTAGTTAAGGTCAGTTCAGTAGATATATTATTTTCTTCTACTTCTTCAGTATGTACTTTTAAAATAATTGTGTTTATCATCTTGCCAAAGTTCTTTGGACCCACTGCATTTTGAACGAATGTTTTTTACCCACTAAAATCTATACCTATCCCTTTGGCTTCTATTGCTTTTTACGCACCATATTTTTAGTATGTAACACTTCTCGTTTACCAACTGTAGATATTTAGTGTTACGTTTTGATTTTCTTCTTTCAGTTTCTTTTAACTCAGTGAAATTAGGAATACTTCTTTCATGCTTTCATCCTGATATCCCTATAAAAATACCACTTTTAACTCGGTGGAATGGCGTCGAAGAGATACCAATCAAATTATATGACGCAATCAAAGCGTGACGGCGCGCGGCGTCATCTGGCGAGTGCCATATTCCTACCCTCTGTAGTATTGTATTTCATATTACTCGTAACTTACTCATAGTACGCCATGATAACGGTTCTAGGAATCAAATACAGAGTCACAGATTTTTAAATAACCTCTTCAAAACGTAGGTACTTACGTGGAAAAACAATAAACAGCGTAGACTGTTTTATCTCGCAGAACTAACTTGCCAATGATCATGTCAGTCAGAAGAGGGTCTTGTTGTTAAATAGAATCACTTCGATTATCGACATGTTTAATATCAATGAAGCACAATTTAGACGGCAAGCTTTATTGTAGTGAGTATAAATCTGCTTATGTTACATTATCTATTATCTCTTTTTTAAAAACGCTTTGAAATGTTAATTTGTAAGGTTTTTAAAATGAATAAATTGAATTGAATTCGATTTTACTAATGAAACATTCAAGTCCCTGCTTTTAGCAAATCTCTCAGTGCTTAGCAGAACACTGAGAGTAAGAGTGCTCTTAGTTAGACCAAAGAGAAATGTGCCGTTTAAGCCATAAATAAAACCAATACAAGAAATTTTATAATGTAGAATCGCCGCTCAAACCTACACAATAACATCATTATCGATGATAATAATTTTATCGGCGCAATCGATTGAACGTTACATTTTTGTCCGCTGGACATGTACGCCTTACACTATCTAAAGTGACACAGAAAAGCAGATAGTATCGCGAAGTCTTTACTTTCACTCACGTCTCCATTATTATAAAAATGCATTTACGCAATAAACATATAAACCTTTTTACCGTTATGTGTTTTGATAATCGCTGCTTGTTAGATGGTCGTACGATCAGAACAAACTTATACAAAAAGCCACGCTTCAGCGGAAAGCAATAAAATAATAGCGTTTTTTAAGTATGGTTAGTCAAATATTTTGCTGGTGGTGCGCTGTGCCTATTTGCTTTTATCAAATTATTTTTCTAAATGCAGGTGAAAGACATTTTTTTTGCTCTGTTATCAAATGATTTATTGAATAATTATTATTGTAAACACAGATACTCTTGCAAATTGTGGTCAGTTCTTATAAACTTTTTAGAAGCCGAATCAAATGTGATAGTGGAGTTTCAGAATAATTCTCTCTGTATTATAATACCGGATCTTAGCTTTTTTGGACCTTATTTGAATGCATTTTAAAGCCCGTGTAAAAATAGCAGACTTTTACACAAAATACAATTACTTTTTTATGAATGGTGCGCCAAAAAGTTGTCGTTGAACGTTATTAAAACCGTGTAATTGAAATCGCTCTTATCAAATAGAGATGGCTTAGAATTGCTCAACATTTGCTTTCTGAAATATGGTTTTAATTTCAGCCGTTTTAGGTACTGCTGCATTTTTGGTTTGGAGTGGATCTTAATTTTGTTTATGTGAAAAAGGGGAACGAAATTATTATAACTGGGAAAACTCAAAGAGTTTTAACGAAGCATTCAGAATTAAGGTGCTCGCGTTGCAAAACAGTTCACGAATTGCTTTTTAAATTAAGATTTTAATAAATATAATTCAAATAATAGATTTGCAACCGTAGGAGCAGGAATGCAATAAAAAAAAGTTTTTTCCCTCTCTCTATTAGTAAAAAATAAGATTTCTTAATAAATACCTACTACATACATAATATATATTATCTGATCACTTATGCTTTATATCCCTAACAAACCTGCATCACACATACGAACTCACTCTATCTAACAACCCGTCATAGATTTGAATGCCACGAAATGTTTTTTAAACTTACTACATATTAATAAGCGAAATATATTATGGAATTATTGGAATAACTTACACATCAATGTAATATTTAATCATTTTATGAAGAACATAATATAAATAAATCTGAACGAAACATGAAACATACAGTCGCGATTAGGGATCGAATTCAGGATGTCTCTGTCTTTCCGGGACAATGCTTTTAACCAATAAGCTAGCTACCTGATTATTTTCCGCCATTTATAGTCTTGATAGCTTAGTAGTTAAGCGTTGTAATACAACGGTAAGGCAGAGATCCTGGGTTCGATCCATAATTGCGAAGTGAAGTATAAAATATTATTATACTTGAAGTATGCACATTTTAGTGTAATCCAAATTATAACTTATTAGGTACAGTTTGTAAGAATTGAGCTTGCAATTTGAGACTTAATTTAATTTTCACAAAGTTTACATTTGAGTTTGAGACACAACGGTTGTAAACTTAATACACACTCACCGACATTACAGACATCTGTAGTCGAGCTTCATCCGCTGAATCTATTATCAAGTCGATAGCTTTCCTTCACGTTATAACTTACGCAATTATAACTTAATGAACAAACGTTGCTTTAACAACTTAGAGTTTTACTTTGGCCATTGTTAGACGGGACCTGTCACCCTATTGAGTTTATGACTTGGGGTGGTAGTCGGGTAGGAATAAGATGAAGGAAGTAATGATTCTTCGAGAGCTTAAAGCTCCCTGAAGCCCGATCAAGTCGCACAGATGCCTTTTATTATCTGACATTTCAACAGAACATAACAAATCCGAAATTATTTTCTCAGATATTAACATTAATTATTTGATTTTCTCATTAAGCGCAGACTTTGAAGACTGCCATCGTAAATGGCAATGATCAACTCAACTATTGCGCGATGCTTAAAATTAATAATGTACAAAATGTACTCATAAACTAGCAAGTATATTCCTGCAATCAATTTGGGAGGGGTGCGGTTCCGTTGCCCCGGGAACTATTCGTCGGAATTATAAACTATTATACGTCAACCATAGGTCACTCCAAGTGGTTCGCTATGTTTGATGACTATGCAGTGGTGTCTGGTTTCATGTAGTGAGATTTGTCCAGGTTTTGGTGCCGGATGCGTCCGCCCACCAGCAATGCGTCTGCCCAACACTATTGGAGTCCCTTTGACTATTGCCTTGCACCGTAGTGTGAGTTATGGATTCATATGTCCGTCACTCCTGGACTTATTGTCCCCAGATTGCTAACCATCCCTCATACCCTTTTCTTTCCTCAGGGTCTCCTGTCCTCCTGTGTGGAGCTAATGCAAAAGAAAATGCCATCTTCGAGGATGCTATTTGGAGGGTCTTTTTAAGTAAAAGAAAGATAGGAAGTTCTCAGAAGAGTGAGAGTTGGGTTAGAATCTGGTGGTCATTGCATCCAGGAGTGATGTATTATGAATCCATCCTCCCCCCACTGCGGTGCAAGGCGTTGCGTTGAGAGAATCCGACTGGAGAGATCAAAGGGTCTCCCTCATCTGGCCACGCAGCTAGTGGACAAACCTTACCCCCGGGCACTTCTGCTAATTCACCAAACATATCGAACCACTCAGCGTGACCTACGGCAGAGGTGTTGGTTATCCAATGATTGGTTTCCGGGACGTCGGTACCCATACCCACCTCCCAAATTGAGAATAGCATACCTACAACCGTAGTGAAGATGTTTATGTCGTTTGATAGGTTATAGTTGGTTATATATATAATACTAGCTGTTTCGGCCACGCATTGCTGTGGCTAAACATTTAATGAACATTTCATTCGCAATAATAAATATTGAGGTCAATAATCGAGATAAAAATTATCCTCTCCTTTAATTTGGACCAAATTACACAGAGAAAGCCAAATTTCATCAAAATCGATTAAATAGTTTAGGAGTTTATCTTGAAGAAACATCGTGACGCGAGATTTTTATTTATATACCTAAAATAATTATCATTAGAAGAACATGCGAGAAAAATATTTTGGGCAGATCGGGATTTATACTTCGTCACCTTCTGCCTATATTTAACTAGTATAAACTACTAAGCTATAGTCTACGTCTACACGTCTACAGTATGTACGTATACAACTATAGACACAGCCAAAGCGTCAATAATTATTAAACATTTATTTACTCAACGATTTTTTAAATGTGTTTTTTCGTCGATGTTATGTTTGAACCGAATTTTACACAAATATACAAATTTAATGGTCGACTACCATCACAAACTGATAAGTACCGAAATTCACATAACCAGAATTTAATTTAAAATTAATATTAATATGGCGGTCGTGTTCGGATATAAAAGTGGATTTGTCAATCACAAGGAATTAAACAGCTTTTTATGATGATCATTTTTCCAATTGAATACCCGGACAATCAAAACTGGTTAAATTCATATATCATTTGTTGGAGTAGGCCATAAAATATATTCAGTTTTAATCCAAAATAAAATTAATCCCCAAATCGTGCGAAATGATAAGACAGTTTTTGACGCCCCTGGTTTTGAATACAGGGTGGTAATCGTGTTGTTAATATTTATATTTCAAAGCAGTTAATTTTCTTGCTGAAATCACTGCATGACTTTTGGGAAAACAAATACTAAGACTTACAGAGGGTAGTAAGGGACGTACTTGATTAACTTTAACCAGTGATTCCTGACTTTATTTGGAGTAAAAATGTTAATGAAATTTTTGGTCTCCGGTGACTATTTTTTTTTTCAAAATACAAAAAAAATTTAGTGCAGTTCATACACGGCTGAAGTGAAACTTTAAAAAAAAAGCTTCGCTCACACATTCTGAACTAATAGGTGCCTTGAAAAGTGAGGTCATAATCAAAGCGGCCAATGAGCGCAGTTTGAAGCTTCGTAGGTACTGTAATGCGTCATTTCCGTTTCGTATCTCAACCAATAGGAGCCTTGAAAAGTGAAGTCATAATCAAAGCGGCCAATGAGCGCAGTCTGACGTTTCGTAGGTACTGTGATGCATCATTTCCATGTCATCCGAATTTCAAATCACAACTGGGCTTAAGAAGTTTCAATTAAAAAAAATCTTCCACAATTAATTAATGGTCACTCCCGTTACCCCGCCCCTAATTGTCAATATCTAGTGTTTTTTTAATGTTCTTAGTCGAATAAATAAAATCGCAAATTTCATTTACATTTTACTCCAAATAAACTCAAGTACGTCCTTTAACACCCTCTATAGATACATATTTGTTTGTAACGAGTAGGTTTGTGCGGTATTACATACATTCCACCTTACTCATAATCGCAGAAAAAAGATAATACCGCGGTAATACGAACGGGTTAGGTGAAATTTGTACGACAATTTCACCTAATCCGTTCGTATTACGTGGTATTATCTTATTCTGCGATTATGAGTAGGCGGATTATATTGATCTAAAAATATTCAATCAAATAGGTTTCACAAATAAATGAAGTATAATGAGACAATGATCACTGTATCGTTTTAAGAATAATAATTGAAACATTTTTGATGACCAGATTTGAATAGCCGGGTACCTCCCCACCATCCTCTTGCCCATCTCATTTTCCATCCCTCTATCTTCATCCTCGCAACTTACCCCAATTTGGGATGACAATGTCTCTCTGGCTCCAGACGGCTTGTAGCAGTTAGGGACTCTTGTCTGGTAATCACATAAAAAAGCTTTCCGAAAGAATAAAAAATATTACACTCGAAAAAACACCGGATTATAAGAAATCGGTATCCATGCAAAATACTTTAATCACAAAGTTTTTTTTTTACTTCATTTGACCCAAAATATAAAAATATAAGTATTGCATAGTTTTAAGGTTGTTACTTTTAAACCATCGACATACTCTAAAATAAACAACTGACGTAGTATTTGTGCTAAAAATTCATATCATTCCTGTAGGCCCGCGACAAAACGATAAATCCATTCACGCGTCAAAAAAATATGAAAATGCATATTGTCGTTTGATAAATCTGCGTCTGTACTCGGGAACACAACCCTTTGTCGCACCGGCCCATCGCGCTACCGCGGGGCCCGTGGGCCGGTGCGGCAAGGGGAGAGGGGGGAGCGGTACTGGGCCCAGCACGCGACTCACCCCTCGCGATAGTAGGTATGACGGGAGGCATTGTCGCAATAATAATATGAGGATTATGACAGGAGTGACGACATATTGCAGTTATGTTTATTTGAATGGTTCCCAACTTTTGTCCCCAATGGAGTCCTTGTGATACCAACCATATAAAGAAATTTATTTAATCATGAATATATCACCTTACAATGTTAATACTCCAAATTTCAATAAAAATAAAAATAAAACTCTGCGGGTGAATACACTACCGAGTTCCCCTCCCCCATCCCGCATTCCATTCGTTCAATCCCGGTTCATTCAGTTTTTCAAAGGCTCGCGTGTCACATATTGCAATTTTTTTATTCAAACTTCATAATGCCAGAACTCACCAGCTTATATAGATACCTTCGCGGGCGTGCTCACAACAACTCACCAAAGTTTCATAGCAATCGGATGAACGGTTTAGCAACGCATAATTTCGTGACGCTAGGGCTCACTATTATATATAGAAACCATCGTGGGAATGCACACATCAAATCCCCAAAGTTTCATCGCTATCGGATGAATGGTTAGCAACGCATTATTTCATGACACCAGAGCTCACTATTGTACATAGAAACCATCGCGGACATGCGCACATAAAATCCCCAAAGTTTCATCGCAATGGGATGAATGGTTTAGCAACGCATAGACATCATCATCAAACATACATATAAGCATATTTGGATTTTTATAAATATATGATTTTATTATTAAACTTTAATTTATTAAATAAATTATCATACAATCACAAACCAAAGTTTTTGGTAAATGAATGTAGGGGTTTTTGGTAAATGAATGAGTGGTTTTTTAATGTGAGTCCCCACCGATGTCAACCGACCAATCTGAAAATAAAGTTTAAAAGTATCTATTGTTATAATTTGTTAAAATGATATATTCAAAACATTTCTTAAAACACTATTCCCATTGTGAATTCTATTGGAAAATGAAAAAAAATCATTAAAAACTTCTACATAATTAAAAGAAACACAAATATTAAAAATCTACCTTTCCAACAAAATCACATTTTAATTTGTTTCCAGTAACAAATGTCGATATTTAAGAAAGCTTCCATCATAAAAACGTGTAAAAAAACTGTACAAAGTAATGAGAAACGAAAATCAGTTTATTATACCTAATTTTAAAATAACTTAAATGCAAAACAATTATATTTATCAAGCCATAAAAAAACTATAATAACATCCCTTCTGAATTGCGCCTTATCATCAACCAATCAGAACAAATAAATAAAATTAAACAATTTTTCAAAATATATTGAAGAGTAAATATTTTATACAAAACATATTATAACACAACCTCCAAGTAAATAAAAATCGTAGCTCCCTTATTAGGCACAATATCTCCTATTTCCTGATAAAGTATACATGACCAATGATGACCTTAAATATAATATTTTGTAAAACATTTATGTATAAATGTAACTCATATTCGATATATTACTTTAATTTAAAAAATTGTAGGAGTCTACTGAAAAGGAAGGTATCGATGGGGAGATGCGTGCGTATAATATAATTATTTTACGGTGCTCCAGATTTCATGTCCGGGTTGAATCTTTCCTAAATGAAAGACTAAACCCTTCCACACACTTTTCCACAAATGAATATCTAGTAAATTAACGCAATGTAATTGCACTATATAAGAATAAAACAATACAAGAACAATACGTCAATCCACCAGAAACATAATGGGAAAATATTTCACCGACTCCAGATATTTTCATATCAGAGGGTTCGGCTCTGATGAAATCCTAACTGGTCCGATAAATCCTACTGATCCCTCAATATAAATATTTAAAAAATCTTTCGTAATCCTACATGTATTTAAAATGACCGACTTTTGCATTTTTATGTACAAATTTTTTGACAAATCTAATACGCCTAAATTTTGAATGAGAGAGCTAGGTATAATGCCAGTAGCCGAAATAACAAATGGTAATATTTTTATAGTCTGAGAATGCCAAATTCTTTTAATTTCATTTCCTAAATCTGTATATTTTCTTATTTTTTCAGAAACAGTTTTCTGAATATTACAAGAATTTGGAATAGCGACATCAATGATATAAGTTATTTTCTTAATTTTGTCATGTAAAACTATATCGGGTCTATTATGACTAATTGTTCTGTCTGTCAGAATAGTTTTATCATAATAAATTTTATAAAATTCATTTTCTAAAAATGAATTTGGTTCATATTCATAATATGGTACATTACGGCAGTCAATCAAGTTATGTTTAGTTACCAAACTTTGGTGAATTATTTTTAAAACTTGATTGTGCCTAAATGTATACTCGGACGGCGCTAATACAGAACATCCCGATATAATATGTTCTATAGTTTCCGGAAAAGCCAAACATTTTCTACATAAATCATCAATTTGATTTGCATCTTTGATGATATGCTTCCTATAATTTTTAGTATTAATGACTCTATCTTGTATGGCAAGCATAAAGCCTTCTATTTCTGCGCTCAACTCTCCAATACTCAACCATTTGTTTGACGAAAATTTGTCAACATATGTTTGGTTGAGATAATTGAAGTGTTTTGAGTGAAGAATTTTATTTGACCAGGAATCTAATAATTCCTGGTTGGTATTTATAAGAATGCTGGCATTCTCGTCGTATAAATTTAATGGTGAAATATTTCTATCTGCCTTGCATATTATTTTGTGCATTTCTGAACTATCAGCTTTCCTTTGGAAAAAATTTCTTAGCATTTCTACCTGATTATGTTTTAAAGATGTTATTTTGACTATACCTCTACCTCCTAAATTTCTGGGTAAATTAATACGTTCTATAGCTGAATTTGGATGATGGCAATGAAATTTAGTTAATGTAGTTCTAATTAATCGTTCTAAGCTATCTAAATCTGTATTAGACCATTTAATTATGCCAAATGAGTAAGTTAATAGAGGTATTGCCCAAGTATTTATCGCCTTTACTAAATTTTTAGCAGATAGATTGCATTTCAAAATTTTTCTGATATTAGTTTTAAATTTAATCCTAATATCATTTTTAATACTAGTATGATCTAATCTATTTGATTGCGGATATCCTAAATATTTATAAACCTCACCCCCTTTCATACTTTCAATTTTGAAATTTCTAAATATACCCTCGTCTCCATCTACAATTTTACCTTTCTCTATATGGATCGTTCTACATTTATCTAAACCAAAAGTCATTTTAATATCATCTGAAAAATTTTTAACTACTTTAATCATTTTCTCTAAATTTGGTTCAGAATTTGAATATAATTTTAAATCATCCATAAATAATAAATGAGAAATTATATTTCTCTCTCTAGTATTACCTTTAATTTTTATTCCAAACTTGCTTTTAATTAACATTTTAGATAGAGGATTTAATGCTAAGCAAAACCAAAGAGGACTCAATGAGTCTCCTTGAAAAATCCCTCTTTTTATTGAAATGCCCGGTACTATAATTTTCTTATCTTTCAAATTCAAAAGCAAATCGGTATTCCAAAATGCCATAATTTTTTCCAAAAAGCTAATAATAATTGGGTTAATTTTGTATATATTTAAAACTTTTATCAGCCACGAGTGCGGGACACTATCATAAGCTTTTTGGTAATCTATATAACAAATATGTAAATTACGTTTTTGGGTTTGAATCTGTTTTAGAATTACAGAATCAATAACTAATTGTTCTTTACATCCCATATGTTTTCTGCGACAACCTTTTTGTTGTTCAGATAAAACATTTTTTTCATCTAAATGAGTGTATATTAAATCTGTCAAGCAAGAGGTTAAAATTTTATATATTGTCGGTAAACATGTAATGGGTCTATACTGAGAGGGATTATTAATATGTTCGCTTTTAGGCAACATATAAGTAATGCCCTTAGTTAGAAAATTTGGAAAATTTTGAGGTTCTCTGACAAATTTTGAAAGATTTTTTGCCAAAAGGGGATGTAAAGTAGTCAGACGTTTATACCAAAAATTATGTATCCAATCGCAACCCGTGGCTTTCCAATTATGAGTATTTTTTATAATTTTGGCTAACAATTCAACCGATATATCAGAAAAACTCATTTGTTCAATGTCTGAACAATTGAGTTCTTCATTTTCTATCCACGGACCTGACTCATTATGTTTTATATCTTCACTCCAAATATTTGTCCAAAAATCGCGCATATCTGATTCAGATGGCAACGGATTATTATTATTCGAAATAATATTTTGTTTATCGTCAAGTTTGGAATAAAATATTTTCTCATTTTTCTGAAATAATCTATTATTATTTTTTTTATTATACGTATAATTATATCTTTTTAATCTACTAGCTTTTACACCTAATTTTTGTTTTAACAAATCTAATAAATCATTGATTATATTTTCATTATTATTACTACCAATGCTATAACCAAATTTTCTCCCAATTACATCTACATGTCTCAAAATATTCCTACTTCTATTTCCATTTTTATACTCTATTACTCTAGCTATGCTACTTCTTAAAAATACTACATCATTTTCTAATCTACTCTGCCATTCTGGTTTTCTATAATTATATGATCTATCATCAGAAGACGTTAATTTAATTCCTAACTTGTTACATATAGTGATAGCACTAGCATACACTATTATTATATTATTATGGTTTATAATTACCCTTAAATTTCATAACAAATAATATGAATTCGTTTTGGTAGTGAAAAATGAAGTTAATTTTAAATGCTTGATTATTAAACGTTTGGGGATCCTGTGGCATTTTTTTTCATTCGTTCAGGAGTTAGGCGTCATCTTTGGGAGAACACAATTTTTATGGTTATATCATTTAGACCCCTCCGCACTAGGTAATTATAATAATGGTGATTTTTTAGCTTACAATTTACAATGTGTTCGTGTACACAGTGAAGGAGGATTAGATTTGCATTTATTACAATATGTCTTCATAACGGATTACTCAATACACCCCTAAAATAAGCTGTATGTACGCACAATTTGACTATATAAAAAAAATGTACACATAATATAAGTTTGTGCGGTTTTGACCTTAGTTCGGGCAAACCAGCGATTTTTTTTTATACTTATCTCTTTTTTCACCTTGCATTGTACCGGTCAGTGGTTGAGTTGCCATCGCGTTTGAGACCCACCCAGGCGTCTAATGTTTAATTCCTCAAGTGGCTGTGTTCTCCATCACGACACAAGCAACATTTTCCGCTTAATGTGGTGGGAGTAGGAGATTTTCAAATGTTGTCAGGATATTCGTAGCCCAGGAATGTTTTGTCAGTCTTTAAAAAAAAATATCAATTTTTTTTTTTTTTTTTTATATATTGTTGTGCAAATTTAGATGTTCTTCACCTTCAAAAACATAATATCATGAAAGTCCAACTGGGTGTGAAAAAACCATTAAATTAAAAACATATATATATTCTTTTTCATTTGGACATGGATTGGGAAAGGATATTTTGCTATTCAAATAAATATCAATAAATTCGAGGGCTAAAGGTAATGTTATTTGAGGTTACGTGCCAAAAAATTGCTTGTTTTATGTACTTTTGTTCTCTAATTCACATGTTTCTTTATTTGGAAATGACATCATCATTTTTAGTTTGTCTGATTTTTTTTACTGTTTTTCCACAAAAGCGGTCTTAAAAAATAACGCATTTGGGTATTTCAACTTTTTGATAACTGTCTCAGAGAATGGCCGATTTGTTATGATTTATAGACTGGAAATTGACATTTATTTTTAGACCAGATGCTTTAATATCCTGACTTCCAAATAAGGTTTGTAATCTTGAACTTATAATGCACAACTATTGCTTAAAAATATTCTTAGTATATTACGTGAGATTATCACGAATATTGTAATCATCATTTAAAAAATCGCGTCGTTGATAAATCCCTTCCCAAATAATTCGTCGAGATTTAAATTAAATTTTTTTGCTTTGCTGTGCTTACTGATGAAGATAATGGCTTATGAATTAAATTCATATGACAACCCAGTCACACCACGTGACAAACCAAATATTAGCCGAGGGTAGAACGCCTACCCAACACAATAGAATTAAACATCACAAATAATGACAATATGAATGCAATAATAGATTCATTTGTCAGCCCCGCCCAAGTCTCGTCCACAGCCGACTACAATGACAAAAATAAATACGTCATTTATTTAGAATTAAACACGGTAATATGTATAGATCGCATTAACAGTAACAAACCGTTGGGTCCAATATATCAAACAGACCCTCTCTAACTTACGACTTTATAGTTTTAAAAACCCCCCACGCTGTGCAAAAAAATCATTTTTCGTTTCAAATATGATCATGTCACCGAGTGACTAACCAAAGATATGGTTTTCATCCAAATAAAGAAAGGGGAATATAAAATTAACCCGTTATGGTCCATTATGCAATTGTACCATTGCAACTATGGGGCACTAGGGGATGATTTGTGATCGCTTCTGTGAATGCTAGCCTTATTTAATGATATTTTTAAAATAGGAATACAGTTTTTTTCCATCTCAATAAGTCACAACTCATTTTGATCGTTATAAAATAACTTAGAATCGAAAGGATTTGAATGCGTCAATTCGGTCCACTTTTAAGGATCCGGAATACTTACTAAACTATTGATTGGAAAACCGTGGTAAAATCTAACTGTTAGATATTATGTTAATTACCTTGGAATTTTTCTTTATTGATACCGATAAAAAATCCTGCTTTATTTGTGTTTTACAAAACTGACACAGAATAATTCCAACCTAGTCTTTATCAAAAGTTCTTTGAAAACATTAGTTGTTGAGAGTGGTCACCGGACAGCTCAACACTGTGTCACTTAATCACTCCCTTGAAAAGTCATTAAAAGTGAACTAGGTGAAATAGGTTACGTCAGGTTAGATATGGGCACCCTTATCCCTCCTCCCCGCATCTTTAAAGATGACATAGGCCCTGAGAGAAATTAGGGTAATGTAAAAAAAGTGCTATTTTTTTCATTTTTAATGATTTTTTGAATGGGCGTTGAAATACCACTTTGTTGAGTTGTGATGGAATTTGTGATTTATAATGCAAAAAAGCAGATAACTTAATGTGTGATTTGAGATTTTTGCGGTCAAAGGCATTTTGGGGTTATTATGCCGTGTTGTGCTTCCAATGTTTCGGACAGATGTGATCACATTGATGGACATTGTAATGCAGTTTAAAACGCTGGTTAATGAAGGAGGAAGCGCAACATGGCATAATAAACCAAAAATAATCACAATGGATCAATTAGTTATTATCTTTAATAATTTTTGTGAATTTTGAACATCGTACTTGAATTCTTTTTACAGTAGAAAAGTTGGGTGACCATAAACAGAATAATTGGAATCCAGAGCGCCAGAGTTTGCTATACTTATTTAAAATTATCGCAAACTAGGATATTTCCGAATCTCCGGCTCCTTGTTTCACAATGCATATTATTATTCAAAATATTCAATTCGGTTTGTCATACAAAAAATAAAAAGATAATATGCATGATTCTAACGATGTAGCTACTCTTATATTCTTGATCCTCAGAAAAATATTGTCACGAAGATAAAATAATCGTTGTGTATTCCAGCCTTAATTCAGCTGTTAAATATAATTTATCTTATTTCATGACATCTCTTATTTGTTAAATTAGCAATGGTTTAATTCTGACGCAATTCTGAATATATTAATATCCATTAGCAACAATAATGGCAAGCCTTTCCATAAGGGTTTCAGCCCGTCGAAAGGGTTGTACGAGCCAGGGCTGGCACATCATCCATCATCCATCATCTCGTGCTGATATCATTAGATGCGCGACGCGACGGGCGCGTGTCGCGCAATGTGGGCACGCCAAGATTAATGGATCGATCGAGAAAATCGATCATTGCATAATACAAAATGCAATTTAGCATTGTCACGTGTTGCTGTGTTTAACTAATCACAAATTAGAAAAAAAAAATCAAAATTTGTCAACTTTCGGTGTGAAATTTTATATATCTTCATGTACCTAGTTGTTTTGTTTTTAGAATTTGTTAAATCGATAAACACATATTTTTTTCTTTATTCGAAGAATAATATACTTTTTTTTAAATTTTGTGTTTAAACATAATTTTTGCCGCTGATAGCTCCGTTGTAATCTGCTATCTTTTACGTTCGTCGTTTATGAGAAAGTTAGTTGTAAGATAGTAACGGAAACTTTCTTTGCAGAAATGTTTAAGAAATTTGTAGCGGTAAAATAACATCTATGAGTACTAGGCATAATAAGGAAATTTAAAAAAATCAAAAAACCTCTCCTAAAAAGGTTTTTTATTTTTTTTTCCTAAAACTTTCAATAACAATTTAATAATTGACCAGTCAGAGCCTGTTTTGGCATCAGGTCGGTCACCTATCCAGTGATCTTTGGGGGCATCCTTTAATTACGTGAGCAGTTTTTCTTCCAATCTAGACCCCCCCCCCCCCTCTATGAGAGAAATTTGGGCCAATTCGTATATTTTTTTAAAGTAACGTGAGATTTTACTGGACCCCCCCGTTTGTGCTCACGTAATTAATGGAAACCCCCTTTAGTACAATTCCTCGGCTGGCTAATATTAATAATAATATTTTGTGAATTTCTACAGCGCTGTTTTAGTAAAATATGACCTCAATGGAACTGTACAAATTTATGATATATTTCCACAATACTAAACTAATAAGTGTAATAACAGTCAATGCTTGATGATGTCAAATATAATTTTCCTCCTCACAAAATAGTGGAACATAGCGCAAAAAGTTTATTTTGATTAATACATACTTGGCATCACAGTGCTTCGGTAATTCTGGAGCGAATATTATGCATGCAGTGAACAATATTAATAAGATAATAAAAAGTCAAATAACTGTGATTTTTAACAAATTTGAACGCTCTACCTACCTACGGTATATGTATGCTACTGGGCAATAGATGGCAGTAAATATCTAGAAGAATTAATAAAATTATAAATTAATGAGTTGACTACTAAACAATAGATGGCAATGCATGCGTAAATTGTGAAAGAAAATATTATTTGAATACAATAATATTTTAATACGAAAATATTATTTGGTACTTCTTACTTCTAACTACCTACTATGAGACTAGTCACTAGACACACTATCATAACAACTTATGGCCATTAGATCGCATCCACCGGTTCGTTGATCACTAATGCAATACTATAGATATGTATAAAGCATTTGATCAATGAACGTGATGCTGCATTAAACTTTAAAAAATCTGCAGGACCATCATCAGTCCTCGATCACTGCACAATGAACGTTATCCGCTTAGTGTAATGGTAGTAGGAGATTTTCAATTATTGTAAAAAAAATCAAACATTAACGAAATAAAAAACGTTACTGTTATTAAATATTCAACTCTGATTAGATTCACCCCTCGCGTATGCGATAGCTCCGAAGTCAGTACATCACTTCCTGTCCGGCCGGGGAGCGAACCCGCGTACGTTGGCTGAAAAGTCGAATGCCCAACGTCTAGGCCACCTGTCGACTCACCTGACTTCAAAGCAGTTACGATTTGATTTGATTTCTGGTTGGGGTTGGTATTTTTACAGGGGGTGCGGTCGATAAATTAGCAACTTTTAGGGGTTTAACTAATGTAACCAAAGTTCACTGACAAAAGTAGGTAGATAGGTATATGATTAAACGAAACTTGTGTGTGCATATATAACGGTATTAAATATCTCCAAAGATGTACGATTTTTAGCTTTTTAATCATTATAGAAACAATTCAGAATGTAACACAGTGTTATAAATTACTAAATATTTTGTTTTTAAATGTGCGACAAATAAGTATGTAGTTATGGATTTAATTTATTTGCAATTAGTGAAGGATTTTACCGTTCAGGGATGGTAAAATCTTAACTTAGGTTCTAAGTGTTTTCAGTATTTGTTCACCTACATTACTGACAAATTGATATCAATATTGAGTTAGGGTCACCCCTCAATAATTTAAAGGCGAGGTGGTTCAATGCGTATCTAACTAAACACCTAACACACAACTTGTGAAACAAATTTAAAAACATTATAAACTTGTAATTTATTTATTTGCAAAAACAGCACAAAACCGATACATTGCAAGAGCGGTAAGAAAAGATACATAATAAATACATTTACAGTTAAAGTGTAATGTAATGTAAGTAAGTGTAAGTGTAATATAATCTGAACACTAGAGCTGATGTAATTTGGACTTAAGCCGAAGAAAGTTGTTTTTTTTTTTTTAAATAAAACAATAACTTTGTAAACACCACTTTTATTTTTTATATACTTTATGCCGACCGGGTTTCGCTACAACCGTAGCTTCTTCAGGGCAGTACAATCTCAGTAGATATTGTAGTTCCCTGAAGAAGCTACGGTTGTAGCGAAACCCGGTCGGCATAAAGTATATAAAAAATAAAAGTGGTGTTTACAATGTTATTGTTTTATTTTAAATTATAATGTCACATCACAAAGTAACTGCTTCATATGAACAAAAAAAAATGTTTTTTTTTAATCATTGAAGTCAATATTAGCACCTCTCATACGAAAATTTGAGACAGAAAAATCAGAAAAAGATTCGAACTCTTCTAGGAAATGATATATTTATCCAAGGTAAAAATAGATATCCAAGGATGAACAATTGATATATTTATCCAAGAAACTACATACGTAGATTGCATTTAGTTTGTGAAGAATCTTGCAATTATGCATAAAGATGATATGTGTTTATTTTATTTTGATTTCATTATTTATTTTGTGTATTATATCAAACATTCTGCTGAACATCAGCTGCATTCTGGGAGAAATCCTGAATGAGCTGATTAGTTACCTTTTTGTCAATAGAATCAATGAAAACTTAACAAATTGTGTAAAATTGTAAAAATTAATTGATGAATAAATGTTATTATTATAAATGTGTTGGTTGTTATAAAGGTTCCATTACCGGCCCCAAAAAGAAGAAGATGGACAGGTATGAAATTACGAATGTTAGAAGAGCGCGCTAACATTTACAGCGATAAAATCGATGCAAAAATAATGAAAATCTTTAATAAAACACAACTCGTTTAATATAGAGAAAAAATCGCGCAAGGGTTGTCTTAAACAGCATTTAAAGAAACGCTGTGAATTTTTTCATACATATAACTTGTAAAATAACTGAAACCAACGTGTTTATAATAATTTTTTGAGCATACTTTGCGATTTTTTTCTATCGAGGGAATTTTATATAATTTGCGTTTCGGCGCAACGAATGTCTAGATATTATTTTCAAGAATAACATATATATTTTTAAGAACTTAAAAATTTCAAATGTTTAAGGGAGATTTGCAAAAAACCGGTAGAAATTCGGATAGCGGCCTCTTAGTCAAAATTATAATTAAATGTGACCGAAGGGGATAGGGTAGAATTAATTGTTAGAGCAGTGCCCCGTCAAGGATAAGTTCAATTCCTAGATGCAACCGTATCATTTTCTGATTTTTCTTTCCCAAATTTTCGTTTGAGAGTCGCTAATATTGTCTTCAATAATTTTACATATTACAATTTGAGATTTTACTCATTATTATTCCAAAAATATGTATTTTTTTAACTTTACGTTGTAACAGCACATTGCTTGTATGGAAGTCATGTAAGTAATATAAAACTAAGCAGGTAACACTGTTATTCAGTTAATTTTATTACAGTTGCTATAAAATGTGGTCAAAAATAAAATAAGTTGTGAAGTTGTACGCATGTGGATATATTGTCAAGGTTTACCAATAAAGAGGTCTGCTAGATTTCACTACTTATGCCTGCTAAGAAAAATATGTGTTTTTCCGAAATTGTTTGTCAAAGCAATGATCAGCCATTGGCTTCACGGCACTAACCGGGCGGTAAAAAGCGGTAAAATAAATAATTGCACGTACTCATAGATAAATATAGACTTGTGCTTTATTTTGAAACAAAACATTATAAAAACATATTCTGAACCACCTCCGAACACCTGTGAGGGTGTTCAAAACTAACACAATTTTCCCTCGTTTTTTATCATTGAAAATAGCTTCCACCGTCCCGGCGTGGGTGTGTGGGCTGTGTGTACAGGTCAGGACAGGGTGGTATGCGTGTCCGAGGGTGGGGGGTTAATGCCAATTTGACACGCCTTTTGTTTTTGAGTACCACTTGTGCTCTATGGAACATTAAAGTTTTGTATTGTACGGAAGGACGACCTCACCTGTACATCGGAAGCTACTGATTGTTTTTGTGTTGTGATTATTTTCGGCCATCCATTTTTCTGGTAAATGTTGCACATTAATTCAATTTTTTTTCTTTAGATCTTTTAAGTCAGTGAATTGATTGTGTTTGTAATAATATCATATAAATAAATACTTTTTATTTTGCATTTTCTATCATCTTCAAATCTTGGAAAATAACACTTTCATAAAAAAGAATTTCAACGAAATAAATTAAATGTAAAGGCCGAATAGTTTTTAATTATTTATTAGTGGATTAGATAATAACACACTGTGAAATAAGTTTATTTTTAAGAAAGATATTATAATTTTTGCATTTATAAATGTTTGCAAGACATTAATATCTCATGTTCAAATTTCTACCCGTTGTTTCTTTTGGTTTTTTTACTCGACATTATTTATCAAAACTTTTCTTTATTATAATCAAATATTATGTTATAAATGTGTTTTTTTTTCTTTTCCCAGGATCTCAGAACAGTGGGACGGTTGAGGACGATCGCGAGGAAGACGAATTAGAAGACTCCAGTGAATTGAGGTGCTCTGTGTGCGAGCTGCTCTTCCAAGATATTGACCAGTGAGTCCACTTTAATTGTTTTATCAGAAATAACTCAGAAGAACATGCATACTTTTTAATATCACAATAAAAATCACCTTAGATTCTATGATATTTTGCAAAACGTGATACTAAATATTTAAAGTCGACCAACGGACTCCGCAAAGCTTCTGAAATTAAGTACAGTTTATCGTACTATGATCGTGATTTATTTTTGGGATATTATGCCATGTTGCACTTGCGGCTTTTTTAGCCAAATTTTCGGAGAGCATTATGGTGTTCAAAACGTTGGTTGAAGGAAGTATATACCTTTGGCCATATCCCAAATCATATCAATTTATCTATTATTTATTAAGGAAAACAATTATTATTTTGTATTATTTACCTCTTTTCCACTCTTTTCCAACACTTTTCAATTTTCATTAATGTTTTTTTTTAATATTTTTTAAAGCCAAACAACTTTCTGTTATCAGGTGAAAAATACACAGTGCAAAACTTTATATAATAAAATAATAACTTATTAAAACAAAACACCAAAAGCCTAAACGCGTCCTAATTATACTTAGATAATTATGCGACGGAGGCAGCTCCTTTATAATAGGTTCACTCTAGAAAAAATAACATATTTTATGAATTGAAAGCATTTTGACATAAATATTGTGTAGGCTCCATCAAATTCGTGTTTGCAAATGTTTATAAAGGTAATAAAAACTTATTTGTGTTATTACGAAAGTTCTTTGCCTCTCTTAGCAAGTTCACTAAGGAGGTAGTTGTCAAGTATTACATTTCAAAATTACCAAGACGTTATTATTATTGCACTATTTACGACAATTTATTCGCAATTTCGTATATTTTACTCAGTCTCTGAGGGCGTGGTGAGTGATTTGATACCCCTCAAAATGAAAAACCTTCTCAGTTCGCATGTTTATTAGAAATAATAATTAAATTAATCTTAAAAATCATTTGCGTGTTCGATTAAAGATTCAGAAGCGAAGCCCCGAAGAGTAACAAGCAACGCACGAATTTGATAAACCGACTGATAAAAATATATACGCTAGATTTATTTATAATTATCATGAAACAGGTGATAGGTGGAGTGGTCGAATAGTCAAATATACTAACCCAACCATTGCTGGAAATCATTCTTTATTCCGTTCCACCACCTCATCGTAAATATGACTGTTCAGAGTGACAGATTACCCGAAAACAAAGCATTTTGACTCACATAAGTTCGCTCACTGCAATAAATACTTCTAATAATATTTATTGTGCTATGGCGAATGAACCAAAAACGATACTTATTATTGTATATGTGTTTTTGCAGAGCTGCGAATTATTATAATTCTTTTTAGTGTACTATTATTTTGGGTGATGGATGAATTCGTCCTTTAGGTAAGAATTCGTAACAAAATGGGTGAGTATAATGCGCTAGGTATTGAGCTTTAAATCGGGGGTTGCCGTTTGATTCTTATGGCAAGCAATATAGGATGATTGTTATGAGTGCTTTTTTGAAAAATATTCCATGGGTTTTTGATCCAGTTGATTAGTCAGACATTTCCGAAAAATCGAAATTTGGGTCTTTTATGTAGTTATATGTAAAAGGGTAGAATACTCAGATTGCTCATAAACACCACCAAATCAATTATAATGCAGAAAAACTTGCGATGAAATAAACAAAATGTTGATCTTTTCTGGGTCACAGATAGCAGGATATTTCAAAATGTCATACTAATGTACCGGACCGTTACGCCTCCCGGTATTATTTTATTTTATTTAATGCGTAATTCACAGACACGTGTAAATAATATTTGATTTAAGGAGAGCATCTGAATATTGCTTTCCTCATTATCTCAAAACTTTGTATTTGAACGGTCAATATTACAAAAAAATCAGGAAATTGTAACTTAAGGCAAAACAGCCGTCATGCATAGTAATAATAACAATTAAAAAGTGATAATTCAACTATCAGAATAATTCGCATCACTTATTAAATTACGCAACCATAATAATTGTAATTAACGTAAGATAATGTTATTAGTATCTAGTTCTAATAATTAAACTTGCCAACAATAAATATGTCATGTTGATAGCGTCAAAATCAATCTTCATTATTGTAATTCCAAGAAGTAGAATTATTCCTGTTTAAACTTCGGTAAGATGAAATTTATAATTGGTTCAAATATGTGATCTGATTGATCGTCTTTCTTTGAAATCGATTTATTAACATCCAATCAAAATAAAATCTCCATATTAAAATTATTTGCAAAACAGATTCTAAAGTTTTTATTATGTTTCGATGGTGTTTTGTTTGTCACGGACAAATGGCTTTTTAAAAGCAATATTTTTTCCTATGACTAGTGGAATTGAAAGCACATTATTAAATTCATGGAATGTTATGACATGTTAATCTATAATTTACATAGAAGGCCTTCTCCATTGCTGATGTCCATTATGATTTGTAAAACATGCAATGCACTTTCGATGGAGCGTGCCAATTGGCGCTCGCATGCCGTGTTGTGCGATAACTGCACCATCAAAGATTTTTTACATTTTAAAGAGGAATTGAATTGACAAATAACTCTTTTTTAGTTTTCATTAAATTGATTGAAAGTACTTATCTATCCGGTTATTTATTGATTTATTTATTTTTTAAAGTCTCCACACAGCTAAACACCAATTTACTACAGTGATTACAATTACATAGATTACTTAATGGTACCATGACGCAGAAAAGTTAAAAATATACATATAAACACTTGTACATATTTTAAAATCTACAGTTATTTGTAATATTATTATTATGTAATTTTGCTGTATAAATGTAACTAATGTAATAAAAAAAAAACAAAAAAAAAAAAAACAAAACAAGCAGTAGTAACAACAAATTGTACACGTAAGTACATAACATGACGATTTGATTTGAAATTGATGATATAAAATAATGCTAAAGTCAAGTATATCAAATAGTCATGCAAGAGGTGACACTATTGTTAGTGATACATTATTGAAATGACACACTACGTTGGTACAACTAGAAAATGTTGATAGTAAATAGAACTATAGCTATAAAAAGGTCATCGTGGGCTGTTTCACTATTTTGAGACATGCATCAAAAGATAATAAATGCTAAACTATCTGTAAATGACGTTGAAAATATCAACGTTTAATGCAGCACCGTTAACCACTCGGACCCATAAGCTTGTTTTAAAGATATTTTAACGTGGCCAGACATTTGTATGATGTAGACATGTGAAAATAATATTTACAAGTAGGAGGCGTACCTGACTTATTTTAAGCAGTTGTATGTTTGTACATTTTTTATCAGTCATATTCAAATCACTTAACAAATGTAGACGTCCCCAGACTTCTTCCAATCTCTTTGCATTATGTTTGCCGAATAAAATTTGGGGCTAATGTCCCACAGCCTAGTTAGTCGTGTCTAATAATAACAATAGATAACAACTCAATTAGAATTCAACAATCGATCATATTCAATTCTTCTCAAAAGAAACACTAAAGGAGAGTCACTGAAACAATTTATTTTAGTCCAAGAGCCCGCGAAGATCAGACCTTCGTTATTTTATGAAACCTGAAAGTTTCTCTGTGTATGTAATTATACTCACGTTTAAGTATGAAAGCTGAATTTTATATATGTTACTTGAGAAACTATCAACATATATTTTCTCAGTTATCAGACAGTTTAGATGGTTCCTTTAGATTGTCAGACACATTAAAGGTCTACCGTAGGTGCGAGCAAGATATATACATGCGACCATTGAATTCAGCTTTTATACTTAAACGTAAGTACAATTATAATTAATTAAAATAATATCTTTCATAGCCACCGTGATCTAGACTTTATAGTCGGGGATCGTCTTTTTCTGTATTAGGGACACACACAGAGAAACTTTCAGGTTTTATAAAATAACGAAGGTCTAATCGTCATGGGTTCTGGCTCTATTATGCTTGATTTCACCTGTGTAAGTACCTAACAATATAAAAAAATTACATGGCGAAGTATAAAACGTGTTTTCAATAAACTAATTATTTATTGTTATCAAGTTTAATTTGTAGAACTCCATTTTATTTTTTATTTATTTTATATATTCAATAATTTTATTATTAAATTAATAAAAAAACAGTTTATTTATAAACAAGTTCTGCTGGTAATTATTATTACGCGTGACAGCTGTTTCGCCTTCTGAGGGCATTATCAAACTGTGGTCATGCCACATACAGACAATCTTTTTATAGTAAAATTATTATTAAAATTATTAATAATAAAATTATTGAATATATAAAATAAATAAAAAACTAATTATTGTTGATGTATTTAATAAAAACATCGTCTTGTCCTGCTTTAAAATTTTCTATTTTGAATTAATATGTTCATGTTAAAGAAATCATGTTGGACGCGGTGCACAAGAAAAAAATCATAAATTAATCCTTCAGCCAAACTTTATGTTTCCTTTCCTTGTAAACAAAGGGAAAGCATGTTACTTATGACAAAATTGCACACCTCTTTCTTAATTTATGTGTACAATGTTAAGGATTTTTAATATCTAATTTGCGTTTAAATGGGTGCTTTATAACGTGGGCGAACATTAATCTACTGATAAAAAATTAACGATAAAACTATCACAAATCACATAAAGCAACCGTAAAATACAGATATTTCGCATGATACATACATTGTAAGACTGAAGAAATTTAAGTTTTACGAAGAAAAAATTAGGCAGATAAAATTTAAAAGCACTCTTACTTATCATGGCTTAGGTACTTATGGCTAGAAAAATTCAAAATAAATTTCTTCAAAAGTGTTTTCAGAATTATGCTTTTTTTAAAATTAGCGTTCATTGTCGGCTATATTTGGATGAAAGATAAAACTTTTTGTGGTTCAGCATAGGAACTACGTAATAGATAAAGAGATTAGCTACCAATTTTGAATGTTTCGATTTATGTATTTATATTTTTTATACAGTGATTTATGTACATATAGTAGTTAAAATTTGTCGTGGAAGCCCATTGAACCAATTGTGATTAGAATTCATTAATTCCAAATTCAAGTTTTGTGAAAGTTCTAGTCAAGTTCTCTTATTATCAAAGGACTCTGAAGCAACCGACCCATGTTGAAATAATAACAGAATTTTAATAGAATTTTTAACAGAACTTAAATTTCGATTTTGAAATTTGATTATTTGTTGAAATTCCGTGAAATAGCCCGTCCTTAATCTTTCAAACTTTTCTTTGGAACAGATCGATTTTGATCTGTTATAGGTTATAGGATTCTACGAATAACAACTGTACATTTTGAACTTATTTTAGGGGTGGAACTACATTATTCGGTCCCAAAAAACTGTCCAGCAAATTCATTAAACACAAAACATTATGTAAGTTTTCGAAATAAATTGTACTACCTACTCGAAAGTGTTAAAATAAATATTTTTCATAAATAAATAGATACAAACTATCATTTTTTAAACACGATATGCTCGTACCTAAAGTAATGTTCGTGTCTATCAAGTGCCCTCGGCGTGTCACGAAATCTCACCCCGATTGAAATCAGAGTCAAACAACATCCCTTATTATCCAAATGATAACAGTACACAGTGAAAAACGTACTTTGTTATAAATGATACCTTTTCATATCGGCGAAAAGATCTTCAATAAAATCATCACGATGATTGAAGCGTGCTTTTAGGCCGTTTGATTCGATCTTCTTTTCATTATTGATAATGAAAAGGTGCCATTGTCCATAAGCCTCTCCAAATAAAATTGTACATGAAAAAGGACTAACTTGTTCCTCAATAAAATTTTATTATTGATATAACGAATTTCATAGCCAGATTATTGTGTATTACGTACTTTAAAAATTACTAACATCGAATGAAGGGTGAATTGATTGGTTTTGTATTACTTAGGACGGGCTAGCTTATAAGAGGTAAATATAAAAGACTATTTATGATTTTTTTTTAACTTAATGAGTAAAACGTCAAATTATATTTAATTAAATGACTCGATCAAAAATCTGGAAAGAGAAAAATCAGAAAAAATATATTAGCATATTTGAGACTCGAACACAGGATCTTCGGCTTTCTGGGCCGCGACTCTACCAACTGAGCTAAAGTGACACTATCCGATTCGGTAATTTTTATCTGTATCGTACTTCGACTAGGAACTACCAACAACATCTTAATTTTCTTAAAAAAGTCAATAGATGTCGCATATTAAATATAAAAATGGATAAAAAAAATTTATCCAACACACTATCTTGATAGTACTTAGTTCAGGTTTGAATCTTGCAATAAAAATGCAGTAAAATATGCTTTAAGAAAATGAAGACAATGTTGGTAGTTCTTAGTCGAAGTATAATACAGTTAAAAATGACCGAATCGGATAGGGAGACATTAACTAAGTTGGAAGAGTGGCGGCCCGGAAAGATGAAAGTCCTGGGTTCGAGTCCCAGATGTGCCAATATCTTTTTATGATTTTTCTGTTTCCAGATTTTCGATTGAGTTTCGCTAATATTGTTTTCATTTAATTATAAACTTTTGTTTGCAAATTTTAAACTAATTAAAAAATCGTAATATTTTTTTTTGAATATTTAAAAGTTGGATGATATTTTGTTGAAAACAGTGAATGAAATGATGAGGAAGTGTTATAACGCGTTATCGTTTTTAATTTAGTATTGGCAAGCGAAAGTTTAAAGGTTTCCGAAGTTAAACACGATTCACCCTATAATCTTTGTCGATCAACTTGATTAGACCCATCACTGAAGATAATCTGTTTTGTTTTCCAATAATGGTGGAATCATTTTGTTTGGATCGGGAAATCGTGGAAAAGTGCCACATTGTGTATCATCGAATGCCGATATCTAGCGCTTGTGGTTGTCAAATAGTTTTCAAAATAATAAAACAACATTATTCTTGAAATAGATGCGAATACTGTCTGAGTGAACTTTGAAGTAAAACAAATTAATTCATTTTCCTAACGAACGGAAACTATTCATAACTTCTTTACAAATTAATGCTAAAATTGTACGAGCAAGGCTATGGAAGAGTCATACCGGAGATATTCCAGGGAGACTTGATATATGTGAATCGACACTTTGTATTCACATCATGTATTACGCTAAAGGAATATGTATAAAATCTATTTGTATGTGTTTTGAAACAAAGGGTGTGTGCTTATGTGTTAGCTAGTTAGGTTTATAATTATTCTTTTATTTTAATATCTAAAGTAATTCTCTTTAATATCTGTGACAAACTATCTGAAGTCTTTCGTTTTCATCCCGCGACAAAATATCCCCGACTAAATATCCTCCGTCAAAATATCTTACGGAGAAAATATTCTCCAACAAAATATCTATTTTGTTAGGTTAGGTTTTAGTAGATATATTAATAGGGGATGTTTTGCCCGTGCGATATTTTGTCGGAAAATATTTTGTCGATGAAAAGTCGCGGAACTGACGTCCCCGGCCTAGCCCAGCCTTTGCACAGAGTTATATCTATATGTAGGGAGACAGTGACCTTCGGCTTGTTTTGAAATGCGCAAAATTTAGTCTGAATAAAACAGAAAATTTGAACAAAAATCAAATCCACGCCGCTCGCATTTTTTACGTGAAAACCACACAAAAGTCACTGCTTTGAACCACGTGGAGGCAGGTGGCTCAAAGCAGTGACTTTTGTAACTCAAATGGGGTATGTTGTGAGGCTAAATGTAGTGGAGAGGGGAAAGAAATGGTGAAGAAGAAGGTGAGGAAGTACCTGGCTATTCAGTTCTGGTTACAAAACACGGCTAAAACCATTTCAATCAAAGTTTTGATTCTTAACGGTAGTCTTACAGCAGGGTGGACTGAGAGTACCTCCCACTCTAGAACATGCCGCCAATTGCCTCATATTATTAAAAAATGATTAAATTGTGAAATCATACAAATCAATCAAATAAAATTTACTAGCGCTTGCTGCGATTTGACACCCCGATCTTCGGATAGCTAGTCGAGAGCCCTTACCCCTCCTCCACAGCCAATCTTCTTTATATAAATAGATTTTGATCCAAGTAGGACGAACCGAATAGTAAATTCAAATATATCGTTGTACCTAAAAGTATGAATACATATATATATATATATACAAAATTACAAATGGCTGTACATAGTATATCAATTTTTTGCATCTTCCGTAGTGGTTTTTTTTTTTTTTTGTTTGTCATATATTTTTCCCCACATATTGACAGTGCCTCGGTAATGTCTATTTCAACATTAGTGACACCTGTGATTTTTCCCTCGCCTTATTTGTGGCACACATTCATTTCACAAAAGCACACAGCCAGGGAAACCTTATAAAAAAGTCCAACAAATAAGGGATGACTTCGCTGCATTTCGAAATCGACCAACATCGACTTATTACGCGGTGTCTAAATTTATCGTCTCTTTAAAACAATGTTGTGTTTTGTAACCCCATTATAACAGTGAGTAGTTTTGGTAGTAGAATGGAGTGTCATATTGATGGATGAAGATTCGTTTCTATTAGAAAGTTCATACTTCCCTCCTCTCCAATTAATTCTTCGGAACAAAACAGTGCTTACTGGTGCTTGTTAAATTTGCTTCGTATGAACACATTTTTAAATCCCCGACAAGTCAAACTGATGAAATGTTTTGGAGTGGCTTAAATTCATTATAAACAATTATTAATCTGATTTTATCCCATCCGGTTCATAACTTATAATGGTAATACTAATCATTTGATCACTTTCAAATAATATTGCACCGAATATTTGTCCGAACAGATTAAACATCTTCACAATTTCGAATTACAAACAATAAAACACCAACTTTTTTCTACTTATTGCCAAATTAATTCCACTAAGTGTTATTAATTAATAAAATATAGTCAGGCATAAAGAATTTAAACGCGGCAGTTATAACACTCCCCTTTCGAAAGCTTTTTTAGGTCGAACAATCGAAAAAAAACTTGCGACAAATTGGTGCGTGATGGGAGAGAAATCTGTGCAAATTTCTTGTTGCCCAAAATTCACATTTTGAGAGTATTTTCTGCTTCAAACACACACATAAGTGTTCCGTTTCATAGTTAAGGTTTATAGATTTATGTCATTTTTTCATCTTCATCTATAGAATATTGTTTAAACTCCGTGAGAATCTTAGTAACTCGGTGTCTCGTACCTGTCTTCTGAGTGAGATTAGCATAAATGATTGCAATTTATGTTATTTTCTCATATTTTTTTAACTCCGTAAAAGACAAGACAGCATTTGTGTTTTAATTGACATTTCTAAAATTATATCTGCTCTATAAAACGAACAATATTACCATACTAAACCAGTTACAAGGATGGTGGTAAAAAAGATTACATTCGGATTAGAGCATCCACGTCTGGTAAATGTTGTTTTGTACATATTTGGTCGAACCTGGATTTAAGTGTTTTTTTATGTTATCTACAAAATTAATGCTGGGATGAAATAGAAAGGCTAAAGTGACCTGTTTTTTCATCACAAATTGAATTGGAGTTTTTGCTCGGTTTACATAATTAATTAAATACACGTCGTATTGGTAAGATTCTTGGCTCTATGCTTGGAGTAAACGAATTGCGACGAAGTGTAAATACATAAATTTTAAGAATATATCCAGGGGTTTTTAGTTGCATTTTTCAAGAGTGATATTACCATTTCCTAATATCAAACTTCTTGAGAAATATTCAAGTTTTTATTTTGTTCAATCTATTCTATTAGGTACGTAGTAGGATCAATAAAGTCAACGGCCTCCCTGACGGCCTTAGCGGTCAAGGAGTAAGGCTCTCGATTAGCAATTCGAAGGTCGCGTATCGCCAATAAATTTTACTTGATTAATTTGTATTATTGCCCAATTAATTAACTAAACATAATATATATAGTATATTTGCGGCTCGTTCCAGAGTGGAAGATACTCCCAGTGTCGCCCTGTTGAAAGACCACCTTTCAGAATTGAATCATTGCTTGAAACTGCTTCAGTCGTGTTTGGTGACCAGATATCAATAGCCAGGTTCTTCTACACCTCCCTCTTCACCATCTATTTCCCCTCCACACTGCCTTCAGCCTTAATACATACCCCAATTGGGGATGCCATGGTCTCACTGGCTCCAGACCAGAGCAGTTGAGACTCTTGTGCTGTATTCACATTAAAAAAAGAAAAATATTTCTTACAATTTGGATTCGCCCACTTTCGGCAGTAAACTGAATATAGATTTATATTCATTCTAGAATCTAAGGTATTTTCAGTATCGCTTTGGCGCCGATCAGAATTGAAACTCTTCCAACGTTCATCAGCTTTCATTACTTTTCAAATACAAACCATCTCATTCCCCCTCCGAAATTTCCCGATTAGAGGCTGCCACTGTGTTACATGATCCGGAAATCATAGTAAAGATAATGCCAAAAACTTTGATGAAAAGGTCTAAAACTTGCTTTGGTATACTAATACAGTAAAAAAAACCAAGAGTTCCGAAAGTCATGTAAGTACCAAAATTTATAAATAATTAATATTGATATTGATCAATCAGAGCATCCATTAGAAGCTAGAAAACATAGTTTATCAGACCTCTGACACCTGGCAAAACTTCTGTCCGCCATATAAATCACCGTATCGATTAGAACTTGATAACGGGAGGACAGAAGTACGGTCAGGTATGCGCCAAGGCAGGGGAAAGTATTTGATGCAAGAACTTCGCCGCTTCTCTCGATCATTCATAGATTGGACAAGTATGTTACATTTGATTAGTTGTAGCTGCCAACGGGCAGAGATGTATTGGTTTTATAAAATTCCCCTGTCGTCTGATCACAAAAAATTCAATACTGAATTACAAACTACAAAATTTGTAAGTACCCACATAATTTTTTCTCCAAAATACGAAATATGCCTAACAGATATTTATGTCTTGTCTTATTTAATGATATTTTAATGGATGTTTTAAAACTACTTAGCTAATGATTGAATCGATAAGTTCAAGGTAGAATGCCGTAAGTTTTGGTCCACACAGGAAGCCCTTAGGAAAATAATTCCCCTCGGGGCTTGTGACATCTTTAGGAATACTGTGAGGAGAAGGGTCTTTTTTATTATTAAAAGTAAGTTCTGGGAAGTAAAATGATATGAGGGGTGGATAGAAATCTGAGGGTCAGTATGTCCAGAAGTAAAATTCGTATGAATCCAACCCTCCCACTGCAAGGCGATGTTCCGAGAGATTAAAAGGTCTCCCTAAACCAGTCTCTCCCGATCCGGTCTGCCATATGCAGTTGATGAGCATACACACCCACCGCCAAGACCCGGGGCAGCGGTACCCGTACCCGCCTCCCAAATTGTGATATTTCCAACTGAAGTTGATAAGAATTGTTCGGATACATTCAATAGTATGATTTGTTATAATATATTCCTGACGAAGGAAGGGTGCTTCCGAAACCGATAGAGTGTTTACGTGTTTATAAAATAAAAGTGGTCTACAACAAAATTATATGTTTTTTTTATTGTAAACTAGCTGGGTTACCCGGCTTCGCTCAGGATAACATTCGAGAGTGTTCTGGAATGTTCCACAATGATGTTCCCAATTCCCTATTCCTGAACTTTCTAAAACTCTATCAAACCTTCTAGAACTTTCCGAAACTGAAATAAAAATTTGAAATTTCTAGAACTGTTTTAGAAATTTCAAGAGGGCGAAACTTCCAGCCCTTATATCTTCAAAAGCATGCCCTTTAGGTAAAAACGGGTACCCTTATTCCCTAGGGGGGGATAGATATCTACCACACCACATAACTCCCTTGATCATACCGGGATTCGTTTCTGAGTTTTTGCGGTCCGCACATTTTTTTGGACTTTCTTTTATTATATATATTGATTATGGCGAGCCACAAAGTTAATGCTTTTTACAAATATGTATAATTTTAGTTTCATTACATTGTTGTATCCTCGGCTTAAGGAGACTTTAAGCAATTTGGTTGTTGCCAAGTTGACTATACATTTAAGCCATGATGACATATTGCCAGATTAATGATCTCACGTGCTTCTGGGTTAACCAATATGTTTTATATCGTTTCATTACTGATCCGTTATCAAAGTGCAAAGGAATAATACGAGAAAGCCTCCAAGATGTCATTAATTTAATTGAAAAAAAAACACGTGAATAAAATACTGCTTACTGCTCCAAATTTATTACGTATTTTTAACTTGATAAAAAAATTTAATTAAAATCTTAGATTCATTTATATTAAATAGTTAAAATGTTCAGTTTTGCCTACTCTTTTCCTGCTACTGTCATCGTAACTTTATTATTTATTTTGATGAAGTGATATTCGTTCAAATAACTCAGAAATACCACGAAATTAAGTCAACAGGCAATATAAAGTATTATTTTATTCAAAAAGTAACATGGTGTATTTATTAATTAATTGAATTATCTCAATTTAGGTGTGCTCAAACCATAATATTACGAAATTTAGATAGTTTGTTATATTTTTGACAAAATGAATAAAAATATAACTTTATTCAAGTATGTATTATTATTATACCTATATGAAGTGGTGAAAGTTAACATGGATAAAAAGTCAATATTGGTTTTAACATAATTAACTGTTGTGAACAACATGCGAGACAACAATGTTTTTTTCTGACCTGATTTATTCAACTCACGGGGTAAATTATTATGTCTACCGTTTATTATAATCACGCATTTTTATGCCGTAAGTTTGTTAATAAAAAAACATTACTGCGTAATATTAAGAATCAAAACGATATTCCGTTCATTCTATTGGTACCTACCTCACTAACTGACAGTGTACACTTGTGGATAGGATGCTGGTGGAGTGAGTACTATTTTTTCACATTTTTCACAAATTGTGAATACCGTTAAAAATGCGTGGAAGATTTATTTTTCTTCTGATTTTGATCATTTTAATAAAGATCTATAATTTTTATATTTTAATTCATAATTACTGATTTGAAAAACCATTCTGAAAAGGTTCCCACAGGCTAGAAAATCAATATGACACATAAAACGCCACTGGCTGGTAAGATGGCTGTCATCGACGTTGACGTTAACTTCGCCGAATTCACGAATAAAAACAAACATTACGTTTTGGCAGCAAGTAGATAATGGCACATTTTAAATCGATTTGAAAAGTTTATTCGTTAGTATAAAAATTAAAGAACGATTGTAAATTCTTTGCGTTGATTTAAAAGTGGAGGAAGCCCAATACGGCATAATAAACCCAAAAACAAATCACAATAATACTTTAGACCGTTAAAATCTCAAATCACAACCAAATATTACATTGATGGGGATAACCTAAGAGTATGGAATCATAGTTTCATGGAGATAACTTCCAATAGAATTAATTAATTTACATCATTATTATTTCTTTTTTTTACATTAACTCCACACGGGAGGCCCTGAGGAAAATAATTTCCCACGGGGCCTATGTCATCTATGTGAACATGGGTCTTGAAGAGGCCGGTAAATCGTTCCACAGCCGAGCTGTTGAACTCAAGAAAGAGTCGTAAAAACGACCCGTTCTCATGTGACTAATGTCAACCGTGTACAAATGTTGGGCGCGTGTTCGACGTGTTTCCTGACTATGCACCGGTGCCGACGGGATCAATGATTCTTGTTCCTCGGAGCATCTTCCATTGTAATATCGGTAGAACAAGGACAGCATTTCCACCTGACGCCTGTGCTCTAAAGATTGCAATCCGTCTGTTAAGATGGGAGAATCTATCAAACGGACCGCCCGTTTCTGCACAGTCAAGGGTTTTTTTTAAGGTATTTTGGAGCTCCAGACCAGAGGTGGCTGCCAAATTCAACCGTGGGGCGCACTTGCGATTTGTACAGGGTTAGCAGTTGTGTACTATTAAAGTATCTGCGGCCCCTGTACAGTAAGTATTAAGTTAAAAATAAATAATAATATCTACCAGATGCACAAATGTATCCACCTGGAAGAGCTAGGCATCTCCAATAGGCTTTCAACTATCTGCCTACAACGTACGTATACACTGCCCGCCATACTGAGGATTCCAACTTGGAGAAACTCATAGTCACTGGCAAACAAAAAGGCAGAAGAAGCAGAGGAAGGTCACCAATGCGCTGGAGTGACCAAGAATCACTGGCGTTCTTTTTGTCGGTGTCCACAGCTCTCCACGCAGCGCAGGACCGCGAATAGTGGAGAAGCTTTGTCCACCATGGAAATTGGTACAGGGGTCACGAAGAAGAATAATATCTAACGTGAAGATTTTTAGGCAATTCACATATCTATTGAGTTTTTCTCTATTTTCGTAAACTCGATGAAGAACTGAAGTGTTCCAAGTAGATACATGAGTGAACCATGTCTTATTACATTCAGAATTATGTACCAGTCTAGGTATTACACATATTATGCATCTGTAACAGTCGGGATTTTTGGTACAATTTTGAGTGCGGATAATTGGGTGGTTAATGCGCAAACGTGATTAAGTTTTAATTGAAAAGGAAAAGATTCGCAAAATCTTGATTTTAATCGCGTCACGATTACAGAACTGGGACGATCTGGAATGAAGTAACTCCGCCCAGCCCAGTATATTTTTTGCCTTAATTAAAAAAATTCACAGGCTTCTCAAAAACATTGTTGGTTAACAAGTTTTCTTCGTCTTTCACACCTTCACGATCAGTGCCGTCTTCAAGTATTGACAACAGACTTCTTAGAAAATGCATATTATTTTCAATTATCTCTTCTTGCAGTTATGAATATTAAACGTATGAAACTAACCATTAAGATATTTTTCCGAGGTGGGTCCACCAAACAAATCTGTCTTAGCATATACTTCTTGCTTTATTCACATTCATAAATCACCTCATTCTTCCATTTCTATTATTTGCCGCCCCGGCATCCATGTGTTGGATAACCAACACCTTTGCCATAAGCGACTCCAAGCGGTTTGATGACTTAGCAGGGGTGCTTATGTTCATAGGGTGAAGTTTGTCTAGGTCTTGGCGGCGAATGCGTCTGCCCACCAACTGGGTGACAGACCGGATCGGTAGTGACTGGTTGAGGGAGACCTTTTGATCTCTCCAGCAGGACTCTTTCGGAACATCACCTGGGACCGCTGTGGGAGGGTTGAATTAATAGGTCTTTTAGTTGGACGCATTAACCCCTAAATTCCTACCCACCCCTCATATCTTTTCTCTCCCTCATTTCTATAAGACGACTCTCTACGTAGCATACCCAAAGATAACATAGGCCCTGAGAGGATTATTTTCCTCAGGGCCTCTTGTGTGGAGCTAATGTAAACAAAAATGAGTTCGATTCCAACAAATCTCTCATTTTTCATATTTAGTGGTGTCATCTCTTTTTCGGGCATCCACAACTACAATTCACACTCACGTCATATGTTCTTTTTATACACCTTTCTTAGTTCATCCGCTGTAGGTACATTTGCCCAAACCATTAATCTCATAACGCTTACACCAACCTTGCATTTTTTGCGTATCTTCACATTTTTCACACCGTCTAACATGGTTTTAACCACACATGACTCAGGGATATCAATTCTGCACTTCGGCACTTCCTCTTTATTTTTTAAATGAAAATTTTTAATATGAGATTTTATTCATAAAGTTAAAAATAAAAATGAAATTTCTTGATTTGTTGAGTGGTCTTAATACCTATTTACGTTTTAAAAACTAAAAGATCTCGTGCATAATATAGAGTAAGATGAAACGCCATCTTTACTGAGACAACGTTCGATTGATACATTTAAAAACATGTTGTGTAGAGTTTTTAGTATCGCAACTTTTTTTTTTAAGAAACGCTACTGAACTTCAAATCTCTCTTAGTCTATATTATCTTTGGTGCGATCTTTCACGTGCAATCTTAGTCGGAACAGGCGGTGAATGTCTCCATTAATCTTTTATCGATGATAAATTTACGAAAACATAATAAAAAAACGGTTTAATTCTTAATTTATTACGAAAAACTAAACTGTTTTGTTTAAGAAATAGGTAAAGTTTAGTAAAAACATATTGGAAATTTGTTATAAAGAATTAAAGTTTTTACCAAGATGTCAACTCACGATTGATGTGGTTTAATCTGCAAGTATTTTACTTGTAGCACGATTTTGTTCATGTTTGACTTTTTATAAAATTTTCCAGAACAGAAGAGTATTTTGTTAAAACATTTTATATTATGAAAAAGAATTGCCGATTCATTGTTAACATTCGTTACCACAGCTAGTATACCAACCCATTTATTTAATTTCATCCATCAAACTTTTCAATCTACATTACATTACCCAGAATTAAAACCTCACATATTAATCAAAAAAGAAACTCGAGTCTTAAATTTGTTTCTCTAAATTTAATCTAAATGCAGTAATTTCTACACTTTAAATTGTCTTATGTAAAAAATATTGTTCTGCAAAATCGTGAAATTTGAACTAACAGAAACTGCCCACCATGTTGCACATTCCAAAAAAACCCGCCTTGCATAAATCTAGGTATGGCTTGATTGACATCATCCGTTTATGTGATAAACTTATTGCTTTTACGAACCGTTATAAAGTTTTTATTTATATCATTAATGTTGACACATTATTGCGTAGGACGGCAGTCAAAAGACGCATAAAAAGTGCTCTATCGAAGTCCGAAATGTCTGTTTATTTAAATGAAATAAAAACGTGAATATTAATAGAAAATGCAGCCTCACCAAAATTGTATCCTTCTAAAATGGTCGGATTAAATCGAATGATCTACATAAATAAATTATGCTTATAAATGCGATTGCAACACATAAGCTCGGAATCGAAATTCCGATCGTTTGGAGTCATTTTAGAGATGCTGTTGCCCGCTTCTGTGCTGCATTTGATTAATGTTGTCGAGGAAAGGAAGTTAAATAAATAAAAAAGTATTAATGATCCCAAAGACGTTAATTGATGTGGTTTATTAACATAAGCATTCAATCACTGTCAATAGATTTTGCGCCAAAGGAAATTATACCCGTATGAGTTCGATACGCGGTGAAATGAGGCATCCGAAATATTTTTTATAATATTTACAACTTTAATGATATCCGTGCTATTAAGTTTAATGTTAAAATAATTGAACATCGTAAATTTGTTTTCATCTAAGCATTAACTGCGGTTCGCGTTTATTTTGTGACTTGGTACATGGTGCTTACGACTAAAAATATCGCATTTGAATTGCAACGAAAATGGGCGCAAATCTAATTTAAACACATTTTCTAACAATTTTGATTCTACTAACTTACTTAATTGTTTCTTCGTTTTAACTTAATTAGTGAAACATTAAGATTTTTTAAACTTCACAGACATGTAGTTTTTTATCAATAAGCTTTCTCCGTCTATATTTATAAACTTTATCGGTTCGTTGAATAGAATTTTCATGTCACGTGTTCAAATGACTGTACAAGTGTAATGATTTTGTTTTGCCAAACTCATTGAGCTTTAGCGTGTTCCGTCTGTCCATAGTAGTTTTAAAAAAATAAAAACACGTGTCATTATTATATAAGTACAAAAAGAAGGCAATTTTTTAACCTACAATTTAACCTAATTACAAAACATTCACGGTTCAAATAACCTTAGGCTGATTTAATAAATTCTTAATGTAACGATATTAATAATTTTAATTAACACACTAATTAAATATAGGTTGCAATTAATTACACATTTCTCACTAGAGCCGGGACCAGGTATTTGGCACCTGGGGCAACTGAGAATGCGAAACTATTTGTTTTCTTTCTAGAAGAATCTTTTTTGATTTCTTACATAGATTCTTCCCATCTTAGATTTACTCCACGCAAAGGGAGCAGATGTTTTGCATGCCAAAGAGCTCTAAGGCATTTTAAACTGGGCCAGTATTTAAAAAAAGCCTTGAGCGAGAGTGTGCCATGATGGACGGTGCTGAAAAAGAACCATTTTAAAGTTCATCAATCTTATATCGAGTAACAGGTAGACATAGAGGTTACATACTGTTGATAAAACTAATGAGTTTCTCTAATTGCAAGTATCTACTTTGCAGTATTTCGAAACATCTAAGGCATAATATTAAAAATACTATTTTGTATTCGACAATGAAAAAAAAATCAAACAAAGAAGAAATTGAACTTCAAAGAATCCACGACAGCTTTTAAAACTTAATGTTGGGACGTAGAAAAATGGCAATTGATGTAAACGTCACAATCTTAAGTAAATCATCAGAATTGAACTACTTTTAAATAATAAATAATACAAATACGTAACAAAATGTTGCAAATAAAAAAAATGATATAACCAAAAATGCTATTTTCGGTTATATATTGTTAGCAATAATAAAACGCTAAGTTAATATTTATGATGAAATATATTGTCTCCACGTTAATTGACAATAACAACATTCAAGAATCAGCAAGATTATATTCCGTCATTATTCCGTGTTCCGCCATTCGTAAATCCAGCCGTTGGCCGTCCGTGGCCCGTGCTGTTGGTAGTACCATGGTAGTACTCTCCTTTTCCGGCCGCCGTAGACGGTGTAGTCTCCCCGTTGGCCGCCAGAGGCGATAGCAGTACCTCTGGTGGTGTAAACGTGTGAAGCGGCAATATTCAAACATGCTGCTAACACGGCCATACTGACCACTGCTTTGACCTCAAAGCAGGAAGCTAAAAGAAAAGAATAAAAAAAAATATTCGGGGGATTGACATTTTTTTTTCAACCCGTCAATGGTACTGACAGATTACCCTGCTCGCCCTTCCTGACCATTGCAGAAATTTGTTCATCCGGTCAATTCCTCATATTTTCATATGCGACCATCACTCTGTGAGTGCTGCCATTGGGTCTGTTACCCAACACGTCAAAACGATCGTTCGGCAAGACTTCTACCACCTTATAAGGCAAACTCCGAAACCGACCTTTCAACTTTCTGTACCCCGGATTTCCCCCAGAAATCCGTATCAAAACTGTATCGCCAACGCGATACGAAGGTTTAATTAACCGTTTCGCATTGAATCGTTTCATCTGCCGCCTTTGATATTTATCAAAAGAACCTGTGCCTCAGCACGTAAGACCATAAGGTCCTGCTACTCACCAACCTGTGAGTTTATGAATCGGTTCGAGATGAACCGTTTCATCTGCCACCTTTGATATTCATCAAAAGATCCCGTGCCTCAGCACGTAAGACCATAAGGTCCTGCTACTCACCAACCTGTGAGTTTATGAATCGGTTCGAGATGAACCGTTTCATTTGCCGCTTTTGATATTCATCAAAAGCACCCGTGTTTCAGCACGTAAGACCATAAGGTCCTGCCACTCACCAACCTGTGAGTTTATGAATCGGTTCGAGATGAACCGTTCCATCTGCCGCTTTTGATATTCATCAAAAGCACCCGTGTCTCAGCACGTATGACCATAAGGTCCTGCCACTCACCAACCTGTGAGTTTATGAATCGGTTCGAGATGAACCGTTTCATCTGCCGCTTTTGATATTCATCAAAAGCACCCGTGTCTCAGCACGTATGACCATAAGGTCCTGCCACTCACCAACCCGTGAGTTTATGAATCGGTTCGAGATGAACCGTTCCATCTGTCGCTTTTGATATTCATCAAAAGTACCCGTGTCTCAGCACGTATGACCATAAGGTCCTGCCGCTCACCAACCTGTGAGTTTATGAATCGGTTCGAGATGAACCGTTCCATCTGCCGCTTTTGATATTCATCAAAAGCACCCGTGTCTCAGCACGTATGACCATAAGGTCCTGCCACTCACCAACCTGTGAGTTTATGAATCGGTTCGAGATGAACCGTTTCATCTGCCGTTTTTGATATTCATCAAAAGCACCCGTGGCACCCCAAAAAGGTACACCATCGCCAAAATTGTCATGATGACAACTTTCATGCTTATTTCTGCCTTTGCCTCTAATCGGCAGTTTTTTTCATGAAGCCATCCTGGAGAGCAATAACACGCAGCATTCCGTCCACGCTCTTCACGAAAGATCATAGTAAATTGATCTACCTGCTCAACGCAACTGCAAAAGACATCTCCATTTTCTAAAAATCCCGGGCTCACATATCACATCGCCCAGTATCTCATTTTCCAACCAACATTTAAAATAGTTTTTCACATATTTTGTGATAACATTCCTCTTCCATGGAAACCAGTATTTGTCCCGGACGGCAGCCAGTGTTTGATTAACACCTCGATGTCCAATCTCATCATGAAGAATCCAAAGAACGCCACACTTGACATTTCTAGGTGTTCACCATTTAGAATATCCTCGAACCATTCAACATCGAATCATTTTGATTATCTCCGAATCATTTCAAACCACTTTGAATCATTTCGATTAACTCCAAACCATTTCAAATAACTTCGAACCATAATACTAGGTTTTGACATAGATAGTCGGCATAATTGTAATTCAACATGATTACAACTTCTTTTCGCCACACATAAACGGGCTTTAATTTTCGCAAACATATTTCCTTTTAGTTATAGCAATAAGGCATCTGCGATGTCTATACTCAAAAGCAAATCACCATATTGATCCCTTTTTGTCAGCTAGACGGCTATCAAGATCAGACTGTCATCGCCGCGTAAACATTCAGCATCGTAATTTTGAAACATTTTGAGGTTCCGAACATTTCACCAATTTCCATCAAGATATCATATCCATCTGCTATCTTCTGGACCTGAAGTCAGCTTCTCTGATTCACCATGTATTTCAGTTTATGCGCTCAGCATAATGCTAGCGACTTTATTTGACAGCCGTTGTTGGCATTTTGGACAAATGTCTTCGATCATCAAATTAGGCTCACGATGATAAGCACGAAAGGGAAAGGTCTTTTTGACAAACCCATTGAACCACAAATGAGTTTTCAAGCACCAAATTAAAATTTTCAATTCGTCCTTTCGACGGAAACACGATCCACGCATTCCTCCGACATCGGGCATCAATGCATCTGTCATCACTGTAATTACGCGGCATTTTTACGTAAATTCACAACAGAAGTCCAAACATTTCACATATTTTCAGAAGTCCGATACTCAGATTATCACTAAATCACCGGCATCAAATATCAAACATAAACAAACTCGAGAGACGCCATAATGGCCGCCGTTTGTATACAAAACACGAGTTTTTGTCAGGTGAACGAAACAAAAGCCAATAAACACTTGCTTTTACGAATCCCACTTCTGATGTTAGCAATAATAAAACGCTAAGTTAATATTTATGATGAAATATATTGTCTCCACGTTAATTGACAATAACAACATTCAAGAATCAGCAAGATTATATTCCGTCATTATTCCGTGTTCCGCCATTCGTAAATCCAGCCGTTGGCCGTCCGTGGCCCGTGCTGTTGGTAGTACCATGGTAGTACTCTCCTTTTCCGGCCGCCGTAGACGGTGTAGTCTCCCCGTTGGCCGCCAGAGGCGATAGCAGTACCTCTGGTGGTGTAAACGTGTGAAGCGGCAATATTCAAACATGCTGCTAACAATATCTATAACTCCGGTTCAATGAAATCTAGAATATTTGCATTGAATTGAAATTTCTACAAATTTGGATGGGTTCGATTGGAATATTATTTTTTTCAATTATTTTTTTCTAAATTTGAAACGCTTTGTCGAGAATTCAGATAATTCACAATTATGTTTTATATTTAGATGAGAGATGAAGCGATGATTGTCCTTGTCAATTTGTCCTCATACGCTCCCAACACTCTAACGCCGAACGACCGGAAACTACCGAATCCGGTTTCTGCGCACTGCTACTCGAGTAATAGTAGTAGAACATGTTTCAAGAGATAGCACCTTAGGAAATTGTACCTCATTAGCAGGATAATATGATTTTTTCGAACTTTTATGAAAATCTTATACCTGCGTTTGCGGTAACATTACATTTTTAAGAAGTGTACCTACTTACTTTTAATTTTGTACAAAATAAAACGGTTTAGATTTTTTAAGCGGCTCTTGACTTACGGATTAGAGAAAATATTTAATTAGATGCGAATTGAATTATTAGTGATAGATTTAGATCCATCTGCATACTATTTTGTATTCAAGGTCAATATTTAATTTCAATAGCCAACTAAACGTCAATCTAAGTGTGTCTACAGTGGACCTACGCAGCAAGTAATTAGGCAAGATTGCAAGAGATTATTCATATAAACCACTTGAGTTATGCCTTGAGCGTGTTTCATCAACCAGAATAATTTGAATAAATAGTCACAAAAAACTCAGAAGTAGAGATTAAACTGAGTGGTATGAAGGTGAGTAACCAAATCAACAAATTTGATTGATGAAAATTAATTAGAATTTATGTACCCACACGATGACATCGATCTAGTTCGTAAATGCAGTGTTGGAGCGAAAAATCAGCAGCCCCGGGCCCTCAGTTAAGATCCACTTACTGTTATTCCAATAGTAAGACAACTTGAGATGTGTTGGGTATCTTCCAAATACATTAAAGGCTCAAATGATTATTAGTTGGTTTAAATAATTATCGTGAATATTTATTTAACCTGCCTAAATCGTTCGCACCTAAGACACAAGCTGCGATAGATGGTATTCTTTAAATATCCAACTCAGCTGCCATCTCTTGAGATATAGCAGAACTTCGTATTACAAACTAACCTATCGAAATCTGTTGAAAGAGGCTGATACTACGTGGATAATCAATACACTACACTATCCATCTCGCCGTTTCTTCGCAGGGTAGGTAGAGGGCGGATCGCCAAATAAATCGGTCTTGGCATACTTGCCTAATTCACATTCACAGATCGCATCATACATACTCTTCTATTATTCTGACTCTTGGCATGGTCTGACTCAAGTATCCGATTCACTACAGTTCCCGACGTATTCTAGCATTCACATTTGTGTCATTTATTCTCGTTACCCTTCTTTCTTCGTTCATTTCCTGTACAAACCCAAACCCTTTGAGTGTACCTTTCTTAATCCCCCACATTTCTCACACGATTATCCATGGTTTTACCATACACACGCCTCGTTGATCTCTTTTTTAGAGCATGAAGTTTACTTTTATCCTTCATTTCCCAGTTCCATGCCTCATAGTGATACATCAGGGTAAGTTCTAGCACTGTGGACTGCTAGCTTCGCTTCGTTGGGCAGTTTTTTGTTAGCCCAACGGTTCATTAACGGAGGTACCTGAATTTACCCTTCTTTAAATATCTATCAGCCTTCTCGTCTCTCGTAAACATACTTACCAAATACATGTAAGAGATCGATCCATGCACCGCAATAAAAAATAAATAAAACATTGTTGATTTTCAAACTTGTAATATCGTTGTGAAATGTTAGTAGGAAATAACTTGTTGCAAGATTTTTCCTGCATTGATAGAAGAAATTGTAAAATTAGATCATCCTGGGTTGGCATTTGGTATATTTCTTGCTACGCCAATGGCAAGATGTCAAGGAAATCATTAAAGACATTCGTCACCCAGACATGCCAAATTTTATCGCACAAATATTTATTACGCACAACATATTATTTGCGTACAACGCCCAATGACTTGGTGTTGTGATATTATATATAATCAGATCCAATATCCAATTATACTTCTAGTAAACCACATTCAATAAAAAATAATTCGGTATAACTTATAAATATGTAACCTGTTTTGAAGACATAAAAAAACAAACGACACGTGTAGGGAAATTCATTTGGATATATTTGTTCCTCTTCAATTCTCTTGTTCACATTGAAGGAACGTTTTTTCCTATAAAGCTAAAGCGGTAGAAATTCGACGTAATATTTTTATTCAGCTATGTATATGTTTGTGTTTGTTTGGGTAATTTGTAAGGCTACCAACCATTTTTCAAAAATTTACAAATAAATCGCTGTTTATTGTTGATATTGCTTATTTGGTACAAGACCTGTCGAATCTTGCTTATATTTTCACAAAAACATTTACAGGGAATCCTGAAAATTGAAATATATTTTGGGTGATACGTTACGCATTTATCCGAGGGCGTTTAAAAAAATCATGTAATTTATGCTACTCTTATACTGCATTGAAAAAACTAACATATCAGTGGTCGAAAAATCTCAACAATATAACATTTATACATAATCGTTACAAATCATTAAACTATTGTACGCATACCTTGTTAGAAGCCTAATAAAACAAAACTCTATAGTCTGGTCGCCCTTCTATAAAATTCATATTCATACTATTGAAAGAATTCAAAGAAAATTTCCACGTTTCGTAAATTTTAAACTTAAAATACCTTTAGAGAACATAAATTACCCGTCGTTAATGAATATTTAAAATATTCCGACTTTAGAAAACAGAAGAAAAATAAACGACCTAACCTTTTTAATAAAATTATTAAACTCTAAATTCGATTGTTGTGAACTCCTGCAATTAATTAATCTACATGTACCTACACGAACAACTAGACAAACATTAACATTTTATATACATACATCTCATTCCATCTATGATTTCCATTCTCCAATACAACGTGTACATAGTCTTGGTAGCAAATACTTAAACAATATGGATGTATTTGACAATAATTTGAACTTAACAAACTTCAAACGCCATATTATGTGCCAACTATGTATTTCTACCTATCCCATAAACTAATGTGAACAACAATTTTAAACATTAGGTACCTACCTTATGTCAACTCCTATATTTTGTAGACTATATTGTGTTTCTCATATTTTATGTTACCTGTATTTTGTTAAAGCTTATATTTTATGTAACCTATATTTTGTTTTTAACATATATTATGCTACCTGTATTTTGTAAACTCATTTTTTTTTATTTTCACTGAATAGCAGAATAGCTATTAATACATCTCAAAAAATAACGAAAAAAATAAATTATGAAGAAAATTCTTTTCATCTTTCATTTTGTATTGAATGAATTCTCATCTTTTGAAAGAGCTACAGCAATATTGTGATAAATACGAGTATAATATTGAACAGCGAGTGAATTCCAAAAATTCAAAAACATCAACTGCCAATGCGCTGATTTTTTGCTTTTCTTCTTAAACATATAATGCTGCCCCCCTTTCTTACACACTAAATGTCAATAGTCAAAAATTAGATAAACGGTGAACGTATGTCTGCACCTCTCCAAAGGAAAAATACAATAAATCAAAAGTCGAAAATAAGACAAACGGTGAACGTATTTCTGAACCCCTCCAAAGGAAAAATACAATAATTATAATAAATCTCCCTCACACTTATAAATAAAAGAAAACACAATTCCCGTAAGTAAGTCAACGCCATCTCTGGCGTTGTGTACTGATAAAAACAAAACGCGAACAGTTGCGCAGCGATAATTGCTTCATTGTGTAATTTTTATAAAACTGAATTTTATTCAGCTAATAAGTTAACACAACAAGTTATTGATTCTGAGGCGGTACGAAGTTCGTCGGGTAAGATAGTTTAAAATAAAACAATATCTTTGTAAACACCACTTTGTAAACACGACTTTGTAAACACCACTTTGTGAATACCACTTTTTTTAAAGTGTTTTTATAAATGTGGTGTTTACAAAGTTATTGTTTTATTTTAAATTATAATTTTTTACATCTTATATAAAGTAAATATCTATTCTAAAACTACTATAATATTATTCTGATACCACCGTAGGTACTAACATTTGGACTTCACAACATTGAGACATAACCGGCGAAAAACTGCAAAACTTGGGGGTATATCACAATCCTCCTGATAGCTTACTCATGAGAAACGAATATTAATAAATAAACAAATAAATATAATAATAAACATATAATAACAGGTAAAAAATACTCGGCTAACTTATCCTACATGCAGCCACTATTTATAGGTTCAAGTACCGAGTAGTAAACTCAGACTTTATAAATAAATAAATCGACTTTAATTAATTGAAAATATACTTTTTGGATAATCTATGAGGAGAATGGCTTAGCAACCTTAACATTTATAGGGAGTTCATTGAACATTTAAAAACCTTTACAATAAATATTGTTTTGTGTTTCCGATAAATTAGTTTTAGGAAACCTGAAATCGTTGCAGTTTCTGTAACAGCAACGAACTGTACTATCAATACTAACATTACCCGACGTATAATCTGGTAACATTTTTATTTTTAACATATAAATAAATACTAGGGAATTGCGTGGTTTTTATCCTAGTATATCAGCTACAGCACAAAATATACCTCATGCCTCTGTTCTGAATTATTTCCATTCTTTTAACTTGAGGTTTACCAAATTTTTTATAAATAAATTGTGAAATATTGCAACTTATTTCCAGCAAAATTAAAATGATAACGAGTAATAAGGTGATCCCTAAGCTGCAATAAAATTCTACCATAAATAGTTGTATACACAGAATAATTCACATGAATTAAATACGAGTGCAGTATGAACCGAGGTAATTAATAATAATCACCGATATCAATTTGTTTGGTCATTAACAGATTAACTTTTAATCTCTGTTCCCCATTAAAGGATCCGAGTATGTAGGTATTTGGAGCCAACATTTTAAATTAAAGATTCGTTTGAAATAACCAGTTTTTTTTTCAACTGACTGGTATCTCATATGCTGAGCTCTGTTTAGAGTAAATGTTCTCATGGAGTCTAGTTTTCTATAGCCGCAATAATAAATACGTTTGAAATGCTAATTTATTTAGCCCACCTCATCAAATCAGAAGTCTTACGAAGCGACCGACTGGTATCGCTTCCGTGTTATATTTACGGTGAATTTCGTTGATTTATTTGTAACCTGATCATTTCTCGTGTATGTTCAGATTCAAACAAAAGTCGTGCAATTTTGTGCACAGCCAATATGGGTTTCTTAACACGATGTAAAATTTGCTGATTACTAAGAATCTCTTTGAGATGTTGAATATTAGGTATATCATCATCAAAACAAGCACTACAAGTAGTGTTTTTAGATACCTATCAGATTTAATAAATGAAGCGTTGTCATTAATTTTATCCCTTGGAATACAAGGGCTATTGTGGCAACTTAACTTAATTAGAAAAACCTTTCGGTATTTTTTCTAATACTTTCGATTTGACACTTACTTCACCTACTCACCATGAATTATAATCTTTCACAAATGTTTCATCTTAATAGACGGATTGCAATTTATTGAGCACACGCAGCAGGTGGGATTGCTGTCCTTGTTCTACCGGTATTTAAATAGAAGATGTTTCGAGGAGGTAGCGCCAATGATCCCTTCGGCACTAGTTCACCGAAAAACACGCCAAACGTGCACCCACACAGTTCAAATTTTTCACATGAGAACGAGTCGTTTCTAGGTCTGTATCAGATTCCGCGTTTCCTTCCTCCTACATCATAGATCATAGGTATATTCAAGATCCACACAGCATCCCCAAAGATGACACAGGCCGCGAGGCAAATTATTTTCCTGGGTGAAGAAAATGTAAAAAAGGGTGAAACGAATGTTTTTTGGTATTCATTATCATTATCACATTATCACAAGTGTTGTTGCAATTTATACACTCAAATCATGTCGCTATAATATCCTTTATCATATTATTTTTTTTGAAGTTTAATGCGTAGGTATGTAGTTATTATATTCTATTTTTAAAGAAACAAGTATAACATATTGCGTCAATTTACTACACACATGAACAGTAACAAAAATACGTTATTATTAATTATTTCATTGTAAAGATTACCGTAAAGGGATATATTCTAAAGTATCTAAAGCTTGATAAGTAGCTACATTAAAAAAGTATGGTATCACGGATTAAGAGACAATATTTGCATGTATCCTGAAACTTTCAAGGTTTACGTTGAAGATATCAAGACATGTTGTTTAGCAGCAAATTACTCCTGTAATGTTGTTTTGAGCCAATATATTTGTCCTGCTATGTGGTATGCATGCAAAACCGATCAGGATGCTGCCCATGGACAAACAACTTTTAGCATTCCAGGAGGTATGGACTATCTATAAAATTAAGCATTATTTTATAATTTTTTGGTTGGGATTATCACCATTATTTGGTTTTTTGGATTATGTTATTGTCGAACTCCAAATTTCTTCCCCAGATTCAGTTCAGAATTATTAAATATATGTGTTTAAAACTTTTGTCCGCCATGTATAAAGTCATATCTGGAACATACCAGCTTATAAGTCAAACAAATGGTCGGTGCACATTCGTAATTTGACGATTCAGACTATTTTATAAAAAATATATATACTGGCTCCGTTGATATCCAACTTGTTAAATTGGAATATCGTATTCAGCTTTGAGTTATTGGTGCTAGACGCTGGCAGAAGGCGTTATTTATGGGTCCAAAGCGGTCGATCTAACATCCAGTATTATAATTAAAAAGAAGATCAAGAAATTATCGTATTATATTAATGTGTGTTTCTGTTTTGATAAAGCCTGATATATATACGTACATTTTTCTTTTTTTTTTTCTTATTTTACATCGGATCAATACATGTTTTAACTGATTTTATCACACATTCACGCAGTATCATTAACAAAATTGAAGTAATTCAAAACAAATTATTAAAATATTTTGGTTCGTACTTTAACATTGATTCATTGATTTATTGAGTGTACGAAGGCATCATATACTCGCAGACGCATTATTCCTGTATAAATTAGTTAACAATACGAGTAACATTCAATGTCCAGAGTTGCAAAATCAGATTCAGCCCAATAAACCTGCGCTCCACACCCTCTTCCGTCTTATTTAAAGTGGATCAATTTAAAAAAAAATTGTAAACGAGAATTTTCCTTGTAAAGACTCAGTAATAATTAAAATATAACATGATGTCAAAAGTGGACATCTTCAATGAGTATCATCATCTTTCGAGCTAAATAAATATAAAAATCCATAAAATAATGTTTTTCTGACATGCGAGTAACTTATCTGTTTTTAAACGACTTCGAAAAGGGGGAGGTTATCAATTCGACGGTATTTTTTTTTATTTTCATTTATTTTTGTTATTTTTTTTTTTTTTTTGTTTGTTACCTCATCGACAACTTTTTGGGTGAACCGATATTGAAGATTCTTTTTTTATAAGAAAGCTGGTGCTTTCCGTGTAGTCCCATTTTAATTTGGTCCAGTTCTGACAATGAGATCCATAAGAAAACCATATGTGTCTTAAATTTGCAATAAGTACGTGTGCGACAAATGGACGAATAACTCAATATTACGCCAACAGATTTCGTAAACAGTGCGTAAGTAAAACTTTACGCACGCTCGTCACTAAAAATAAAAAAAAATAAACAAAAATTTTAACAAAACAAAAAACGACTTCAGAAAATGCACTAAAAAGTAAAAAAATAATTTCGTACGATTGTTATTTTTGGAGTCGGTGTCAGCCAAGATCTCCACATCTCACCTATGTTTGTATGTAGTTACCTTGGATGACACTGACTCCAAAAATAACAATTGTACGAAATTATTTTTTTACTTATTAGTGCATTTTTTGAAGTCGTTTTTTGTTTTGTTAAAATTTTTGTTTATTTTTAAATATCATTATTATTTATTTATTCATTACACCCCTAATTTTAATTTAATAGTTGTTTGTATCACTGTTATTGTAAATACTTAAATAATAATAATAAATTAAAATAATGAAGAAAATAAAATATAACTAGCTGACCCGGCTAAGCGTTGCTATGGTTAACGAAACAGAACGCCATCTACTGGATGGTTACCCAACCTTTTAACTCATACCGCCATTTGTTAATTTGCATACAAATCAAATCTACACCACCCGCTTGCCAGCCCGCTCGTCCACTACATGTTGACATTCTCCTTCAATTATACATTTCAACCAATTAACACAAAACCTTGACAAATTATATGCCTAAGCCTTCCTCACGAATCACTCAATCTATTGGTGAAAACTGCATGAAAATCCGTTTAGTAGTTTTTGAGTTTATCGCGATCAGACAGACAGACCCGGCGGAGGACTTTAATTTATAAAGAGATGAAAAAATGAAATGACAAAAGTTTAAAATAAAATGCTTAGGTAAAAATGTGAACACAGAATTGTTATTAAATTCACAACATAATTCTATTATCAATTTAATTTGTTTTAGATCCTGCATTCTTATTATATAACAAGTTTTGTTTTTTCGTTTTGTGTAATTCAGTTCTTTTATTATTATGAAGAATGAATTGAAAAATTGATTGTATTTTACGTAAATTATTATTATAGTAAGCTGTGACTTTCCCAAAGAAGTTAATCAAGAACGAACCTTCACACCTTGTATAAATCAATAAATAAATAAGCATCTCACATAAAATTGCATTTTTCGTCCATCGGATCCTAGTAGGTTTGGATTCGACTCTCTTATCTCACTAAACAAGTATTGTGAATCTAGATTGGCTCAACGTGGAAGAAAATCCCTTTCCGACGAAGAGAAATCTTTCGCTTTGGGTGGTCTGCTTGACAGATAAGTCACAGTTTTGTTTTTAATTAAACAAGACCGGTAATGCGTGGCAATTATTTATAGGAAGATCTCGCAGTCAGCTGAGTGCATCTCGAGATGAAATACGCTTTCAGACCGAGAAACCTCCGCACTTCCATATATCTTCATGTAAGGTGCAGGGTAATGGAAAATAACGACAGTAGGTATCTACTGGCAATAATGATGAATATTGCAGCTTTATACAAATGATTTTTTTAATCTAATCGATTGAATATGTAGGAACATAGCTAATATTAATAAATCTAACCAAAACATGAAACAGAAAATAAAAAGAGGTAACGGCCGCAACTTTCTGGAGATAAAATCCAGAGACTTGCAACCTACAATTTTATCGATCTCCTATCTCAAATCTTAGAATTACCAATAATATTCTCTTTTATTTCCATTTTTTGTGGTTCCATGACTACTCAGAATCATGCAACTTCAACAGCCCTTAGAAAAGTCATTAAAAAATATGATATATTTTAAAAAATAGCCTATTAACTATTAACCTAACACAAAGTAACCTATTTAACCAACTTTAAAAAGAAAACATCACTTTTAATGACTTTTCAAAGGAGGTGTTGAAGTAGCAGGATTCTGAGTTGCTAGTCACCCTTATTTGTGTGGTTGCAAAGTTATTATTAATTTGTAACCTAGGTAATTTCTCGGATTCACCTTTCCGATTTTTGAAGTGAAAATTTGAAACTAAAAGCTAAAAGCGACACTAAAAAGAGACAAACACATTAATCAATAAGCTTTAGCCTGCGAGAAAATGAGATAGAATAATCCGTCTCCTCTTTGTGCGGTAGCTTCGTAGCCTTCCCACTCTTAACTACTTTAGTTTTCTGAAGGTTTCACTTCTACCGCATGTGAACTGCACACTTGTAATTTTTTTTTATTTGTTTGAGACACCTATTGACGTTTTATACAAATCTGGAATGAATATAAATTGAATATATTCAATTTATAAACTTTTTGGAAGAAATAGATATTGTTAATAAATCTACACGAAACACGAAGCGGTAAAAGACACGTAACTTTATATGAAATGACCTTAGTTTTATTTAGTTACGGGTGATTTCCTCCTCCAATATCACCCTCATAATATCATAACTTCAGCCTTCAAATTTCGTCGAAATTGGGGATGCGATATTCCTACTGATTCCGGGCCGTAACGTAAATTACAGATTTTTTTTGAAATATAAAAGTGATCACTCTCCAGCGTTTAAAATACAAATAATTCATCTAAAGGTGGTTTGGTCTGCCCCTGCGACGATTTAACATTTCGATAGCGCCTCGTATCTTACAAGTGACCGGTCGTCCGCCCTCTCGGCCAGCGCTCATCAATTCCGTGTCTGGTTTTAAAGCTCGCTGCGTGAGAATGCAACACTTCGCGTCGGATTAACGTGTGAAAAAAGCTCACCGCGTTTCAGCTTCAACGGAAGTGAGAAGCTCTACCAATTATGGCCTAGCAATGAATGAATTATAATTACATTTAATATGGAAAGACTAGCTTAAGTTTGGATGAAAAAAACTATATTATAGCCGACAGTTTCGATGTTGTATTTCTGTTGTTATATTCATACTCGTAGATGTATATAGAATATTAATAGACGGAGAAGTTTTATTTATGCATAGAAACATAAGACAGATTGCGGACAGTTTGAAAATCACGTGTAATCGTTAAACGGTTTTCAAAAATGATTTAAAGTCATAAAAATCGACGAAGAACAAACAAAATAAACTAGGTTAACTGAGTTATTACAGGTTCTGCCACACCATTTATTGGATAATCAACACCTCTGCCGTAAGTAAACCTAACGTTGTTCGCTACCTTTGGTGACTTCTGAGTCTGGGAGGTCGGATGAGGTAGACCCTTTGACCTCTCCACCTGATACCTCGATCCATCATCGTCTTGCACCGTAGCGGGAGGGATGGATTTATACGTCATTCCTGAACACACTGACCCATAGAATCCTACCCATCCCTCATACCCATTTCCTTCTCAGAACTTCGTCTCCTTCCTATTCTTCAAAATAACTCCGCACAACTTCCCCAAAGATGACGTGAATTATTTTCATTGGGGCCGATGTTAATTGATGTTAACGTCAAAATGTCACCTTTAAAAAGTTTTCTAATTTGTCTCTGTTCTCGAATCATGGCGAGCGGGATCCTGCGAAAGTTGTTTAACAGACATAATAAGTTTATTCTCCCTATTTCCAGATTGGACGAGCATTTGGTGAGCGCCCACCGCTACACGGCAGGACAACACCGCTGCGAGGCCTGCCCCCGTTCTTTCTCCTTCAGACCGGGTCTCATCAGACATCGCACCAGCGCGCACCCGGACCTGAGACGGTACTCCTGTGAGAATTGCCCTAAGGTTAGTACCGACAGCTTTCTTCAAATTACAAAGAAGGGACTAATGAGCTCTAAAACTGAACGATGCTTCCTCTTTTTGGGACATCTATCTGGTGGTGAATCAACAGTTATGGTCCAAAAATTTTCAGTGTTGATGATAGACAAACGTACCTTTAATTTAAAATCTACATTTATTTAGAATTATTTCCCCAATTAATTGAAAGTTTAGTCTATTTAATTAAAATAATGCGATTTTATTTTTACTATGTCTTTACCTTGATTGGCTGTTTTGATGTCAATCACAATTTCTGGTAGGTACGCAGCACTTAATACGACTTTCTTTAATTTGCCTACTGTGTTAGATTGATTCCCTTATTTTATGATGATTTTATACCATTTGACTTAATTTTCCAATGTATTTTGTCTATAATAATGACCTAAGCAATGTGTCTTTGATTCCAGATTTTCACTGATCCATCAAATCTCCAGCGGCATATTCGCACCCACCACGTCGGAGCTCGTTCCCACGCTTGCCCCGAGTGCGGGAAGACCTTCTCCTCTTCCAGTGGACTCAAGCAGCACTCACATATCCACTCCAGTATCAAGCCATTCCAGTGCGAGGTGTGCTTCAAGGTGAGATTCAAAACCAATCCAACCTTAACCAAAAGAATTAATTAAAACTAGACTTCCCTAACCTTTTAAAAACTGAAGAATACGCGTGTGTTAAATAAATAGTATTTTCTGTTTCCAGGCCTACACGCAGTTCTCGAACCTGTGTCGCCACAAACGCATGCACGCTGACTGCCGCATGCAGATCAAGTGCGGGAAGTGCGGACAATCTTTTTCCACCGTCACATCGCTCTCCAAGCACAAGAGGTTCTGCGATTCCACCGGCCCCAGCCAGGCGCAGAGCCATCCCGACAAGGTTTATCAGATGCCCCAGCTCCCTCAAGTTTCAAATATGCCGGTGAACAACCCATCGGGACAAAACCCATTCTCAATGTACAGGCCGCCACAAGGACTACCGTTCTCGTTTCCACCAAACTTTGGTCCTTATCCGGGACTGTTTCATCATTCAGCTCCACCAGGATTCCTAACGAATCCTCTACTTTTCAACTCGCATCTAAACAGAAACCAATTAGCAATTGAATCCAATCACAACAGCGTAATGAATGATAGGCCTGCATCTGTGGATAGCCAAAAACGTCATTTAGATTCAAATATTGATAGCATTTTACACAATTCGGAAAACAAGGACCGTAACATTCGAAACCACTCAGAGAAACTTTTCAATCCTAAGGATCGTTTTACTCCCCCGAGGCAACAAAGCTTTTTAGCAAAAGTGTCTCCTCCGACAGCTGAAGAGGCCAGTTCTCAATTGCGTCCTTCTCCAGCTCGTCCACCTCTGCGCAATGCTTCTGCTTGTATTTTCACTAACCCACGTGAAATTATTGCTTCTAATTCCAATTCTATCAAACCTCGACCATCGGTTACAGAAATCACCCAAATGGATAGTGATTCAGGGTTTTCATCGATTCCAAAAGATTTCTCTCGGTCGGCTAAAAAATCTCCAAAACCAAAAATTATTGAGGAAGAAGAGGAAATTATTACTAAGAATACAATTGATTTGAAAAGAAAAGGTGAAACAAACGGCGAACAGCCGTTAGATTTGAGTGTCACTCGAAAACGTCAAAGAAGCGAATCTTCAGATAGATTTGATGACGATAATTTCACGCACAAGAGTCCATCAGTTAGATCTTGTGAAACTCCAGAAACACCAAAACCTATTCACGATGAAATTCAAAATGTCAAAAGTCCAGAAAACGAAACCATAGATATTGATGTAGAGGAAATAAAACAGTCAACTTCTCCAAAGTCATCGATCTTAGAGAAAATCTCCGCAAGCCCCGCAATGGCTTACCCTCGTCCTATCCACCCCATGTTCCTGGAAGCCATGTACAGGCCTGGAGGCTTTGCGGGTTTCGCTGGTCCCGGGGATAGGCTGCTCGGTCCTCCGCCTCCTCCATTTGGACCCCCAAGAGCGTTTCCTTTTTTAGGACCACTTCTGGGAGCAAACGGAGCAAATAGAAATAATTTTGACCTGCTTCGAGCTCCTCTTCCAAACTTTGCAACAAATAAATATCAAGATGTACTAATGGGTGGAAATCATGGAGGTAAACTAAAAGATCGGTATGCTTGCAAGTTTTGCGGAAAAGTATTCCCTAGGAGTGCTAACCTGACTAGACATTTGCGTACCCACACCGGGGAACAACCATATAAATGTAAATATTGCGAGAGATCCTTCTCTATCTCCAGTAATTTACAACGCCACGTAAGAAACATTCACAACAAGGAGAAACCATTCAAATGTACTCTGTGCGATAGATGTTTCGGTCAGCAGACAAACCTTGATCGCCATCTGAAGAAACACGAAGCCGATGAATCAGGAATGGGACCCATCGCTGACTCCCCCGGTAGTTCCAATGAAACCGAAAGGGAAGATGCCTATTTCGATGAAATTCGTTCCTTCATGGGAAAGGTGACCTACAGCGGCCAAGATCCATACCTATCCTCTACAATCCCACTCCACTTATACAATCCCCACCAGGGAAATGAACTGTCACAGAAAGACAACGACGAGGATTCGGAGAGTTTTGCCAGCGAAGACTTGAATCCAGAATTGTTGGGAAGAGGTGGAGGACAATCACTCAATCGTTTTGAAAGTATTAAAATTAAACAAGAAAAAGAAGAACTATTGAATAATAATGATGCAATTATTGAAGTTTCTACTTAGCGCACAGCACTTGAGCACAGAAGCGTTACGCATATCTCGTGAACTCTAGAGGATATTATGAGATGGAACCATACTCGGGAAAGTTAGTATTAAAATGAACAAGATTGAATCACAAATGAATTTATCCCTTGCTGCATTTCGCACGGCATAGTTTTTGGTTAAGTAAAAAAGTTCCTAAAACGTTTTCTTATTGAATTTTACCCTGGTAATATTAAGTGCAAAGAAAATATGTAATCCAAATACTGTGTAGATATTTTATTTCGACTAAATGTTAAGGTCAAATTACAAAATTAACATACTGATTTAATTGTACTTAAATAGTTTTGTGTAATGAACGCACTTAGATTAATTATCTCTTGTATTATAGCTTTTAAGGTTGAAAAAATGTGAAGAATTTGATTTTATTTCTATGGGCATGTAAAACAACACCATTAGATGGATTTCTTTATTTGTGTGATAGTCAATTATAACCAAAGTTATATAAAATTGTAAAATATAGTGTTTTTTGTTGTCGTTAAAACTTAATTAAATGTATCTTGATTCGGAAGAGCGAGAAAGTGTAATTTAAAATTCTGAAAAATATTGTGTTAAATCATAGACAAAATTCCATAAATTTAGGCTTAAACGTGTTGTGATAACTGTTAATTTAAGGAAACCTTTTCTATGTAGCCTCTTCAAGATCTATTAAGAATTTAAGACATTTCTATTAATTTTAATACTAAGCTTACACATTGGTTATTTTATTTTACAAAACTTCTCCTACAAACTTATTTTTAACTTACATAAGTCAGAACTTAATGTACTACTACTAATGTATAGTGTATATGTATTTTGAAAGACTTAAATTACAGTAAGAGTACTTTTCCTAAACAAAAAGATAAAACTGATTTTGTGTTTTAGAAATTTAACAAAAATTATGTCATCATAAACCTTTTTATTTTTTCGCAACTAAGGGTATTTACACAAATTGTTAGTGCAAAATGTAAATAAAACATTAAAAAACACGTCACCTTACTAAACAGGAGTAAAAATGATAAAAAAAAGAAAATGTTAAAAAATATTGGGAAACCTTGATTTCTGCATTAATTTTGCGGATTTAACACATACCTACTATAGACAAATATTTATTGTAATATTATTAGTGAATGAACACACAAATCAAATATTTCATATCAGACATTTATACATTCAAATCATGTCTTTAAAAAATCTTTTAATTCGTTATAGTTATAATTCACAATTAAATAAAACACATATTATTAACAATAATGCTTAGTATAATTTTTTCTCTTGCTCTGAATTCAGCTAATGTACTGTTATTGTTACTATTATTATTAAGGTCGTCATTATAATATTATTATTATTGCCATTTAAACACAAACCACTTGAAACATGTGAAAATTATCAAAAATAAATTAATATATGCATTCTAAGAAAAGTTTTTTTTACAATTTACCCTTTGGAACTTCGGATATCTACTCAATGTGGCACTTTTAAAATTATCGAATTAATATTCAACTGAGTTTCTTTTACTCCAAATAAAATTTAGAAATATTTCCTAATTGACTAATAAGTAGACAAGTACATCCTTTATTAAGTGTGACTTTAATTTAATTTATGTTAGCTGTTATAATATTTTAAAAATCTACTGCCAGTTTTGGCAACTGAAAATTCATTAAAAGCGATGAAAAAAACGACCCCTAACCTAACGTAAACTATATAACATCGTTTTTTCCATCACTTTTAATGAATTTTCAAAGGAGTGAAGTAAAGAAGTCTCACTTTGTTGAGTTATCTGGTCACACATTAATGGATCATTGATGAAAAATAAACAAAAAATTATAAGTGTGCAGTTCACACACGGTAGAAGTGGAAACTTCAGAAAACTAATGTAGACAAGGGTGAGGAGGCTACAAAGTACAAAGCACCGCACAAAGAAGAGACCGATTGTTCCATCTCATTCTTTCGCAGGCTAAATCCTATAAATGTATGTGTTTGTCTCTTTTTAGTGTCGCTTTTTCGTTTCGGTGCTAAAGAGGTTTTCGCTTGCAAAATGACTGAAAATTAACAATTCCAAAATATTAAGTAATGTAGGTATCTTTTAAACAAATTTTTTTTTGGCACGGAGAAGAGAAACGTAACTTAATAAGTTATCAACAAACACGTATATAATATTTTTATAAACGTCCTTGAAAATAATTACTTAGACAACGACCTTTATCTTTACTCAATATTATGATTACCAATTAAATTGCTTTTAGTTCTTCATGCAAATGCCAATTAAGCGCCATTATCTTGTCAGCCTAAAATCAATAATGTCTCAGTCAAAAATTATAATGACTGATTATAACAAAACAAAGAATTAACAACCAAATATTAGCCATATAAGTTGCGTAGCTTATTTGTAATAAAATCATATGTTCTGGTACATAAAAAAAATCAGGTGTGCTTAGAACGCCATAAACCAGGAACTGCAATTCAAATCTGCGTCATCACGAAGGTAGCGTAGAAATCCTTCGCCTTGCTACGATCATTATAATTCCGGAGGCGGGTAAGGATGGCGCCGCGGCCGCCTTGGGAACCATTTATTAGATAACCAAAATCACTGCCAAAGGTCACCCAAGTGACCTCTCCTCTCCTCCCTTTCCTAAAAATACCCTCCACACAGAATCTACAAAGATGACATAGGCCTCGAAGAGAATTATTTAACTCAGGGCCTCCTGTGTGATGCTAATGTAAAAACAAAACTTCGGATATGATTTTAGATTTCAACGGCAAAATTTTCACGGCCAAAATTTAAACGGCCAGTATTTTCGTTATTTATTTTTGAGGTGTTATTCCATGTAACGCTACCTTCTTCTTTAGCCACATTTTCGGACAGCGTTACATTATCCACATCTGGACAGATAGACATTGGACAGCGTCTCAGCCAAACATATTTTCACGGCCAAAAGTATTTTCGATATTTATTTTGGGGGTGTAATCGTGGCGTATAACGCTGTACGATACAATGGTAAAAGAAGGAGGTAGCGCAACATGGCACAACCCCCAAAAAATAAATAACGAACCCAAAAAAAAAAACGTTGTGTTCGAAACACTTCACCTTTATGCACTCTTGTCTTCAATTGCTTTACGAGATCAATAAAAGATGTAAGCACCCATTATGTCGGCAAATAAGAGCAATGATACGTTAAATAAAAGATGTAAGCTGACCTCAGGTCAACTGTGAAGTAATGTGATTACGAAGAGTGGTAATTGGGTCAATAGTTCGTTGGTCATCGGATTAACAATAAGATTTGAGAATCAATCATTTCTCGAACAATAAATGATCTTAAGAATTTGGAAATACTTTTGTTATCGGAATGAAATAACTGTTCACCGAGTGATTTATGTGAGCAGGAGATTAAGTGGAATCCTTCATCTTCAATTAAGGCGTGAAACAATCAGGTATGGTGTTATTAAAGGAGAAAAATTTCAATAATAAATACCTACCTAATTATTTCTACCAAAGGATGAAGAATAATGAATTAGAAAGTGAATTATTATTATTTTCATAAAATTTCATTTACATTTATGTGATTGTTACAAATGCAATGAAATAAAACAATACGGTTTCCAACGAAACAAAGTAGGTACATACCGTAACAAAGAATTTACTTTTTATTTTTATTTATTTAAACGCTTATAGGGCTTTTACATAGAATGCAGTACATGTTTATTTTAAATTACAGTGAAAATAGTGAGTTTACAAAATACAGGGAACATGATATATGTCAAAAAAAAATAGAGGTTACATAAAATATAAGCGTTAACAAAATACAGGTAACATAAGATATGAGAAACACAATATAGTCCAGAAAATATAGGAGTTGACTTAAAGTAGGTACCTAATGTTTAAAATAGTTGTTAACATTAGTATGGGATAGGTAGAAATACATATTTGATACATATGGCGTTTGAAGTTTACTAAGTTCAAATTATTGTCAAATACATCCATATATAAGTTAATCCATTAAGTATTTGTTACCCTATGTAAACGTTGTATTGGAGAATGGAAATTATAGTTGGAATGAGATGTACGTATATAAAATGTTAATGTTTGTCTAGTTGTATGTGTAGGTACATATAGATTAATTAATTGCAGGAGTTCACAACAGTCGAATTCGGGGTTTAAAAATTTTAATAAAAAGGTTAGGTCGTTTATTTTCGTCTGTTTTGTATGGTTGGAATTTTTAAATAATATTCATTAACGACGGGTAATTTATGTGCTCTAAAGGGATCGTAGAAGTAAAAAATTTCTTTGAATTCTTTCAATAGTATGAATAATATTTGTTTTGAATGTGTATCAATATGTATATTTATGAATTAACCCCTGCTCTACATAATATTATAACACCTATAATAATGAATATTATTTTATTTATGTTAGTATTCCATTGACTGATAAAAAATATTTCTTCTGTCTTTCTAAAATAAGAGCATTTTTTAGGTTTTTAAGAAAACAGTGACTTTAATGTGGTAAATTTTGAAAAGATAAAAATTTTTGGCAAAACAAACAAAAAATGCGTGGATGAAATTTCAAATATTTTCTTTGTTATTAAAGTGAAGAGAAAAAAAACTATAAAAAATCAATGGAATTAGCAGAGATTCAAACCCAAGTTAACAACAACCCTATTCTTCACGGTAATATCTAGTAAGTACATACACATTAATATTGGAGGGTGGGGTTCGTGCACTCTGGCGTTCAAACCGCAAAGCTTTTTAATTTCATGGGGCGAAACAGATGGCAGGAAGGGGGTCGACTGGACAAGAATTTTTTAAATCTTATGTGAAAAGAGTCGCAACGTTCCCAACCGTTTGGAGCCACTGGAACTACGGCACCCATATTGGGGTATATTGGGTGGCCGAAGGAAAAGGGTAGAGGAAGGAGATGGGGAAGAGGAAGTCGGAGGAAGAAAATAGGTAATTCGTCCCATATTTTATACTGGGCTGGGCTATCATGACTAACATTATAAGCGACTTTTCTACACTCAATCAATGGTGGTCTTTTGCCAGATTGATACTGAGAGTACTTCCGCTCTGGAACGTACTGCAAATTTACCAGATATTATTTTTAATTAGTTTATTGCGAAATAACATCGTTTAATTAAATAAAATGAACCTACACATCTATGGGATTTCAACCTGCTACCTTTGGATTCATAGTCGAGTCTTACCCTTCTATTATATTGTGCTACAAAAATGACCATTGAATTCTTCGAAATGTCGTTTTCCAAAAAAAAATTCCATGTTTTTAATATTTTAGTGTCGTAATCGAAAATCTTTTAATATAAGTTGTCATCGGTCGAATTATTTACGTTCTTGGTTTATATATTACTTCAAAACCTATTTAAAACTGTGTTTTGTACAAAGTATCGTGTATTGGACAGGTTTATTTTCCCCTTTGGATACCTAAAAGACAGTTTTCTTTGCGGATTTACAACGCAGGAATTCTTAAACTTTTTTTCTTTTATTTTCTTTATTCATTGCTTTGATGGTTACACAATTTGGGGATTTTTCGACCACTATGCTGGACACATGCCCCGGTTATGGTGGTCGTTGAACTTTCACACCTACTGTTTTTTTTTTATTAACTAATATTTTAAGAAATAGTGAAGTTATTTGCGAAATTCCCTTCTGGGCCTCAAGTAAGCCACGCAACAATGAAATGATCTCAACAGCAAACGCCAATAAATTATGTTTTCAACATTGCTTGTCTGCAAATTATATGTAAAATAAGATAAACAAAACGAAATGCTTCATAAGAGAAGGTTCAACGTACTTTAAATTTAACTATTCATTTTACTTCCTCGTATTATGAAAGAGGTATAGTTAGACCAATCAAAAAATGATACTTAATTTCTATTTAAACGTTTGGAAGATTTAAAAACGTTTGGAGTACAGGTTAATGTCTTCATTTGATGAGAATATTGAACTCGATGATAGATCGCTTTATAGAAAACCCATTTGCTACTAGATATTATTTCGTCGGCTACTATTTGCTTGATTCATCACCCGACACGCTATTCAAACATTAACTCCTATTCATAAACAACATGAAATATAAGGCAGATGTGTGGATTTAAGTACACCTGAATCTTTCTACACTTACTTAAAATACACTATCATGTAATAATAACATGTTCCGCTCGTTATACATTTGTGCAACGAAAAGGAATTTTGACATTTAATTAGGTAACTCTCGCTTATACTATATTCTATGTTACTATTGTAAATTATACTTTATAACTCTCTGCACTGAAAGCGGCCAATGTTATTAAATCACTGTTAAATCAACAATCGCACCATTCTTCCGTAGAGATAAGCAGAGAGGATGGAACGTCATATGTCTTATTCAAGCATTCACTCGTTGCTTCATTCGCCTATTGTTATTTAGACCTCAACAATGGCCAGAATAAAGAATGTTATTAGGTTTATCGACGATCATACCTCGTCTTTCAGGACTTTTTCAAAATTGTCTTACTTCCAAAATATATTCTTCTTCTTCTTCTTTGTGTGCCCTATCAGGTCCCCTCGACGTTGGCGATCACCCTTGAAAATGTCTCTTTGTCTTGCGCTGCCCAAAATAGCTCCTCCACACTTTTAATGCCGGTCCCGGGTCCACTAGCCATATTTCGCAGTCAATACATTTGTCTCCTACCAGACCCTCGGCGACCTTATATATGATTGTCATTCCTAATATTATACCTAGTCTAAATACTTCTTTCTCTACAGATGCTAAATAATGTTAATTTTAAAAAGCTCTAAGTAAAATATTCAAAGTCATCTCTCAGAAGTATACGTATGTACAATCCAGTTAAGGGTTACATCCCTATTATTTTTACGGTACGGTAAAATTTACGTACAGTTTACTTCTTCAATATCTCTTGTTTCAACTTATTTACAATGAGAAACAACTATTTACTTCGGGGGGAGAGATAGTAAAAGATGCATTGAAGATCCAATTTTTTTGGGTTTCGATCAGTTCTGACGCCATGTTTAATGTTCGTTGTCTGATATTGATCTAAATATTTATAAATTATTTAGATTACTCAATCCGAGAAGCTAAAAACATATTTTGTGAATATTTTTCCTTTTCCCCCAACGTAAATACTAGATGTTTCGGGTACTAATTGTTATTATGTGTACTAATTAACTTTGAACCGAAGAGTTATTTAAAGTTAAGCAGAACATTTAGAAGTTAACGCTGAGTTCGGCAATTTTTCCAAAATCATTCAAGGATGGCAAAACATAGTATATTTTTTCGGAATTTACTCATGGGAAATTGTTATTTTTTAGGTTGTTTTCAGAATAACGTCAGTGAACGGAAGATTTTTTATTCCATTTATTATTATATAGTCATATTGAAATGCTGCAGTATAATTTTGTGGACTTTTTGTAAGTAATTCGGCCGCTGCGGTTCGTCCCGTAATTTGATACTTTCGATTAAAAAGGTGTTGAAATAATGATAAAATTTCATACACGGCACCATCATACACGGGCAGCTTAATACTATAATAATTACACCTTACACGAAGCGTTACCTCTTGGGTACTGGAACCTGCCACGGGCGAGAGACAAGTTATCATTGCAAGTTGTTAATCAAATATTAACCAAACACGTTCATTATTTATTTTTTATTGCCGAAAATAAGAGTACTTATAGTATATAAAATTGGGAAATTAATTCAACCAAGTTGTATTTACTCTTCGTTCAAGAAAATCTGAAGTTATAAGGTTGCCCTAATGACGATTCACGATTGACGGCAAAAATGCTATTAATATACGTTCCTTACCGCAATAATGCTGCAGCATTTTCAAAAGATGAGGTACACAATATACGTAGGTCTGTTTCCTCCAAAAGCAAAAAGGCAAATTTTCTTGTATCTCCCTAACACACCGTATTCCTACCAATACCACTTGCCCTGACGATAATTTTGAAAGTATGGAATATAGTTACAAGGATAATATTGAAGTGTGAGTGAATTCCAAAAATTGCGCTGATGGTTTTGTTTTTATTCTTAAACATTTAATGCTGCAGCTCTTTCTTAAACACTAAATAACAACAGTCGAAAATGAGACAAATGGTGAACGTACGTCTGCACCCCCCCCCCAAAGGAACATACAATCATCATCATACAACTCCCTCACACATATAAAGAAAATGCAACGTAATACCCGTCGCAAAAAAGAAGTACTTTGGAGGAAATAGTCACATGTATGTTTCACTATTAATTAATGTATAAGAAAGAGCTGCAGCATTATAGCGATAAGAAACGTACTTTTATCGCCTTTTTTGCTGACACGGTACCGTAACCGTGAATCGTTACGGTAATTATAAAATCGTCCAATGAGAGAAAATCTGCTTTCGGAATCGAAATGTTGTTCAAAATGCTTATTTTAAATTACTAAATCTAGATTGCCCGGTAAAAACCAACCATTCACTTCCCTTTTCTTTTGCCTAGCAACATTTTTCTTAGGTGTTTCTGGGGTGCCATTGCATTTGGCAGAGGCAGAGCATAATATCAGGCACTTATCTAATATCTGATAACAATTTATTATTGAATGTATTTTATTTATTACATTCGCAAGTACTTATCTACCCTTTCTGTTGGTAACTAGCATTCATCCTTGTACCCTTTTCCAAAATTGTATTTCCTACCCGCAAATACTTTTTTCTTACCTACCTTATGCCGACTAAATACAATCATGTGTCATCGTGTACAGTTGAAAAATAATAATCGTCATATCAACACATATTGTGAGTTTAACGGAGCCATGTTTATGTGATTACGAAACGAATAAAAAATCCATCGTGATCTCGCGAGTTTGGTGGTTAATGTGGTGATCAAGCGAAGTTTAGACAAGGAAAGAAAGAAAACAGGGTAAGTCAGCATTCCTTGATTATCCCCATTCTTTCCGCTTTGCGGGTATCTCTTCAGTGGTGCGATAGATCTATGACCAAAGGTAGGCTGTAGTTTTCAAGTTCGGGATTGAAATATGCATTAAAATGGATTCGTATGTCCGTCACCACTGGACACGTTCACACCCAGATTCGTACCTACCTCTCACCCACTTTGCCATCCAATAATAATAATAATAACGTAGTATTTATATAGCGCAGTTTTGTGATATTTCACTTCAAATGCGCTTAATTATAATAAGCTTAAAATTAATCTTATAGTGTTCCTCACGAGTCCTTACAAAATTGATTAAATAATGTGATACAAAGAATATACATTGTATACAAAGCAATTTCTAAAGAACAATATTAACAACAATAGTGAGTGCTGTTTTGGCACATGATAATAGATATTGATCCCATTGAAACCATAACGGTGCCATTCAACAAGAATCATTAAAAACTAAAATATACTGTAGAACAGGAAACAGTTTACGTTTAGAAATAATACAAATTCGGAGTGCACATAAAACTCTAGTACCTAAGGAGGTAATCGAAACCAAACAATTACTGGAAAATTGAGGAACATGGTTTATTATAGTTTTTTGAAAAGGAGTTAAAAATTCATGAACGGTATGATTTTTTAAATAAGTTTGCTTTTAAAGCTCTTTTGATTTCATCCAAGTTCTGGATATTGGTAAGAACTGAGGGAAGTTTCTTCCAAATGAGCGGACCAGTTACACGAAAAGATCGATCATAGTAAACGGCTCGATTTGACCTAGAAAGTTCGATTAAACGATTAGTAACATCTTGATCTGCTGAAGCTGTCTATCGCTTAAGTTTTGTCGGACACATAGTTCCGATATATAGGCTGGCGCCATTCCTTGTAATGCTTTGAAGGTCATTAAGTAGTCCCATTCTTCCACCAAGTTTTCCTCTTCTTCCTTTCCCTAAAAAAAACCCACATACCATTACCAAAGATAACATGGGCTCTGAGGGATTGTTTTCCCTAAGAGCCTCGTGTGGGGATTCAATGTAAAAAATCATTTGGTGTAAGTATGTCAAATATTAACATTGTATCAGTATAGAACGATTGTGATATTAAATAAATAAATCGGGAAACATTTATTGGATAACCAATACTTCTGCCATAAGTCACCCCACGCGATTCGCTACTTTAGGTGACTTAGCAGGGGTGCCCGGGTTCATGGGGTGAGGTTTATGTAGGTCTTGGCTTTGGATGCGTCTAACCACATTTTACGTGGCGGGTCAGATCGAGAGAGTCTGGTCTAGGGAGTTTGACCACTCCAGCCCGACCTTTTTAATACCGCAGTTGGAGGAAGGGCATCATAGGCCCTCACTCCTGCATACACTGACCCCAAATTCCTACAGAAATTCCTATCTCATGCCGTTTCCTTCTCAGAAAATCCTCTCCTCCCTATCCTTAAAAAAACCTCACACAGCATCTCCTAAGATCACATAGGTCTCGACGGAAATTATTTTCCTCAGGGCCATTGGTGTGGAGCAATTAAATGTTAACTGTAATAATATCACAAAACAGTGATAGGAAATTAATTTAAAAAAACTTCCACAAATTTACAGAAAAATACATTTTTAAAAATGATTTTTTCTTAGGGTAGGCACAACTTTTTACCCTTCATAGACGCCACTCCGCTTCTATTAATATAATAAATATTGGGTCCACTAGGAGCTTTAGTAGTACTGACTCTCCTACTACTTAAAGGTAGTATTTTATAAGGTTAAGTTGTGTTAGGTTTTCCAAAAATGTTGTTTGTTTGTTTTCATAAGGCACCTAAGCTTTTGAGGTTTTTTGAAAGCTCAATCAATGATACGATCTTGAGTGTCAGCTCCTTCTCCTATGTTATCCATAATACGTAGGTAATCTAACATCTAACACACTATATAAAGAGGTAATATTTGTTTGTTTGTTTGTTTGTTTGTGTGTTTGTTTGCATCGAATAGGCTCCGAAACTACTGAACCGATTTGAAAAATTCTTTCGCTGTTGGGAAGCTACACTATCCCTGGGTGACATAGGCTATATTATATTTTAAAAAAAATAGGAATCCTTACTAAAACTTCAATAATGTAACCCAGGGTGTAAAAAAATTACCTAAAATATTCTTTAAATCGCGTGCGCTGCGAAAACTATTGATGATAGAATAAAATAATGTACTACGACTTTATAGAACACATCATTATTTACAAAAAAGGTCGCGACAGCATATGTCTAACTATTATGGTTATGCCACAATAAGTATTCTTTTATTTTAAAATTTTAATTAATATGTCGCCGCTTGAAAAGGCTCTTTATTTGTATCTTGGTTTTAATCCTTATCAAAATAAATTACTTCATATTCAAGACAGCTTCAATACCTTTATTTAAATTTTTGAATTTTTCAATTCGGATATTTAATTAGAAAGATATCACGAGTTTAAAAATGTTAGTATTAGAAAAAAGTTTCGGCTACGGGGCGCGCGGGAGAGGAGTCAAGAAATGCAGTGCCAGGGGGGTTGGCGGGACGGGGGAGCGGGAGAGCGGTGGTGGGGAAGGTGGAAGTGGAACGCTGGAGGAAACGCACGGGAAAGGACATGTAAGGGGTAACATTTTATTTATTTGAATATGGCATGTATTATAAAAGATAGTCCAAAAAAACGTGCAGCTCGCAAAAACTCAGAAACGAGTCCCGGTTCGATCAAGGGAGTTATATGGTGTGGTAGATCTCTATCCCCCCTAGGGAATAAGGGTATCCGTTTTTACCTAAAGGCCGTGCTTTTAAAGATATAAGGGCTGAAAATTTCGCCCTCTTGAAATTTCTAGAACAGTCTTCCGGAAAGTTCTAGAAGGTTCCATAGAGCTGTAGAAAGTTGTGGAAGGAGTGGCGGAGTATGTCGTGGAATGATCAGGAATAGGAAATCGGGAACATCATTGTGCAACATTCAAGAACACTATCTTATTGTCCTGAGCGAAGCCGGGTAACCCAGCTAGTAAATAATAAATTTGCCTGCGCAGCTGTAGATAAAATATTTTTACTACGACGTGTTTAGTTGATGATTTTGGAAATATGTTTGTTGCATCATCCGGATGTTGATTTTCTTCATATTTCTATACTGTGTGAAAACACGGACATTAAGAGTCAGCAAAAAAAGGAAATAGTCGCTCTCAAAATGAGGTGCTAGAGAAGAATGCTTAGGATTTCATGGAGACACAGACGCACAAATGTGACCATTCTGGAAAAGCCAGGCATCATCAATAGACTTTCAAATATCTGCCGTTTTTCATACTTTGGACTCGTTGGTCGTCAAAATCAAGACTTCAACTTGGATACTAATAGTCATCGACAAAGTGGAAGGCAGAAGAAGCAGAAGAAGTTCACCAATGCGCTGGAGTAATCAAGTATCAATGGTGTCCGGTACGTCGGTGTCCGCAGCTCTCCACGTAGGGCAGAACCGCGAGTAGTGAAGGATGCTTGTCCACCATGGAAATTGCAGTAGGGGTCACGATCCTTAGCACTGAGAAACCGACTTAAAAAGAATATAGGTGCGCTGTAAATCTTAAGACATCATTAATTTTTCCGATGCTTTTGACTCCAGATAGCTAGATTACTCAATGACTAACAAATAATGTGCATAAACCTATAATTATTAAATGCGAATCGTTCCGTAATATCTTAAGCAGTAATTTTGATGAAGTTCAACACAAGAATGCGTGGATAATTATATTGTGCCAAATGACATGGAATCCTAAGGCATGGGGAAATGTAAAAAACAAAAGAGCAAACTCCATTTCACAAGCCATTCCGATGATTTTTGATTGCAAGTGTTTGATTGCAATGTCGAAATGTGTGTAAAATATCATTACCCAGTGAACTACCGCAGCAGAATAAACAAACCTGTGACGAATTTCATAACTTTAACGAGTTATCTTTTAAAATGTTCTATCAAATAATTTATTTTTATTATTTTGTAATTTCCTAATGACCGATCGATTGTTTTGGATTGGATATATCGAACGATCACAATGGTCCCAATAATGGGCTGGACCGAAACAAGTATGAGCTGGCTAGTGGCTACATGTAGCTACGGACGTATTCCAAGGAAGATACGATCTTTGGGCGAAGTAACAACGCAACCTTTCATAGCGTATAAAACCGATGCCGTAATTTATTACTTACTGTTTAGTTTTTCAATAATAGTTGCTAAAATTTTGTTAAAATATTACCAAAATCATGAATTGTTGCAGACCCATAAAAAATCCCGAGTTATTATAATTCCACACAATCAGTTACAATTTTGAAAATGACACTTAAATTGAAAGTAATTTTTAGTTCATTGAACCTGATTTCACAAAGGACTAACGCACACCACAGATAACAGAAATACCGTTTTTGAAATATGGCACTAAAAGTAGCGTACCACTTGGGGTAACCTATGTGCAGAGGTGCTGGTTATCCAATGAAAAGCTGCGGTACCCTTACCCGCCTTCAAAATTAAAAAAGAAAAAAATATTTAAAAAACAATTGGGCTTTGTCTTGTTTTTCTCTCAAAATTATTCAAAGATCATGATGGATTTGCCACTACGACCAGAATTAGAAAAATTAGAAAGTAAAGTGTGTTATATTTTGACTAAAACAGATTTAAAAAAAATGGGAGTAGAATAAGTGCCAGGAGCAGATGTGTCGCACAAATAATAAAAAAAATAGAGCACACGTCATATTTGAATATTTTCCTTCAAAAGATGGTAAACTATAATACTTTACCGAATATTTAACATCAAGATCAGAAATCGATAAATAGATTATGGAAAACGTCTTTGTAACCATTGACACCTCATATCAAAGAATAAGGTAAGGTGAAATTAGAACCGTGTCGTTGACCCAAAGTGGCGATTGATCTCTACACAATCCAGCCAACTTACTTCCTTGAGTTTCTTGCCAATTAAAATGAATTCGCTCCTAGACACCAGCTGAATATCCTGGCTGAACTGCTATTTGTGATCTTGGCGATATGTTTTTTTGTAATGGTCCATACATCATCTGCAGCCCGAGGGTGGATCTGCCGGTCAGGTGATGGCCCGGTCCTTCTCGGAGGCTGCGGAGGTCCATTGCAGAGATGACCTCCTTTGTGCGATGAGATGTGGAATCAATCACCAGCCGGTGTGAATCAATCATGCGGCTTGTGACTAGTGGGAGATTAACACCGCACTCGGTTATTAGATGAGAAGGCAAATTATTTCATCCGCCTTTGTTCTAGACGTGGCTGGTAATCAGATTATTGTGTGGTATATTATAATAATGTTGTGAAGTTTATACAAATTTCAAGGAGAATTCTATTGAATTTTAGAATGCGGTTACCGTTCAAATTCATTAATTTCTCTAGAAATAAGACAAGATACAATTTGTCACGATTTTATTTTTTTTAAATTTATATTACATATTCATATAAAAATTTACATATCGAAGATTATATTTCATTGGTTATAAAATAAGTAAGCATAACAACTATGCAAAATAATTTATTCTTTAGACTTTCAGGCAATTTAACATACATTTCTAGCCTTTTATAGATTAAGCACTTATGTGATTTTGTTTATCTCACAATCTAAACCTATTTATATTTCTGGTTTCATAATTATGTCTACTTTTATCAAAAACAATTTCATCCTTAAAGTATTTTGGAATTTAAAGAAAATTTTAAGAAAAATCACCCTGAATTTCTTGTAGCAAAACTGAATTTCCCATACATATGTTGTGTTGATTCTCATTATCAATATTAAATACTTCTCATAAAAAATATATAGTTTCATTTTGTATTACATATTAATAATATTTTCAGTAAGTATTTTTCCGCCCACTTGTGACTTTTGTTTATCCATATGGCGTTCAACAATATTGTATCCCAAAACATCGTTAAATTTGATTGATAACCATAAAATTTTGTGGTAGCAATTTGATTATATATCATAGATTAATAACTGTACGCAAGGAGGTTTATTATAATATTTACAGAACATTACAATTTGATTATATTTTAAAGTAAGATGTTGGCATGTGGGCTAATCCAAATGTCAGCAAAACCTTGAAACCAAATTGAGTTGCAAAAACAATTATTTTTATACCCCTTAATTATTAGACATCAATTATCTTTATATTACAATTTTAACTAACTAATATTATGAACCGATTTTAACCAAGGTAAACAATTAAAACTGTCTGCATAAATTATATATTCCGTGGTGAGAATATGAAACAAATGATGTATGTTAAAAGATATCTACGTTAAAAATTTGTAATAATGTGTACCTACTGTAGGGTAGGACACTGTGATGAGAAAACTTTAAACAAGTCTATTAACAAATTGGTTACGTGGTGCAATATCACCAAATGAACTTTAGCTGTGATTTCGTTGAAAGTTTTAATTTTTTAAATTGCAAATGTTTGTGATATTAAAGTCTGAAAGAGTATTTCTTCTGATTTCAAAAATCGTATTTCATTTTGGGATTCGTTCAAAAATAGCGAATCTATTTGAAATTGAATGTCAAGCGGGAATATTTGATGACATGATATTTCTCGTCGAAAAATAAAAAAAAATTTCATGCAATTAGCAAAGTGATTTTATAAGGATAAAAATATCAAAATATGGACCTTGTTTTTTCAAGGAATCTTCTTTACTTTTTTCCGAAAAAACGTGTTTTATTTTATTTTGAGATATTCAGGTATAAATATTTAAATGTTTTACTAATGATCATTTTCTAAAGAATTTAATTTTCCACGTTATACAATAAAATCACAACCGAAAAGAGGTTCTTAAATAGGAGATTTTAAAATTTAATTAGTTCCTACAGGCCTGATACTTTCTTTTTTCTGGGTTCATAAAAAAAAATACTCGATTTTTTCAAAGACAAATGTATTTTCTACTTGCAGAATTTAATTAAAGTATCAAAATTTTTAAACCAAAAACACCCGATTTTGCATTACTTAGTAACGGAAGCATGCAGGTACTGAATTCACAAGGAATTTTTTTAACATCCTTGAAAGAATAAAACTTAATATTCGTACGCGAGGGTGTTTTAGCTATAAAAACACGTTAATTTCTCGAAATCACTTAATCGTTACAAAAACTTTTTGAATAATAATTGGATGACTTCTAAAGCGCCATTTTCGTGAGAAAATCACCTCAAGGGCGCTTAAAGCATATATTAATTAAATATTCGCAATTTGGGAGGCGGGTATAGGTACCGCCACCTGGGAACCATTTATTGCATAGCCAATAGCCCTGCCATAGGACACCCCAAGTGGTTCGCTACGTTTGGTGAGCAGCAGGGGTGCTCGAATTCATGGGGTGAGATTTGTCTAGGTCTTGGCTGCTGGTGCGTTTGCCCACCTACTGTGTGGCAGACCGGATAGGGAGGATTGAGGAAACCTAATCTAGACCTCTCCAGCCGGTCTCTCTCGACAAATTGCCTTGCACTACTGTGGGAGGGGTGGATTCATACGTCTGTCACTCCTGAACATATTGACCCCCAGGTTTTTCTTCCCAGAACTTCCTTCCCGTTCTCTCCTTAGAAATACTCTCCACACAGCATCTCCAAAGATGAAATAGGACCCAAGGGTGTTTTTCTTTAGGGCCTCTTGTGTGAAGCCAATGTAAAAAAAAGACAAGATCAAAAAATGGAAATCATAATTAAAGCATAAGGTGGTCTCATTATATCAAATAACGAATTAAAATTGAGTGTTCAATTCATGATTCACAAAGTAGGTAGTCTAAAATTGAACCTTAACACCAATTCAGTGCAGTTATTGTTAGGAAAACGTGATATCACTTGCTGTTACTTAACGTCTGTAATATATCTGCCTATGCATTTAACGGCGATTGTTTATGTTCGGTTCGCCCTAATAAATCAGCTTTGTCTGGGCTTCTATTATGTTGTTAAATAATGAACTAATTGTGTTGGAAATCAAACTTGAAGTGTTGGGCCATTATTGAAGTCTATAATCAAATCGTCTTTGGAATAAAAATATGTGATGCTTAAATGTTTCATAGTGTGCACGTGTAGGTAGGTATATATTTATAGTTATGTAGGTACTCAACATTTTTACAAATTTTTTAAAGTAGGTTGTAAGGTAAGTACACAATTTTGCGACATTTGAATATTTAATGAATTAACTATTCTTAGCGGTTATTTAATGTAACATTGTAATTGTTTATTGAGTTGCTCTCCAAGAAGGAAAAGATATTTTAAAAAATTCGAATAAACTCTTAGACAACGTGAATACTACTTTAGACAAAATACTGGATTCCGGTATAAATAGGAATAAATAACTCATTTAAAGTTAGGTAATGTAGTGAAGATGAAAAAATAAGAGACGAAAGAGTTTAAGGAAAAGGAAAGAAATGTTTTTTTTTTAATATATTTTATTTTGTTTATTAGCGTAACAAACAACATTTATAAATTCATACATAACCGTGCACGGAATATTTATGTAATTAAATTAATGAAGACAATATTAGCGAAACTCAATAGAAAATCAGAAACAGAAAAATTAGAAAAAGTTACGGTCACATCTAGGACTCGAACCCAGGATCTATGCCTTGCCGGGGCAGTGCCTATAATAACTCAAATATGCTTTGAATTTAATTGTCTTTTTCAAAATTAGAACTGCTTATCCAAAATAATTCAGGAAAGCTATAAATTATACTGTATTATTACATAAGATTATTTTGTTTTAATTTTATAAAAAAATAATTATAGTAAATAATTAATAATTATTTATCACAAACGATTATTATTAGTCAGGTTTCGTGATTTTTCAAGTTTTACAACAGTGTTCATTTGAAAGGAAAATTACTGAACGTCATAAAAATTGACAATATTTGTGTTGAAAAATCAATGATCCTCAGGCAGATATTTTATAAATACTTTCAGCTTCAAAAATCCTACAATTTATTTTATTCATTTTTATTTATATAATATTTGTATGTTTTTTACTATAAGTATTCATTTTTTTATATGTTAAACGTAAAGGAATATAAAAATAGCCTTTCCTCACTATAAAAATACAAGGCTTTTGTTTTTGGTGAGGGAATTCATGCTCAATTATATGAAATCATGTAAGTAAGTAGATAATAAAATATTGCAATTAATAACTAAAAGCTAAGTAAGAAAAACTCAAGATTTATCAAAAATAGATTTCCAGATTTAAAAGAAATAATAATAACAGATTTGAACTTTTATTTATTTATGCTGTAATTCATAATTACTTAACAATAAATTATAATATCCCATGACTTTTCGTGGGTCTATGTTAGTTTATTACTATTGTTTATAAATGTTAAGAAACCATCAAACAAAGGTAGGTACGTTTATTTGCACTTCTCCAAGTTTTTAACCAACTTGGCTGTTGGTTAAATATCTTTAATCGGCACAAACATTCTTTTTAGGGTGAATTGCTTAATTAAAAAAAATATATATATATATATATATATATGTAAAGAAAACCGCTTATGAGTGCTTTCCTTTAATTTGTATTACCGACAAGTTAGTTGGTGGCTCACTACATGTCACTGCTGACAGATATGATGTTAGCTACAGTAACCTTAGTTAACGATCAAACAAGTTATAAAGACAAACATTAAACAGAAGTATTTCATTAAAATACTATCTTATATTATCCTTAAAGAAACCTGAAATAAGGACTTTAAATGTTGTTTCTTTTGTTCATTACAGGTAAATGAATATCTTTTTAATAAAATAATGTGATTGTGAGTTGTAAATACGTAGTATTAATAAATCTTTTGTTCATTACAGAGAAACACAATTGCGTCTTTATTTTTATGCAAGACTAAAAATATCATTATAAAACAACATTTACTACAACTATTTCACGGAACATGGAAAAATTGAGGTTCGATTTTGCTGTGAGACCAACGGCAGATCGAAAATCAAACGTCATATGCATAACTTCGATCGCTACACCTGATGGACGGATTTTTGAAATACCACCCGAATCCCAGCCTACAAATCTACACCAAGGAATTACAAGCATTCCAAACTCTGCTAAGGTAAAAAAATCTTTAAATAAAAGACATCAAACAAGAAAAATATAATAACCTTGACGGATGATATGTCAAAAATATATTTAGATACGGAACAAAACTTACAGTTTAATGATATTTACCTAGAAGAAATGATGGAAAACACAAATAAGGCTGAATCTATACTTGGTGGATCAAGTCAAACACTGGAAAAACTTTTAGAGGCATTGCTTGAAGGGAAACAAACAAAATCTGAAACTCAAAATTTAGGGAAAATTGCAAAGGATTTCATGATTGGCAAATTCACTGACAGGAGCTCAAATGCGAACCAGTGGATTGAAGATTTTAATAAAGAATGTGAACGCTTCCAAATCAACGAAGACAAAAAGAAAATTGAAATTTTGAAACATTTTATGGAATACTTCGGTGCAGAGTGGTAGAGCTGCATGCTAATGAATTAATTAAATTAATTAATTCTTATCTTTAAAATTCTTGTATTTTAGGAGCATACTCATTTTTTCATTTCATCAATCCTTTTGAGAGTGCTCTATCTATAAGGATAGATATCGATTGATGTAAAGGTCTAAACATAAACAAGTCCTAAGTCTACAACATATTATAATGATACGGATCCGTTCTCGCAATAAATTTAAAATAAGAAATTTATGTTAATTGTGGTATCATTTACGATATCATTTCAAGTAGTCGTGATACCACGTCGGTAATTAATTATCACGTATAAGTCGAGCCATTATTGAAAACGCAAGTGAAATATTATGTGGTCCATTGTTCAGTAACAGTCGCCACTCCCTGCAGTTTTATACGTAATTAAACTCCAGGGAGACGTCTATAACGAGCATTCAATGGATATCTTTGACAAGTTAGTTCATCATTAGAAAACAGCACTAATTAAGGCGACACAATAAAGTCGGAATCTTATCGATGTAAGTTAAGAAGGCGTATACAAAAATATGCAACGGGCAGTCCGGTGTAATGGTCTACGGTCGAACTTGACTTGGGAGGTATGATCTAGGGTCGAATTCGCACCAACAGGTCTAGAAAATAGATCTTCCCTGGAGATTTACTTTAATTAATTCCGATAAACGTATTATTAAAAATTGAAGTGGTTTAACGGCCTCCATGATCGAAGAATAAGGCTCTCGACTAGCAATCTGACTAGGAGGTCGCGGGTTCAGTTCCCGACGTACAAAGGAAAATTTATTTGATGAATTTGTTTATTTTTATTTTTAACTTAATGAGTAAAACCTCAAATTGTAATATTTAATTAAATGAAGACCAATATATTATTCGAACCTAGGACCTTCGACTTACCGGGGCGCAACTCCACCAACTGAGCTAATGTGTCCCTATCCGATTCGATCCGGTCATATTTAACTGTATCATACTTGGCTAAGAACTACCAACATCACCCAGTATTTCGACTAAGAACTACCAAATCTACCCAGATGTGACCATATCTTTTTCTGATTTTTCTATTTTCAGATTTTCGATTGAGTTTCGCTAATGTTACTCAATTGATTAATTTGTGTTATTTTCACAATTGGTTAATTTTAAATAATATATAGTAGTTATATTTGCGACACTTTCCAAAGTGGAAGATACTCTCAGGATCGCCATGGCGTGAGACCACTATTCAGAAATAAAATAGTGTTTATATCTGAATAGTTAGGAATATCCCCACCTCTCTCGCATCTTCCCTTCCCCACTACCATCATCCTTACAATATACTCAAAATGGGGATGCAAACGTCTCACTGGCTACAGATGATTGGTTAACATGGTTACAAAAAATAATGACATTACTTTTACTGTGTGGTCACCCTTTTTATGATGTCACCAGAAGTGTTGGTAGGAGATGGCAGTAGGTAGTGGTAGCAGGGAAGTGGGAGGAGCGAGAAGCGTGCGCCAAATGGGTGACGCAACCGTGCGGCCATCGGCGGACCGCTTGTTTGTTTCTCATTATTTTTATATACCACAGTGTTATTATGATATCTATTTTAATTGTATCATATCTCGCGGTGGAGTAGTAGCACAATGCTAGACTTTAACTAAAACGAATGGAAAACGATATGAAAGTGAGAAATTAAAGTTCTCATGAAGAAGTAAGTGTTAGAGTTCCAAATCACATCCATTAAAAAAAATACACTGCGTTTTGATAAGTATTCTGAGTTTATTATGATATAATATTGGACTTATTTTAACCCAGTTAAACACAGGCTCGGTCCTCCTGATATTCTTATAGAACCGCTTGTCCCGTTTGCATCCTATTGTATTTATAAAACAACGGGCTTAAAAAACCAGGCTCAACAAGTCAGCGTGCTTACAAATAGCACACAATAGCACTCTACATTTCCGACTGAGAGAGAACTGCTTGATCATGTGGCATGTAATTAACCCTTCGAATAATAAGAAAATAATATCTGTAACCTTTTGCCTGTCAAGGTTCGCGCGCAAAATTCCTGGTTTTTTCCATGCATCTTAAATTTTCCTATTTATGGGTTATTTTTTAACCCTATTGCAAAAACAAAAATTGTACTAAAATCTAGATAAAATAATCTTTCCGATGTGTTTATTAGAAATCGACTTTTTTTTTTCTAAATATTAAAATTTTGATATTGGAAATGTAAATTAGCTAAAAAATGCATACCTGCGAATATTGTAATTAAAGTACTTAAAATAGAATAAACTTAAAATTTTAAATACTGATTCCTTTTTTTAACAAAATTTGTAATAAAACTGTCACATCCTTTTTTATCATTTTCATACAATTTTATTTTAAAATTAAATGTTTGCTACGTCAAAAATTGGCTCGAAATAAAACCGTCACTTATGATCGGGTTTGTAAAATATCTCAACAACATAGCTCATAAAATCCTAATACAATGAGAAGCATTATTTCTTTGGCTCTCTAACATAAAAGAAATTACAAATATTCGCATGACAGGAAGAGAGATATATAACTTTTAATAATGCACGGTCGCTCTGGGACAATCTGGGTCTCTTGTTATTATAACGGCATATGATGTTTTGGGACAACTTGGGTCTCCTGTGATTAGAAGGGTTAACATAAATAACAGTAGGTTTTAGTAAATGCCTTTAAGTTTTTACGCTACATAGAGCGATGGTAATTAGTTTTTAAGCATATTGCTTTTTAAATAGTAGGTTTTGTAAGTCTGTTACACTTTGTGCAGGTATCATTAGTAAATAAAATAAAATTAACGAACGTGTTCTGAAGTCAAAACACGAGCATGGAAACTACTATCATACAGTGAAAATTCTATAACTGGATAAGTACTTTAACAGGTTGACTTCCGATCACGCGTCTGTGCGTGACGAGGGGAGTGCGCATGAGGCAGATCATGCAATTATGCGTGATAACAGCTTATTACTTCAATGACCGAAACAAATCGACAATCCCTACTCTTCATTCTAGTCAGAGCAGCAATAAACCTGTTCCTAATTCCTGATAACTTTTCCAAAATTGATATTGTACTCCAAAATGTCTCAAATAATGTTTAAAAGGGTTTGTGGGTCATGGGCTGAATTTTCCCATTTTCAGAACCCACAACCATGCGAGACAGTTACCCTCAGATATACGTATTGAATATCCGAAGTTGGGCTGCGAAATACCTACTTAATTACTTACTAAGTCAGTACTTATTTACCTACTTACTTACTTACTTACAAATAGTATTTACTTATTTACGAAGTACTTACTTACTTACGAGTACTTAATTACTTGCGAAGCACTTACTTACTTACGAAGTACTTAATTACTTGCGAAGTACTTACTTACTTACGAAGTACTTACTTACGAAGTACTTACTTACTTACGAAGTACTTATTTACTTACGAAGTACTTACTTACTTACGAAGTAGTTACGTAATTATGAAGTACTTACTAACTTATGAAGAAGGTACATTCGTATCTATATTTATAGGGAAGGGTCGATCTTGGGGGGATGTTGTATGTTTGTATGTTTAATTGTAAAATTCATGGATAATCAAATATTTTGTTGCCATCTACTGACATATTTATCTTTGTGTTAACATTTTTGTGGGTTATACGAAAACTTTTTGCTACGATTTTGCCTGATTGCATCTAAATTCATTCTTACTGATAATATATAGACAGAATTATAAGTAAATAAATGATGAGCCTAAAATGGCGTAGTGATACAGATATGGAGCAGATTAGCGTGCACGGGTTTCGAATCCGAGTCACTTTTTCTACGTCTCTAATAACCGTACCTACTGTAAAACAATAAATGGCGGACGAGTTTGAGACGGCCGAAGATAAAAAAAACGCAAGTGACTTTCACTGATTCCTTTTTAATGTCTAAGAGCGCGGGCAGGTGGCACCAGTTGTTATTCCAAATTGCAAAACAAACTAATAATATTGGTGATCAATCAGTCCATTAGGTCGTGTAGGAGAGGGTTAGGAGTTAGGAGACCGTTTCAACACATCTTTAATGAGTTTGTCAAAACCAGTTCCACTTTAAAATATGGTAATTCATCAAACTTGTGCGCGGAGTGAAGAGCCCTCGGACTTGATCTACTTTTAACAATTATTTTGGACTAGCCTCAATCACCAATGATACCTCTTTGGTTTATGTGATTGTGTTACGCGTTTGAATAATAATTGCATTTCAAAAATATTACATAAAACAAACTGAGAAACAAATTGAAAACACATAATAATAATTGGATAATTTTAAAAATCACCTAAATGGCGATACATTGCTCATTATACATCGATCTCTATTTTTAAATCTGTAAAAAACTGTCACGATTTTCAAATCAATCTCCGGATGGATAACAAATTACTCCATTATTTGAGAGTTATGATTTACAGTTTAAAATATCTTAAATGCTTTTTTTACTTCGTTATAATTCCTACTAGCCTAGCACTGCTGTTTATTTCTTTTCCGGGCTAGAGTTTAGAAAACTGTTTGTTAACATCCAGGTCTCCGTAGTCGAGGGGTAAGGCTCTTGATTCACAATCCGAAGGTCGCGGGATCGAATCCCGGCGTGCATACATAAATTTTATTTGCTTTATTTGTGTTCCTTCACAATTAATTTATTTAAAATAATATATAGTATATTTGCGGCACGTTCCAGAGTAGAAGAAACCCTCCGTACCATCCTGATGTAAGACCAAAATTCAGAATTGAAACGTTCAGATCTGAATAGCCCTGTACCTACCCACCTTCCTCTTCCCCATCTCCTTCCCCACACCACAAACTTCAGCCTCACAACATACCCCAATTAGGGATGCCATAGTCTCACTGGCTCTAGACGGGAGCAGCTGGGACTATTGTGAGTATTCACATAAAAAGGTAAACTTATCTTTACAATAAATATATAAAATATATACTAATTAATCTTCATTTTCCTTGGATAAAAAGAGACAACGAAGCCTAAATTCACACCGAATCTTTTTTTTCCATTTGAACACGTTTATATTGTTGCCCATTAAATTAAAAATCAAATCTTTTCACAACAATTATGTTCAATTTATTTGCAAGTACAAAATCGGTCGGGTGGGTCAGGAATAAATTTCAAAAAATCAATCACTTAAATTTATTGCAAGAGTAACATTAAGTTTCTGGGTTCAACTCCTAAATGGGATCGAATCTTTTTCTGATTCATATTTTTAATTTTACAGTCGTTAATATTCTCTTCAGAGATTTATTATGATTATTTGGGGTTTTACAATTTAAGATATTGAAGAAAAGAAGATTTTACTGGTTCATGCAACTATGTAACGTGTTCATTTCAATAAAATATGTATTTTTTCTAACCGTTTATTTCCCTTAGAAACTAAACTAAAAAATAGAATAAAATTCCAGAATAAATTAAATGTTGAGCCTAACTTGTTAAATATTGTTAAAAGAAGTGGAAATATATAAAAAAAAAATTGAATTATCGTATGATGTTACTTTAAAATAATATCTTGTTAATCATAAGATCCAAACTTGAAAAATTGCACTTGAAATCGAAAAGTAAAACCGTTATTACATTTTAAGGGTCCATAATTGGACCTCTGTGTATGAAGAATGAATCACAAGGTGAATGTAAATCAATCAGTAGTGGGTTTATACGCTAATTAAGGAGCGACCAAGTAACTGGTTTTAATCGTCTCCTAGTTGTTTATTGGACCACGTGATTCTCCATATTTCATACTTACTTCTGTTTTGATTACGTAACTGGCCATCGAAATAATTAAGTAGTTCGATGAAATCAATTTTATGCCAATTACCAGAGCATAGTTAATCCGATAAATTATATATTGTGTTACGTTTTTAAAGCATAATTATGTATGTGGATCAATGATAAAAAGCGTGATTAATTCAATTAGTGTCAAGATAAGGTACGTTCATTCAATCGATTGACTTTCTTTGATAGTAAATAATTGATGAATCTAATTGCTTTAAATAACTAGTAAAATTTTTGATAGTTAATGAGAAATAATACATGCTGTTTTTTTATTGTTAATCGTTTTTTATTTTATTTTGATTTATTTTATCATGTTCTCCGTAAAGCGGTTGTACAGCAATATATCATGGAGAAGATAACAAATGCGAGGTACATGTAAGTAGAGGATGGCGGGGCAAGACGGTTAGTTAACGTTTAATGCTAAATAAAACATTCTTCTTCAAATATTACACAATCTAAATTTTATGCTATTAAACTTTGGTCATGTAGCTGTAAAGAAGCCGATATTTAAAAACTATAAAAAGTGTTATTAAATAAAAAATATCATTTTCACCGTCTTTGATAGTAAATAATTGATGAATCTAATTGCTTTAAATAACTAGTAAAATTTTTGATAGTTAAGGAGTAATAATACATGCTGTTTTTTTTATTCTTAATCGTTTTTTATTTTATTTTGATTTATTTTATCATGTTCTCCGTAAAGCGGTTGTACGTACAGCAATATATCATGGAGAAGATAACAAATGCGAGGTACATGTAAGTAGAGGAGGGCGAGGCAAGACGGGTAGTTAACGTTTAATGCTAAATAAAACATTGTTCTTCAAATATTACACAATCTAAATTTTATGCAAATAAACTTTGGTCATGTAGCTGTACCATTCCATAGAATACAATGCTAAACGATATTTAAAAAACTATAAAAAGTGTTATTAAATAAAAAATATCATTTGCACCGTCTTGCCCCACCAGGAGGGTAAGACGGGGTAGACCACCGGGCAAGATGGGGTTAAGGTTCATACTTGGGGAAAACAAGAATTGACTCCTAAATCTTCGTCTTCGACACCTGTACAGGAACAGTGATCCCACCCTTTACACATTTGGTAGGCAATCAATCCTCATACTAACTCCAAATGTCTCCCCTTACAATAAAGGCAACAACAACTGACCGGTGAGTCGTTGAGTGGGCATCGCGTTTGGGTCCCATTCCGTGCTATATTCATCGGCTGGCTACGTCCTCCATCACTACTCGAGCCACATTTTCGGCTTACTGTGGTGTTAGTAGGAGATTTTCAAATATTGTCAGGTAATTCGTAACTCAGGAATGCTTGTATTTCTTTTTAAAAAAAAGTTTTATTTGTGTCTTCAGAAAACAGAAGTTTTTTCGACCGCTTGACCTCTCTCAGAATTATTTGCTGTTTGCAGCTTTCCGTTTCGTATTTTAAATAATTAATAAGTAAATAAAATAACCGTAGGCGTGTTTTTTTAAGCATCGTAATAAATTTGTAACTTCATAATTTCAGTCAATTACTTTAAGAATAATAAGTAGTCAATGTTGGATCCCCGTTAATTAGTCTAATCAATCAACTAATCTTCAATATATCACGCTCAAAGTACAAATCAAAAACGTGAAAAAATCAAAATTCTCTCAGCGCTTACGACATCAACACAGGATGACAGTCGCAGTACTAAAGGCACGGGGTGCGGTGGGATCACATATGGACGAATTATTAGAATCGTAGCAGGTTTGGACAAAGCAATATATCAAAAATTCTATCTTGCCCCCTAACCCGTCTTACCCCGCCCTCATACTCGCATAAAAGCATTTCTCTTATTTTTTTCTTATTTTATACAACACATGTATGTAGAACTATAATATGGAATACGTACAGAGGTTAAATGGGGGCAGTTTTACTATTTTGTGATATGCGTCAAAAGATAGTTGCTAAATTGTCTGTAAGTAACTTTGTAAATGTCGATGGTCAATGCAGAATAGGCCACTTGCATGGATTTCATAACGACTTGGAAAAAATCGTGTGTATAGATTTTTTTACAAAGATTACGAAAATATTAATAAAATTTTTTTAGAAACGTTTGGTTTTTTTTTTTTTTTTTTTAATAAATAAATCCATTATTTGAGCTCGTGACGTCACCAAATGAAAATGTCCCGTCTCCGATTATGTTTCCTTAATTTTGTAAAATTCCACACTGATAATTTTTTTTTTTATGAGGCAACACTTTGATTCCCGGCGAATTTTTGAATTTGATATTTAACGTTTACTAGATTTATTGTTTGTTCTCTGCGAACTTATCGCTTGGTTTGATTTTTGATAAAGATGGCGGTGTTTTGACAGATGTTATTAAGAGAACCCCGTATATTTTCATGCCATTATTGTGCCATTCTTGTGGAAAACGTTATTTTTTTTTAAATGAATTTCGGCTATGTAATTATCGTTTTTTCGCACCCATAAAATTATGTCCCGTCTTTCCGGTTTATAAAAAAATGGTCTGATTTTTCGGATTGAAATTTTCAAAAAATCGCCAGGGTGTAAAAAATACGATTAAAAAAAAAAAATACAAAATGTCTTAGAATATTTGCCTAAACCGGAAAAAAAATCTAAAAAAATGTGATGCAAGTGGCCAATTGTTAAGCAGTTAAGACGCTCTGTTGATTGGCGCATTCTGATATTCAGAAATCCTTCCTTAGGGACATATTTGGGGTAATGACAGTATTGTTGTAGTTAATATTAATTTACTTTTAAGTATGTATATACAATGACGTTATATTATAAATGTCTTTGTGTATATATTATTTTAATGATAATTTAAATAACTATGATAAGCAAAGCAGAGTTATCTTTTCTATATCAATTGGTTTTTTTTTTTTTTTTTACATTAACTCCACACAGGAGGCCCTGAGGAAAATAATTTCCCTCAGGGCCTATGTCATCTTTGAGGATGCTGTGTGGAGGGTCTTTTTGAGGAAAGGAAGGAGTTAACATGGGTCTTGAAGAGACTCATGTTGTAGGAGGGAGGAAACACAGAGGCCGGTAAATCGTTCCACAGCCGAGCTGTTGAACTCAAGAACGAATCGTAAAAACGACCCGTTCTCATGTGACTAATATCAACTGTGTACAAATGTTGGGCGCGTGTTTGGCGTGTTTCCCGACTATGCACCGGTGCCGAGGGGATCAATGACGCTAGTTCCTTGGAGCATCTTCCATTGTAATACCGGTAGAACAAGGAAAGCATTCCCACCTGACGCCTGTGCTCTAAAGATTGCAATTCGTCTGTTAAGATGGGAGAATCTATCAAACGGACCGCCCGTTTCTGCACAGAGTCAAGGGTTTTTTTTAGGTATTTTGGAGCTCCAGACCAGAGGTGGCTGCCAAATTCAACCGTGGGGCGCACTTGCGATTTGTACAGGGTTAGCAGTTGAGTACTATTAAAGTATCTGCGGGCCCTGTACAGTACGCCCAGTTTCTGAGAGGCTAACTTAACTCTGGTTTCGATGGAGCCCCCATACCTGAGCTGGTCACTAAGAGTTACACCAAGCATATCAATGGAGGTCCTGTTCGGGAGAATGCTTCCGTTGAAGGAAACTAGATTATCATTTCGATCCCTTTTAGACGTTATCAGACATGATTGGGTCTTTGAAACATTAAATTCGACGAGGTTATTCTTACCCCAAGAGAAAACACTCTCGAGGTAACCGTCCATCCTCTGCTTCAAAGCCCTCCGAGCTATTGGGGTTTGTGTGCCCTTTGGAGGCTTGTCAAACAAAAAGCTATCATGGACTGTACTGTCATCCGCGTAACAATGAATCGGTGCACATGACAAGAGGTCGTTGATGTGCAACAGAAACAAAGTCGGAGACAGAACCGATCCCTGTGGGACGCCAGCATTTATCGAATGCGAGGAAGAGGTGAAACCGTCAGCAACCGCCTGAATCGACCTCCCCCTCAAAAAGTCGGCAATCCACGCACACAAGGATGCGGGAAGTCCGTAAGAACGCAGTTTGTTGACAAGCGCTCGATGCCAAACCCGGTCAAAGGCCTTGGAAATGTCCAGTGAAACCGTTTGGGTCTCACCAAAACATTCCAGGCACCGTCCCCAAACATGCGTCACATACGCGAGAAGATCACCGCACGAGCGGTTCCGCCGGAATCCGTATTGACGGTCGTTAATAATTTTGTTCTTCTCGAGGTATGTGAGCAGTTTGTCATTGATCACACGTTCCATCACTTTTGACAGAACAGATGTGATCGCTATGGGGCGGTAGTTGGCTGGGTTGGAGCGGTCACCCTTCTTTGGAATAGGGTGAATGATCGCTTTTTTCCAACCAGAGGGCACAGAGCCAGTCTTCAGGGACATTTTGAAAAGCTTCATCAAAATTGGAGCTATTTCTACAGCGCACCTCTGCAATACCAGGGCAGGTATTCCGTCAGGCCCGCTAGCTTTATTAACATCAAGCCCTCGTAAGACTTGGAGTACATCCCGATGCCGGATCCTCAGCTTTTTCATACGAAAACTGCAATGAGGAACCGACGGCGGGGTAGCACCTTGATCATCGAGGGTCGAGTTTTCCGCGAACATTTTGTCTAATAAGTTAGCCTTTTCGGCGGCGATATTTGCTAGAGAGCCATCAGGTCTGGTAAGAGGTGGCAGACTGGATTTGCAGAAATTGCGACCTATTGAGCCCGCAAGCGACCAGAACGCTCTGCTGCCGTGCGGGCAGGCAGCCAGCTTACTGCTGATCTGCAGGTCGTGCTCGAATTTTGACCTGTTAATGATCCTCCTGCATTCCTTTGCCATTTTGTTATATACTGTTCTGCTTTCAGACGTTCGAGATGTGTTGTAGGCTCGGTAAGCCGCGTTTTTTCGTCGCACTGCTTCGGAGCATTGTCGACTGAACCACGGCTTTGAGCCCACACCAGTTTCTTTCACAGTGGATTGGATGAAGCCATCCATCGCGGATGTGATGACTTCACCAATTTCCTGGGCACATCTTGAGGGATCCGAAGTCTGAAAACAGACAGCTGACCACGGGAAGGCATTGAAATGAGCCCGCAGACCAAACCAATCTGCTGATCTATAGTGCCACACTTTTCTCTTCAGCCGCTCATTTGGCGGTCTGAAGGTTACGGGGATTGATGTTGTCACCAGGCAGTGGTCGGACGATCCTAGAGGCGCTGTGACTTCAATCTTGTAGCCGTGTGGCACAGTGGTTAGAAACAGATCTAGCAGATTGGAGCGGTGAGTCTGGACATCAGGAACCCTTGTAGGCTCCTGAACCATTTGCTCCAGTCCGTAGCAGAGGGCAAAGGATTCCGCCTCTCGTCCAGCCGAATCCGTTGGTCCTGAGAACTTTAACCAAGGTTCGTTATGAACATTGAAGTCCCCCAGGACCACAAACTCTGCTGTAGGGAAGCGGGGCAAGAGGTCATCAACAGTATTACTTAGATGTTTGAAGAGTTCGGATGTATCTGAAACGCTAATGTTCGGTGAGCGGTATAAACACGCGTAAAACCTTACCGTAGGGGAGACTGGGGATGGTTGAAACACTTTTACTTTAACTAGGCGTAGTAATATTTCTTATGTATTTATGGAAAAGATGTTTATACCAGATGTTCTATGATCTATCTAGTTATCAAATTAAATTTATTGTATGGCCACAACTCGTACAGGTAAGCTACAATGACCACTTAAAGACCATGCGGAAAACTGTTTCAATTATCCCCATAGTGTGGACGATTGAAACAGTATGTGGGGATAATTGAAACACTCTAAATATATATGGAATAATTGGAATAATTTTAATCAATGTTCAACATTTTCATTATTAAAACAGTACTCAATGAGATCATGAATAGTGATTAAACATATCACAAGTATTTAAAAAATTATAAACATAAATGTCTTGAAATGAAACAACTTTAAATATATTTTTTATTATTAATGTTTACGTGCTCTTAGTTATACTTATTATGAGTATTTGGCATAATCAACATACTTTTAATGCGATATTACCCTGGAGCAGAATAGAACGGTATTAAAAATAAGTTTTTTGCTTTCATACAAAAGTGCTTGTTTCAACCATCACACTGTTTCAATCATAACAATGTAGAATTTACCTCTGAATTAAGAGCATTTTTTGTGTGTAAAATTCAACAATTAAGAAGTCGATAAAATAAAAATTTATTGAATTTATGGTTTGGGATGTGACATCATTATACAAAATATCGCAATATTTTAGATTTTTTTTAAAATAATCTGTTAAGTGGCATTAAAATCTATTAAACAAGTAAATATTATCTATTAAAAGAAAAGAAAAATCTGGATGTGCAATTCACATGCGGTAGAAGTGAAATATACAGAAAACCAAAGTAGACAAGAGTGGAGACTACGAAGCACTTTGTTTATCAATGTGAAGGGTGATTTTTTTTCATATTTTTGTCCTCGGATTCCAGTGCACCTTTTCCTATACATTGGTCATCTTGTTTGTGGTTTCTTCTTCGGAGTCTCTAGGTGTAGTTTTTTTTTGCCTGTTCATTTTGGAATGGTTTGAAGACTAAATATTGATTTTACAAAATAATATTCTTTTTTGATTTCGTAGGATTCGACCGCGATGAATGATTATCAAGTTATAAAAGAACTTTGCGATCTAAGGACGAAATGGTGAATTTTTGAAAATGAATAAGAAATTTGGTAAAATCTTCTTCTTGTATCCAGACCACGGAGGAAGCTCTATTCGTTCCTCCATGATCCAGACAGATTTGTTCGTGGTACCGATACTACCAATTGGACTCTCTTTTAAGAAATGGCTTAATTGATACGTAGAAATGTGAACATCGGCGGAATTGAGTTGCCAATTGCATTTGCCGCTACAGACAATTATGAAAATTCCTCGTTCGGCCGACGTTACTGCATCTACTTGCCGAGTTCCTCTCCTGGCTATAAACCGATTAGGTTTTTGAACAGTTGTGACACCGGTCTCATCTACGTTATAGACGTCCTTTGGTTCACATTTAAAACTATCCATAACGTTCGCTAAATTGTTGAAAAATTCATCAACATTATGTCAATTAAAACTTGTTGCTTGTGCCATACCTACTCGTGGCTTGGGCACATCTTATAGATAATAAATTCTGGATGGCGCGCAAAAATCCTCGGAGCCATTCTATTCCGGCCATCCCATTTGTGTACCATGAATCTGGCCTTGTGTGGTCAAATCAAATGCCAATTGTCTTAAATCTTTTGAAGATAGCCCAAAATAGGTAAAAGTTGGCTGTTTTTTTAGCGTAGTTTGCAACCTCGGTTTCTTGAGAAGGGGAACTCACTTTCTTCATAACATAATTTTTTTTCTCTGTTGTTCTGTACTTACATAATTGATAAAACAATGTATACTATTAACGTTGATTTTTTTTAGTTATAAATGTAAGAAAATCAATAAAGATATGTTATTACGAAATTATCACGTGAGGGTGTGTGACGTCGAATATGGTCGGATGAGATCGACTTCATCAACCAAGATCACAGAAGTTCACCATTCAAGATCACAGAAATACATTAGACTTAATGATTTGAATTTGAATTTGAATAATACTTAATGATTTAAATTTCTGACCTTTTTTCATTATAAATTTTAAATTTTCTCTCAGTGTGGAAGATTGAAACATGGTTATGATTGAAACGTTGCAATCATCCCCACACGAGTTGTTTCAAACATCCCCACGCTGCATTTTCTGCTTCAAAGTCAAAAACATGCCTTTTAAATAGAAATTAACGCCACGCAAATGCATTATAAACACTCTTAAATATATAAAGAAGATAATGTAATGAAACATTTCGTCAAGCTGCGAGAGTAAAATGAGATATAAGATAAACAATAATGTCTTAAATATTTACGTTTTAGTGCGAAATTCAATAATGTCCCCTATGCACGATTGAGTCACTCGCCGGCTACTGCGCTTTTGTAGAAACGTCCCAACAGACCTGACGGAGTTTCGAGTATTGTATCACACTCTTAGGTATTATAGTTTTCGAGTAAATTGAGATGTTTCAATCATAACATGTTTCAATCGTCCCCAGTCTACCCTACTGGCAAGATTGACGCGCACCCACATTACGTCGAATTTGGAGTTCTCCAGATTCAACAGTCGCACACAGTTGACGTCAGCTCGGCTGAAGAGACATACACCTCCTTTGGGTCTGAATTTGCCCATGAGGGTGAAACCCGGGCAATCCAGATAGGAGGCGTCTTATTACTATTATTATTATTATTTTTTTTTTTAATATATATTTTTTTAATTCTTTCTCTTCTCTTTTTATTTTATTTTATACAACACATCTGAGTAGGACTATGATATGCAATGCTTACACGTTTGTTCTATATGTTTAAATCCTCTGTAATTAAGTACCTACCTACGTAATTAATATTATTTTAAAAAAAAACTTTGCTAAACAAAGAACAGTCACTTTGATTTAATCTTTTATTTTTGTTTTGTTTTTTTATATTATTTACAGACCATGTTCCGTATGTTAATACGCATCCTAATTTGACTGTCCTAAAACGGGAATCCTCCTAGTTGGGCAGTCAAAAAATTTCTTAAATAATGTATATAAATGTATAATCTTTTACTTAATAAAATAAATAAATAAATATAATTATAATTATTATTTTTAAATGGAGACTGTCTTCATAAAAGAAAAGTCGATTAAGAATAAAAATCCATAAGCAAATCGGTGTTCATTGTGTTCGTAGTATGTATTAACCACTATTCCGGTCTTTCATATATGTACTCGTCGTATCTATGCATAAATAATAGCGGCATTTGTTTTTCTAAGTGCAATGCCATCCACAGTAGTTATAGCGATATGATTTGCATCTTTTTCAAAATTAGAACTGCTAAATAATAATTCAGAGAGTAGGTAGGTACCCACTAGGTACGACGTAATATTTTAAAAGAAAATTAATTTAATTATCTTTTTAAAATGTTGGTATACATCCCGTGATTTTCAATGGGTCTGCACTTATTACAAATTATTATGTGCAATAAAAGTTCCTAAATGTGTGTGCCTTCTAAGGTTACTAGATCCAATCGATCTTTCTTACAAAATGTGTGATATAGTAAAAAAAGGGATTTTTCAAAAAAATTGTACGCGCAGACTACACCGATTGATTACACTAGATCTAGAACACCATTAATTCATTTAGGTATATAACTTTGCCGTTATTCTCCTGAAAAGTTAACGCTTTGTTATAAATCATCTCATCCTAGAATTAACTAAGGAGAGTTACGTAATGTTAAAGGTAGAATATATCCTACAACCTTTCCTTTACAGTGAGATGACTCAGAGGATAAACATTCTGACGAAGATTGCAAACGTCGATCCAACTTCTGACATTAACTAGAAAATTAATTCCTAGACTGCGAGGCTGCATGGGTACAAGAGAACTACACACGTGCCATTCCCTTATTTTAAAGACTTTCATATTTATTATGGTAATTTAAAAAATCTATTTAGAAATTTACCCTAACTCAAAAATTATAAGTTGTAGGTATAGAATCTCAAGAACATAAATAGCACTACCATGGTTTTTTTAACATTTGATATATGAAATCAATTCCTGTGAAAATTTGAAAATGAGGTCAGTCAATCTTTGCGGTCAATATTATGTACAACATTCTCCAAAATACACCTGACAAATTTAATGAAAACAAAAAAGTCTCATCAGATAATTGTGACATGTAGCAGAGAAAACAACAAATCAAAAGCCCCATAAAAAGTATGTTCCACAAATAATAACAAAGAAAATAACTGTTGTAATTTATTTTTGGGTTCTTATGCACTGTTGCGCATCCATATTCTTTAGCCAAAGTTTCGGACAGATTTACAGTGTCCATAATCGGGGCAGTTATGTAGATTGTGGTGGTGTATGTTTGTGTATTTACACGAGATACCGTGCATGGTGTTCGCGTTAATCCTCTTAGAGCGGGTACTTCAATATATTAATTAGTTAAATTAATGTGTTTTTGGCGTTTGGCTTTGGTATAGTCGTCATGTACCGGATACCAAGAACTAGGCTTAACTAAGCTTAGTTCCATCGTCTCTAATCATGTGATTTATATGGATTTCTATTGCCTCCGTAAATAAATAAAATACCTCATTAAAATCTGTAATCAATATAAAATAAATAAATCAAACTATAAAAGTTTTTCCCACAAATACAAAAAGAAGTCTCGTTGTGACAAATGACAAATAAAATAACTCGTCAAAAGTCTCTTCACCAATATAGATAAATATAATAACTCGTCAAAAATCTCATCACCGATTTAGACAAATAAAATAATTCATCAAATGTCTCATCACCAATACAGATGAATAAAATAACTCGTTAAAAATCTCATCACCAATATAGACAAATAAAATATCTCGTCAAAAGTCTCACCACAAAAGAATGCAACAAACTCCTGAAAATATTGTGAACACTGCTTTTAATTGCAACAACGGTCGTATTGTTAGAACGTTAGTTTCCAATGCGCTGATTCATCGATTACAACAAAGGAATTTTTCGTGGAAAATCTTGCAAGAGTACTGTTTGGTAATTGTAGTAAAACCGAGGTCTTCCGCAAAAATATGTTAGCTATTGCAGTGCAAACTTCTTCCTTCATTGTATCTTAAGCCTCTTTCGACAGTAAAAAGCCAATAAAATGCATCAGGCATGCGCCGTAAAATGCCAAAACAATTAATGAATATTTGAGATTTATTGACTATAGACATTTCAGAAATATCTGAGATTATTGGTACCCATACTTTGTTGATCAATGCTCATTTAAAAAAAGAGTTTCGCTAATATTGTCTTCATTCAATTAAAAATAATATTATTTGCAACTATACATATACCTATGTTACTGAAATCTTAAAACATATTAGTTTACACTATAAATCCACTAAGAATCACTTAAATATTCCTGGTTACTTAAAAAACTTTTTTTAGGAATATTATATAATTGCACTCCTCATTAAATGAGGATGGACACAAGGACAGCTAACAAACAAATCATTTTGACCCAATATAGGTCAGTTCGTACCCTCGCTATATAGGACATTCCTCGCTCAAATTTAAGCGGGCTAAATCGGCCGCTCAAGGTATAAGCCGCTGAAGATGCCGAGCAGTCACAGTAAAATATGTAATTTACGTAAATAATACAGTGCTACATGTATAAGATGGCGAAAAAGGAGACCGCTGTTAACTATGACATAACGATAGTAGGATAGGTATATTACAATATATGTAAAGATATAGATTTCGTTCATTTTTACATCACCGCCAACATAACTTAACGTGTAGTACTATAATCGCATTTTTTTCATTCATAAAATAGTCTGGCAAGGGATTTAAAAAATTCTCCAAGAGATTCATGACAATTTTATGCACTGACTCCAGAAAAACAACTACTATTTACAATTAATATTATCGTATATAGCACCATGTTGATTGAAATGAGGAACTTTATGAAACTGCCTAAAAATTAATGTGCATATTTTGAAAGATTCAGAAAGCACAGATATACTACTCAAGTATATTTTGGTTTTAAAAAACAAAGAAACACGTTCCTCAATTAAAATCGTAGACAGTATATTATGTAATATTGGTGATATCTAGGCTTACGACGCTTTTATACGGAATATGTTCCAAGCCGCGCTAAGCTCGACATTCCAACCAAGCCTAGCTGAACATCAACTGCCTTAGAGGTAGCCAGGAGGAAGAGAGAGGATTTAAAAAAAGGCTGTTTATTTAAAAGCCTCGTTTTAAAGAAACATTCTGTTTCGAACAGGGATGACTTCACCAGCAGTGGGTAGCCGGAAGTAACAGAAAGAGTTTTATTTTTTTATAGCACAATTCCTTTTATAAATCTACGCTGTGCTAGAAAATCTATTACACCGTGTGGTATCTTGAACAAGTCGTGGAGACGACTAAGCCTGAAGATCAAAATTTGAGAGAAATGCACAGTTATTTTGACATGTAATCTTTCCATTCCTTCTTTGTTCTAGTTAGGAGAAAAATAATATTAAGACCCACTTCTGCCGAACTTGTGTTGCAACTTATTTAAAATGATCAATAACAATCGGCAAAAAAATAAGCAGCTGCCTCTCGTTTAGATAATTTGAATATATAATACTTGTATTATGTTGTATGAGCATACATAATTACCTACATGGCGTGCAATTGTTCCAAAACCGTGCAATTTCGATATTGTTTCATGGGTCGATTAGAAATTTAGGCATAAATCTTCGTGGAATATCGGCCATTTGAAAAAAAAAACAATGAAAAAGTACGATCTATCAATCTATTTAGATACAGCGAACATTATACCGCTTAAAGTTGGCATTAGTGGCGGTGCGCGGGCCATTATGGTCCGGGCACGAGCGACCTTGGGAGAAGAGCTGCGGGCGACCACACCCAGAATACTCTCACAAGACGCAACAACATGAAAGCGAAAAATTCGATGGTTCATATTATTGAACCAAATTATATTATTCATTTATCTAAAAAAAAAGGTGGGCGACGGGTGTGATAATTATTTATGAATTGCACTTTTGAAAGAAGTTGCGGCTATCTTTCTTTTATTTGGAGATAATACAGTTAGACGATAGATATCTAGTCTATTGCTTGTTTAGTTACATGTAATTTACATGGGTTGTGTATGATACTCGTACGTAGGTACCTACAAAAACGTAACTCTAGACACTCGAGGTTCCAAAACAATTAGGGAGGCGGGTATGTATACCGCTGACCCGCGAACCATTATTAGATAACCGACACCCCCGCCATAGGTCACCCTAAAAGGTTCGCTATGTTTGGTGACTTATTAGGGGTGCCTGGGTTCATGGAGTAAGGTTTTTTCTACGTCTTGGTGGCGAATACATTTGCCCACCAACTGCGCCGCTGTTGAGGGTTTGGCAGGTTGAAGGAGACCTAACCTAGACCCAACGCCTTGCACCGCAGTGTGAGGGATGGATTAATGCGTTCGTCACACCTTCATACCTTTTTCTTTCCCAGAACTTCCACTCTTACCTTTCCCTTAAAAATACCCTCCACACAGCATCCCCGAAGATGACGTAGGCCCCGAGGGGGAATTACTTTCCGCATGATCTCCTTTGTCGAGCTAATTAAATTATATTATAAAATTTAAGTTAGAGTCAAATTTAATAAACTAATGAAAAAAATAAATAATGTACAAAAATGACGATGATATGGTTTTTCTGGAACCGGTGAACAAAATTAATAAATTTCGTTGTTAAACCAAAAAAAATATGATGCTGAAAAAAGTTAGATTTTCATGCACACCAATTTCATTGACTGTATAATTCATTCAAATAATTTCCTCTCATTCGGTCCACCGTACAGTTTTATGAGTTATTGTAATACCCATTCTGTTTGGATTTGAGACCGGCACCGGCCTGATAGGGATGTGCGATGCTATCTGCGCTGTCCACGGCCGTATACTTTATTCGGTTCGTTGCGATATACAGAATAGCCCTCGGGTATATTCACAACACTAGTTGTAGCATTTCTCGGCCATTTTTTTTCACCGCTGTTTACCGTTTCAGTATTATTTCTAGTTGAATTTATCACTTTATTTTGGTGATGGAAGAAATGTAAAAAAAAATGTATTAAAAAAAAAAACGATTTTCTACTCACTGTAACATTATTATTACATATATATATATGTTTTATAAGTACAGGTTTTTCCTTGTACCGTTTTTAAAAAATAATTTTTTAGTTTAATATAAATTGATAATACGACAAACATCATCAACATTGCAATGAAAATTGATGATACGACAAAATGGAACTGAAATATCTGTGTGTGTTTAAAGAAAAAAAAATGCTTTTGTTATACACAAAATTAAAGATAACAAGGAAAATGGTAAAACTTTATTTTTCTATGAACATAAAAATAAACGAATTTAAAAAATATATATATTGGTGCTTATTGACTGAATATCGATATTGAACAAAATAAAATATTTGACGGAAGGTACGAAAAGCCTAATTTGGAAATGTTAATTAATTTTTTTATTTCTTTTATTTATTCAACAATATTATTATGAAATTAATAAAAACAGTTTATTTATAAATTATTATTACCCGTGACAGCTGTTTCGCCTTCTGAGGGCATTATCAAACTGTTTGACAGTTTATAATGCCCCCCAGAAGGCGAAACAGCTGTCACGCGTAATAATAATTACACGGCAGAACTTGTTTATTAATAAACTGTTTTTATTAATTTAATAATAATATTGTTGAATAAATAAAAGAAATAAAAAATAATTCAGAAAACTGTTTCTGAAAAAATAAGAAAATATACAGATTTAGGAAATGAGATTAAAAGAATTTGGCATTCTCAGACTATAAAAATATTACCATTTGTTATTTCGGCTACTGGCATTATACCTAGCTCTCTCATTCAAAATTTAGGCGTATTAGATTTGTCAAAAAATTTATTCATAAAAATGCAAAAGTCGGTTATTTTAAATACATGTAGGATTACGAAAGATTTTTTAAATATTTATATTGAGGGATCAGTAGGATTTATCGGACCAGTTAGGATTTCATCAGAGCCGAACCCTCTGATATGAAAATATCTGGAGTCGGTGAAATATTTTCCCATTATGTTTCTGGTGGATTGACGTATTGTTCTTGTATTGTTTTGTATTTATTATACTTATATAGTGCACTTACATTGCGTTAATTTACTAGATATTCATTTGTGGAAAAGTGTGTGGAAGGGTTTAGTCTTTCATTTGGGAAAGATTCAACCCGGACATAAAATCTGGAGCACCGTAAAAATGAAGTTCTACAAATTAAACTTGATAACAATTTAAAAAAAAATGTTAATTTACTTCAGTTTTCAAGTGGGAACCAAAATTGAATATTACGATAAGATACATCTTTTTCGGAAATTTTGAATCGACATACGGTAAAATGGAATTAACAATGCATATGACAAAATAGAATGTAAGATATTATGAAATGTTCATTTATTTGATGATACAGTAAGTGGGAACCCAAGTTGAAAGTTACGACATGATAGATTTTTTTGTAATTTTTGTATTAACATAAGGTTAAATGGAATTTACAATACATTCGACAAAATATAATGGATCAAACACTCGGATTTCAGCATTTACGTTAATTCTGTGCAGATGAAACTAGGGCGGGTATGACAATGGATCGGAGTGTTTGGTAGAGCAGGTCTCAAAGCCTAACGCCATAAATCTCAAAAACGACGATTTTTTTAATAAAATCCAGATAGAGCTGCAGTGACGAATAACAGTAAAGTAAACGATTTTAAAAAATCCGACCCATTTTGTATCAGTAAAAAAAAAAACAAAATTTAAAATTTTTTTATCTCTTACGAGAAAAAATATTTTCTGTCATTCTTTACTTCCATAATATATGCGTGATTTACTGACTCCACAGTATACATACTCGTACATATGACACAGCAAATCATGATTCTTTTCGTCGCAGTGGAATGCCATTTTCTTTTAAAGAAAATATCACAAAGAATGTGTTTTCCGACTAAAGCATAGAACTTCCAAATGGCCGGCATTCATATTGACGTAGTGATGTGCATGTTATTCATCGGCAGATGTTCTAATTCACTTCCTGATAATGATATCTTCACTTCGGTCTTCCGCGCTGAGGATTTCTTTTACATATACAAATTTGATTATTTGAATAATGTTACATTGCTTGTTTTTAGTGCAGTTGTGTTTTCAGTTGGTGAGAGTATGTTTTCTATTATTTATTGATTTGCTTATTGGTGTCGCCATCCTGACGTAATCGTTTCGTATTCCTGCATGCTCCGCAGTTATATATTCGAAACATTATTTCTATGTATCTATGTTAACGCGTATCAGACTGCTCTCTTTTTGGTGTAATGAATAATGTTAAAATGATTATTAAGCCTCCGGAAGATTTATGGAAAAAGTGAAATTAATTCAATTATATAAGTACCTACCTACGTAAGTTAATTCATTAATAGAAATACATCTACAAAAAAATCAATGGTTTCGATTTTCAGTTGCAATCGAACCATTCTTTTAATTTTAATTTTAATTTTACTTTTTAGCTCTTTACATCTCTTGAAATTCAATTTTATCTCTTCTACCTAGAACAAATTAATAGTTCGTAGTTTTGTTCTGCTCTTTTCAGGAGATTATTAAAATATAGCTTATACAAAATAAAATATTAATTTTATAGATTATTCGAATATTATTATTTAGATTATAGTCAAATTTCTTTGTTTATAAATTTCTTTGTTTATATATGTTTATTACACGCGAAATCTACGTGTTTCGAATATAATGTTTTTTTCAACAGGTTAAGTCGTATACAAGGGTTAATTAGGGAATTAGAGGGTCGTTGAGACGTATTGGTATTCTAACCCTTTTCCCATAATCTAAAATCTAGATATAACTTTAGCATCCTACTTCTATTTTGGTGGTACGCGTCTACACACGCATTTTTATGAAATTTAACGATACTAGGTGTTGTTAGAAATAATAGCAAAATATAGATTGCTACTAACGCCATATCGTGGCAAATACTTATAGCCAACCTTATTGTCAATTTTCTATTCACGCAAAAAAAAAGTAACTTAGTAGTTCTCACGAAACAAGCTGGATTTTATTACTATTATTAATTAGGACTTGGCTAAGTGCTAGCGGTGTTTACTTTCACTCCATGGGTAGGAAGGCTAAATCCCCAGTCAAGCAAAATAAAATGTTATGTTAGCATCTTTTTAAATTAAAAAAAAATACATTTTCAAAGTTCACAACAGTTAAGAGCCAATCCCTGGGTAGAAAGGATCAACCCTCAATCAAACCGATTTTTATTTTATTTGAAGTTGGTTATTTTAGACGGCTGAAGAGATGGCGCAACTAGATTGTAAATTGAAAATAAATGCATTGTACTGAAAAAACTTTTTTTACGTTTTGATTTTTATGACGATTTCATGTTTCAATAATCGTTTATTTTCCGTTGTTTAATGTCCAACTATTTAACATTAATATTAAATTACCCAATGGCCAGGGGTACAACATCCGGTTAGTTAAGTCCAGCAGTATTGTATAGAGATAGAGTAGGTTTGGAGATCGAGCTGACTGGGCAGATTGCTATCAGAGTGGGTCGTGACTAGACTCGGCTACCGGCCTCGACCCCTGAACTATCTGACATACTTCATTTTTTGCTCCGAATATTTTTGAGTTATTGTGGTTTGAAATTCAGTGAATATCCAACTCGGAGTCGTTTTTAATTTTATTTTTACGATCATTATGAAAATTACTGGGCTAAGCAAGTAGATACGTCGTACGTTGTTCATTTATGACTTTTCAACATTTGGATTTTTTTGTAATATTATTTTTTATTTCCTTATGATTAGTTATAAATTAAGAACGGAGTTTAAATTTTGAAATAGCGGCTGATTATAAATTTGACCAAAAGAAACAACAGTCACGCACGAGAGATATAATCTCAAAATATGTGTAGGCGTGGCCTATATCACCATATCGTTCGCTATACAATTCTATATAGTCGTCACAGACAGGTAATATATACTTTTTTATGTGAATGTCGCACAAGAGTCCCAACTACTACCAACTGTCTGGAGCCAGTAAAATTAAGGCATCCCCAATAGTGGTTTGTTGTGAGGCTGAAGGTAATGGTGAGGGTGAAGATAAGGAAATAGGAATGAGGGGAAGTACATGGCTATTCATATCTGTAGAATATAACAGAAGGATAAGGAAGAGAATATGATAAAATATAATATAAAATAATATAATATAATAAAATACAGCAGAATATAATAAATAGGTTGTATGGTTTTGTATGGCCTGGCCCACTTATATTATTGGGGTATATCTCTCGTATGTGACCAGAAGTGTTGTATGTGAAACGATTTTTTGAGAAAAGTAAGTCACGGTAAATTTTTATCCGTAGATGTTGGAGGTGTGTGCACAATGCACATACATAACTGTAGGAAAGACGGAACATGAAACTAGACTTTATCGAGGTAACGTTGGTTGAATGCACTTCCAGCAGTCCCAAAATTGAGCTACTTAGGTTGTCTAGATTAATTTCAGACAACACTCTCCTAGCGCAGCCTTTGTGTTTCATTCTCGGTCTTTGAATGAGGTGATCCATTTTATTTTAAATAAAGAATATCAGGGGTTTGATTCCGTGAACTTCTAGAAACAAATTCATATTTAATGGTATAATTATTTATATATTTAATTTTTTAATTTAATTTTTTTTTTTGAAGAAAACTTCTTTTGAAAGGTTTTCAGTTTGTGATTGCATTATTTATGTTATTAAAAGACAATCAACTTTGAATACATCACTTTATTTTATACACACTATATATGTTTCATGAGCAATGTTTATGAAATTCCATGAACATTTTTCATGAGACATGTATATTGTGTATAAAATAAAGTGATGTACACAAAGTTATTTGTCTTTTAAAAAAAAATAAAAAATATATTTTTCACTTTTATTTTATTATTTTTTACCCACAGTTTAAGAACATGCAAGATACACTGTTTTTTGTATTATGTTGTTCAAGATCTTATTATTAACGATATTATAAGTATACTGCCTAAGAATGAGTTAAACGTTAAACTATGCATGAATTGAGAAAATGTCAGAATTCGGTCGGACTGAAGATGTAATTTTGAAAATATTTAAACAAGACGTGATTCCAAAATAGAATGGCATCTCAATCGAATGGAGTGACCTGAAGGCACGGTTTGAGCAGATGTTGTATTGGGACATCGAAAAAATAATTCGAATCTTTCGGGTTTTTTATTACAGTCGAGATTTTTGTACATCGTCTTCTTGATCAAAGTTATACGAGTGTTTTTGCTTTCGTATATGCCTTAGCCAATAATTTTAATTTCCATTTGAGAGTTATTGTTTTGGTCGTTTAATGAGTTTTACCGCACAAAATTTCCAACTGCTTGGAGCCAGTAAGACTGTGGCACCCCCATTCGGAATATGTTTTATATGCTGAAGGGAGTTTGGATATTTATATGGTGGGAATGATGAAGGTGGTGAACCTTCATTACCTTTTTGGGGAATTTGGATATTTATATGGTGGGAATGATGAAGGTGGTGAACTTTCATTACCTTTTTGGGGAGTTTGGATATTTATATGGTGGGAATGATGAAGGTGGTGAACTTTCATTACCTTTTTGTGGAGTTTGGATATTTATATGGTGGGAATGATAAAGGTGGTGAACTTTCATTACCTTTTTGGGGAGTTTGGATATTTATATGGTGGGAATGATGAAGGTGGTGAACCTTTATTACCTTTTTATTCAGATCTAGCCTTTAAAACGGCTAAAGGAATGTTAATGAACTCATCACATTCAAATACCTCAAGTCTATCGGTACCAAGAAGGGACCAGGCGATGATCAGCTTCCAGCAACCTTTATAAATTATTGTGGTAAACAATTGACGCCCCCAATTTTCACTATTTTCAAACTGTCGCTACATTTCCCGACACGTGAAAACAATCTTGATAACCCCAATATTTGATAGTGAAGATGATATTTCGAACTATCCACCTATATCCAAATGTTTATCTTGAAATATATTCTACCATCTCACCGACACTCATAATAATTAAAGTAGATAAATTTCATTTAAACGATGTTGTAGTAACTGTTATTCAAACACTTGTATCATAATGCACTATGTATATCTTAGTAAAAAATTAAAGCCATTTATTATACTAACCTTTTCCCCGCAGGAATAGGCAGAGAGGACGGACCGCCAATCGGTCTTGGCACGCACTCCTTGCCTCATTCACATTCATACATCACGTCATGCATAGGTACTCTTCTATTATCCTGACTCTTTACGTGGCCTGACTCTCTGATTCATTTGATCATGCCAAGTCTTCCTCGGGCGTCCCCGACTTCTTCTACCATTCACATTTGCATAATATATTCTTCTTACACAACTTTATTCGTTCATTCGCTCTACATGCCCAAACCATATGAGGGTACCTTTCTTAATCTTACTCATTACGCTTACATCGACCTTGCATTCTTTGCGGACCTCCATATTTCTCACACGATCATAGAGAGTTTTACATGGCACATCACAAAGCATCTGCATTCTTTCTTTTTAATTGAACTTGAGTAAACTGTCTTTCTTTTTAATTGAAAAAAATGTTTAAATAACCCTAACATTAAAAATAATAATTTCGGTGATTTGTCTCTGTTGAACTTCAATGTTTAACGTTCAATAAACTCTAGAATTGGATTTTGCTCTGATTTTATAATTTGGAATTGATGGAATTGATTGACGATTCAGACGAGCGATAAAGTAGGTTCTAAAATTATTTTCTTTAAATTTATTTGAAAAATGTATTACTTTTGTTAAATTTATTTTTTGACAAAATTCGTAATTTTTCAAGTTTTCTAATGATGTTCATTCGGAAGGTAAATTTCGGATCGCTTTTTAAAAAACAATGATCGTAATGCAAATATTTTTTTCTAAATATCTACTTTCAGCTTCACAAATCCTACAGCTGTAATAAACTGTGATTTTTCACGGGTCTACGTTAGTTTGATAATAATCATAGATTCAAAAGGTTACAAATAAATTTTATCTTTCAAGAAACTTTTAAAATGCTGGCCTTCCATCTGATTATTACCGGAAATATTTAGCAATCTGGAGCAAATACATCTTTGTAAACAAATACCACTTTCCTGCGATTTACTCTTTTTTACAAATAGTAGACTTTAGTCCGACTCAATGACCAGTATGTAGTGAAATTTCACAAAAAATGGTTTTCCTGTCGGATACGACGCGGTTGTCAACAAACAAGAGCGGATACGAGATACAAGCGTCGGAGATACTCTTTCAGCGTTTTTGCGCTTACCCGCCCAAGCGTGTCTACAGTAGAAGAATGCCAGATCGCTTTTTCCTCCTTTTAACAATAAAAAGTAACACACTTTTTAGATTTCCGTTTTTACTGCCAACTACCAATTAACTCTTCGTTAAACGCAAATATTCTTGGACGGTTTTTGCTAATCTCACCATTATGAAAGCCATTTCTTGCTTTTGAGGCAAATATCACCGCATTGTAACCAAGATGATCATAAATTGCTTCGCGTTATTGATTTTAATGAGATTTGCGCAAAAAATGTTTTGCAAGAAAGAAACGAATGTTTCTCCTGAAGTAACAGAGCTGAAAAGAGGGCGGGGAAAGATCTAAAGATTCTAAAGGGAACAGAAAACGATCAGAGAAAACAGCGTAGAAAATTAATAACGAACTATTAATGATAATAATAATGTTTTATTCCAGGATGTGGGGAGGATAGTGCAATCCCACACGTCCCACAGAGTATTAAATAGCCATTTTTTACATTAGCTCCTCACGCGAGTCCTCGAGGAAACTAATTTTCTAATCTTAATCTTTTAGAAAGCTCTATGGAGGTTTTTTTAGGGAAATGAAGGAAATGAAGTTCTGAAAGAAAAATGGCTTCAGAAGTAGGTAGGAATCTGAGATCAAGTGTGTCCAGGAGTGACGGACGTATGAATCTATCCCTCCCAGTGCTGTGCAAGGCTATGCGTCCAGAGAGTCCTGTTGGAGAGGTCATGTGGTCTTTCTTAACCAGTATCAGGCCCGCCACGTATTAGGATATATAGTGTCATATATTAATGTATGCTTAAGTTCCCACATTACTTTAGTTGTCTGTGGGCTCTTTGGGTCACATGCTCTCGTTGCCGAGTTGTGCCGAAGGTGATCGAAGGTAGATGTGCTGAGTCATTATAATTTATTTGCTCCGCAGACAAAAACCCAGCTTTAAGTCAGGAAGGGCGTTTGTCCTCTGAAGTATAATTATAAATTACGATACGTCAATAAACATTCAGCGTGATTTAATGATTTAAATGAGCATCCTATAGTATTGGAGTATACTGGTCCCAGTACTTACAAAAAACGAATGTCTCAGACGCATCCGCCGCCAAACCTCACCCCATGTATCCGGTCACCCCTACTAAGTCACCAAACATAGCAAACCACTCGGGATGACCTATGGCAGAGGTGTTGAGTAAAGTTTTGCTGAATGATGACGGTCATCTTCCTTAGGTACTTTCTTATTGACTGAGACTCCTTCCAATTTCGGCTTACATAAAATATACGTTTCAATATGATTACTTTATTTTTATCTATATCACGGCGAGTCCCTACATATCTTTTCAATATCACGAGTTGGTTGGGCACAGAATAGTACATTTTTCCTTTTGTCAAGTAGTTGAGTATTAACATTTTAATTAATATCGGCTTCGGCACGCTTATATCACATAAAAAGATTTAAAAGTAATAACAATAATATTGAGTGACGGATTCGAATCGTTTTAGATGCCGTATTAAAAAAAAAAAGTTTTCACAAAACAAATTTAAACGGTACCTCTCGCTTTTCATACGAGTGATTCCACGACAAACCGATTCAGTATTAGGTACTCTAAATTTATTCAAATGTTTTTTTTTTTTTAATATTACCTATGTGTTTAATATAGGATGATATTTTTTTCGTATTTACCTGTAAAGCCGAAAAAAACAATTACAGTACTTACCAACATCGATTTATGGTGACGTATTAATTGTAAAATATTATCTCAAGTAGGTACCCTTCGTCTATAAATTATGATAAATACCGTAGTTAAATAAACAATAGTTAAGTTTAAGTAAAAAAAAAAACTACTTATTAAAAGTACTTATATATAGAAGTTAAGGGTTCAGAAATATTAATTAAAAAGAAGTCTGTTAGAAAAAAAAATTGAGCCTAAGATCAAAATCTGCAAAATGGAACAAATTTTAACACATAATAAAGATTTTTGAGCTAGCTATGAAATTAAGATTTAATTAGCCCTGATTCTGTTAACCCGAGACTTTTATTCCCCATAGTACTATTTATTCCAATTTGAGAGGCGGGTATGGGTACCGCCGCCTGGGAACTATTTATTGGATAGCCAACACAGAGATCGCCCTAAGTGGTTCGCTACGTTTGATGACTTAGTAGGGGTGCCCGGGTTCATCGGGTGAGGTGTTTCCAGGTCCTGGTGCTGGATCCCCTAGCTACGCAGTAGACCGCATTGGAGGAGGACGGTTTACTAAGACTCTTTGACCTGTCAAGCTAGTCTTGCACCTTAGAGGCAATCCATAAATTACGTCACACCAGGGGGGGGGGGGGGGAGGGAGTAGAGAAGTGTGACAAGGGGTATGGGGGGGGGGAATCATCAGCTTTGTGACGTCACATACACAAAACGACTGCGACACATGCGACTGCTACAAAAATATTTTCCTTATTACGTCCATTACGTCCCCTCCGTTGTGGTAAATATGACTTATAAATATCATCAACTATTATTTTTACATGTTAAATTGCAAAATATGTAACGTCATGCTAGGGGGGGAGGGGGTCTCACAAATGTGACGATGTGTGACAGGGGGGAGGGAAATCATGAAATTCGTGTGACGTAATTTATGGATGGCCCCTTAGCGGGAGGATTGGATTCGTACGTCGTCATTCCTGAATACATTGACCCCCAGATTCCACGCACCCCTCATGCCTTTTTCCTTCCCAGAACTTCCACACAGCATCTTATTATTATTATTATAAAGACAACAACAAATTATTTTCCTCGGGGCGTTCTGTGTGGGTTTAATGTTTGAACAAAAAAATATTAAGTTATGGCTTAGAAGCAGGAAAAACTTAATCTGAAAATTTTAAATCTGGACTGTACTACAGCTTTATTAACCTGCCGATAGATTCTCAGAAAGAATTAAAGATCATTGAAACCCTCTGGTTGTAAAAATATCAACCAGACGCGGAGATTCGCGGTATTATAAAAAAGCTCTGCAAGCAGATTTCTTTCTTTAATTTTCCAAGAGGTTCCGCTTGTCGTGGAATGTGTCAGCTATTTGATACATGACATTTTGACGAAAGGAGAACGTACCGAGCAGTAATCGCGGAAGTTTACGGTTTTATCATTGTTTGGTTTTTGCTGTTATCTGACATACCGATGTTTGCCGGGTGACCGATAAATCGTGACAACCAGATCTTAGTCAGGATAATGTACACTGAACACTGCGGAACAGCCAGCAGAAGAAATACATTATTAGGCTGTCATCTGTCAGCCGTCAGATGTCTGACAGTGACACTTCTCTCCTTAACTTTGTCATAGTGAAATCGTGGCTTATTTAAATTTAATGGATTGTTGTCGACACCTTGGATTTGAAGGTCTTTTAAAGTTGTTAATATGATAAACATTTTTTTGCAAACAAAAGAAAATGAAACTTATTTTAACATTATTATTTTCTAGCAACAGAGGCCAACTCTATCCTTTTCTGATAGTGATATGATATCCAATTTTGATATCATATCCGGCATGAGGATGGGTATCGGAATAATTACGGTCGGATGGTTGAGGCTTCCGACATTCTCCCATCGGCTATGACAGATCATATGGAATCATCTATATCTATAGGCCCCATTAGATGTAAATAAATCGACTCTTTTGGAAATATTACCACATTTCGATAAGGACAGGTTTTTGGCTTTGAAATGGGAATATGCATAGTTCCTACCGGAATGTCATTTATCCAGTACCCACTTCTCCTTAACCACATCACATTTTTTTGCGTCACCAAGCATTTTGAATTTGGAACACAAATTCGAGTGCATTTGTTTTTGAAAAACAAGAATTGGGATTAGCTTGGAAGCAGTTGTTGGTGTTTTTCGTGTTCATAATCTAGTTTTTGAACTAAAAAAAGATATTTGACCATTTAGAATGTAAACAAAATCATTTTGTCCTTATTTGTGTATATGCGACGATAAATACCCCAAGGTATCGCGGTGGAACTATACTGTGATTGTGTTGTGTGCTCCTTCCCAGAGGTACCGTCAATGACATATACTGGACGCGGGGTAGAAATCTCAAAGTGGGAAGCTAAACACAAGACGATTGTAGCTGTCCCTATTTCTAGTACTTTAGTACTAAACTGCTACGCGTCGAGTGAGGTCGTGTCTTACCAGTAAGTAAATTGCATTGCAAAGCGCCAAAATGCCCTCCTGTGTGATGAGAAAATGCTTCAATTACACGGCAAATAGTCGTAAAGGCGAAGGAATAACACTTCATTTGTAAGTACACGCAAATTACTTATTATTATCAATTATTATAATCATTACAATTAATTTTATAATAATACGTCATTGTATTATTTACCCTTCCCTATCCATTGTGTAACCGAGTGAGAGTATCTTGTTATCTCAGTCACACCCATAGGTCACACCCGTGATGTGAAAGCAGTATTCGGCGAAGAAATTAATAAGCCGCCCTACCATATATCTTTGACATTCACACACGTACATTCTTTGATTGTCTGTCTTTATCACACAGGAATAAAGTTTTGAATTTATGAATTATACTGAAAACCGCTGAAAACAAAAGAGTGTTGCTTGCTTTCCACATTAAATTGTGAGTATGTTAGACTATGGCGAGTCTATTTATGTAAAGTCATTGGGTACCGTGGTAAGTGATTGGTTATCCTTCTTCCTTGATTCCTAAGTTTTTCCTACACATATTATCACCCAATTCCAGCAAACACCATTTCGTCTAGTTTTATTGTTATTTACATTCCATTTCCAAGTGCATCGGAAGCTGTAATTCGTAAGCAGTTCGGGTGCAAAAAAAGGAAAATGTAAGGGCCAATGTTTGGAAATGTAAAAAAATTTCGATATCAGTGTTTTTCAAAATGGATGACACGATCATGCTCATCGCTAACTTTAACTGATACGTTTAATTAGAAGTCAATGACTAATGACGAACGTAAAGTAATTTACTCAACACCTGGATAAATTAATATGTAATACCTATCCGAAAAGTTTCAAACAGGTACAGCTCGCTTTAATGAACATGTTGCGCTAATGAGCACAATCAAACAATAAAAAATATTCATAAACTTTTTTAATTGCTTATTATAAACCAATAAAACTATAAGTTCGGACTTTTATAAACCAGTTAGAACTCCTTTATCATGCAACATTTTATGCACCATGCAAAAATATTTTAGAGCAGGTAGGAAAGAAACAGTACTCGTATGTACTCAATGAAACAGTAATGGAAAATTGTTTCGTTTATAAACATACATTTTCAATAATTTACTACTCTGAGTAATTAATGTATTATGGCGAATGAAAAACTTAGATTACAGTTGTTAAAAAAAAGGTTCCATTCCAATTCAGAATCAAGTCAACTCAACACTTCTTTGAAAAGTCTTTAAAAGCTATGAATATAATTGAAAAATAGTCTGTAACCTAATTTAACGTATCTAACCTATTTAAACAATTTTTTATATAATTTTTTCGTCAAATTTTAATGACTTTTCAAAGGAGGTGTTAGTTGATTTCATTCTGAGTTGTCGGGTCACCAGAAATAAATGCCATCGTTTTCTCAAAGCAAGTTCGTCATGTATATTTTTATATTTTTTAAATCAGCTCCACGCAGGAGGCCATGAGAAAAAAAATCTTTTAAGATACTATGTAGAGATGTTTTAGGAAAAGGAAGTAGGGGAAGTACTAGGAAGGAAAAAGGTATGAGAGGTTTGTCAGAATCTGGGGCCAATGTGTCGAGGAGGGACGGATGTATGAGTGAGTCCGAAAAGGACTCCCTCAACCAGTATCTCCCGATCTGGCTCGCCAAGAAGTAGGTGGACAAACGCATCTGCCGCCAAGACCTAGACGAACTTCACCCCATAAACCCTGGCACTCCTGCAAAGTTATTTATTTAAACCCTTACTAATTCCATCTAATGACCAATTTAATAAAGGTCTGTGAAATGCTGAATGCTGAACACTGTACTGTGTTATAATATGTTTTATATTTTAATTTATCATTTCTGAACGCCAAAATGAATTTTGAAGAGAGGTCAGTAATGATTCTCGTGTAGTTTCAATTATGTAGCCACCTACCACAAATAATCACAAATTTATCTCATACGCTGTTACATGTGGTATACGTAGGTACTATTTTAAATTAAATTACATAGCAAAATTGATTATATTCCCTTCCTTAAATAAACCCGTGACTGATGACTGATTGGGCAATCAATTTAGAGAGAGAGAATCGGACAAAGTCGGTGCAAGGTCGCATTTTGTATACGTTACTGTACTTATTATTGATACAACATACCAATAAAAAATGTTCCTGGAATATATAATTCAAAAATGCTAAGCATCAGATACATGACATCTATTGTGCATTGAACACAAGCTGAGCGATATTGACAGAATAGAAATATAAAGACTGCAAATTAATGCGCTTTTTCAATCAATATTTTTGAAGGTCAAGTATTTACACTTCATAGCACCTTATAACATCTGATATGAAAGTTTGTTAGACGTATTCGTTGTTGATTTTTTCTGCACTTAATTTTGAATGCCCGTTTCCGTAATTTGATAATACAGGCATACGAGATATTTAAACTAAACATGCAGGTCTTTTCATATGGATTACAACCAACTTCTAAAAAAATCGCGTCCTTGGTGGAGTACAAAGGTTACACATGTTCGATAATGTTCGTACTTTTACTAGTCGATTATTGATAATTGACGGGTAAGATTCAAAGATATTTTCCATTTAAGTGGTACATGGTTTGTTTCTGTTGGCACGTCATGCTATACACTTATTATAAATTTAGTAGAATATTTAATACGATTTTTCTTATATGCAGCAGATACCTCTCTTCCAAATCCTCCATCTATCCTTAACTCTTCTACTGGAGCTCAAAAAACTGGTTGGCATTAGGTATAAAAAAATAAAAGTGGTGTTTATGAAATTATTTTTTATCTTACTTTTAATAACTCAAGTGAATTTACAATTTTTTTTGATAACCCTCAGTAAAGGGAAAATAAGGGGAACTTAGAATCATCCCGAAGGTCCACAATTCAAAGATCCAAATGTTCGATTCTTCTAAGTCGGTTCCGCATTGCTGAGGATCGTGACCTGTTTAGTTCTGAAACAGCTTAAAATCTGAAACCCATTTTCCTTAGTGTTTGCATTGTTATTTTATCCCTTTGTTCTTCTACTTTACTTGAAAGTCCCTACTTATTTACTTCAAGAAGAAAAAGACGTTGACTACCTACTTGGTACATAATATCGCACAAAATATCGAAAATTACCCTCATTAATCTGTTGAAAATTCGTCGTGAAATCATTCACATCTCGCTCTCAAAATCTTACTTTAATAATCGTAAAATACTTATTAATTAATCCCATAAGTGTCTGTACTTGTAACCACCATCTGTGCTATTATTGTGGAGAGCAGCCACCATAAAGATTGCAGCATGCAACAGATGAACCCATCAAAGGTAGGGGCTTTCTCCTTTCCAAATTGCCATTTCTTGTGATACTTTAAAAAAACGCCGTCAATTGTCTAATCTCATACAAATGTAGATTTACCCTCTCTCGTATCACGATATTGTTCGTGACATGACCCCTACTCCAAATTTTATATAGACAAGGCTCCTCTACTCCTCGCGGATCTACGCTCCATGGAGAGCCAAGGATACCGTGCCTGTGATACTTGATCACTCCAGCGCATTGGTGACCTTCCTCTTCTGTCTTCTACTTTGCCTGTGAAAATAAGTTTCTTCGAATAGTTTCTTAAGTTTGGCGAGCAACGTGATCAAAGTATCGTAAAATTTGTTGTAGGCAGATAGTTAAAAGGCTATTGTGGATGCCTAGCTCTTCCAGAATGGACACATTTATGTGTTTGGCTGACCATGGAATCCTCAGCATTTTTCTCCAGCACAATTTTTTAAAATTTTTAATTTTAAAAACCAAATATGATGATTTTAAAATCAAAGCTTTAACTGTAGACATATCTAGATTGCACCGGACATAGAATAATCCTCTAACTTTCTTTGAAAACATTGCAAACATGACAGAGATAAGAACAAAAAGAAAACATCTTTATTTTAGTACTTCAGGAATGTTGGAGAAAATGATCCACATACAATGTAAATTCAAGTTTAATACATTTTTCAAATAAAGGCCGATTTAAAAAACTTTCAGTTCTTAAATCAGAAAGCTTTTCATGCTCTGATAAACCCACATCTTCGTCTAGTCAGATTAAGGCTTAATTAAGGCTGGCAAGATCAATGCTTTACTGGAGTACCTAATAATCACCAATGTAAAAACTGATCGGCACTCTTGTATTTAGAAGCAACGGTTTTTCGGCTTAACAGCGTTTTGTTGTGTCTAGAATAATGAAGAATTTTGGAAAGTGGAACAAATAGGAGTTAAATAGTTCTTAGATAAGAAGTGTTCTGTCTATTTAAAAGTTTTTTCTGCGTATCGTAAACTTTTTCTGAAAACAAAATTTTAGTGTTCATTTTTATCAAAAGGGAAATGAAAAATGTAGACAACATTAACACATGTTATTTTCTTTTTTCTGTAAAACATCACGACCGAATGGAACAAGTGAGATTATCAACAAATTCACGGAAATGGTTTAACGAGGGGTTATTTCTGAAAGCCTTTTATAATTTATGCTTTTGCATAACTCAGTAATTATTGGTATGTTGTTATTTTGAGGAATTGACCCAACGTCAAGATAAAACAGCTCTCTAATTCAAATATTCTATGAGATACCTAATCTTTATAAATAGCCTTTTTTAATGTGAGTATAGCAACCGTTTGGAGCCAGTGAGACTTTGGCATTCGGGGAATGTTGTGAGGCTAAAGATGGTGGAAAGAGAGGAGATAGGGAAGAAGAAGGTATGTAAGTTCCTGGATATGGTCATCAAATACGGCAAAAGCTATTTCAAACAACGAATTGATTTTGGATGTTGGTCTTTCACCAGGGCAATACTGAGAGTATCTACTCATCTGGAACATTCCGTAAATATAGAATGTATAATACGTATTTTAATTTTAACTATTAAGGTGTGAAAAAACACAAATTAATCGAAAAAAATGAAAACAGAATCAACATTAAAAATAATAATGTCTTTTACACCCCCCAAACGAATACCAAAAAAATGATCAAGCAGTTTTATAGGACCTAGTACTTTAAAAAATCAAGTAACAATTAAACTACCTCATACTTAATAAAATTATGGCTTAATAATACAGATGTTGAAACTTTATATATATATTTCATTTAAATCATATATGTTTCTCACAAACTCACTTATTATTATCTATTGTATACTTATTATCTATTGTACACTGTTATATATTTTGGTACAAACTGTTTAGACAAATTTTAAATAATGTATAAGATGGTACGAGGTTTAATTCCTTTTTATTAATTTATAAATAAAACACTTGAATTGCTAAGTTTTTGTAACAAAAAAACATCAATTATGTTTATTTATATCACTTTCCTTTGAATGGTTTCTTCTAACCAACTAACTGATATTTTACAATCAAATAATAGAATAATAAATCAAGTGACAATTGATATTTGCATTCTAACTGACACTAAAGGATTCAAATTTAACGGGAATACATTTCCTTTTCATTTGCTTTTGCTTTATGTGCGCACTGTTTGTTCTTTCTAGGTACAATAATAAAATGTATCTATATAACTATACTACCCACGCACAGGCCGTAACTTAGTGGGTTCCCATTTATTTATTTATTTCTATTCTTGAACATACGTATTTTAGATTATCACATTGTTTTACATAGATTTAACTATATGCACAGGTAAGTACCTAGTAGTATTTTGTGAACACCTCACTAGGCGAACCTGTGCTGAGGTGTTCCCATGTTTGGGAATAAATGATATTTTGTCGACATAAGTAGATACATCGTATCCTCCTTTATATTGTCAAGAAGGACACTGTGGGTCGACCCATGACTTTTTAAAATATTTGTTTTTGGTTACGTTTGGTTAGGTGTTATAATGTTTTGAGTAAATTGAATACCTTGTTATTTGATCCAGTCTTTGATGTGTTTTTAAGTATTATGATATCATAATATTGTATTTATCAAATGCAAAATTTGGGAAAAATAAAGGAAAACAAAAAAAAAAATACTTTTTCACGCCGGGTTTTTGAGAACGCGACTTTGGGATTTGTAGTCATGGATCATAACCACTCGGCCGCCAAGGTACATATTGTAAGACATAACCAAACCACACCTATTCATAATTGAATAAACGTTAATTTGTCATGCAAATGTTGATAATAATATGAGTAAATTACACACTTTGCATATAAATTATGTCAAAGAACAGGCGCCGACTCACGACAAACCATTTATAGCTTTAACTACCGTTGCCTTTTAACCCCTATGTAAAAAAATACCTTTTTTTGTGCAGTGTAAATATTTATGAAGCAAATTAATTATTGGTATTACATAAAGCAAGCGTGGTTCACTATATTTGTTTTCAGGAGCAGATTGCCATTTATTACAGATTGAAATACAGAAACAGGAATTATTGCTAAAAGTGTTTATGAGCGTTTGCAAAAGGGTATTTTTATGATCATTAAATCTTTAGTTACAGGCATCATAACTTATTTAGTTATTTAAGTTAAATAACCTAATTGTTATCAATTATATTTCGATTGGAAACCAGTGGGGTAGCACCAAATTCACAGACACATGAGAGTTTGTATTTTGGAAAACGCAGAAAGTATTTCTTTTCAAAATTTATCCTTCGTTATCTTCAACTCACTTTTTGTCATTCCATGTAAAAATAATTGATAAAAAATACCCAAGTTTCATAATTAAAAAAAAAATGCATTTAAATTTTAATTTCGTAAAGGTGTACATTATAATTATTTTCTGGTTAACTTTTAGACTTGAATAAAAAGCATTGTGTTTTCTCTTTCAAACATCATTTAAATTATGTTTTTATCTATTATATATATGTAATAAGGGAGACACAACGATTTCCATGAGACCTAAATTTTTTTTTTTTTTTTAATTTTTTTTTTTAAATATGAATACCGCACAAGAGTCCCAACTGCTCCCGTCTGAAGCCAGTGAGACTATGGCATTCCCAATTGGGGTATGTTGTTAAGTTGAAGCTAGTGGGGAGGGGAAGAAGAGAAAGGTGGGAAGTACCTGGCTATTCAGATCTGGTCACCAAACACGGCTAATGCCATTTCAAGCAACGTTTCAATTCTGAATGGTGGTGTTACACTAGGGCGATACTGAGATAATCTTCCACTCTGGAACGTGCCGCAAATATACTATATTTTATTTTAAATGAATAAATTATGATATAACATAAATTAATCAAATAAAATTTATTAGCCACGCCGGGATTCGATCCCGCGACCTTCGGTGTGCGAGTCAAGAGTCTTACCACTGGAATGTTCCAAAAAGCGAATGAATTAGCCTGAGGGGTTGTAACTTCAATGTAATTTAATTTATTAAGGAGGACAAATTAAATTTAACCCGTGATGCTTTAAGATATGATTGATGAACGACGTCGTAGATGAAAATTCTGTTCTTTTGATAAGATACTTTTGTGACTGGAATAATTAGGTTGACGATAGCCAACATCCAACGGGAGAGGACACCGAGCAAGAAAAACCCTTGGAATTGATCACTTAATAACATTCACTCAGTTATGAAACCGTGTTTAAATAAATAAAAAAAATTACATTAGCTCCGCACAGTAGGCCCTAAAAAAAATAATTTTTGGTATGAATCCATCCCTCCCACTGTGATGGAAGTCGATGAGTCGAGAAATCCTTGTGGAGATATGTAGGTTAGTTCTCCCTCAACCACTTTCTCTCCAGCATGCCATGCAGTAGATGCCATTCGCACAAGCGAACACATTCGCCATGCGAACACATTCGCTGCCAAGACCTAGACAAACCTATGCTAAGTCACCAAACGTAGCGAACCATTTGGGGTGCCCATCGGCAGAGGTGTTGGTTATCCAAAATGGTTCCCGTGGTGTCAGTAGGTACCCATACCCGCTTCCCAAATTGAGTTGAATAAGATAAGTGATTATTTTTGGAATGTTTTAATTTCCCAAACCTAACGTTACTTCCCAAATTGTCGAGATAGTCGCTACGCCACTAAGTATGCATGTAAAACATAACTGGTTAGTTTTTTTATGGGCTTCCTACTGCAAAACGGCATAAAACCTTTTAGAGTTTTATTGCTTTACGGTTTGCAGTAAAATACAGAATGATCCAATTAGGATGTTATTACGTCTGTCAGCTCGTGCGATTCAATTACGAAAAGAAAACCAGTTTTCAGAACGTGAAATACCTTTTATTATATTAGTACCTTATTATTTTATGAGCTTAGTAAAGCGGGCAAAACTTTTTTTTATCAATATTATTAGTAGACTTTATTTTGGTGTTCGTCTCGATCCACTGACGTTGATGAAGTATTAAACATATTTTTCTTACATTTTGATTTGAGAGAGGCTATTATCTATAAAGATTTTGATTCCATGTTGCTTTATCCCCTTACGGATGATCCCCGATAGTTGATCACCCGCACAATTGAACTCCCGGACAGTTGATCTCTCGGACACATTGCTTCCCAGAGGATTATTGCAGCGATTATTGAGCAAATGTGTTCTAGAAGGAGTACGTAGAGGATTTTCTGCCAGTTGACAAAAGACGAGAAAAGTGCATAGCATGTATGTCCGGGTTTATGGGGAGAGGTTTGCCTAGGTCTTGGCGGCGGATGCGTTTGCCCACCCCCTGTGTGGAGGGCCGGATCGGGAGAGACTGGTTGAGAGATACCCTTTGACATCTCCCGTCAGACTCACTCGACCCATCGGAGAGGGAGGAATTGATTCATACGTCCATCACTCCTGGACATACTAGCCCCAAGATTCTTATCCAACTCTTATATACCTTTTTTCCTTCATAAAACTTCCTCTCCTTCTTTTACCTAAAAATACCCTCCACACAGCATCCTCAAAGATGATAGACGCCTTGAGGGAAATCGTTTCCCTCAGGGGCACCTGTGTTGAGCTAATATATATATATATATATATATGTTTTTAATTTATGTGTTTTTGGTTTTGTTTTTGTTTTTTTTGTTTTTGTTTATTAGGGAAACAAACAGTTGTACATATTATAAGGTAATTACATATTACCTGGGTGCATTAACCAGTGAAGTTTCCGCAAAAAAAAAATAATATGTAAACACAGATTAAAACGTTAAAGAAAAAATCAAGTGTTAGAAAAAAGAAAAACAAATACAACAGAAATGAAAAAACACAAATTAAAGCATGTGGGAAAGAAAAGATGAAGTTAAACAGCGAACATATATAAAATTAACACATTTTCACATCATTAGTAAACGTTTAAGGATAAATGATTAGCCACTTGCCAGCGCCCTTGAGGGGGTTTTTCACAACAACAACAAAAAATAGCGCTATATAAATCATTTAAATATTATTATTTTTATAATAAGAAGGAAAAACAACATAATGAGAATGAAAAAAAACAACAGACAGCAGGGATGGAGGGTTCGCAATTAACAATTGGTTTTAATTTTTTCAGTTATGAATTTAATAAATTGGCCTGAGGACAAATGGAAAATATCAGCTTCGTAAAACATATCGTTGTATTTTGTGCACGTCCTTCGGAAAAATGAATGTTGTGTGTCATTTGTTTTTGAGTGTGGGATGTGGAATAGTTGGTTTGACCTTGTATTTCTTGTTGGACAGTGGAAATTAATGTGTTCTAGAAGATAGTTGCTGTCAAGTTTTTTAATTTCAATTCTATGTCAACAACGTTGTTAATAATTTTGAATAAAAATTTCTGTTCGGATATATTTCTTCTATCTTCTAAGGTTGATAAATTATGGAATGTTAATGAGTCTTGTAGGTTTTCTGATGTTCGAAAGGATTTAAAGTCTAGGTGTTTCAGTATCTTTTCTTGAATTCTTTCTAACCTTAAAACATTAACTTTGTATTGGGGATTCCATATGACTGATCCGAATTCTAATATTGACCGGACAAAAGAGACATACAGTATTTTGAAAACATGTGGTGACCTGAATGGTTTAGTCACTCTTAAGATGAATCCTAGAAGTTTGTATGCCCTGTCACAGATAGAATTTATATGTGTTCGGAAAGACATTCAAGAGTGCATTATTATTCCTAAGTCCCTCACTTCAAAACATCTTTTTATTTCTACGTTATTGATTTTATACGGGAATGTTAGGTGGTTCTTGCTTTTGGTGAACGATATTGTGTTACATTTATCCAGGTTAAGCAACAGTTGGTTGTTCGCACAGTATATTCCAAACCTATTAATATCCTCTTGCAATTCAAGGCTATCATTAATATTAGTGATTTTTTTGTAAATTTTAGTGTCATCAGCAAAAATTTGGAATTTAGAATTTTTAAAACATTTACCCATATCATTGATATATAAAATAAATAAGAGAGGTCCGAGATGTGATCCTTGTGGAATTCCTGAAGGTATATTGTAAAAACGCGAGGAGAAACCCTTAGCTCTAACTGCTTGACTTCTGTTTGTGACATATGATTTGATCCATCTTAGAAGGTCACCATTAATCCCGATTTTTAACAGCTTCTTCAAAAGCAGTTCAATGTTAATTTTATCAAAGGCTTTTGAAAAATCCATATAGATAGAGTCTATTTGATTTTTACTTCCCATAGAATTTAAAATAAAATCTGTGTATTCCAGAAGGTTTGTTTCGACCGACCGTTTTCTGAAAAAGCCGTGTTGATTTTCAGATACGATTGTTTGTACCGCTGGAAAAAGTTGATCAAGAACTATATTTTCCATGATCTTGCTGAGAAGTGGGAGCTTGGAGATGGGCCTGTAGTTGGCGATGTTATTTTTGTCCCCGCTTTTATGGATTGGTGTAATGAGTGCTTGTTTCCAGACGTTGGGGAAGTTGCCTTCTTCAAATGACATTTTAAATAGCAAGGAGAGAGGATAAGCTAATTGGTCCCGGCATTTTACATAAAATATGGATGGAATTAAATCAGATCCCGCACTTTTATTCGGATCAAGTTTTTTTAAATAACTAAGTACACATAATTGATTAAAGTTAATAGTGTGTATATGTAGATTAGAGTTGTCCTCATCATTCTCAGAGTTTATAAGATTGGGGCGAGAGTTGGAATTTTCTACAAAAACTGATCTAAAATAATCACCAAAAATGTCGCATATGGATTGTCCATCAGTGCAGGAAATATCGCCAAGATACATTTGCTTTGGTAAATTTGAAGAGGATTGCTTCGATTTAACAAATGACCAAAACTGTTTGCTGCACTTTTTTATTGAATCTTCTGCCGTCATAATGAAGTTTTCGTAACATTTAAGCAAGATCTTCTTTTGACGATTTCTCAGTACTGAAAATGATTGGTAGTCAGCCAGGTTCTTGTTTTTTTTTCCATTTCTTGTGATATTTTAATTTCTCTTTTACAATTTTAATAAGTGGTAAAGTGTACCAGGGGGGAAACCTTTCTAATTTACTGTTATTTTTTTTTCAGGTATATATTTGCGAATAATGTCATTTATGATATTGTAAAAATCTAATACGGCTCTTTCGGTATCTTTACTTTGAAATTCGAGTTTCCAATTTATTTTGGATAGTTCATCAGTGATTTTACCGTAATCACCTCGATGAAACATTTTAACTGTCCTAGATGAGCTGGAGAGAGACGGTACAGTAACAGGTGATAACTCTATGTCTAATGCTCTGTGATGTGCATCTTCGGGCGTCAGAGGTTCGGTACAGTGCGTTATACTACATTCTGAAATATTTGTCATGATTAAATCAAGAATTCGTTTGTTTGTATTGATTACAGAATTGAATTGGTGTAATTGAGTGAATAAAAGGAAGTCTACCAAGGCACAGCTAGCTGTGTCTTCTGGAAAATTTGGTTTTAACTGGTTTTTCCTTTCGGTTGACTTCCAGTTTAGTTTGGGTATATTGTAGTCTCCAGCTAATAAAAACATTCCTTCCGGGTGATTTGTGTGCAGGTCTGATGTGGTGTTGAAGTGACGAGTTAGATTGTGGATGTAGTTGGTATTTTGTGGGTGATATGTGCAGCAGATATATAAATTTTTGAGTTTATTATTGTTGCCTAATATTGGCAATGATATCCAGTTCTCCTCAGAATACGTGGACCAGGGTAATCTCTGTGCTTTGAGAGATTTGGAGGTTGCAATTAGTACCCCCCCTCCCTGCTGGTGTCCGGACAAAGAGTAGTTCCGATCCTCTCTAAATACATCGTACCTATTGTCAAACAATTCACTGTCATGGATCGATTTATTTAGCCAAGTTTCGCATAAAAGATAAATATCGTAATTGTTCAAAAGGACCTGATTTAAGAAGCTATGAGTTTTTGTGCGAAGTCCTCGCACATTTTGAAAATATATGTTAAGCATTTTTAAATATTAAATAAATATTAAAAACAATGAAATGAAATATTTTCATTATTATGAATTTTATCTTGAGAGCTACTATCGGTAATAGACATGTCGGATCGAAGAGCAGCAACAGTTGGAAAATTGGAAAAGCCTCTTGCTTCGAGCTCATTTATATAAAATTGCAGATTGGCTTCAAATGCAAATATTTTATTAGTCATTTGTCCGATTATCTTATTAGGTCCTTTAAACTCTAAATTAAGATTGATTTTAAATGGAAGAACCGTTCTAGAACTTTTTCTTTGCTTAATATCGATAACTCTAAAGCTTTTGACACAATTAACTCAAAAAAAACTGCGAAAAACTCTAGAAAAAATTGGAATAAGAGGAAATGTGTTAAATTTATTTAAAGATTATCTTAGAAATAGAAAAATATGTACCAAAATAAATAATACTTTTAGTAAAACAAAAAATATATCTGCAGGAGTTCCACAAGGTTCTATATTGGGACCTACACTGTATATAATCTATGTAACTATAATGAAAAAACTTTTCTCTTTTGTTAAACATTTTGTATTTGCAGATGATACAGCATTGGTCATATCACATAAAGATCTAAAAACTGCAATTGAACTCATGCAAATTGACTTTAATCAACTTTGTAAATGGTCTCATGATGCAGGATTATTAATTAATGCCAAAAAAACCAAAGTAATGCATATAAGATCACCTAATGCCAAATTCCAATTTAATCCTAATATTATTTCTCATAATTTTAATTGCATCCATAAAAATATTCCAACTAATTGTAAATGTGAAAGTTTAGAATTAGTTACGGAATATGTGTATCTTGGTGTTACCGTAGATTGTTTTTTTAAATGGGATAAACATATTAAAAAAACCTGTAAAAGACTCAGATCAATTGCTGGCAGAATGTACACATTGAAATTTTTCTTACCCATTGAAACACTAAAAATAATTTATATGTCACTGGCAGAATCCATTATAAGATATGGATTAACAATATGGGGAAATACTTCTGTAACAAATCTGAAACAAGTCCAAGTTGTACAAAACGCAATTGTAAAATTATTAGTTGTTCCGAATATTTTCAAACAGAGACATGATACACCATTACTGTTTCAGAGTGCTAAAATTTTACCTGTTTACTATGGCACAAAATTATAATTCAGTATATATTAACCCAGCAGCATAAAGAGAAATTAGAACATAAATACAGCACTAGATTCACGCGCAACGACGGGTTAATAGTTCCGAAATTTAATAATAAGTACGGACAGAGAACGTTTGAATACAACATACCGAAAAAATTTAATTTATTACCTGATACTATAAAGCAATGTAATTCTATGAATAAGGTTAAATATATGCTGAAAAATTGGCTATCGGAAAAAAAATATTTATACTTAGATTGATTTGTATGAATAATGTTGAATTTGTAGATATAAGATGTAAAATTATAACATTTAAAATGTATATGTAACTTAATTATAAGCACCTGCTGACAAGCCAATTGAATTGGCTTAGCAGGACTTGTTTGTGATAAAAAAAAAAAAATATACATATATAAATAAATAAAAAAAAAAAAAAAAATCATCTGACGGCAGCATGTAGGACAACATTGCCATAATCAGCTTGTAATTCTTCAAGTAGTTCTTTAATCTTTCGATGATTAAGTTCACGCGCGCGAATAAAATTTATAATGTTTATAACCGTATTCATTACATCCTTCAATTTGCTATTCGAAATTTGACATACCAAAGTTTCTTGATGCGGCAAGCAGTGTATGGGCAGCAAATTTGGTGAATTCCATTATTTCTTCATTAAGGCAATCAAACCATTGTTTGTACTCACTATTGACGGAAAATGCATGAAAAAGAAAAAAACAATTGAATATATAAAAAGAGAGCGGCAGATATTTGCGCGGGCCGCACTTTGACGACCACGGGTCTAAGGGATCTACGGTCCGGGGGATCAACCGACTTGATCGACTCTCCGGGGTGAACGGCGAGACCTGCTACAATAATAGTCACAACCACTGAATAGAAAATACCTGAAAGAGTGATGTCGGTGAATCGATTTGAAATTTTAGAAATTCTGGACAATGCTATTTTTTTGATCATAAATCCGTTCAAGAAAGAATTTCAATGGTTTAAAATGATTGATCAATTTCAGTAGTAAATAAAACAATGAAAATCTAAAACAGGTTTAAAAAGAAACCATCATGATAGAAGGAAGTCAATACATCATTGATTATTTTCGGAAGACATGTAAAAAATATTGAAGTATGTAAAATGAAAATAAGATTCATGTTCGTTCACACCATTATGAAATCGATTGTTAGAAAAAGTTGTTTTTTTTTGGATTTTATGTGTTATCCATCTGCTTTCCATGTTTTGGTAAAGGTGGGCGATTAGCAACACGTATTTATAACAATTTGACAAAGATGGGTTATTAATGTCCTATGTTTTCGATTTTCTCTTGTAACATCTTTCAGCTTGTCTAGATATTTGAGGTTGAAAAAAATCGTTGCGTTGATCAATGTTTGAAATGCGAAATGTTTTCAGATAAATAGAAGAAAAATGTTTTATTTCCTGTTAGGTCAAAGATAATACTTTTTTCTTCTACTGAAATTGAATGTAACGCAAAAATAGTATTTTTTTAAATTCGATATACATAATATCATTTACTATGTCTAAAAACGTTCCTAATGGATTTTAACCAGCGATTCCTCTGCATATAAACAAAAACAATATTTTCTATCATACGTCGCCATTGATCACACTACTACACGTCGCGACGGATCAGATGATACGCGATCTGTCTCGTTCGCTATCGTGCAACTGGAACGAGACGCAGCTCGTTTTACGTAATAGATAGGCTGCACTCAAGTACGGCGAAGTGCAATGGAATGTTTTTGGATTTGATTTTAAATTCAATTTGGGAGGCGAGTATATGGGTACCACCGCCCGCTTACCATTTATTGGATAACCAACGCCTATGTCAAAGGTCACCTCAAGTGGTTTGGTACGTTTGGTGACTTAACCCGGTTCATGGGGTTGAGCTTCAACTCGTGTAGGCCAAATCGGGAGAGACAGGTTGGGGGAGATCTTTTGACCTTCTAGTAGGATTCTCTCGGAACTTGATTACCATGGACCGTTTAATACATATTAAAACGTTTAGTTTGTCACGTACTAATTTTGCGATTCGGCGACTGATATGAACAGTTCGGCGAGAAGATAAATTGCAACAATTCAGAACATTGAATTCCTATCACCGGTATTTGGGCGTCGTCATGTGAACGACAGAGCCTTGAAGAAAGCTCTCAGCGGCGGTTGTGAAGCTGTAGAAAGCTCCGTAAATTTATTTGATTGTTTCGCGTAATTTCGATTTCGCAAAAAGAAACCGCCAGGAGATGCCGAGAGACCGGGCAGGGCGCATGCCTTCTGCGCAGGAATCCTGTCGGATTTTTGGATAATAAATCTGTTCATGTCTGTCACTCCGGTTGACCACCTCGAGGCATCGTCATAACGAGAGGGATAAATCTACGGTTGATGCTGTGACGAACCGTTGGCAGTAAATACTACACTTATAAAATAAGACTTTTTGATAGGTACCCGAAAAAACAACGGCTTTCGCTCATTAATGGGTGAGGCCTGTTAACAAAATTTTAACATCGATATATGGAAAAGTTTTTTTTTTCGTACAATGCTTTAGATAAGACAAAATCACTTTGAATTTGAATGAAATTAAAATAGATTTAATGTTTTTAACCTAATCTGCGCTTCTCGTAATGTACCGTAAACTGCAATAGAAACTAATATTTACTGGGTCTTTAAAGTTTCGATTACATAACTCAACCCGAGCCCTTTACAAAGTATGAAATCAACTATCTTCCTTTCTAAGATATCAATTAGATTTTTGTATACATTAGCTCCACTCAGGAGGCCCTGAGTAAAATAATTTCCCTCGGGCATATGTCATCTTTGGAGATGCTGTGTGGAGAATATTTTAAGGAAAGGAAGGAGAAGAAATTCTGGGAAGGAAAAGGGTATTAGGGGTGGGCAGGAATCTAAGGGTCAGTGTGTCCAGGAGTGACGGAAGTGTAAATGCATCCCCTTACTGCGGTGCAAGGCGATGTTCCGAGAGAGTACGGCTGGAGAAGTCAAAGGGACTCCCTCAACCATTCTCTTCCGATCCGGCCGGCCATGCAGCTGATGGGCAGACGGATCCACCGCCAAAGCCCGGACATACCTCACCCCTTGATATACACAATGTCAAATTTAATAAGATTAACGCTAGGTGAAGGTACTTAGGTATTGTTATTTTTTACTCGAGTAAATTCTTATAAGTAAATTCGAGTAAAGTATATCTATTACCAATCGTAATCTCAAATAATTCCGATAAATTTATGGTCACCCCGGCCGTAAAAGAAATTCTGTCTCAATTAATGACAATAATTGCCACCGCATTACGCTGCGTGTGCAAGGCTTAAATTACTGAGAGCTGTTTCACACAAATAATAAAAAATAAGATTTTCCCCCCAAGCAGAGACAGCATTTCCTCATATTGTAAAGTGAGGGTGCTTTACGTGGTTTGTGATGAGTTATTTTAAGACAAAAGCCACCGACAGCAATATTCATACTTACAACTGGTTTCTGGTAAACTGCATTCGTTGTCAGGTGTGGAAGACAAATTAATGAGAAACACAAAAAATAATAACGTGGTTTTCCACAGTTTAATTGTAGCAGTTATTTTATGTCAGATCGAAATTGGAGTAGGTACGCAACCTACATTTGCCTCCAAGTTTGAATGTGTTCAAAATCTAAGAAGTGTTGGATGGGAAGATTATTCAGAGGAATAGAGGATCATAGTGTTAAGGCACTAGAAATACCTTGGGGTTGGAATATTTTTTTTTTTTTTACATTTGCTCCATACAGAAGGCCTTGAAGAAAAAAATTCCCCCAGGTCCACTATCATCTTTTGGGATGTTGTGTGCAGGTTTTTTTTAGGGATATGAACTTTTGGGAAGGAAAAAAGGAATGATGGGTGGTTAGGAATCTGAGGGTGAATGTGTTCAGGAATGACGGATGTATGAATTCATCCCTCCCACCGCGGTCCAAGTTAGTGTTCGGAGTTGTGCGAGTCAGTGGAGTTCGCCTGGAGAGGTCTATGAAAGGTCTCCCTCAATTAGATTTTCGGAAATGAAAACGGTAGGGGTAATTTGAACAACGTATCTAAATAAGTGTCTCAATGTAAAAAAAAAACGGTTTGATAATGGCCCTGAATACCAAAACAGCTGACACCATAATAAAAACTTATATACAATGCTTATAGAACTTAACGATAAGAAACATTTTTATAATGGGACCTCTCTGAAGGACGATCGCATAATTTTATTTATTTATATTGTGTTTTTATAACTTAATTTGACATTTGACATGCCAGAATTGCTTGAATTGTTAAGCCTTTAGATTACACTACTTAATACTAGTCGGGATTTATTTCAGTGCTAAAATTCTGTGACTAACTTCCATACATATTCCTCTTTGTCCAGAATTCTAAAGGAGGGATACTCATTATACCGAATCAGTTAACATCTTCAATTTATCACTAAACTAATACAAAATGTTGTTACTGAGGCAGTTCAATTATATGTAGGTAATAAATAATGTATAATTTTAACTATTCAAATGTAAAAACCTCTAAATAAATAGTTAATAGCGAATCAACTTCATTTTCATAACGCTTTATGTGTAAATAGTTAACTTTTCATTAACCAATATAAATTTAAATAAAGAACTCACAAAGTTCTGAAATAAATAGAGGAGTCAATATATCATATGAACATTGTTCCAATGCGCTCTTTAGTGTAACATAATTTAAAAAAATAATAACCGCTTCTTTTGGGTTTAACCTCTCCCAGAGCTTATGTAGCTACAACAGGAAACATCGTTAATTATTATTTAAACCCTTTGATACTAATACGCGTACACAGGTATGAGGTTAACCGTTAAAACACACATAATTAGATTGATGCAATACAGAGAGCGGTTTGTTAGACAGTTTAAATAAAAAAGTGTTTATCGCTCAACGGTGAGTCAAAGCATTTAGTTAATCTCGCTTTAATTTGACATACTTAGCCTCAATCAGTCAATCAAACATCGAATTGAGGCTTTAAAGGAAGTCTCTACTTTCTGATCCCTAAGGTCTTGAAGCCAGTGGCCTTGTGGTTTAGAAATAGATATAATTCATAAGGTCACTGGTCAATCCCTCTTGATATCAGATTGAAATGCTTCAGATCAGTTTCCAGCCAGCTGTTAATTTCAATTGTTACATTTAAAAGAACGGAGTAAATTGTTGATGCATTTAAATTTTGTAGCAAAAGTTATGCAACTGAAGTTTTCCAATAATCAAATAAGTGACTTCTAGTGGTTATTGTTATGGTAACAAATATATGTATAGAAGAAAATGATTAATTCAATATGGATATAAATCGTTACTTATTTTATCGGATTTTTTCTTCGATTTTAATGAGTTTTCAGGAAAGAAGCGTAAAAAATATTTAAAAAATATATTTTTGCCCCTGAGTAAAACAATACCTCAGGGACTATGTCATCTTTGGTAATGCTGTTGGAAGGGTCTTTTTAGGAAAAAGAATAAGAGGACGTTTTGGGAAGGAAAAAAGTGTGTGGGAATTGTAGGAAGTGACAAACGTATAAATCCATCCATCCAAAAAGTAAGAAGGTCACCCTCAATCTGTTGCTCTCAATAGGGGCCCGCCGCGCAGTACCTAAGTGGGCATACGCATCCGCCGCCAAGACCTAGACAAACCTCACCCCATGAACCCGGGCACCCCTGCTAAGTCTCCAAATGTAGCAAAACACTTGGGGTGACCTACGGCAGGAGTATTGGTTATCCAATAAATAGTTCCCGGGACCGCCGTACCCATACCCTCCTCACAAATTTTCTTCCCTTTTTAATAAGTCTAATATGAGTGTGATTTTTTAATCTACCTACAAATCAACGTGTGAAACATGAACCTTTTTGTAAAAATTCATGGAACAATTGAGAGGAAATTACAATAAAAAATAATTGTCGAGGTGTAATTCTCGAACGTACCGTTACCTACCTACATAGTTGTCGCGGAGACATCGACGAGCGGTCCAACACGAAACGGTAGCCAAAAGGAGTCTCAATAAAATTTGTTAAATAAAGAATCCCATTGTAAACGGGTAATCCATACAAAAGTCGGGACTTGTCGCCAAATTGCTGACAATACCATTCTACAGATCGCCAACAACCGACGCCCTGGTCGGCCCAAGTGCCGGCAGACGAAGAGGTCCGCCGACAAAGAAGGTGGATCTTACTTTCAGGCGGGTATCTAGGTAGGTACCTACTTAACTGTTTACATTAAGTACCATTTACCAAGTGATAGCTTGTAGCGAGTAGTACTTAGAGAATTAGCAGATCCTTTATAAGCGGAGGTTTTTAAAAAATGAAACGACAAACCATCCGAAGGTCGCGGGTTCAAATCCCATCGTTCGCTGGTAAATTATATTTACCTAATTGTATTGTTTTATTTCACAATTTAATTTGTATTTGTGGCACGTTGCAGAGTAAGTAATACTCCCAGTATCGCCCTGGTGTAAGATCACCATTCAGAAATGAAACGTTGCTTGAAATGGTGTGATTAGATCAGAAAAGCCAGGTACTTCCCCACCTACCTCTTTCCCATCTCCTTCCCCCCCTCATTACCTTCAGCCTCACAACATTCCCTCATTATGGATGCCGTTGTCTCACTGACTCCGGATGGTTGGGACCAGTTGGGATTGCTTGTCGGAATTTTTACACCTCAAATTTTTGTATTTTTCATTAAATCTATTTGAATTTCATTTGTGTTTTCTTAATTGAAAGAATAAATGCCCCGGAAACTTGGAAATGAAAATTAATCTACTTCCAGAAATCCAATCGAGCTGAAACTCAGCAGCTAGGCTCACTGACCATGACAATGTATTCTATCAATCATTCAACCTTGGTGACAATTACTCACAAAGACACAAGACAAACCCACACGCATTTTTCTGAAAATAAAATAAATTAAAGCACTTTAATATAAAAAAAAATTGCTTTAAAAAAATCGGTATTATGCAAGGTAGATAGCGCCGTTGATCCGAAAGATAGGTTCAAACTCAGTAAACCATTTTTTAAAGATTTAAAATACATTTAAAAATAAATGTAAGTATTATTGTAAAAAATATTTGTTTTTTAAGGGTTATTTTTCTTTCTAATACAAAAAGTTAGACCTGCATTATCGTTATAGGTACTGTTATAAATACAGTAAGCTTCATAATTAAGTATAATTCTCGTTGGTCAGTTATATCAAATAGTTTTATGTTTTGGAGATGCCAAGAGGATTTTTGTAGGGTCGGTGCTTAAAAACCATAAAAGATTCTACTAGCTGTCCAAGAAAAATCAATTTCAGAAAAAAATATATTTACAAAAAGTATAACTATAGGTAGGTATAATATAATTATCCAGTATTCTTGCCTTCTACCTATAAGCAAAAATTAAAAATTTCAGGGGAAAGTAATCATTAATATTTTCGCTCCTTTCTCATTCAACGAAAGCCGGTTCAAAGGTGAACAATTTTGATACTCAAATTTTCTGCGACGTACACGTTTTTGAAGCCATCAACTCTGAGGTATGTGATTATCCCATTGTTATAACATGTGTCCTAATTATATGGAAGAATACTGCACCGAATTAAGTGCATCTGATTTTTATTAAGATGTTTACGACATATTCAGTTAACCGGGCCTCGTAGGTTGCTCTGAATATAATAATTAGTGGTTTGGCGAGTGAGTTGATAAGATGCTAACACCGTTATAAATGCATTGATAACCCTTTACGATACAACAAATACAAAAAAACTGGCTCCAAAATTATTGTGTTTTTATTATCATATCGAGCTTTGGCCTCCTGCAACATTCGCCTCCAACTCATCCTGTCCTCAGCGGCTGACTTCCAGTTTGTTACCTGGAGATGCTGTGCAGCATCCCATCTTACCTCGTCTTTCCACCTCAGTCTGATTTATCAACTACTATGCCTTTAATTTTTTTCAACAAAAATAGTCAACATAGTGGCCAAAATTATTTCAGGTTACGTATGTTGTACGAACATGAATATTATGCTTTTCTAATATTACATTTTTTGTTCTGCAATTTTTACTCAACACAACACAATAAAACTTACATTCACCCACCCCTCACAAATAGGCTGGAATAAAATACCTAGGTGTAACATTTATGTATCTAGCTATACTTATATAAAAAAGAGTAATTGCGGGTTAATTTTTTACATAATGCACAGTTTTTTCCGAGATTGGCACACTTGACCTTCAAAGCAAGATAAAGGTCATTGTACATGTGAGGTTTTGAAAAACCATCTTATCTTCTTTTCCCACCCTTTAAAGTACAGCAAAGCTTGGGAAACACAGGGTGCGTCATATAATAAAATAAACTACCCTTCAAATACCATTACCACGATGAAAATACCTGATACTAAATATGTAAAAAAACGAGTGTGCTTTTGACCACACGACTGAAGTAAAACTTCGCTAACTTATAAAAGAACATATGATATTGGGGTGACATATGACATTGGGGTGACATATGACATTGGGGTGACATATGACCATGGGGTGACCTACGACCGTGGGTTGACCTATGACCTTGGGGTGACCTATGACCTTGGGGTGACCTACGATCTTGGGGTGACCTACAACGTTGGCTTAGTATGTACGCCTTACCTTAGTTGTGCAGTATATACGCCTCGGCCGATCACCGTTCGCATCGATCACCGTTCGCATCGATTACCGTTCGCATCAATCACCGTTTGCATCGATTACCGTTCACATTACACTTTTTCGTAACGCATTCACCAGCTTACCCCCCAAGTCGAGCGTGCGTAAAGAAGTTTTACTCCAAAAACGGAGTATTTTAAGTAAAGAAATGTGTTAAAATAAGCACTAAAGAAGCAGTAGGTGGTAGTGCTTATTTAATGAAAAGTATTTTGAAACTCCTAGTTATTAAGTACGTTTTTAGATATACACTGCTGTGGTTAAGGGGTTATAACAATAACCGGTAGTCTCACGAAAAATCAAATCAATTAAAATAGATTACGTTTTTTGCCCATCTTGAAAGTAGTATGTACGTAACAGAACTAATTAAGATACAACAAGGAGTGATAATGTGATACTTTTTTTTAAAACTGGCTTGTGATCGTGTTATAACGGAAAAATAAATGTGGCATGCAATTAATCTACAAAAAGGATAATATCATTTTAATTTAGTAAATCATATTCCACGAAGTTACTTATTCTTTGAATCTACGTGTTTTTAGAAAGTCATACAATAAATCTATTCAAATCAGTAGCTACTCGTAACCTCGTACCTACACATTTTGAACAAAATACAAAGCCGCAAAGGGTAAATTAAATCTAGCGACTCGCAACTGCGGTTTTGCTTTTATTGCAGTAAATTTTTTTTACGTAACTTTATTACCTTCAATAATGTAAAAAGGAATTCACGTTGGTTGTCTTCGTTGGTTTTCAACCGACATGTTTCTTGCAAACAATAAAACACCAATTAAGCTAATTGAAAATGTTGTAAGCAGGTACTTAATAATTGAGTCTTGTTGATGTATTTAACTGAAATTATTTCGGTTTCTTTTGGGATTCTTCTGTTTTTGTTTTGTTTCTGAGTTGGAGCCAAATACCGATGTCTGAAGATGCTGTTTTATCACTTACGTGGATGATATGTTGTTTAACTCAAAAAAGAAAATGTTGTTTAAGATGATTATGTTTAAAATATTTTATACAAAAGGCGACATTGCTTGGACAGTTCGAAAATTAATATGAATTACGTAAATTATTTTAACATTTACAACTGCACGTATAGGTACATTCTATTCGAGGAAAATTGGGTTTATGTTACCTAGGCAACATTTAGTTAAAATTTTATAAAAAATGACTTTTTCTCTTTCCATTTACCTAAACATGAATTTCTTTGAAATAACAATTTTATATATATTTCGACATCAATGGTTCCTCCTTCAGGGTAAAAATAAAATTATTTTTATTTTATCCTGACGATGGAACCGCAAATTATCAATATCGTGGAAATAGTGGTTTATACGGGAATAAGTGGTTTATACCAAGTGATTTTGTTTTTATTTAATTTAAGGAATTACATAATTCGTCCAAAGAAACGTCACCATCCCAATGAAAATAATTATTTTTTCAACTTTCCTTCAGGCAGATAAGTGCCATTATGTTTATTATTGCGATCTGATAGCTCGTGGTATTTTATCCATGCACATGCGATATTTGGCGGGTATCAAAGCAATATTTAACAAGGCCACCATCTTGAAACGGAAACGGCACGAAACAAAAAAAAAATTCAGACGGACGAAATGCCAAACAGTCGACAATAAACAGGGAACACTTAAAGGTTGATGAATAGAATTGAATTTGAACACATTGTTATTTATTGAAGTCCCCGGGGAACAGAATAGTGCAGAGGAATAATATTGCTACCCGAGCAGCCGTTTCTCTTCATTCTCAGTAGGCAGGCACTACAGCTCACACAATTCATCATTCAATTTGCTACCTTGATTTTGTTTTGCTTCTGGCTTATCAGTGAGTATTTTATTGCTGAGTTCATGTCCTTGTAATCAAACGAGAGAATAAATCTTATACATAATGTAAAAAAATGCTATTATTAATTTGTTACTAAGTATTCGCAACCTTCCTTTTCTCTTTTTGACCTTGTCAATTAAATTGACCATGCCTTATCATCGACAATACTTCAACGTCTTATTACTTGCCGGTCTGAATATGGATGATTCATTTAAAGATACGAAAACTTATTTACAAAACGCAATTAATTTATCAATCAGTTTATGTTCGCGGAGGAAAACAAATTACGTGCCAATTTTTCATACAAAAATAAGTGCGTTGGTTACAATTTTTGTTAGTGTTTTCAATTTTAAAATATAAATTGTTTATTTGAACACATTCATCCAAGCGAAAAACGTTCTACCTATTATTTTGATATAATTTTTTTTAATTGTGTAATTCAAAATAGAAATTATAATGTCACGGATCTGCGCTAGTAGAACGTATTTTAATTAAATATAATTTGATAATAATTAAATTTTTACGAAAGAAATGTTTTGTGTCACTTATATATTTTGTGTCCTCGTGTAAAATAAATATTAGAAAAAAATCCCCAATTCCTCGTGTATGTGCACAATATAAAACAAAATTTCACAGCATTGACATTTTTAGTAATACCCTAAAGAAATACCGATATGAAGTAACGCGTACAATCGATTATTTATTAATGTGAGAGTATGGAATGTATCGGGAGCATCTCCTATCCTTTTCCTATATTCCTCTCCCTCTCCTCTTCCTATAACCCAAAATTAATTTTGAGATATTAAAACTTCTTTGCCAATTAACTTTCGCATAAGAAACTTCTGTGGCTTGACTTCAGTTCACTTTATATTGTATATTATCACTGTAATTATGTATTAGCTGTTTTTTTTTTTTTTTTTTTTTTTTTTTTTATTTATTTAATATTTGTTTGTTTTTACAATAATTATACATTTTTTTTACATGTTAAACAGATTTGTAATATTAATGTAATAAAAGCCTTTCCTCACCATAAAGAGACAAGGCTCTTGTGTTTGGTGAGTGAATTCATACTCAATTATGTTATCAATGTTATCATTTGAGTAGGTGAATAATAATATTGCAACTATTAACAATAGATATAGTAAGAGAAACTTGAGATGTGTCGATTAACAGATTTAAATGAACTGAAATAGTAATGTAACTCTTACAGTTGTTTCAGGTAATTTTTTAATTTAGTTTGGAATTTACTTTTATTTTCAATAATTTTTACTTCTAATGGGAGTTTGTTGAAATAATTTATACCATGATACAGATAGGAATTTTGGATGTGCTTAGTATTAAATTTTGGGATTTTAATATTGTTTTGATATCTTGCTGAGATATTGAAATGTAATTTTTTTAGCTGTATTTCTTTGAAAGTTTGTAGAATTGAATATTTTTTATATAAATTGTCTATTGTAGTTACTTTGAATATTGAAAAGATTTTTTCGGTAGAAAATGTAGATGGTTTTTTCAATATAATCTTAATAATTAATCTTTGAACTATTTTGAGAGGATTTAAAATAACATCATATGTTCCTCCCCATCCTATAATACCGTATTGTAATATAGATTGAACAATTGCATAGTACACTCTTTTTAGGTTTTCCAGTCTAAGAATATTTCTGAGTCTTATAAATATATATATACATTTCCTAATTCTTTTGACAAGTTCACAAATATGTGTTTTCCATTTAAAATGTTGATCTATATATACACCAAGATATTTAATTTTGGAAGTTGAATTCAGTGTAGAACATTCTGGAGTGCAATTAGTTCCACTACATTTACTCTGATGTATTAGAATTTTTATTTCTGGTTTAGATTTAAATTTATTGATAGAGAATGGGATAAAGTTTGTTTTTTCGGTATTTAAAGAGAGGAGATTTTTATCGAACCAGTTTTTCAGTGTATTGATGTCAATATTCGCTAGGTTGTTCACAGTATTCCAATCAGCACCTTCAATTATTATGACAGTGTCATCAGCATAAGATATTATTTTTCCGTTTATTCTTTGTGTGAATATATCATTTACATATATGATAAACAGTAACGGCCCCAGGACTGTACCTTGAGGTATACCAAAATTACTTGTATCTTGTTGGCTAAGCACATTGTTGATTTTTACGACTTGGGGGCGTTTGAAAAGGTAGCTTTTTATCCATTCTAGAGCTGTACCGTTTAATCCAATGTTTCTTAATTTAGTTACGAGTTTGTCATGTGATATGCTGTCAAACGCTTTTTTGAGATCTATGAAAATTCCAATACATTTGAATGATTTATCTAATGAATTGAGAACAAGGCTAGTTAATTTTGCAATTGCATCCTGTGTGCTTCTACCTTCCATAAATCCAAACTGATTTTCATCAATTATTTTATTACATTTTATAAACTGGTTCATTCTTTTTTTTACTATCTTTTCAAAAATTTTTGCTATATTTGAGATTACTGATATTGGTCGGTAGTTGCTTACTTCTTCTGGATTACCAGATTTAAATATTGGAGTAATGATAGTTTGCTTGTAAATAGATGGGAACACACCACTTTGGAAACTTAAATTTACTATATGCATTAATGGGAATTTTCTTACAAATAAATAAATAAATAACATAACTTATAACCCTTCAAATAAACCGAAGGATAAAACATTAAAAAAAGTAGGTAGTAGTTATAAATAATAACCATCTAGATTTTGTGAGGGACAGATTCATTCTGGGTATCCAGCACGGTAGATCGATAAAGGTTTTATCAATAACGTCGGTAATTTGGGAGGTGGGAATGGGTACCGCCGCCCCGGGAACCTTTATTGGATAATAAACACCTCTGCCGTAGGTCACCCCAAGTGGTTTGCTACGTTTGGTGATTTAGCAGGGGTGCCCGGGTTCATGGGGTGAGGTTTGTCTAGGTACTGGAGGCGGATGACCAGGACACACTGAACTCCAAATTCCTATCCACCTCTTTCCTTCCCAGAACTCAACTCTACTTCCTCTCCTTAAAAAAATCCACCACACAGCATCCCCAATGATGACACAGGCTCTGAGGGAATATATTTTCCTCAGGGCCTCCTGTGTGGAACTCATGTAAAAAAAAAAACTTGTCAGAGCGCGACTGCAGATCGCTAACGTACAAACAACAGTTCACCTCGAATAAATTAATAAATCTTATTCACTATGAACCGGCGTTTGTCCGTTGGCGATCTGCAGTCATGTTCGGGAACGGTGACAAGTTACTAACATTATCGATAAAGTAGTTATTCATCGATCGTGCCAGATACCATGTTGGTAACTTGTAACCAACGATCATCGTAGTAATTTAAACAAAATGAGGGGTCAAAAAAACCAAACAGCTTATTTTTTTATTTATTTATTTATTTATTAACAGAAACAGTACATTATTTACATTGTTGAAAAAAGTTTACAGTTAATAAGTATATTTCAAGTTAGGTACCTATGATATGTTTCATTGAGGTATCTTGTTTGTATTAAATTTTTACCGGGTGATGTGCGTTGTGGGAGGGTGTTTGTGTGTGTGAGTGTGTGAGTATGTATGTGGATGTGAGAAGTGGTGATGTATGTATGTATGCGCCTTGAACAATTTACATTACTGACATGATGCTCTTTTTAAATTTGGGAAGTGAATCGGAGAAAATGTCGATATTAGAATTTAGACAAACATTATTTAACATATGAAGAGCACGGTTAATTGGCGAATTAGTTTCTGCATTTGTTTTATAATTAAGCGTGTGGAATAATTCTGTATGGCGTGTACGTCTTAAGGGTATGTTAAAATTAATTAGGGAAAGAAGTTCGGTACAGTCGATGTTATTATTTAAAATTCTGTGTATAAATGTTACATCAGCTATTGTTCTCCTTTGTTGCAAAGTTTGAAATGTGCATCCAAAGATATTGTTGAATTTGAAGGCAAGATATTTTATAAATTTGTGTCTATGCTATCAATGTACACTTTGTACTGCGGGTTCCAAATTGGTGAGGCATATTCCAGTGTACTTCTGATTAATGCAAAATATAACATTACTACTGTACGCGGGTTACTGAATACTTTACTGACACGGAGAACAAAACCAAGCATTTTATATGACCTGTTAACGATTGAGTCGATATGCAACGTTATGGATACAATAATATACAATCAGGTATGCGATGAGGTTACCCGACAGTTATTCCCCCGACGCACCATAATACGCATTGTTTACAAAGTTCAAATCCAAAATCGACTTCAAATCTATCAACTTTTCATAAGTTGGTACGAATATCAAAGATTTTAATTAGAGTGTCGATTTTTTGTACTAACTCTGATTTATACACATACATATACATAGAAAAGTAGTTTTATCCTTGATGCATTTGAATTAAAATATGTTTTATACTTTTGTCATTTGGCGGTACATCCCCTCTCAAAACCCCTTCGGGGACACTTAGTTATATTTTGTGTAAGTAGTTAGGTATACCGTAATTTCCTAAACCGAATGCATATTGTATACAAATATGTCGGGGATCAATTGTCATGGAATCACGCAGTGAATACTGTAAATATCCGTTTTCATCTTGTTGAATGACTTGTGTCTATGGAACAACGTTCATTACATAATGAGTATAATATCTAGGTAGATAACTAATTGGTTTATTTTTTTCCCCACGCGCCGTGCAATGAGGCCTTGAGTAGAGCTATATTATATCTAGCTGATAATCTGTGTGTTTGGCAATCCTTGATTCATCCGCATTCATGCGGCTTCATAAAAAAGTTGGCCAACGCCCAAGAAAAAAACTGGTCCGGACAATATGACCATGTCCAGCAATTATTTTCACATTTTTGGGGCAACACGAGATGTCGGCCTAATTAAAACTTCTTACCACTGAGAGAAGAGTACATCTGATACATACAGAGTACTCCGATACATCGCGAATATGCACTTTTTACGTCTTAAACGACATGTCAGATTTACGAAAACTTTATGTTATTTCCGCTTCACAATTAAAGCTCTATAAATGAAACATTTCCGAACTTAGCCGAATACTAAAAACTGTTTTTGAAAGGATATAAAATAAGCTTTCAAATTGTTATGTTACAAATAAATATTAACATTTGTAAACAATAAAATTTAGAATGCAAACATTAAAAAAATGAAAAAATGACTCACGTGATGTTTTTATGTGAAAACGGTACTAAAATCACGGATTATATAAAAGACAATATTTATTATATCTTATAAATGTTTAATAAACAATTTGGTCAACTCGTTTTTTTATCATTTCATACAAGAATATTTAATAAAAAAATAAAGATGTCGAACAGTCGATAGGCAATTTGGCGGTCTGTCATGTATTTGACAGAAAATAATTTTTTTCTTCTATTTCTATGGACATCTTGAATAGTGATGGGTAGCTTGATTTATTATGGAGCTTCTCCTTTTTGCTTTAGGGATGTCACTAGAAAAAACACGGAGTTATGACGATTTTTGTATAACCATACGCGTTGACGTGTAAACACGCTTATTGTACTTAACTGATGTCGGCATATTAACGTGTATATCTGCTTATGTTGCTGAGTGGTTGCTTGTTTATAAATAAAGAGAGAGGTGCTTCGATTCAATTTCCAATGTGCATTTTATTTGAATCTTAGGGTTAATAAGCGAATTTAGTAAGTACCTACGTCAGGATTTTATTTTATTTTGTTAAACTTTTCTGTGAAATATTTTTATTTTATTTAGATTTTTTTCATACTTCGCTACGTTTTTTTTCGAGTAAATCTTGTTTTTGTAGTGGTTGATAACTACTGTTAGCAGATATCTTGTTTTTTAATCTTTATTGCAAAGACGGTGGAACATTTTTTTATAATGATGTCTTAAGACCCGGCGTTCAAAGTTTCTTCCGGTTTATAACATATTTCCTTGAACACCTTATTTTTTTTAGTTCTTATTTAAATAATATGTTAACTTTGAAGATAATTCCTATACATCTGCAAAGCACAAACGGTAATTATAAATATTAAACTCCCTCGATCGAAAAAAATCGCAAAATATGGTCCGAAAATTATTAAAAAAAACATTTTTCTCTGTTATTTAACATGATTGGGATATGAAAAAATTCACAGTGCATCTTTAAATTCTACTTTAGATTTTGCCGAGAGTTTTTTTTCTATTTAAAACTAGTCGAGTTTTATTAAATATTTTCTCAATTTTCATATAATCTTTTTTAATAGTATCTATCGCGCTCCCTTTAATATTCGTAATTACATATCTCCCTTTCAAACCAAATCTTATTATTTAGCCTTAATAGTTTTGAAATATTTTTAAATTTACACACATAAAAAAGTAATCATTTTAAATACAATATTGTTTTGAATTTAAGCGTCATTTCTGAATTAAAAAAATATTATGTCAAGAATTCAGCAAGTGATACCTACACCTATGGTACACATATTTCATTCGTTTAAATTTCTTTGAAGGAAAATATACACCTGTAAGAGAATTTAGAATCGCAATTTGAAAAAAAAAAAATTGAAATTTTGGGAATATTTTATTAATTATTTTCATATGTAATGATAAAATAGCGAGGTAACACTAACGTTTTTATACATTTGTCTAAAAAAATATGTGTGTTATTTTATATTTTTTCGTTATCAGTAATTTTAGTTAGAAAAAAGGGAAGGTGAGCCACTTTTAAAACTTTGTAATGTTTGCAAGTAAAAATTTTATATTTAAAAAACTATACGTTTATTTCGAATTATAAAATTTGAAAGCTTATTTACCTTTTAAAAACAGTGTTCAGTTTTTGGATATGTTTAGAAATATTCCATTTATTTGCATTTTCTTGTAATGCTGAAATTTTTCGACTGACTGAAAAATACGCCAAATTTCTGAAGGGCTAAATACGGTCAACCGTGTTCTATCTTTCCGCTTTACATATATGATTGTGACCACCGAAAAAACCATATGAATTGAGATTATATTAGTACTTGTACAACGTGGTAATGTTTATTCCAAGCATTGATTGTCACGGGTCAACCAGCAATGATCGATCATTTAAAGATCATTGGGGTACAGGTGTGATAGGCTGGCTTGGTCATACGACACGATCAACAATAATTATTTATTCTACTCCATAAAAACACTGATTTATTCACCGAGATTTACAATGGCACTGTGCGGTGTAGTGTGAAAACGATAATTTAATACCGACAATATATGGTTTCCTAGTTGATTGATTGTTGATTGTCTTGCAATGTGTACAGTCAATTATAGGGCCAACGATTTTTATTGAAGGGTTAACGTCTTAATTCTTTCATTTAATAATTTATTTCATTCTATGTTTTAAAGTCAGGTATTATTTACATTATCAAATAATAAAGTTTAAATCACTGTTGTTATTAACCGGTGACAAATATTATTGTATGTATATTGCGAACTGTGATTAGCATCAAAAGTGGGTGACACTTTGTAAGGTGCGTCAAGGAACTTATTTTTTGTTAGTTTTATTGATAGCATCGTATAAACATTTAAGTAGGTACCTTTTATAATTAATTATTATAATTTTATAATTAATGTATTATGTATACATTTTTGTTTTATAAAATGGAGGCCTCAGCACAGGTGAGCTACCCAGTGAGGCCGACATTGTTGAATTGAATTTGAAATGTAAGATATTACACCAAATAAATAAATAATTCACACCAGTTTGAGATAGTTCTGAGAAGGAAAAAGGTATGAGAGGAGGAAAAAAATCTGGGGGCCGATGTTTCCGGGAGTGACGAAGGTATGAATCTATCCATCCTCCTGCGGTGTAAGGCGATATGTCGAGAGAGTCCTGCTGGAGAGGCCCGCCATGCTGTGGACAAATGCATGTTTCGTCAAGGCCTAGATAAACCTCACCATGAACCCAAGCACCCCTGCTAAGTCACCACATGGGGGTGTGATTATCCAATAAATAGTTCCGGGGCGGTTGTACCCATACCCGCCTCCCAAATTGAAAGTGAGAATTTTTTTGGTTTAATTAATAAATTCAAATAAAATGTTTGTAGGAATAATGTGAAAAACTGAATTACATTCAGAAAGGAACATTTTGATAAAGAACGGTATTATGTTACTTCAAACATAATAGAACCGTTGAGGAGAATGGATTTCTCATTCAAAATCACAAAGCAAATTTTACCATATTAAAGGAACGATAATTTTTCAAAACTGAAGTGTATAGATTTCAAAACCTATCAGAAAAAAATGTACCCGAAAAAATCACAAGAATCATTAATAACATTTAACAATTTGAATTTTATACAGCTGTAAATCAATATTTATAGTTGATACCTGTCGTTTTTTTGGTCTTCCCAATGAAATAAACTAACATACAATGAGCATCTTGACAACTTTATCTAATGTGATGGAGAAATTGCTTTTTGGATTCCGTTTTATAATAAGGTAATTTATTTGAGGTGTTGTGTGGGAAGTCTATCTATTGTTTCGTTGTAGAGGAGCGAAGTGCCTGATCCACTTAGGTAATGCGTTGCCTTACGAAGACGAAGAGGTTTTATTGGGCATTGTAGTGTAGAATATTCAGATAAGACGAGGAATATTTTTTAACACATAACTAATGCCTGATGCGTTTGACGTAATCAGGACAAGGCTGAGAGTATTGGCGTACCTTTTCAAAAAATGTGAGTACAGTAAAATCCTGTTAGTATTGAAATTTTTTTCGAACTAGTTTTAACACTCACAAACAATCCCCCCTAACCCCGCAAATTTCAAAGATATTGGTTGCCTAGCGACGTTAATCAATTCAGAAAACCTAGACTCTCTTTCTGTGTTTTTTGGTTCATTATGCAAGGGTATCTTTAAAATAATTTACCTGTAACTAGTTAGCTGTCATTTGCAAATATTTGAGAAAATTGTATTATTTAATAAGATGGAGATAATATTAGCGAAACTCAATCGAAAGTCTGTAGACAAAAAAACCGGAAAAAAGATATTGGCTTCACTGGGACTCGAACCCAGGACCCATTGCTTACATGGCAAGCTACGGAAAGCTTACATGGCAAGTGGTCTACCAACTGAGCTACGGAAAACTCAGTTGGTAGAGCACTTGCCATGTAAGCAAAGGGTTCTGGGTTCGAGTCCCAGTAGAGCCAATATCTTTTACGGATTTTTGATTGAGTTTCGCTAATATTGTCTTCATTTAATTAAATATTATAATTTCAGATTTTACTCATAAAGTTAAAAAGAAAAATAAAAATTGTATTAAGTAATATGGGTGGGTGATTTCATAACGTAATTTCCCTAAGATGTGAAAGTGATAACAATTTTTTTTGTGAAATAGAAACATGTAATTTATTTAATAATAGCAAATGCGTAAAGAAATAAATTGTCTATCCGAAGAATAACAGAGAGGTATTAGATAGGACCCAGCCATATACACAGCCTCCGTTGTCAAGGAGTAAAGCTCTCGACTAGCAATCCGAAGGTCGCGGGTTCAAATCCCGGCGTACGCAAATAATTTTTACTTGTTTAATTTTATTCCAAATTGATTAATTTAAATTAATTGCAAATATTATATTTGTAGCACGTTCTTGAATGAAAAATACTCTCAGTATCGCCCTGGTGTAAAACCGCCACTCAGAATTGAAACGTTTTTGTAAAACAAATGACTTTAGCCGTGTTCGGTAACCAGATCTGAACAGCCCAGTACTTCCATACCTCCATCTTCCCCATTTTTTACCCTTTCCAACTACCTTCAATCCCACAACATATCCATAATCTCGCTGACTCCAGACGGGAGCAGTTGGGACTGTTGTGCGGTATTCTCATTTAAAAAAATCTCCTTCCCTTATTCAAGATAAGATAATAAGAAAACCAAATAGTGATTTGTTACTTTTCGGAGGTTCTTGCATTGTTTCGTAGAGATTTTTCATATGATTATTTTTAAATTTTTTTTTATTTAAGTTTATTTAGGAAACATACAGTTGTAAATATACATTTTTTAACATTTAATAGTGAATATAATATAAACCAGTGAAGTACCATTTATGATTCAAAATAAGAAATGGTTACAGATTAGGAAGCAAGTAGATATTGCTATTTATAATATTATATAGTACAGTGTATTAGTAAAAAGTGAGTAAAAAGAAAAAGTAAACAATAAAGAAAAAATTAACAAATAATATAGAAATAATAGTTTTGTTTTAAGTACATTGTAAGGTTAATTTAATTTTAATCTTTTAAGGGAATAGTGGAAAATATCGACATCTCTTAGTACGTTGTAAGATTTGCAGATACGTCCGAACGAAGAATTTTGTGCATATTTCGATTTGGAATGTTGTATAAAAAATAGTGTATTCGATCTGGTATTATGTAGTATGTAATTCGTTTAAATTGAACTTAGATGTACTACAGAGAATGAATTGTAGAAAACGTATAATGGAAGGATTAAACGTAGAAGTTATAGGAAATACGGATAATTCTTAGCGGACAATTATGACTGCGAGCTGCTGACAGAAACAAATGAAAATTAATGAAGATTGAAAATGTTTTTAATGTAATTTTTTAAATAATTATTGATAATGTGTTATTTCCTAAGAAATAAAAACCGTGCATGATTATAATATATAAACATCTATATTTTCAACAAGTTAATTAAAAATGAATTTTCGGTTATTTTTTACATCCACCGGCCGAAGAATGTCCAATGCAAAAATTAAATTGTTATTGATTGAATCAACCTGCTGTTGTTACCAACGGGAAAGAATAAAATAGGCTAACCTTGGAGTAAAAAAAACCTATTCAGTAGGTTGTAGAACAGGTGCCAGTAGCAACGAGTATTGTCCCATCAGTTGGGACAAAAAACTACGTTATGTATGTAGAACTAGGAACAAAAAATATTAATCTAGATGTTATTCAATAGCGTTTAGCCTACAAGTTAAAGCAGTAGTGGGCCGTCACAGGTTGAAAACATTTTTTCTAACACCCTGTGTTTTTTATATGGTAGATGATTAGTTTTTCGTCTCTTATAGACTCAAAGTTTCCGTAGGTAGTGCATTTTTGTGATGATTAATACATAAACATAAAATAAAATATATTTATGATATTTTAATTCAAAGTCACGAGAAAGAAAAGTCCAATTTATAATTTATAATAATGGTTTAATGACCCAAATATAATGATAGCCGTGTTTGACGCCATTATAAGAAGTAAGCAGTTTAGTTTGGTATGGAGTCTACTCTGTTCCAAACTAAATATATGAAATTGCTGGAATAAATCTAGAAAAAAATATATACGCGGACGCATGGAACTTAGCCGTGGTTCATGCTATTATGGACTTACTTGAGGCAATGAATAGCTTTAGCCTAGAAACCAGAGGTTCTGCAAACTTTGCCATACCTAGTTTTAACATACTATTAATTAGTAATTCATAGTTCTATTGATAGTCCATTTCTCTTGGGATGTTATCTTATGCGTACCTGAAAACTGCAGCTTTAGTCGTCGCCATGACTTGTTTAAGATGCCAGATTGTAGAGCAGATATTCTAGCACGAAGAGGGGAGTGGTGCTACTGAATAAAAATGTTTAAATCAGTGGATATATTAAATTAATCTGTGAATAACCTGATTAAAAATTTATGCCTAAAATAAATCCACTTTTGCCGTTTATTGGGTAAAACCTTGGTTATGAGGTTTGGAGCTTAGCTAAACCTTGAAGGCAATCCTGATAATTATTAGTTAAAAGTTAAATGATAAAACGGTTATATTGCTTATGGTAATGTAGAGTGCTGCTTTGACTAAAGGGTTCAAAACTAAAGAAGTATCTGTCACTTCATTGTTAATTACGCATGTTTTCAAACATTTCTTTGTTTATACATAAATATGAACGGTTCCTAAAAACTCTTCTCTTCTATATTTTTGTAAAAGCAGGGTAGAAATAAAAAGTGCAAAATCATAATGTAAACGTCTTCTCATAAAATAAACCAGAATACTTGTTTAACGGAGCGTGTTTTTTTTACTAAATGTAAACCTGAAAATGTGACATAACCCTAAAACTTTTTTTGTATGACTATCTATATTTCCAACTAAACGGTTATTTAACCCCTTTAGGGTTCTTAGTTTAAATAAAATTAAAAAAAAAAACTCCCTGTTACAATCACAAAAATAAGTAACCGATAAAAATAAATACCCAAATATAAAACAAGTGCTTCTCAACTCCATTATACTTATCAAGGTATAAATTTTTTTAATGCTCTCCCATATAAAATCAAATCTGAAGAAAAATATAAAGCTTTCCAATCACAAATCAAACTACTACTAGATCAACCCAACACTAATTATAAGTTTTAATTACATAGAACGAATTTCTACGTTTATTTTTCATTACGTTTTTTTTTTTTTTTTTTTTTTTATTTAATTATAATGTATTACAAAAACATGGTGAGTAACACATTATTCCCAATGAGTTGAGAAAAAACTCATTACGGGAAGGACAAACACATAAGAGTACATTTTACACAAATATTACATGTTTAAAAAATACAACATAAAAAGGGGAAAAAAAATGCATTGTCAAGAATAGAGATTTTAGAAAAACTGAGGACATCCATACACATAAAACATATAAAAAAAAAAAAATAAAAAAAAAACGTATGAAGGCGAGCAAATATTCACTGGTTTAAAAACATTTTCAGGAAATGTTCTTTAAGCGTTTTAACTAATTTTTTTTTGTTATCTACTGGTTGCTTTATTTCATTAGGTAATGCATTGTATTGTATATTTGCAATATATTGTAATGATTTAATACCAAATTTAGTTGTGTGGGTAGATGATGCTAAGTGTATTTGATTTTGGGATCGTGTTTTGTGCTGGTGTATATCGGAATTAAAGGCTGGTTTAGTGTTGGTGTGTGAGGAGTGTTGAATTATTTGTAGGATGGCAGTGGTGATGCTATATTTTGGCAGAATGGTAAAGGGAAGTATTTGTGTCAGTGAGTATATATCTTTGACATGTGTATCCCATGGTAAATGGTATATATTTCTTATGGCTCTATTTTGGATTACTTGTATTTCGGATATTTGTTTCTTAGTAATGGTGCCCCAGATACTAACCAGATAACTTAGGTGAGAGTGGATCAGAGCATAATATGTGGCACGCAGTAAAGCTATGGGGAGCACATCTTGAAGTCGATAGAGTACACCAGTAATCGGGGAAATTTTGGATTTTACATATTCAACATGAGAGTTCCACGACAGGTTAGAATCTATGAATAACCCCAAATATTTCGTTACTTGTACATTTTGGAGCTTTTCATTTCCAAGAGTAATATTCATGCTCATATAATCTTTTTTCCCGAAAGTGAGGTAGTGGGTTTTTTTGACATTGAGGCTTAATTTATTTATTCGCAGCCATTTAGCTAGCTTTGCGAGATCTTTATTCATTAGAGATTCAAGTTCCCCCAGATTTTTGCAACGATAGTAAATCACGGTATCATCAGCGTAAAGTTGTAGTTTTCCCGAGATGCCGCATTTAGTTATATCATTGATGTATAGTAAGAAAAGTAGGGGTCCCAGAATCGAGCCTTGTGGCACTCCACATGTGATTTTTCCAAAGTCGCTTAGGTTCCCTTCGATGTCGACAAGGCAAAATCTATCAGATAGGTAACTTCGGAGAAGCTTTAAAGATTTTCCAACTATACCCAAATGTTCCATTTTCTGTAGGAGTATTTCATGATCTACTGTATCAAAGGCTTTTTTTAGGTCTATAAAAATAGCTGCTACGTATTCGCCCTGGTCTATGTACTGCTGAATGTTCGAGATGAAATCGAAGGTGGCACATTGGGTACTGGAGTTTTTTCGAAAGCCATATTGTTGTGGTGTTAGGATATTGTTGTTAGAGATATATTTTAGAAGTCTATCCTTTATAATAGTCTCGAACACCTTTGAAAATACTGATAAAACCGATATTGGGCGATAGTTAGAAATACATTTTTTGCAGTCTTCTTTATAAATTGGTATAATTTTTGCTAGCTTTAATTGATCTGGAAATACTCCCGAGCCTATAGAGGAATTGATAAGTTGCACTAGGTGCCCAGCTAGTTCTTCTTTACAGGTTTTAAGGATGCACGGGGTTACTCCATCGATACCTGCCGCTGCATTCGACCTAAGTTTCGAGATGATCCTTAATACCTCACCCTTATTTGTCCTAGCCATATATAATGATTGACGTGCCTTTGGTTCTACATAAATAGTATTACAGTCATCCGGGAATGATGGAATGGCAGCTGCCAATTTTTCTCCAACCGATAAGAAGAACTCATTAAATGCTGAAGCTACTTGACCGGGTTCCCTAACCTCACAATTATTTATGATGAGAGATTCGATGGTGTTGGAGGGTTTATGTGCACGGTTAGACAGAATTGAATTAATGGTTTTCCAAGTTTTTCTGGGGTTATTCAGGTTTTTTTGAAAGCTATTGACATAATATTTGTGTTTCAAACTTCTCCTATAATTAGTAATTAAATTTCTCAGTTTATTTTTATGTACTGCAAGAGTCATATTACCTGGGTCTTGTTTCCATTGCTTGTGAAGCTGGTTTCTTTCCTTGATTAGCGAATTCAGTTTAGAGTCGAACCACGGTGTATTTAGGTGTTGTTGATTTCCTATTTTCACTTTAGGTGTAGTTTTACCTGCTTCTATTGCACTTTTGACATAATCGTTAAAATCTTTATAACTCTCTTCTGGTTTGGTTGAATTGATGGTGAATTTGTTAGCTGCAAAATAGGATTTTACTGCCATATTGTTGATGACAGGTTTTGTAAGGCGCGGCTTGTCCCTATTATTAGACCATTTTTTTAAGTTATTCTTGAAATCAATAATAAGAATGTTATGGTCACTAAGTGGGTCATCTACGTTTGATACGGTAGTTGGAATATTTAGTCTATTTGATATGACGTGATCTATAAGTGTGCTGCTCGTGTTAGTGACTCTAGTGGGAAATGATTTGTTTTGTATTGAGAAATTGTATGTTTCTAAGGTGTTGAGATAATTTAAAGAAGAGGATGTGTTTATGGTAGTGTCAATATTAAAGTCTCCGAGTATTAATGTATCTTGTCTGCTTTTGTCTAGTATTTTTTCCAAATGTGTCAGGAAATCGTGTATGTTAGGGTTGGGTTTCCGATAGATGGCATAAATGTTAACTGGTTTCCTATCCTTGCTACATACACTTATACCTAAAAATGAATTTTCGTTGGAAAATTTATCAATGATAGAGTACTTCATAGAGTCCAGTACATATATGGCGACACCACCTCCTCCCTCTTTGGGGCGAGAAGCAAACGCACAGTTGTAGCCTTTTAACCCAAAAAACTTTTCTTCTCCAACATCAAGCCATGTTTCAGTGATGACAAGGACATGGACAATATCGCGTATTCCTCTGAGTTTTTCTTCAATTTCGTCAAATTTGTTCCGGATGCTTCTCGCGTTCATGTACATGATTCGAAGACAGCTATTCACAGGAGTATATTCATCGATAGTTAGGCACTTGCGTTCGTATCTATTACACTCCATAATCTATTGTAGCAAGGTCTTTCTTGAGGGCAGCCATGTAGGCCGGGCAGTTGTCCCTGTCTCCAGTTGAATGATCAGCAGGCTTTCCAAATCTGGTGCATGTTGCGCAAACTGGTTTGGTGGAGGAATTCGGGCAAGCCTCACCGGTGTGATTCTGTTGGGCACAGTGTCCACATGTTGGTTTGGTATCTCTACAATATTTGTATGAGTGACCAATCATGTGACATTTAGCGCAGACAGTAAGGCCAATGAAATCTCTGACGCGGCAAACAGTCCAGCATATATATACCTTTTCTTGTTCCACCAGAAATTTACGTACGGTAGCGGGTACTGAATAAATACGATGGCAGGTGTTTCCTGTACGAGCACCAGCCAAATGACTTAATGTGCAAGACTCAATAGTTCCTTCAATGTCTTCAATGTTGGGAACACCAGTAAGAGCCATCCTTAAAAATTCTTCGTCAGCCAGGTCCCGGGGTACATTAAAGAAAATTAGTCTCGGTAGTCGCTTTGTCGGCAGTCGGGCCTTAAGTTTGCTCGATTTGTCGAAGCAGGGTGCATTAAGTAATTTTTGCTGTTCGCCCGCGGTTACCGTGTTTATCAGAATGCCTTTATTTCTAATTTTTTTGATTCCCGTTACCCGAACGCCTAGTTCAGATGGACGAATTATGTCCTCAATGATTTTTTTGGTATCGTCAGAGTCCTTGGCGGCATCCGCATCCGTTGGAAAGATGCAGACGGCAGGTCTTGGTGGTCCAACGCGATGTCCATGTTGAGTGATGGGTGGGGGTTGGTGAGCATCAGTAGGTTGTTTGCGGGCGATGTCAGCAAAAGAGAGGGTAGCCTCCGTTGCCACCGCCACCCTCCTCATTACCGGTCCAAGATCAGATTCTAATTGAATTATTTTTTGTTCTAGGTGTCGATTTTCCCTCTTCTCATGGCGGATTTTTATTTCTGCCATTTTTAGTTGCGCGGTCACTGTAGCTAAATCAGCACGAATGGTCTCGCGCTCCAATAAAAGCTGCGATACGGATCTGAAGACTTCCGATACGTATTTAGCAATCCTCAGCTGCTGGTCTTTTGAGACCTTTGATTGCTTCTCTGCCAACACGTTTTGTAGAGCCGTCAAATGTGCTTGAGCTTCGTTTAACACATCTATTCCTGAAGCGCAAGGATATTCTGCTTCGGTGACGTCTGAGCCTTTGGATGACGTAACCGAGTTGTTTTCATCTGCATCCTCAATCATGAGGCACTTTCCTCCCATATCATCTGTACTAGGAGACATCATCGTGTTCAAGTTTCGTTTTTTAGGACGATTCATGTTTTTTTTTAAACACAAACTTATGACATAAAAATAACAATATTTAAAACACAGTATTGATGTTATTCAGCTTTGCGCCTGAAAACTCGAGTGTGGGCACCTGTGTGCACCTACTAGTAATAATTGATCAAGTGTTAATTATTATATTATGTACTTAAGTTTAAAATAAAATATTAAATTTTTCATTAAATTTACAAACAAAAAAATAATAAATATATCTTTCTCTGTTTTAAAATATCCTCTTAAAATATTTTACCAGCATTTAAAACTATAATCAAAGATTATTGTCGCAAAATATTATTATGTTACAATATTATCAGCTAATTCCATTTTAACTGAATCATATTTATGTACTTACCACCTACCAACTACCTATTAATTAAAATGTAATAATATTTTTATTTTACTAGACACCTATATCCTAACTTTTATTTATCTATGTACCGTACATCTATTTTATTAACTGTTAAGTTAGTAAATTTCTTTATCTATATTATATTATATCATTCTTACAAGTTTTATTAAGTTTTATTTTATTTCTTACTTCAAAAAGTTATCTTTTAATGTAATGACACGACCCTCCAATTTAAACACGAGAAATGTTTTTCTTTATTAAATTGGGTAATTTCATTAACAAAAAATTACTTTATTGTAATTAGTTCCTTGTATTTTTCTTCTGTAAATCTGTCATATGTATTTATTTCAAATAAAAAATAAAAAATAAAAAAATCTTGGATAAATAATCTATCTTACAATAAAAAAGTTATAATAAAAGTCCTATGACCACAAATATGTCCACAAACTTACATCATTACATGTATAAAATGAAGTCGCTCAAAATCCATGTGCGCTTAGATCTTTTAAACTACGCAACGGATATTCATGCGGTTTTCACCAATAGATAGAGTGATTCAAGTGGAAGGTTTATATGTATAATACTTGCTTATTATAGTAGAGAAAAGCTGAGAAATTCAAATATCCAATTCAGGCAGCGGGCAGCTGGCAAGTGGGTGTAGTGGCTTTTATAAAGGTTTGGTAATGGCGTTGTGTTTCATTAGCCACAGAAACGTGTGGCCGGGTCTGCTGGTTTTTATAATAAAGGATTCTTTGCTATTCATGGTATATGTAAGTATAGTATACACTTGTGTAACATTATCAAGAAAAAATAAAATATTTAAAACACAAATATGTCGTGAGGTAACACAACTAGTGAAATATTCAATTTAAATCTGGGTCTTTCATAAATATAAATAGTGAACTTAACGCAGCATGGAGCTAATACATTCCGCATTTTCATTTTTATGGAAGAAATAAGGCATTATTAATACTCGAAACTAAGGCGAATCAATAAATTAAAAAGCCATTTATCAATACTGAATGGGATAAGCATAGATGTTGAACAATCTCATCTCCCACGCTGCAACCGACTACTTCATGTTCTTTTCTTCATATTTTATAATTTAGTAATTTAACACCATCCATATAAGTCCTATGAAGTTATTGACGAATTTTCAGTTGTTCAGCGGTTATAATAAAATACTTAATGCTTAAAAAAATCGAATAACAAAAAAAAAACAGTGAAGGATGCGTACAAAAATAATGATACTGCTCTAGTAAAAATGTAAGTTTTTTGTGAAGCTAAGAATGACTCAATACTGTAAGAGAGAACGGAAAAATAATTTAATCATCTGTCGAACGCAATGAAAATTTATGATTTCGAAAATTGAAGCATTTCTATTTTAACTTTTATAAGAAAAACTTTCTTTTTATACTTTTATGAAGGTTATTCCTATCAGTGAAATAAATCGTATTAGAATAAGTTAACAATAATAATCTAAACGCAAATATGAAAGAGAACAAGACACAGAAAAAGAGTTTTTTTTTCTGTGTCTTGTTCTCTTTCATATTTTCGTTTAGATTATTATTGTTAAATTATTCTAATATGATATATTTCACTGATGGGAATAACCTTCAAAATAGTATAAAAAAAAGTTTTTCTTATAAAAATTGAATATTTATTTAGACTTTCGTAAAAGTCAATTTTCCATATAAATAAATTCGGATATATCTATCCGAGACGCTATCCAGGTTACAAATCAATTCTTCGAATGATGGTTTCCAATGAAAAGGGTAGTTGCCCGTAATATGGAGAAAATTAATTAGTTTATAATAATATTAATTCTTAAATTTGAAAATATGAGATTGAAAAATATGACGGCTTTGACAGAAGGTGGCAATAGCGAAATTGGTTAACGCGCTTGTCCCGGTTAGACGGAGAGGTCTGGGTTCGAGTCCCAGTTGCAACCATTGTCTTTTTCTGTTTTTCTGTGTCTTGTCTTTCATATTTTCATTTAGATTATTATTGTTAACTTATTCTAATATGATATCATTTCTATTTTAGTTTACAAAATAATAGTATGAAATGCAGAACCAAAAAAAAAGAAATAAAAAGTTTACGGTTGCAACTGGGACACGAACCCAGAACCTCTCGTCTTACCGGGACCAAATCAACAAAAACCTTCAAAAGTTATAAAAAGAGAGTTGTTCAAATAACCATGTTCTAAAAGGGTTTTTTTTAAACTCTCAAAGGTATAACTTTAGTGATATTATATATTGACTTTTCAGAACAAAGATATTCAATGGATATTTCGAAAATGAACACTGCAAACAAATTGTGTTTAAAACTCCCTAAAAAGTAACCACTGTAATTTTTATATGTGAATGTCGCTTAAGAGTCCAAACTGCTTCTAACCGTCTGGGGCCAGAAAGACTATGGCATCACCAATTGCGCGATGTTGTGAGGCTGTAGTTAGTGGGGAAGGGAAGGATATGGGAAAGCGGAAGGTGGAGAAGTTCTCAGCGATTCAGATCTGGTCACAAACACTTCTAAAGCCATTCAAAGCAACATTCCAACGATACCTAAAGTATCTATCACTCGGGAACGTGCCGCAAATATTCTGTTAGTATTTTATTTTAAATTAATAAAATGAAAAATAAAACAAATTAACAAAATAAATAAAAAATACCGGTAATAACTTTTTTATTTTTTAAGAATATAATTTCATTAAATTTGTTCTTTAAAATCGCAGATACTACATAGATGAAAAAATATGAGCAACGGTTCAATGTGTATTCAAAAAGTAGACTTTTCATCTCCTACAAATTAAACCCACATAGGTACATACTACATAATTATATTTAACAACATATTAAAAATATATAATTGAGAGTATGTCATAGATCATGAACGAAGCAAAGACTGTGCCATGACAGATGGAGATGGCGGTCAATCCTCTCTGTCTTCCCGTACGGAGAAACGTCGAGATTGTTTGTTAGTTTCAATTTGGGAGGCGGGTGTGGGTACCGCCGCCTCAGGAACCATTTATTGGATAACCAACATCTCTGCGATATGTCACCGCAAGTGGTATCACTACGTTTGATGGCTGAGCAGGGGTGCCCGGCCTCATGGAATGAGGTTTGCCTCAACGGCGGATGCGTTTGCCCACATACTGCGGGGATCGGGGGCTTGCATTGCTGTGGGTGCGATGAATTCATACGTCCATCACTCCTGGACCCTCTGACCCCCAGATTCCTACCCACACCCCATATTTTTATTTCCTTTCCTTCCATTCCCTCAAAATACCAAGCATCCCCAAAGATGACATAGGCCCTTACTGATTTTTTTTTCTTTAGGGCCTTTTATGTGGAGCTATTGTGATAAAAGAAGATAGAAATTCATGTTATTTAACCAGGTCATCGTGGTAAAAATTGGTTATAAAAATTGGTGGTACCTACCTACCTACTACATTTGTTAACTCTTGCTGCATCCTTTTTATATCTTCACCAAATTCTCAGTTCACACGATGATGATACGTAAAGGAGCGCTCGCCATTGTGGTAATAAATTATAATCGTATATATTCCTCGCATAAACAAAGAGGAATGAAATAAAATAAAACTAGAGTTTTTGGTATTCTGCGCTAGTTAGGACAACGCGCGTGGGTAGTGGAACATCTGCCATAATTTACAATGTGTTGTAAACTATAAATTATTTTTTTAAATAATGGTACAAGTGATTGCTGAAATAGTTAAGAAGTAATCGAAATATAAACTAATAGATTACATTTGAATGAGAGGAATCCATTGTTCGAAAGCATTGCGACTATAATATTTTCAATTGTTTGGGTGGAAGATTTAGGAGAGGAAAAATAAATAAAGGAAAATGGTTGCTAAATAAGTACAGAAAAAAAATGTGAAAAAACTGATTTATTAACGGAATGTCCTTTTTTACGTTTACGAATTTTTAACCTTTGGACATAATTCCAAAATCATTACTCTTTCGCCAAGGAGTTAGTTCGTTCGTTATCAAAATAATTATTGTCGGTTCTTTTTGCATTAAAGATTTGGAAATTGAAACCAAATGTATATTGAAAAGTTTACAACATCATGATTAAAGTACGTACAGAATACAGCTACCTATCTTTTTTTATTTTGGCACGATGAATATTCACCATCAAAATAGCATTAGTTTTTTCCGATACGTGGATGATACGTCTACTCGTACTTGAAATGTAAATTCGAATTTTTAGTTGTAAGTCTCCTATTTTGTTACAGAGATAATAATTGTTTAGTTTACATTAACTCGACACAGGAGGTCCTGGAGAAAATAATTTCCTTCAGGGCCCACGTCGTCTTTGAATATGCTGTGTTGATGGTCTTTTCGAGGAGAGGAAGGAGTGAGCACGGGTCTTAAAGATACCCATGTTGTAGGAGGGATAACACACAGAGACTGTGAGCTGTTGAACTCAAGAAGGAATCGTAGAAGCGACCCGTTTTCGTTTGATAAATGTCAACCTTGTACATACGTTGGGCGCGCGTTTGGCGTGTTTCTCGACTATGCTCTGGCGCCGAAGGGATCAATGACGTTAGTTCTTTGGAGCATCTTCCATTGTAATACCAGTAGAACAAGGACAGAATTCCTACCTGATGCCTGTACTCTAAAGATTGCAATCCGCTCGTTGAGCTTGGATCTTAGTGCATAGATTTGATTGAAAGGCCTGCTTTGAGATTTTGTCATCAAAATGCTACTTTTGCATTATCCAGTTGCTAATCGTATTATTAATCCGTCTATATATCAAAAACTAAAATCATCTTTAGTGGAGATTAGAGCTGTCGACAATACATAGACCAGCTATACTTTAGAGAATTGTTTTAATATCATTAAGTAAGTACATAGGAAATATTAGATTGTGTCTAACACCACAGTAAACGCATCCATCAGCTTTTAAGGCGTCTAAAGATTGGGGGGCAAATTCACCAACAATTTCCTCCTTTGCCGCCGACGATAAATGTAAAACCTTGTATTAGGAATTAGGCATTGTTCGTTGGATGTTGTAGGGTTCTGTGTTTGAGGCCGGGTCGTGACCCCTTCCCGTGCAGTAATGATCAGGACTTAACACTTGGAAGGGTCGCTGCGAGATCTATCTCTCAATCTTCTGGCATTTCGCTTCCGCAATTCTTAGTTCCACTGGGCAGTCCGGCAGCTAAGCTCTAGACTCAACTCTAGATTCTATACAACTCAACACAAAGTTGCAACCTTAGGGAGCTTTTACATAGCATCTTTGAAAATCAAAGAATAATCTGATTTTAGGATACACCATCTATGATAAGGTACCAACCGTCCACTCAATTTAAAACCGCAATGGGTTGTTTAAAAAATTGAACAATTCATCAATTTTTTGAAGTTGATTTTCACGTTCTATTCATGTTCTGTTATTATTTTAGTTTTATGAACTGTATATATCTAGCAACTGGTCTGTAATGACATAATAACAGAACTTGAGTAAAACTTATACAGAACGTGAAAATTAACTTAAAAATTTGATGACCTGATAAAATTTTTGTAACAATCCATCCTCAAAATGACAATGAAAAATGCTTTTATATCAGTAAATCGTGTGAATGCATAAATTACAAAGGAAACTTAAACTGAGAATCCGATGTATTTCTCTGTCCGCTTTTGCCAAAAAGTTTCAACAGTTTTAAGCAGCATACAGCTTCATGAAGAAATGTCCAGAATGCGTGAACACGTTTATTGAAAAAGTTATCACGATTTTCGTTTGGTTAAGCTGAAAATTTTGAGATTGAGAATAATTTTTATTTTCACAACAATAACATCTGACTGTCATCCAATTGTTTTGCTTTCATGTTTGGGTAGAATTTTGGCACTTTATTTGGAACTATTGGCATTAAGTAAAAGCATTGTCCACGCAATAGAGACCACCCAAAAATGGAAGAAAATTTGCTGATTAAAAAAGTAAATCAAACGATTATTGTTTAACATTTTTTCCATATTTAAACGTCGCTGGACATGAAACTTTTGATTTTGTTCCGTTAGTGAGGTGCCAGTACTTTGACTAGTATGTTTAACCATTTTAACACCTGAAGAATTGATAGCTACACAGACACTTGTGAGTAACGTGGGGTGTTTACGGACAGCCGAGCATTCGGAAACTGGATCTTAACCTTAAATTGATGCCCCCGATTGATGGGGGTTAAAGGAGACTAGAATCATATCTCTCAACCAGCGAGGAACTTGGAGGAAATATAATTATGTTGATAATAACTTAAGTACTAGACTGAGATGGAAGCTATGAAACCCAGCGAGATGAATATTTTAATCGAACACACTTATAGTGTTGCAGAAATAAACATTATTTCAAACATGAACTGATGAGAATTATGTATAAGAAGAGTAATAAAATAAATAGTATATTTTTCAGAGTTGGACGTACCATACTAGGCGAACCTGTGTTTTGGTTGAATTTTTAGCAATTTTTTAATGCATTCTGACTATATCCCAATATAGCACATAATTTTCTGCATAACAATAATTAACAATACTTTATTTTAGTTTACCAATATTGTTTGAATGTTTTCAGTGCCGTACAATCACAATACATCAATATGTTAATGTACTAATATTATCATCAACAACAGAGCGATTGGGCGAGGACAACGGTAAAGGCTTGATCATTAGAACTTATTCAAAGGTTAGCATTTTTTAAAGCTTTCTGTGTTTTACTCCATTTAACCTTTTTTGTTAGCATATTTTGGCGGCAAAGTATCAAAAACCGCGCTGCCAGAGGTGGAAAAGATTGCTGGTTTTTTAAAGTAAATATTTGTTAATATTATGTAATTTATTATAAATAATTAAATTTTGTATTTTATTCACTTGGGTGGAAAAATTGATACGTGCATAAATTTTTGAAGGTTGGAAGCTGATAACAATGCGATTATGTAAGCATAATTGCATTAATACTCTACTCACAATCCGACTTAAAGCAATGCTTACAGTGATTATAGGACTGCATGCATGGTCTCTAAAAATCGGATGGTTTGTGGGCAAAACCATCAGCCGATTGATTTTTATTCCCTTTGTCAGGCCGTCGTAATAATACGTATTAGGTTGAGGGTTCTGCAGTGCTGTAATGAGTAGCGCGTTAAAACAGTACTTTTGGTTAAATATCTCATGTAATTCGTGACATTGACATGTTAACAAAAAAAAACCGTATATATTTATTTTATTGCAAAACCTTGAATTTCAATATCACGATATTTGCGACACAAAAAAAAATCGACACGAATTAGCTTTATTGCCAATATTTCGAATCCGGCAACGGAAATCGATGTTTCGTATATTTCACTGAGACCAGTTACTAGCCAAATCATTTATTAAAGAATTCTATCACACCGATCTAAAAATCATATTTCATTTGAAAAGTATAATAATTAATTTTAATGTTTTTTTTTTAATTTAAAAAAGAACTTAAGTTTATGGCTGCGAATAACTTGAAAACCTCTCAATATGTTCGTTCATTTCAGGTGGAAAAATAAACACGGCTTTTGCGATGATAATTTGAACTTTAAATCCACGACACGTTATATTATGTAATAGCTGAAAGTTTAAATGACAGCAGTGTCTGTTTTTATGACCTTTTAAGGGCGTATATAAGCTGTTTTCCTACTTTATTTATTTGAGATCATTGTATCCAGATAGTTGTTTATTTGGTTGTAAACATAACAAATATGTCCACACGACGTAAAAAAAATGTTTAGCATTTATCCAAATGTAATATTTTAACTCGTCAAAAGTATAATACATTATTAGTTTATAAAAAAGTACTAGTAGTGTTTTGTTAAGAGTTCAATAACGTCTGAATAGACGCAAAATAATTGCTTGTGAGTTCTGCGAAGTTTAAAAAGTCACTATTATTTTTATTTCATAAGCTGACAGTAAACTTGCGATCGACGTAAGAAAATTCTTACTTCAGAATCAGAACAGTCTAATAAAGTAGAAAAGTATATAAGAGATTACAATATAAGATTCAGCGGCGTGCCAACGATGACGAAAAAATGACCCAGTCAGAAAATTTTAAACTATTTTAAGGTGGCTAAAATAAATCATCTTTATCATCGTAAAAAAACTCCCTAGAAAAGTCCTGGAGTCCTTCTTGGTAAAGCCTTTGCGTCTACCAATTTCCCGTTATTTTTCAATCTTTTAGAGATGTTTGTTTCCATTTAGTTCACTCTAACATCCATTTAGTTCACAACTTTTTTCACTTTAAATGTCGTTCTAATATCGATCATCGATCCATATTAAATATACACTCTGCACAGCAGACCCTTTCCAGTTTTAAATTTCTAGTTATAAAAAATATTTTCTATAGTTTTCGTTGTATGTGTTGATGTGTATCCTTGAAATAAAAACTTCGTATTCGCAACAAAAGAATGCGTCTATTATTTACACAAAAGACATCTTACCCTTATCATGCAAAAGAGCTCCTCTTTTCTGATAAGGTATTCATGACCAATGATGACCTTTAATATAATATTTTGTAAAATATATATATAGGTAAATCTATGTATCGTAACTCGAACTACTACAGATTCTAAATGCAGTTGTTTCAACGACAGGTTTTTTTACGCACATTAATATTTAGTTCAAAGATTACAGCTTAAAAACAGATATTTTATAATACAACAGAATTATAAAATATGATATTGTTCAATAAAATAATAAACAATACAAATTTGAAAAAAAAAATTCCCCAGGGCCTATGTCATGAACGCTAGGAGAGAAAGTTCTGGCAAGGAAAATGTATGAAAGGTTGGTAGGAATCTGGCGTTAATGTGACCAGTAGTGACAGACGTATGAATCCATCCCTCTCACAGCGGTGCAAGGCGACAGTCGAAAGTCTCTCCCGATCTGACCTGAAACGCAATAGGCCCAGACAAACCACACCCCATGAAGCTGGGCACCCCTGATAAATCACCAAATGTTGCGAACCATGTGGTGACCCACAGCACGGGTGTTTAAAGCTGATTAGTTGATTCTCAATACTTTACGAACTCATTCATCAACATATTACAAGTCACCATTATGCCCGACCAAGACAGATGCTGTTTATTGAGTTAATAAATAAATCCGCATACTTCCTGCCATTTATTAGATGATCATAAAATAGTTTTACTACAGCTGTATAACTCGCAAAATGCAGAGATATACTGAAACCAATTATAATTGTTATTGTGCTTATTTCCTCTACAGTTTAAAGGTGTATTCTAATTGCTTATCCTCTTTAAACTCATCTTACATCCTCTCATCACTATATGTTATGTATATTACTTAAGGTCAGCAAAATTAATGGTTTAATACTTCCTTTGCAATATTATAATCAGTCAGTATTTTGAAATTAAAATATAAAATGCGTATCGAGCTGCGTTTAATTCTTGAAGAATTTGGAGAGAGGATTGCTAGTTTACCCATTCGATGCTAAGAAGGATACAAGGGTTTTCGTGCTACGCTGAGAAAATTTAAGAGAATACGAAATACGTAGTTACTGCCTCATGGTCAATGGGTAAGACTCTCGAGTACTAATTGGAAGGACGTGGGATCATATCCTAGGGTGCATAAATGAATTTTATTTGATGAATTTGTGTTATTTCACAATTAATTAATTAAAAATAACATGTATTATGTTTGCGGAACGTTCCAAAGTGGAAGATAATCTCAGTAACGCCCTGGTATAAGACTACCAATCAGAATTGAAACGTTGCTTGAAATGGCTTTAGCCGTATTTGGTGACCCGATCTAAATAGCCCAGGTTCTTCCCCACCTTTCTCTGCCCCATCTCATTCCCTCCCCACTACCTTTACAGCCTCACGACATACCCCATTTGGGGGTGCCATAGTCTCACTGGCTCCAGACGGGAGCAGCTATGACTCTTGTGAGGTATTCATATAACAAAAAGGATTTAGTAGTGTGGGCTTTGAAAAGGCCCGAATTATATGACAAAGGAAAAACAGACACTGGTAACTCGTTCCACATGCAACTTATACTAAAATATGTCAAAGATACGACCCGTTCTTATCATAACATCAGCATTGAACGAGTATTCCGCTATTATATTATATTAGGGTATATTTTGAGACTGAAGGTAGCGGGGAGGGGAAAGAGATGGGGAAGAAGAAGGTGGGGGAAGTAGCTGGCTATTCAGATCCGGTCACCAAACACGGATAAAGCCATTTCAAGTAAGGTTTCGATTCTGAATGGTGATCTTACAGCAGGGCGATTCTGATAGTGTCTTCCACTCTGGAATGTGCCTCAAATATACAATATATCATTTTAAATTAATAAAATTGTAAAAAAACATTCAACCGTTCGACCACGGAGCTGTCAAACGTTATACAAAAATATAATTATACAACAAACAATTGTTACAACTAAAGGTGTCCAATGATTTTTAACGAATATTTTTGACTAAAACATATGTTTGAAAATACCCCGGAATAAAAGCTTTAGATTTTTTTAAAGTTTCATTTTATATTCCATCTAATAACTCGCAAAATCAAGTGCACTTTTGTCTATATATAAATGCGAGCCACAATAGCACTTGTTTGGTTGGTATTCCAAGCAGAGGTTTAATCAATTTGCAAAAGCTCCTTACGGTTGTAAACGCGATAATCTGTATTTAATACAATTTATGTATTGCGACTGATGATAAGTTGCGGCTTTCAAGTTTCCTAGAGCTAAATTGATTTCGCAACTTGTTTTGGTATGTACCTCATACCCACCTTTTCATATTATTATAAACGGGAGCATCCAGTATTTACTTACTTTCGCATAGGCGTAAAGGTGGAGAAAATAGATTAAGAGGATTTATAGGAATTTAAATTATAGGAATTAATTAACGGAAATAAGGAATATTACAATAAATTGAAAGGACATCAATTAATATGACCATAATCATAAATCTTTGGAATCCTAATAACAAAATATTTATATTCAAAGATAATTGAATATGCATACTTATATACCTGTATACCAAGAAATCCATCGCGATTTTGGTGATAGTTCACCGGAATTGCCTCGATTTTATGTTATTTTGAACATTCAAAAACGCTCCCAGCATTCTAAAATAATTTTTATTTGCTCAGTAGGGAATAAATGTATCTTAGCCCTTTGAATCACGGGATATCATATTTGTCTCAGCTCGCATAGGTTTAATACAAATCATTGTATCTCCCTTGCTGTCATGGTGAGAAATATGATCTTAACGGTGATAGAAAGAGACAACTCCACGCTTTATATTCAAATCTAGAAAGTAACAGTACAAACATATAAATTTCACCTTTCTGAAAGGAATATTTCGGATCAAGTTTAAAAAAAAAAGAATCTTCGGGAATTGTTTATCAACTATTTTTACATGAAATGACAAAAAAGTGAGGTGAAATAACGTTTATAATACAATTTGTGTAATATAATCTGTATGCATTTTTATAACTTTTCGTTATTAGCAATTTTAGTTAGAAAAATCGTAAAGTGAATCATTTTTAAATTTATTTTATTTATTTAATTTATTTTATTTATTTTATTTATTTTATTTATTTTGTTTATTTTATTTATTTTGTTTATTTTATTTATTTTATTTATTTTATTTATTTTATTTATTTTATTTATTTTATTTATTTTATTTATTTTATTTATTTTATTTATTTTATTTATTTTATTTATTTTATTTATTTTATTTATTTTATTTATTTTATTTATTTTATTTATTTTATTTATTTTATTTATTTTATTTACAAACCGAAACAAACAGATCATTAGATTCATCTATTAAATTGTTTTTACAAATAATAAGTACATTTCATGGTGGGTACCTATATAAACACATATATACATATATATGTGTTTCATTTTAGTGCCTTATATATGGTACGCATATTAAGTAATTACCGGGTGATATATGTAGTGGAAAGGTGTGTGTGTGTGAGTAGGTGTGTATGTATCTGTGTATGCGCATTTGTGCATTGAACAATTTATATTATTGACATGATGCTTTTTTTATGTTATATTAAAAATTTCTATTATTCTAGCTTTTTGTTTCATCACTCGCTGATATGCTTACTTTATTTTTAGCGTACAACTAATATTTTAAACTACTCTAGGAACATGATAATGGTTTACTTCGTTGTGCGTCAGCAGATGAATCCGCAAGTGAAATTTTATCTGTGTATTATTATTTGGTCTGCAACTAGGTAATTTCTATTATATTACTCCGCACGGGACACGATTTTATATTTATTTTCATATTTGACTAACTTTAAAATGTATCAGAAATACCGCTAAAGAAAACCATTTTCGCGTTCTGAATGTAATTTTTTACGGTGCTTTAGCAAACCGTAACAAAAGCGCTCGTTAGCCTCGCGGGCCCGGTTTCTCTATCCCTGACCTGCGGCAAAGGCAAATGACATTTATTCCATCTGTAAATGACATAGTCTATCATGTGATCTATGGTTTTGTTCAAGGTGGTGTCATTTTTTGACAATTTAGTAGGTAGATTCCATCCTAAAATATTGTTTTCTCTATGTTGGCAACTATCTGTATGAAACTGTTAATATGAAAATAATAATCTTGTAAAGCGTGGATTTTCCTTAAGGGTCCCGATAAAGTTTCCATGTGGGGATCGATACGAAAAAAGCATCATGTAAAGTGCCCATTAGGATATTTGAGTTACTTTAATGCGTCAATCTGTAAGTTTGTTTTTGAAAACGACCTCATCTCGTTGAACAGAGTAAAGTTTCTAAGTAGCCAATTAACGTAAGAATCCCATAACAGCAAACAACTAACACAAGTGCTTATTGTTAGCGCCGTATTAGGAAATAAGGGGCAGCAATGAAGTCCACAATAAGAGATAAGAAAGTTAGGAGAATAAATCTCTTGGCGAGATGGAATTTATTATTATTATTACTGCATCGATATGAGGGCAGGGATTCTAATACCTCGCTTGCGTAGGTAAGACTACAATACTTTATCACGTGAATATTATTTATGAATGTTATCAAAACGTGATGCAGAAATGAATTTTTTTTATTTGTTTACAAATTATGTGCAATAGAAAAACAAACGAGTGAAAAATAGTTCTTTCCTTCATACATTTTTTTAAGGAAATAATTCCTCTTTGCGGAATTATTCCCTAATTAATAATTTGTTTCATCTTATATGTTGTGTGGGGGGTATTTTTAGCAAAAGGAAGAAAAGGTAGTTATAGGAAGGAAAAGGGTATAATGGGTGCATAGGAATCTAGGGGACAGTGTGTTCAGGAGTGACGTATGTATGAGTCGATCCATCCAACTGCGGCGCAAGGCGATGGGTTGAGTGAGTCCGGCTGGAGCGGCCTCAACTAGTTTCTCTCTAAAATATTAATTAATCTATCTAATTTAAGAGCAATGTTTTTAGAGTTCTAAAGAAGTTAGAAGTTACTTGTATTTATAGTCTGTATAGTTATGATTTGTGTTATAATATCTTGTTCCATAAACATTAATATTTTTTTATGTGATTATCGCATAAGAGTCCTAACTGCTCGCAACCGTCTGTAGCCAATAAGGCTAAGATATCCCCAATCGGTGTAAGTAATGAGGTTAAAGGTAGTTGGGAGGAGAAAGAGATAGGGAAGAGGGAGGTGGGGAAGTACCTAGCTATTCAAAAATAGCCACCAAACACAACAAAAACCATAATAGTATCTTAGTCCATTAAAATTATTATAAACACGTAGCAAAATGTTTCTGTTCGGTGTGCATCGACTTCATTAAAATATAAATCCAATTTTTATATTTATTCGAATCTTTATGACATTAAAAAATATTGTTTATTTGTTTAAGTAAAAAGTAAGTTGACAACAAGAAAATATTCCAATTCACTACATGCATAAGCCTCTTTTAAAAAAAAGTTAGGTTGAGAATTTTATTACGTTAACTAAATTGGTATTGGCCTAGCGAAGCCCTGTTTCAAATTTACCGCTGTGTATTTAATATATCTGTAGATTTGTATTTACGTTCCGTTTCTGTTAAAAAGATGGCGGCTGATTTAATGGTTCAGTAACTTCGATCAAATGTTCAGTAAAGATTATTTTTTCAAATGGAAATCGCCGAATTTATTTGAACTTTTACTTTACCAGCCCGATAAATTGGGGAAAAAGAATTCTCATTGAGACAGTGAAATTTCTTGGAAAAAATTTTGTAATTACTTGTTAAATTAAAAAAGTACATTAACTTGGGTTATAACTAAGAAGGTAATATTTTGTATCTTATGATTTCAGAAGAAAACCATATTAATTAAAACATGTTTTTGGACTTGAAGTCTACTGTTATCTGTAAATAGGTGCTAGTTTTACTGCCACCTTTTCAATTCCGATGCACTCTTTCAAATCATTAGATCTATCACATTTATTTTCTGCAAATCTAAAAGTAAAATAATTATAATTAGCTAGTTCCATTATTGAGTTATTGCGTTCTTGTATCGAGCGAGCGATAAAGTTTATCGCTGTACCTCGGCGGCCCCGCCCAGTGCGCGCGCCGCTGCCCGGTGGCTGGTCACGACTAAGACTGCCGCAACTCTAACAAAAAATTAGGGGAAAGACGGGCTATGCGGAATCGGTACTATTCCATATTTAAAATATAAAAAAAATATATTCTTACCACCTTCCCACCACATTGCAAATTCCCAGAAGTGTGATCTATAACGATTTGAAAAAAAACTTATGTCAACACTTCAGATCAGACCTTTCTGAGTCTTTGGCCCAGACTCCCAAAGGATTTGATAATCTGTTAAGAAAAGAATTAATTTACTTAAAATTAGAATATTTCATTCATCGAACATGTTATTGTTGAATATTCCATTACTTCGAGCATATTAGAAACACCCGCAAACCACTTTTCTGAATTTATTTATTTAATTCTTATGAAAAAAATTTACATGAGACTCAAAGAGAACATTTTAAAAACTCAAACAATTTTTTTATTGGAAATCTATTTGTAAAAAATGTAAACATTATTGACATTAGAATAAATTTTACATCTACAATGTATGAAACATTTAGTTTTCAAAATTTTGTATCTTCGATATATTTAAAGATGTAATCCCATAAAAATATATGTTTGTCTATATGAGAGGAAAGTTTAATTTATTTAGCTATTAAGAATATATTTTTATTACCGTCGTTGTTTTCTTTAAGCGTTTGTTTTAGTTTAAAATGTTTTTTTTTTAGTATTCGTAAATAAGGCGCAACAGCATGTACGTGAAGGATTTTAACCAGCGATTCCTGATTTTATTCGGTGTAAAAAATGTCTATGCATTTTACTGTACGATGATATTTTTTTCTATTTAAAACAAAAAATATATATATTTCAATCCCACGTCACCATGAGAGTCTCTTCCAATAAATATTCCACACAAAACTTCCACTATATCAAATATTTATTAACCCTGCAGGAAAATAGCACTATATATATGATGTATAGTACAAAAAAAAACATTCAGTGAATGTATTTTTTATAAATATTCAGATGTATGACTTATAAGTAAAGAAATTTTGAATTCGCAAAATATACTTTAAAAACTACTTAAAAACAATTGAACAAAAAAAATTATGTATTGCAGAAAATATAACAAAACCCCGAGTAGTCTGCATTTCCTCTATTCCCCTACATTATAGACAGATCTCTAAATAAAATAAAGCGGTCCGCGCACAGATGTGCCGGTTGGCCAACACGACACAGTGCCCCGCGTACATTATTTATGGCCAATAATCTAGGCCTATTCTAGCTGCAGATTAAATTTAAAATCTAGATTACATAAAGCGGCGATACTACCGACATATAACACGGTCCGGAGCGTGGCGTCTTAGATAGGTGTGAAATAAAGGAATTTAATTAATTTATACAAAAATCTGCTTAATTATTTCGGTAAAAATTTTTATGGGGCTGCGCTAGTATACTTCTTATACCTAATAATTGTTCATGTTCAGGAAAACTTATAAAAATATAAAATTTTATGAAAAAATTAACATTGTGTACTCCTTTATTAATTTTTGATAAAATTTTTTGTTAACCAAAAAAATGGGTGAACCTTAACCATTGATATGGATTTAAAAAAAAAGATGACCTTCAAAGACTTCGACATATTTTACTACCTTCATTTTCGGCAAAAGTGTCAAGATATTAGAAATAATTTTATTTTCCGATATTTTCATAGTAAATCTCCACACCCGACACATCTTCCAATTCCCCGTGATTTTAGTAATCCAACTTTCTACCATAAAGCTTTTGTACACATTTTACCTTTAAATATTTGAAAAAAAAGTAAACCAGTGTGAATTGTTATGATGAAATCTCTTATTGTAGGAATATTTTCAAGTCAAGTGCAAAATTATAATATTTGCCGGATGATAAATCGTCGCCTTAGTTATTAATTGTCCAAACGACCATTAGAAAATTTTACAGGAGGAAAAGGATTCCTCTCATTATTTCAATGAAAAATTATGATAGGGTGTTTAAGATAGAGCTATTTCCGTAAAGGTAAAAGTCTCATTAGTTTAAATAATTCTTAGTTAAATGATTAACTTTCATTTTTTAACCTTTTTTTAAATTTTAAAGCGGGTATTGAAAAAAAAAACTAAATTGGTTGTTTGGACAAATAAGAACTAAGGCGACGAAATTCTCGATCTGCTCTGTTCTTCTCCTATGTTTAGAAAAATGAAATTAAATACTTGTGGTTTGAGGAAAACCATAAATAATAACTATCGTTCCGACTACATTAAATACAACGCAACAAATTTTGTAACATGTCCCCTCCATTGTAAATGTATAAACTCGTGCGTTCAGATTTTAAATTAAATTTACCGGTGTGCTAAATCAGATCGACACAAAACGAATAAGCCGGAAAATAATCAAAGGAAACTCGCTCTAAGAGAATCGATGATCTCGTTAAATTAGATATGGTCCATGGATAAGTAATAAACATATGTAAGATGTTGTGAATTAATGCATGCACGCACGCCATTTGCTTTCTACTGGTTTATGGGCGTCTTCCGCATACAAGCAAGAACATTTGAAAAATCTTCTGAATATATGTCACAGTGATTAAAAGCTGGTACAACGTTTAAATATGTTAGCCTTAAGATGAGAAAGTGATTAAAACATCGAGTTTTACAATTGGATCAATTAAACGGAGCTAGGTATTTGAACTAGGAGGAAAACTGCTGAATGTGGCAATGGGACTATTATGTTACATGACGAACATAGAATTTTATTTCACCCTCTGTCGAGGAGTGTTAGGGAGGGTATCGTTTTAGTATATAAAAATGAGAACGGGAATCATCACGCAGCTATTAAGATATGGTTATAACATAACTCAAACAATTCGAGACAAACCAAACGATCTGAATTATGGAGAATCCACGTGATTCGTATTCGTCAATCGTCTTTCCAATCCATTGTACATAATCTTTGACTAATTTCTTAAAACAGTTCAATTTCCCGACCGAACCTTACCTAACCTGACGGCCGGCGTAGCGCAGCGGTAAGGCGCTTGACTCGGCACACCGAAGGTCGCGGGATCGAATCCCTACGTGGCAAATAAATTTTATTTGATTTATTTATTAATTTAAAATAATATATAGTATATTTGCGGCACGTTCCAGAGTGGAAGATACTCCCTGTATCGCCCTGGTGTAAGACCACCATTCAGAATTGAAACGTTGCTTTAAATGGAATTTAGCCGTGTTTGGTGACCAGATCTGAATAGCCAGGTACTTCCCCACCTTCCACTTCCCTATCTTCTTCCCCTCCCCACTACCCTCAGCCTCACAACATACCTCAATTGGGGATGTTATAGTCTCACTGGCTTCAGACGGGAGCAGTTGGGACTCTGTGCGGTATTCATATAAAAAAAAAACTTAGATCTCTTCAGCCGCACTATCTCGATCCATCGGCTTGGACAGCAGTGTGAGGGATGGATTCATACGTCTGTCGCTCCTGGACTCCCAGATTCCTACCCACCCCTCAAACATTTTTCCTTCCAAGAACTTCCTCTCCTTCCTTCCCCTAAAAAGATCCTCTACACGGCATCCCAAAAGATGACATAAGCCCATTAAAATTTTTAACGTAAACATTTAAATTTCTGTTGTGTATTTTTAAGCAATTAACATAATTTTAATTATTTTATAGGCTCTTGATATAAAGCTCTTTTACTTCTGTCGAGGTGCTTTCAATTGTGTTCAAATATACCCATATTATGAACATCTATTATTTATGACTTATGATGACAGATCGTGTCATTTTCAAAATATATTAAAGAAAATACAATGTTATAAAGGCTTTTGCGCATATTCATTTTGTAAAACATAATGTTAAAACTTTTTTCTAAACACAATATTTTTTGGACTACTATAATATGTTCTCCTACTTATAACAATCGTGTTCTATATCTGACAAAAGTTAATTAATTGACCTAATATATTTAAACTTTGCGTAAATAATAACGAATCAATAATGTTTCGCAGCTTTTTAAAAAATGAAAAATTAGACAAAAAGTCGGTGTCTTGTTTTTAATTACCTACTTTTTACGCAGTCATTTAACACGTGTGCTGTCATTTATTTGACTTATGTTTCTATTCATAAAATAGGTTAAAATCTCACGTCCCCTGTAACCATTTATACAATAATGGATGACTATTTTGTTTAACGTGTGGCAAAGAACAAATGGCAAAATGTTGACCGCTATGCTAAGAGATATGATTTAACTCCTGTTCGAAGGCTATCAGAGTAAAATCATTATTAATTTTAACTCTTGTTTGTAAAATATTTCATCGTATTTTTCTTGTGGCGGCAAGGCTCAATTGGCACAAGCGGATAAATGTTCGTTTTGCCTGCTTGAACTAAATCTCATCTAAAACATATACACTTTCAATGTGGAAACCTAAATTGGGTCACTCAAAATATGTAGGGAAGATACAATGTGATTTCTGGTGGTCTTGAAGATGATTTGAGGGTTATTTCATGATGAAACTGACATCTTTATTTTAATCTGACTGATTATTTTTTTTTCTTGGTGTCTGGGGTTGTTCAGTAAATATTTTTGTTTATAACTGTTCTTTCTTTTTCTTCTTGTCTCCCTGCCAAAAAACTGGCATGATTCTTGTATTTTTTATCTACGTTTATTTGATTTTCTAGTATTAAATAATAATTAAAAATTTACTTCTTCATTCCTTGCAAATTCCCTATGTGGTGTCATTTTTAAATAAATGAAAACAAATCATTTTATAAAAAAATAAATAATAAATATTTATTTGTTTAAATTTTTGGCATGATCTGAACAACTGTAAAAATATTGATATTTTATTTTTTATATACTCTTGTACGCCCATGGGTCTTTTATATTGGATACATGAAATGTTTATAATTTTTTCCACAAGTTTTACAGATGGATAAAATTTAAATAATAAAATCTATCATATTAGAATAAGTTAACAATAATAATCTAAACGAAAATATGAAAGAGAACAAGACACAGAAAAACAGAAAAAAGACAATGGTCGCGCAACTGGGACTCGAACCCAGACCTCTCCGTCTAACCGGGACGATCGCGTTAACCAATTTCGCTATTGCCAACTTCTGTCAAACCGTCATATATTTGTCAATCTCATATTTTCAAATTTTAGAATTACATTATTATCAACTAATTATTTTTCTCCATAAAATGTGTAATAAAATCTAGTTTGTTTAATTTTTATTTAAAAAGAAAAATTAGATCATCTACGGTTTCTTAAATTAAATTAATACCTAAGTTTTCTGACCGTAGAGTGTAGTGTCATCGATTAAAATATATTTTTTTACAAAAAATCACCCTTCTTCCTGTACCTGACTTCTTTAGATCCTTGCAGATGTATTATTCTTTATCTCTTATCTTTTGATTCATGGGGGGTCTGACATAATCATGGTTATTTTTAAGTTCGAGGCTTTAAACTTTTAAACAATGGTATAATACCATAACAACTTTGTCAGCATTTCAGATTAGCTATCCACGAAATTTAATAATTTTTATAAAGGTCCATACGTCCTCAACAAATATTTATTGCACTGTATTTTCCGGGAAATTTAAACCAAATCTCATTAAAAAATACCGTCGCTTATAAATATCGAATAAGATGACAAATAATATGTTTTGTTTGTTTGTTTTTGAATATTTATTTAGATGTATGCAAAAATTTTTTCATACATCTAGTAAGAAAATATAAACAAATACAATTGATACAGTTACATTTTTAAAATACATTTTAAGAGGAAAAAAAGAAAAGATTACATAAATAAAAATACATTTTGAGGAAACAGATATGACAATAATATTGGTACGATTATTATGAATCAAAAAACATTCTTCACATATAATGCACATGTTAATTCTTCACATATAATGTTTGTAAGTGGTCCCCGTAGCTTTCTAACATGAAATGTGTCATCAAATCCAAATTATTTTCGCCTTGTTCTATCAATCTCTTGTCTAACATGTGTCATAAATTCAACACAGCCTACACAAATAGAAAACATCGCCATTTCTACAGAATTTATTTCACATTAGAGAAATAAGTTCTCATCGAACCACAGTCCTTGGGTTTCTGGCATCACATATACCACCGCTCCACGGGGTATTAGAATGGTAGCGTTTACAAATTGAACAAAGATTGTGATCATTTATGGGTGTCATATAAATTCCTGGGTGGTACGGTATAATAAGACTTTTTAATTAACGATCGGTATTTAGATTGTACCTTCCTACTCATTTAATCTTCTGTGGAAATTAGTTCAGAGAAATATATATCATTGGCCTATTTAGACACTGGTGATATTGCTAGACTTGAATGGAACTCACCGATTAAGAATTCGAAATTACCGAATGAATCTTGGTAAAACGAATTTGAAACGAAGCATGGGTTGAAATGATTGACTCAAATACTCCCAACTAACCTCTTGCAAAATGACTTCGTCATCACTAGACTTGTTTCACAGCATAATAAATGGACTATTTTATTTTTCGTAAATGTCATTTATTGTTGGGGGATGATTTTTGATTCCTACAGATTTTTAATATTTTTACGTGAGTACCGCACAAGAGTCCCAACTGCTTTCATCCGTAATTTTTCAACTCCGGTAACCTTTCATTGGATAACCAACACCCCTGCCTTAGGTCACCCCGAGTGGTTCGCTATGTTTGGTGACCGGGTTCATCGGGTGAGGTTGGTCCAGGTCTTAGCGGTAAATCCGTTTGCCGACCTACTGGGTGGCGGGCCGGATGGGAAGAGACTGGTTGAGGAACCTAGATCTCTCCAACCGGATTCTCTCGACCTATCGCCTTGCATGGCAGTGGGAGGGATGGATTAAATCACTTACTCCTGAACACATTGACCCCCAGATTCCTACCCACCCCTAACACCCTTTTCCTTTCCAGAACTTCCTCTACTTACTTTCCCCAAGATGATTCCACCCTCCATACAGCATACCAAAAGATGACATAGGCCCTGAGGAAATCTTTTTTCCCGTATATTTGTAATATGACTATATGTAATGATAGTATCTACCATCTGGAACGTGCCGCATTTGTGTAAAACATATTAATTTTATTTTATTCACTTACGAAATAGTTTTTTTTTATTTTTTGGAATAACTTAATGAGTAAAACCTCAAATTGGCAAGGCTGAGATCCTGGGTTCAATTCCAAGATGCAACCGAATCTTTTTATGATTTTTCTGTTTGAAAATTTGAATTTAGTTTGAGAGTCGCTAATATTGTCTTCATTGATTAAATAAATAAATTTTACTTGCACACGCCGGGATTTAATCCCGCGACCTCCGGAATCGTATCCTTCGATAACGGAGGTCATCAATTATATCACCTATGTTCACAAATTTTCAACCGTGTAATATGTATCATCATGTTCGATGATTTGTGTGATCTATTTAAGTTTGATTTTCGTGTGGGAGGACAATTAAAACCTCCACCGCTATCCTCTGACCCTGTTCCCTCCGGAAGCTAGTCTGTGTGTGGCGCCCAGCGGGTTGCGGCTCAGAACACGTCCACCACATTAATAATTTGTTCAACCCATAAAGTCTAGCCGATGTATGTTTATAGTTGTTTAAAACAACGGGATTGGATTATTTAGCCATGGACAACATCCGTCCGGAAGGCGAAGATGAAAGCAAAAGCGACGAGTGAACAAAAGCTTCTTCGCAGAAAAGTGAGACAGTTTCACTAGATAGTATTTCTTATGCGATGTATTTACGCTGCCCCTTTTAACAAAACAAAGCTGAGTGATACAATAAAAAGGTGGATGGAACATGCCACAAAAAAAGGATAGTTAAAATTGATCTAACACGCAAAACAATTGTATTATTGTCATTATTTTAGGAATACAATTGATTGATTTAAAATGACAATAAAATCTTTAAATTAAATTAAATCGGGATCATCATAAACTTATTCTTATTGCGTGTACACAACTCAAGATGTCCAGTTTATTAGATTTGATTATAACGATCGTATGTGGCACATTATTCATGATCTTAATGATTTGAACATGCTTACATTTTCAGAGAGAAAGATTTTCACTGATTTGACATTTCTACATAAAAGATTAAATGATGTGGTTGATAGTCCAGAATTGCTTGCGTTGATAAGCTTTCGGATTCCACTACGTTTACTAGAAGTCGGGATTTATTTCAGTGCAAAAATTCTGGGACAAACTACCAAATGTATTCTTCTTTGTCCAAAATATGCAGGAAAACAATTATACCAATTCAGTGGACATCTTCAATTCATTTATGTAAATAAATACTGTATAAATTTTACCATCCATACGCAAAAGTCCCTAAACAGGGCGTTAATAAATAAAGAATAACATTAATCTAAAATAATTATATTTAAATTGCGCGTAGCACGAATTACACATGTGCCACCTACCTATCTAATTATGACGATCAAAAACATAAAAAAATGAATATCTTTTATAATTTCACAAGAAGCACCGGTGTAAATATACAAACTGGAGACACGTATTACCAACGTTTCAGCATGGTTGAAATATTTTGTGTGTGAAAAAAGATTATTTATCAGGATCTACGGGATCAACGCGTTATTTTGGTCAATAGCTAGAATAATTTGCTGACTTGTGTGTTCACTACTCCTTTAAAAGGTGTCTATTCTAAGATCCGAGTTCCCTCTTTCCTGAAAGATTTTCACACAGCTACCTCAAAAATACCAATTGTGGTGGTAATATATTTCCATAAACTTTTTTTTTTTTTAAGTGTTCCACATCTCTGTTACTTTTTTACGAACGAGAAAAATATGCAAACACTGAAACAATAAAGTATGACATGCCGTGTATTCTGTACAATGTACACAGATGAACGTGGTTATTTGCTATGGCTATCAGATATTTGGACCAAGGTTACCGAAACACACCGGGCTTCATTCCATGCGATCCACAGTACCAATAACTGGATATACCGCGAAGATAGGAGCAGACCTAAGTACAGCAGGGTGGACCGCTAATGTATGAAGGATTTCATGTTTTGTTTAGATTTTGGAATCTCAAGGGTTTCGTATTACTATTTAGGTTATAACGTGACGGCCTCCGTGGTCGAGGGGTAAGGCTGTCCAGAGGTCGCAGCTTTAAATCTCGAAAGTATATGTTGTTTCAGTATTTTGTGTTATTCAATAATTAATTATTTAAAAATAATATAATATAATGTAGTACGTAATCTCATTATCGCCCTGATGAAAGGCCACCATTATGGATTGAAATGTTTCTTGAAAAGGCTTTAGCCATGTTTGGTAACCAGATCTGAACTGCTGGTTCTTCACCACGTTCCCATTCGACATCTCCTTCCCCTCCCCGCTACCTCCAGTCTCAAAAAATACCAATTAAGAATGCCACAGTTGCCTGACTTGAGTGTGACTATAATTCCGAGGGTTGATGCTAGAAGTGCCCATTTCAGTTTTGGTTATTTGATTTAGGTACTAGAAAGTACAAAAACTTCCCTTTTTTGAACGCTTGGATCGAATACCTTCGCCAGGTGCTCCAGATTGATTAAATTGTGACCTACCTAATGTAGAAGTTAATATTTTGATTCAGCATGTTTGTGTCAAAAATTTTATTAACAATCTTCTTCCCGGGCAATTCAGAAATTTGACAAAGGCCCGTCCGCCATCAGGCCCCAGAATTGATTTATTTATTTGTTTTCCAAAGGTTCTGCTCAAAATTTATCATACGTACATTAAAATACCCGCTGAAAAAGATAAAGAACTGATTCATTTCTAGTATGTTTTATATGGTATTTATTGTATATCTTGTAAGTCCGAGAATAAAAATTGCATTTGGTTTGTTGAAGGTAACCAAAAATTTATAATTTTTAAAACTTAGCTCTGTTTTACATTTAAAAAAGTAATATGGAAGATATATTTTTTTTATTTTAGTTTTTGAATGCGTTAATTTTGAAACCCCTAACATATTAGAAAAAAATCGTATGAAAGCCTTCTCCGTCCGATGTCCACCCTACGCCACAATCCGACACGATTCTACTGCGCGTCGGTCCGCCTGCAACAAATGATTATTTTTAATACATTTGAAATGGGTAGTCGATACACAATCAATTTGGCCGCGGTTTTGTTTGACATTGCATCACTCCCATTGGGTCCGATACAATGAATAGCTGTTGTGCCATTGCGCAATAGGGCTTCCATTCTGCCGCGATCTGTCGGTAGGTGAAGAAATGATCGCCGACTTGAGGATGGTGACGGTCTCAATGGGTCAATAATCATTTTTGTCGTGACCGGGCATCATGATTAAAAATATACTAACTGGGTCGTTTCGATTTTGGGCCGATTTTATGGGACATTAGCTGACTTTTTTTTACGTCGTAACTGCTGATGCTGTTGCCAAATTTAATGAAAATTTTGGCCCCAATTAAAAACAACCACAAATTTTTTGTATAGTTTTTGGTACCGACATGTACTGAATAATTAGAGCTTTCAGATGGAACGATGGATTCTCTAAATCTGAGTTTTAAAGACCGAATTGACTGAGTTGAATTTTATAAGACCGAAGATAGTTGACATTAAAAGGTTGGAGATGAGTGAGAGCAATATTGGTGTATATCTGGTTACTCATTCTGATCAATAAACACCGTTAACGCCGTTAAAGAAACAACTTTTCGATTCAGAATTTATTATTAACGTTATCTTTTGCGTTGTTTTGCATTAAGCTTGCTTTCCGAGACAATTAGACAAACAACCTTCGGATGTCCGTCGTGCGTTATCGGCGGTCAAATTTCTGTATTTTCTATGGCTTTCAATGACCTGTCTATATTGACGTCAGTTGGAGTGGATTAATTACCTACCTGAAAGTTCATAAATGAATATCCGTCTGTCGTGTTATTTTGATGTTTATACCTTCACATGTAATTTACTTATAGCCTTAAAAAATTTACATTGGACACTACTCTTCCAGACACAAGCTAATAAGCTGATGCTTCCATGGAAAAGTGGTATTAAAATATTTGAACATATGTATTTAAATAATTATATCATATAAATGTACATTGTATATATATTAAATAAATAAAAATATATGCGATGACATTTAAATCTCAAAATTTTCCGCGACTGATTTCTCTTAATGATGATTACGCGGAAAACACGCCGTGATCTTTGGCATTAAGGTAACTTCTTTTAAGAGGAATTGTGTATTCCAGAAAATTTCAACAGCAGTCAGCTATCGGAAGGTTAAAGAACCCAAAGCGCACACCAGATACTAAGTTCGGTGAGCGCGCTTTCGGAGTGTCAGGACCTAGAGCGTGGAATGGACTGCCACATGACTTAATAATGACAGACTCGGCGGACTTTAGAGCTTAACTTAAACCTACCTTTTCAGACAGTCGTATCCATAAACTCAAAAACCTTTCACCTTCAAATTCAACGCCCGCGACATTGTAAACAACTAATTTGTAAAAAAAAAACTTACTTGCAAGCGTTTGTTAAGGTCATTCCTTGAACATTCTCCAGCCTTAAAGAGTACTAAATTCTTAAAGAGTCTTCTTCCAGTCTTAAAGAGTCCTAAATTCTCCACTCTTCTCTTTCAAAATAAATATCAACTCTACTTTTGCAAGTAATCGTTTAATAAATGTAATACTAATAGTGATGGGGGTAGCAAATGTAAAATCCTGCAATGTCCAATGTTTTAAATATAAAGTCCTACGCGTGCAGAGCCGTATCTTCTCCAAGCATAAACTTTCTAATTAAAGTGTAAATAAATACTAAAATTAGATAGAACCTAAGGATTTTCAATAAATTGCACAGCGCACTTGAGGTGATTTTTCACAAAAATGGCGCTCTACAAATTATCCTATTATTTTTATTAGTGTCTTGACACAAGCGCAGTATTTAGCTTGTTAGCGCTATACGGAATACCGCATTTAAGAAAACTGTCAAAATGTGTCATACACGGCCCATTTAACAAGCGTTACGCTGTCATAAAAGATACAGAATTTCGCTTCAGATCGATATTTTGGTAACATTTAGCCACGGTGGTAGCAAATTTAATACAATTTTTACTGCTTTTCTGAAAAAAATTGAAGAAACCATCCTAAATATCAATAAACAAGATGATTTTAACTTATTTGAACTGTACATAAGTTCATGATAGGTACTTTGTACAAACGTATTTTGTCTGCTGATAAAACTTCGATGAACCCATCAAAACCGTCCACTCTAAATTCTCCATAGATGATTCATTGTTCAAATAACGTTCCATATTTCAAATCGAACTCAAGGATCCTTTGACCTCTTAAAGCATTTTGAATTTGGAACTCACCACGCCCTCTGTGGCTACTTTCAACCTCGATAGTTAGATGACCAGCCGGATTGTGTGAGTGTGTGTGTAATTAATTTTGAACGTGGGTGGATATTTGTACGTGCGGCTGTGTGTGTTTAATGTTGTGAGTATGTATGTCGACGACCGTGATGACGTCAACGAGCCCATCGATTAATGATCAATGTATTAATAAAGCCTTCAAAACAACGGTATGTGGACAATGAGATAAATAGGGGTAGTGAACCTTGGGCGTGGTATATTTTTACTTTAGAATATTCTCCGATATATTATTTTTGCATTCATATTTGGAATTTCTTTAGTCCCGTTCCATTTCACCTCTTTGAAATTCACATACTTGTATTTCCCAGATTGTACTTTCTGTGATCTACAAGTGGAAACTATAAATCAAAGATGGTTTATTTGCACCTATTTAAACAGATATCCTATGCTGCATTAGGCCCAAGCCTCCTCTAAAATTGTCTCTTTCAACGTCTCTCTCTTCTAAATTGAAACTCAAATCCAATCTACCATAAATATATGATTACGAAATTTTCCCATTTATATAATAAATATATAAATTCGCCTTCCCTTTCTCAAAAAAATAAAAATGATCACCCTGAAAACCGCCGGGTGAAAGCCATAACAATTTCAATATAACAAGTTGCTTTATTCGAAGTTGACTAACTACCATATATATTCCTCTTTGCCCAGAATACTAATGGAGGGAAACAATTATACCAAGTCAGTGGACATCTTCAATTTATCTTTAAACAAATATAAAATATTGTTACTTAGGCAGTTCAGATATGTAAAATATATAATACTGTTTGTATATTTCTTACTATTCACATATGTCAAAGCTCCGAAAAAGAGGTTAATTAGTTAGAGTAAGAGACTTAATTTTTTCGTTGTTGTATTTTCACTGTTAAAAAATAATATATATTTTTATAAAAATACTTTAAATTTCTCAGGCACTGCTTTTGCAATAGATTTCATTTTTCTTATTTCTACCTACTTTTACAAATAGGTATTATGATTATTTTTATTTTTTGGAATAACTTGATGAGTAACACTTCAAATTGCAATATTACTCATTGAAGACAATATTAGCGACCCTCAAACTAAAATTTAAAACCGAAAAATTAGAAAAAGTTTCGGTCGCTTCTAGGAATTGAACCCAGGACCTTGCTCCTTGGACCGTGCTCCAAACACTTAGCTAATTCGACCTTTTCGTAATTTCGAATCTTTTTATGATTTTTCTATTTCAAATTATCGTTTGAGAGTCCCTAATATTGTCATCAATGATTTAATTTTTTAATATTATTTATATAACTAAATAATATATTTTTATATAATTAAATTATTTAAAAGTACCATTTAAAAAAAAAAAAGAATTTACGATACAAAATGGTTCACAACCCCTTGAATATTAAAATGTGCGTTGTAATAATGTTACCCAGTCGTTGCGCCACTCTTCGTGACTTCGCCTGACGTTGAACTGACTATACCAAGAACAAGACACAGCCTCCAGCCGGTGGCAGAGTAGAGCAGAGATCACCGAACAGACTATACATTCTATAGTCTGTACACTATATGTACCACTCTACTTTACGTCTCCAATGTCTAATTAATAAATTGGCCCACAGACGGAAACCCCATTGTTTGACCTGATCTATAACTATAAATATAACTATAACGATTATGCGAGCGTTAATTTTTGTTGGGCAATGGTTTGGTGGATATTGAAGATCTTGTACTGATTCGATTTTGTTCGTTTTTTTGCTTTGAGTCTGCGGGCAGCTACCTATATTATTAAAATGTTTTTTGTATATTACTAAAATAACAGACTTAATTAGAAATTAATCTGTCTATATATTATATTCATTGTAAATATTATGAAGATTAATGGAGTTTTTTGGAGGATGTGAATGAAAATGTGCAATAAAAAGGGCTTTCTTTTTTATTATGAAAAAAACTATGATTATTATTTCAAATTAAACAGTAACTTAGTAAACACCACTTTTAATATTTATCTACATACATAATGCCGACCGGATTTCGCTATAATTTTTTCACTGATACTACTTGTTTTTACTACTACTTCAGGGCATTTAAATACTTAAATATTAAATTCTAAAATCTACAAGTTTTGTAACATGTGTTATAAATATATTATTCTTTCAAAGTGGGATGCAAAAAATGGGCTGAGCTCCATTGGTGGTGGTAGGGGTAAGGGTAGGTGGAGGATTGGGAAAAGAGACCTTTTTTCAATTGGGACCAACCTAAGTAATGGACTTTTATATCGGGTTATTATTATTATATTAAGGAACGTACTTGAATTTCTTTGACTATTGCTTCGTGACATTATTTGGATTAAAAATGTAAATGAAATTTTGGTCTCCGGTGACATTTTTTTTTTTCAACCAAAATATAAAAAAATAGTATCTAGGTATTGGACAATTAGGGGCGGGGTAAGAGGTTGGGAAGTTACTCGGCTGAGTGACCAGTGACGACATGCGGAAGATATTTTTTCTGTTTGATTTTTGAATAAATTTGAAAAAAAATGATCTAAATAGTCACCGGAGACCAAAAGTTATTTTATATAGTTTACTCTAAATAAAGTCAGGAATCTCTGGAGAAAATAAGTCAAGTAAGTCCCTTATAACTTCTCATAAAAAAAAAAATAAACTCTACTTCGCGAAGAGTCAATGTCATGAAAAGACCCGCATTATAGGAGTGAGGAAATACAGAGTCCTGCAAATCATTCCACTGCCGAGCTGTTGAACTCGAGAACAAGAGTTGTAGAAAAGATCCCATGTGAAATGTCAACCGTGCACAAGCGTTAGGCGAGCATTTGGCGTATTTCCCGGCGCTCAAGGTATCAATGATGCTAGTTACTCGAAACATCTTCCATTGAAATACCCGTAGAATAAGAACAGCATTTCCACTTGAGGCTGGTGCTCTAAAGATTGCAATCCGTTTGTTAACATAGGGGAATCTATCAAATAGACCGCATGTTTCTGCACAGAGTCACGTCATGTTCAATGTGAAAATAATGAACATATATATGTCTGTTGCCTCCGAACAAACCACACATCCTAGTCGTCGCTTACAATAATTCTAGCTTCATTCTCACTCATACGTCTTCTCATGCATACCTTGGCTGGAATATGATAGTTATGTGTCCAAGGAGAGTTATCGATTAATATTAACTGTCGAAGGGAGATATTTTCTCTCCGGTTTACTTGAGAATGTTAATACTTGTCAGTGGTAATTTTTTTTTTCAGTTAACGTAAGATTAATCGATTTACAGCAAAATTGTGACTCTTAGGCGATAATCGTCGGTAGGCAATTAAAATATCAATATCACATTTTATTTAATAAACCGTGGGATAACATTTATAATACATTACATAGATACATTGTATGTTGATTAAATTGAGCGTAGAAAATATTTTATGTCTTTTAAACAGTTAGGAATCCACTTAATTGCCTCATTTAACAATCTATTACAGGTCTAGACGAATATCAATTATTATGATTAACTGTCATATGTACTGTTTGATATGTTGTTTCGTGTGGGAAGGCTATTTTGATTCAAGAGTTCAAAGCTAAATAATAATGCATGGAAAATTACTAACGCAGGTAACTGGATCTATGAAAAACTGCATAACATAGAGGCAAATCTACCTAATGTACATAATATACCTACAAAGCTTCTAAAATAAACAAAATACCTACCAAGCATTAATATTTTGTTATCGTGAGCATTTTCAACAAGTATTCATATTTTTATTAATAAACATAAAATTTTATTTGTTTGAATGTTGATAGATTGACCCAGTTTAATTAATGGATAAGTCTTATTAAAATTGAGCCTGCCCATAGTGTCCATATCTATAGCTTGTGTTCGCATGAATAATATTTACGTTTGCAAGCATTTTTCACCCGTGATCTAAAATTAATTATGAAAACATATAAATCTGTTTAGGAACTTTATTCTACAGCCCCAATAACATTAAAAAAGATAATACGTTAATGCACAAAATATGTAAAATATAATATGCATGTATAAAATCCTCAAACAGCAACAAACTACTTCTTATGTTACCATCGTACCCAAACTAAGGTAATTTGTTTTTTATTAAGTTACTGGCAATCTGGGCAAAACCCGAAACATGTTTGGGGTGTTTCATATTGTTTTTCGTTTTTGATACTTAAAATAAAACGCCAGAATTCTTTGGAACTGGTTATAATTACTGTTAAATTAAAGAGCAGTTTTTTAAATTTTATTTATGAAAAATAACCGTGTGTAAGTGCGCACCACCTACTTCTTTACACTCATTTAGCCTGGCATTAAAATTTTCAATCACTCGCTGGAGCATCGCTCTTGGAATAGCGTTAGATTCTTTGCTTTAAAACATTCAAGTTGGGTGGCAATGGATTGTAAATTTTACTTTTTAAGTAGCCCCGTAGGAAAAACTCAGCAGGCGTTAAATTTGTCTCCTCGGCGAGTTATTACTCTTCAGTGAATAATTTATGAAGAGCAGCTAGGGAGTCATTTGTAACATGAGAAGTGGCTCCATCTTGTTGGAAAACTGTGTTGCGGTTATAGCCGATCTGATTTTGCATTTCTGTAGCCAGAAAAGTCCTGATCATATGGAAATATCTATCAGAATTAACTGTCTGAGCGCAACCACGGTCGTCTTCAAAAAAGTAAGGGCCGATAATGCGAATGCGGTCGGCATTCGTGCTCGTCCTCAATGTCCGTTTGGGCTTATTTGATCTATACAGCATTGTGTTCCCAGTCTTCCCAATGCTTGATTAAATTCGCACATGGCACATTTCTCAAAGTATTTAAATGAAAATGTGTCTGTAGAGACGTCGAAAAATAGTGTAAAAATCGTTGTTTTTATAAAACGCTCGCACGCAAAATGCGCGCTGTGGTCCCGTGAAGCAAACCATTACTACTAAACTAAACACCAAGCGTTGAAAATATATTTGTTGAAAGTCTCTAACTTTAAGCCACATTTGTAAAAATACGTGTCCTCAAGTGACTAGTTTTAAAGGCAAACTTTAAAGAATTAATATTATTATGTGACACACACTTGTCATCACACTTTTGTCAATACACTTTTGAAAAGTGATATAAAGTCATGAAAAGTGAAGATAAAAAACTACGTTAAATGGGTTACCTACGTAAGGTTGGGTTTATATGTTAATTTTTTGTTGCTTTTAATGATTTTATATCACTTTTCAAAGGTGTGTTGAAATGCCAATGAGTTGAGTTGGCATGAAACTAAAATTCAAAATTTCTTCATTAGAATTTTATTTATTTTAAAATAACATTTTTAGGTGACGCAGGTCTTTAAATCTCTTTTTTATTATTATTTATTGAGTTACTTTATACTACGTTAGCATATAAACTTATATGCACTGGTAGCATTTCATTTTATAAATTTAAATAGTTTTACGGTAAGCATAACATCCCCCTTTAAACACATTGATTCTTCCTTCATTCTTCAGACTTTCAGAAATTTCATTTCAGACATTTGCATTTCTGTGATTTAGATTTGCTCATATGCGGCAATCTAATTCTGTTTATATTTCTGGTTTCTTAATTATATCTCCATTAAAAACAATTTCATCCATAAAGTATCTTGGCATTTGGTTTTTCGTTATTACATTACGCACAAAAATGAACACATTGAATAACAGTATATTTTTATTGTAATCCAATTTAGCTCCTCTCTCCGCATTTGCCTTTCCTCAGTATATATCATCGCTCTGTTCTTTGTAACTTCTAGCTGGTTGAAATCCTTCATTGATTAACTTAATTAAACAAAGTACAAAACTGTAGACTTAACTATTATTATAAATTTTAGTCTTCAAGTAGTTTAAGTTAAGGTAGGTTATTTTGCAATCTAATTTCAGAAAATACAGAAATTATGTTGCAATTCCAACAAGAAAAGAAAAAAATCCTTGTTGATATGCATTTAAACAAGTTACAAAACAGCCTGATAACGATATCGATATCAGCCGAGTGCCTCTCAGTATACCAGTGTATCATTCTGTCTGGAAAACGTTGTCAATTATAATGTTACAAATACTTCGACCACATTTGCTCAACAAACTATAAACGACTCGTGTTTTTGCCTCTGGTCGCCCGTTGAAGAAAACACACTCTCGCTGCGTGCATTTCCTTCAGCAAATATTGCGGTTAGGGCAATAATAATAAAAATATTTGGAATTTTTATTTTGTGGTGTGCATTGGTCTCGAAATGAAAATAATCCATAACTTTCGATACGGTGTCAATCAGGTTGGATTTTTCTGTAACTGTCTAAAATAACGGTAGCATTCAATCTATAAATTTTTCGCATTTGCACTCTGGATCTGACGCGAAATATTTTAATGACGACTAATTAAAAAAAATGTTTGATGGTAAAATATTTATTGGAAATCGATCCATTTTACGATCATTTTTTTAACGTTTAAAAGGATAGGCATCTGATTGACTTCTGAGAAATTCTAATACTTGGCTAGATGGTTAAATTATAATTATTTATTTTCTGCACAAATATTGCATAAACTTATTTTTGATTGGACATAATTATATGAGATTGCGTTGGTGATTAAAATTTTTGAATCTCTTTATATTTGATCTATTGTCATGTTATTAACTCGCATGTTCATTGTTCAACCGATTTTTTTATTATTCTTTTCTAATGATGCTATTAAGTGCTTTTTAACATGAGTTTAAGTGATTTCTTTAAATGTGAATATCGCACAATAGTTCCAACTGCTCCTATCCATCTGGAGCCAGTGAGACTGTGGCATCCCCAATTGGGGTATGTTGTGAGGATGATTTAGTTGGGAGGAGAAGGAGATGGGGAATAGGAAGATGGAAAAGTATCTGGCTATTCAGATCTGGTCACAAAACATAACTAAAGCCATGTCAAGTAACATTTCGATTCTGAATTGTGATCTTTCACTAGGGCGACACTGATAATATTTACTACTCTGGAACGTGCCGCAAATATTCTACACATTGCTTAAAATGAATAAATTGTGAAATAACAATTATTAACCAAATAAAATTTTCTTGTAGAAAAAATCTTGAAAGGAATTTGAACCCGTGACTTCCGGATTCGTAACCAAGAATTGTAACCACTCAACCACAAAAGCCGTTCAACTCATATTCTAGTATTCACTTAATATTTAGCACATAATTAAGACTTTTAAAATATTTTTGATTATTTTTCATGGACTTATGCACATATTTAGGGCCAGGTTCAGTTGTTTCAAAGATTTTGAATAATTCATCGAATTTAAAAGTTAATATTCAAGTTCGGTGGAAGTTGTATTGAAGATCTGTTATTATGTATATCTTTACGAGCCAGTAGCTTTACAAAACTGAAATGATAACAGAATTATGTTTCTGAATTCACTTCTAAATTTATTGTCAAGAATCTATAAGGTTTTAAAGACAATAAAGTTATTTAAAGACTTTGCTATATTGAACAAATAGCAACTTTACATCAAAATTATATCTATATATTACCAAAAAGACAAACTAAACCACCACACTGCACAACACAATTACGACACAAGATATAGACGTAAACACATGACTCCGAAGACAAATATTGCATAATATGGTCATGGTCAATGACATTATCATAATCTGTCTTCAAAATGTTGAAAAAAGTTATTCACGTGACAAAATATGCAAATCTAAAACACAAAATTCATACGTGGATAATCAACAAAGGCATTTCATACTGCAGGCAGTTAATTTGTACAATAATATAACAAACACACTCAACGTCTGTATTTTTTCTGTCAATTATTTTTATTTCTTTCTCACAGCTTTTTTCTATATTTCTCATCTCTTTTCGTTTTTATTTCGTTTTTATTTTCTTTCATTCTATGTATCTATTTAAATTTAAATTAAAATTGTTATTTTATTTCATCTTCCAAGACCAAGATAACAAAATTAGATTAAATTCCTGCCACCTTGGAACCGGGTCAGCCTAGTGAGGTGTAGTATTCACAAAAAAAAATGTATATATTGTAATATTATTATCTTGGTTATAAAATAAATAATTTTTTAAAACAAAAATGATGAATTGTTCAAATATATATTCAAATGTTATCTTGGTAAATAAGTATTTTTTTAAAACAAAAATGATGAATTGTTCAAATTCTGTGAAACAGCACGTCCTAAGTAATTAATTTAAAGCATGCTTTTATCTTGTATTTACAAAACTACTTTATTTGTGACAATAGTAACTATTCACAATTTCCCCCCAAATAAATAGCATTTATGCTAATCATATCAATCTGGCCTTAAGTTATACCTTGATATTCTTATTCAGGTATTCAAATCACGAAGCATAAAACCGCATTTCCACCGTGCTAATAAATAATTAAGACACTGCATTACTGCAATTATTCAGATGCATCTCTGGTGAGGCAGAGCCGTTCACAATAAAATTTATTAGTCAACGACTTTACGAGCAACATCCTAATTATGTTGCATATTTGGTTTACGATTCGAATAAATGTGAAAACAATTAAAATAACGAGAGTTGTTGAGAACAATGTTTTTCTTGGGGAGGAAATGGTGAATGTTCTTAGGTAGAATAGAAAAAAATTGGGTTTGAATTGAAAAATGACTTTTTAATGATTAAAAATATTTATTGTTTTTTTTTTGCTAATTGTCTAGATCTCCTCTAACTGAAAAACACCGACAGCAATTCCATAGTAGTTCATTTAAAAATAATTTGAAATTATTTTTAAATGAACTAAAATAGGTATTTTTAGGTATTGAGGCATTCCATCAAAACAGTCCTGGGAAAGTATCTATCCAGAAAACACCTTTACTGCCTTCTTTAATATCATTTTGCATAAAAATGTGGTATAATTTTGAAAGATTATTTTTATTATGTCTTGCCTCAATAAATGGTTAATAAAACCGGAAAATGTTGGCATTGCCATCTTTTAAAATAATGGAAGTGCTTTTGGTTGGGTAACACCTATTTTTTAAAGGTAAAGTACCAGCGCCGAACCAAGAAAAATCATCGTATAATCAAAATTTTTGAAAAATCAGTTTTAATTTTGAAAATGACATTTAAAATTATTTTCATTTCATAATAATATTATTTAATTATTTCTTTATTTGTAAGAAATAAACAGCTTTTAAACAATATGTACAGTGATACATATATAAGTGAACTTAAGTCAAGCCAGAATCACAGATGTTTCTTATGTTAAAGTACATCGGAAATGAGGTTTTAATATCTTAAAAATAATTTTAAGTTATAGAAAGGGGAGAGGAGAAGGAATGCAGGAGAAGGATAGGATATGTTGCCGTTACATTCTATATTCTCATATTTATAATCGACCGTACGCGTTATTTCATATCAATATTTCTTTAGGTTATTACTAAAAATATATAAAAATTATGCATTTTTAGTAATAGGTAGGAAGGTACCTACTTTATCGTACGTCTGAATTATTCACAAAATCAGTTCCAATTTTAAAAATTTGAAAATTTCACTTAAATTCGAAATAAATTTGATTAACACATATCACAGATAAGCGAAATTAGTATGTTTGATTTTTATTTATACAATAAAACGGTAATCACCAAGAAGCGTGCCCGGCATGGTACCAGGGTAGCAGAGAGCAAGAGATCGATTTCCACAATAATTATTCAGACTTTCATAACGGCCGTTGGACGCCTTTAGATTTACTGCACACGACTCCAAATGTCAGGGGACATTCGTTATTGCACCTAACTATCCAATACTGCAAATTTAGTCCAGCCATTGAGTACTGGAGATAAATACTCGTGGACGGTCTTTCCAATTAATATTTATTTACAATCGCCTACATGATTTTTAGTTCAAATTTCTTTGGCCACCATGTTAAACAAGCAAACGATTCACAACTTTTGTGAAAGGTGTTATTGATGCATGCTTCTGATTCTTGAGAGTCGTCCAGGATCGGAAACCTGATTTTTTAAGGGTGTCTCTCTGTTTTTATTATTATTTTACTTTATGACATTCCAAATGATTCGGGTATGTTTTGAGGCTGAATGTAGGGTCAGGATATGGAGAAATCGAAGGTGGGGAAGGACTTGGCTTTTGAAATCTGGTCACCAAACACGGCCAAAACCATTTTCATCAACGATTCGGGATGTCTTTCACCAGGGCGATACTGATGCCCACCACTCTGGAAAGTGCCGTAAATATACCTACTATATTTTATTATTTTAATGAATAATTTGTGAAATAAGATAAATTAATCGAGTAAAATTTACTTGCGCACGCCGGGAGTTAAACCCGCGGCTTCCGCATTCGTAACCGATGCTCGTAACCACTAAGCCACGGAGATATGGAGAAGCATATAAGATATAAGAAGTCTTTGAAACATGTTTAGCTTTTTTTAAATCGGTTAAAAAACAGGCATGTTATTACTAACCACCCGACTTGGCCAGAGATTTGGATTTTTTTATGTGAACTCCACAGAGGAGACCCTGACGAAAATAATTTCCCTCACCTTATAACTACAAAACGACGTATCTCGAAATACTGGGAAATTTAGGAAATCTTACGAAATTTGTCCGTGTCTTATTACATCCACTTGATATTACGGATGTTGGTACTTACATTGTTTAGTTGTAGTAATTCCCTTAGATATTAAGTTTTTTTTAAAAATTATATATATTTATAACAATTTTTCAACTTGATACATTTTGCATGTCTAGCAATCTCCTTGCTATTTGAACTCCGCGCCAACTACAAAGATTTATGAATGGTCACCCGAGGTTTAGAAGAAACACGCTCCATACTATTATTTGAAAGTCTCTTCTCACTTTGAATAAAATTATATTTCTCCCCGTGAAATTTACTGAGAAATATTTTTCATTAATAGTTTCCTATGTATTTTGTTATAAAAATCATCCGTTTTAATCATAATACTGTCCAACCAAAAATCAATTAAAATACTTAGAATTATTTAAGCATCAATAACTTGAGATGCTTTTATATTTGAACTGCGCTACTATAAGTTGACGATTTATATTATTTTTAAATTGCCGAATTTTAAAAGAAAAATATATTTGCATATTCAAAATCATCATTTATTATTAATAGCATAAGAATATATATTATTATTGTAGGACGTAATTCGGGTGCAGTTCTTTTCCAATTAATGGCATTCTTAACCCGCCAGTATTCGCGCATGGGTCGAAAAGACCCAGAAGTGCAGTATGTGATCCGTAATTCTTTTAACATTATTAGTTTTAGGTTGCCACGCTCAGTACCTTCAAGTGACTTTTTAGTGCACACGTACTCCTCACCTCGGCTATTTTGTCTGCGGTGTTTCAGCAGGACGGGCGTATCAAGTGAGTATGGGTCGTTTAGACTTAGACTATTGCGCGAGCGATGAAAATGTAATCACCAGCTCTGATACGATCTTCAATACTTTAAACAGCTCTCCGCAAGATCCATCTTAGTCAATGTACATAAAAAACAATGTAACCCTATATAAAGCAACACAAACGATACACAATACCCAAGCCAAAAACAAAGAACTTCTCCAAACTCCCTTTTCTGCAATCTCCTTCGGACGAAGATACTTTAAATACATAGCTTGCAAACTACACAATACACTACCAGCTACGATAAGACAAACCGAATCAATGACCAAATTCAAACAAGTTATAAAGAAATGGATTATAAGTATTGGTCGTCACACTATTGCAAAAATCTGTAAAATAAACAAATATACAGATATATCAATTTACATACGTCCTTACCATATAAAACAACAAAATCCTATGTAATCTAATCAGGATTTACTACTGTACTGTATCTCTTCCATATTTACCCACACTTTCAATCATCTTTATGTTTAATTGTATTCAAATTTGTATGTATCTTATCTTAAATATTATTAGGATATTCTTTAATACTCTGATATATTTGTTTTAATTGTATTCAAATTAACATGTCTTTAACGTTAAATATTCTTATGATATTCTGAAATACTCTTAGATTATATGATATCCATTTATGTACCTCTACGCCTGTCTCAACACAGGTATACCCTAGCGAAACAGGCATCGAATGTAAACATCCCTTGTATAGATCAATGAATAAATAAATAAATACATTTTTTTGCTTACAAAATGTCTCGTATGCGAATAGATACAACTACTATTGAAAAAATATTACAAGAAGATGAAATCAAAGGAAAAGATTGTTCGGAAATCGAAGATAACTTGGAAATAGATGAACATGATTTCAATTCTTGTCAAAGTTCGGAGGAGGAATCTGCTGAAGATTGTCCAATTACTTATAAGATATATTTTATAGAAGGATACTCATTTGTGGATATAAAAAACATAATTATAGCTAATTGTTTTTATGAATAACTTACCTAAGTTTTCTACCTTGAAGTATTAAAAACAAAGACTTTTTAGACAATTTTTTAAACTATAAGTAAAGTAAAATAACATGTTAAAATATATTAAGTACGCGTTTTATTGTTAAATTGATGATAAAGCTATAATGGGATAAAAAAAATGTTTTGCGATTTAAATCATCTATATACATATTTTCTGGGTTCTTTCGACCCGCGTGCGACTGTTGGTGTCACAAAATTAAACGCGAGTTCTGGCGGGTTAAATCAACATTCGCAATATTGTTATTTTTTACGAAAGTAAGGTACTGTATAAATTAAAACAGTTTTTTATCGGTACAATAATATTATGTACCTACTCATAACTCATAAAATATAATGTTGGCTTCGCTGAGTATTTTGCCCGTGCTGAGGCTCCAATTATAACAATTGTTGGTAAATGCTACATTCTTGCGAGTACTAGGTCAATAAATTATATTTTTTGCAATCAATTTCATTCCGATGTCATGTAAGCTTTAAACAAGTCCATTGTATAACCTACCACGAATGCCTCCTTTTGATGCCTCTTTTGACGGCCTTCGGGGTCGAGGAGTAAGGCTCTTGACTCGCAATCCGAAGGTCGCGGGATGGAATACAGGCGTGCGCAAATAAATTTTATTTTTTAATTTTTCACAATAATTCATGAAATATAATATGTAGTTTATTTGCAACACGTTCCGGAAGATACTCTCAGCATCGCCCTGATGTAAGACCACAATTCAGAAATGAAACGTTGCTTGAAATGGCTTTTGCCATGTTTGGTGACCAGATAAAAATAGCCTCTCGAACCCCTCCCTACTACCTTCAGCCTCATAACAAACTCCAATTTAGGATGCCATAGTCTCTCTGGATCCTTGACGTATAAACATAAAAAAATACCATTTCACATCGATAGAATCAAATTTCACACGGTCTCGACTTGGTACGAAGTTAGGAACAGTTACTAAAAAAACTAAAGAGGAACGGCTGCATAACCTTTTTCATGCAAAATTTCATTTTGGATTTAAAGCCAAAATAAATTTAAACCAAACTGACTAGTTATTTTTTCATTTAAAAGGCATAGCAAACATCTAGTATGGATATGTGATACTCTTTTTATTTATATTTAGAATTATAAATTTAAGGCCATTAAAGAATTTATTTTTTTCACGTATTTAGAGCCAATTTTTTTGGTTATTTAATGGTAATTGTTAAAAAAATAATCTTTTCCAATTTAAAATTTAAATATAATGAAATATAAAATAAATAAAACATCATGAAAGGAGTTATTTTGTCGAAATTTTAAATTTTAATATGACTAGTTTGTTTTTTAACGTAAATCTATCGTTTGTAATTTAAATTTTTGCCCCTCAAGAAACCTTCTTTAATATATTTATATTAGATTTCATTATATTTGAGTAATAAATAAAGTAAAACAATTCTTTTAATAAATATTGTTAACTCACAAACATTTGCCAAAGTTGCATTTAAAATGATTAAGATTTGAATCCTTTAAAAGCGTATATTTTATAATTTAAAGCATAAATCAATAAAGTAGCACATTTTCGTACTAGATTTTTGCAATGCCTTTTGACAAAAAAAATATTATTCACTTTTGAAAAGGGCCGTGCAACCGTTCCGCTTAAAAACAATTCATGCTAGTACGAACTGTATGAATGTTTTCGTTAATTGTTTTTTGGGATATTACGTCGTGTTGCGCTACCTCATTCTTATATTATTATTGAATAACTTCGTAGACTGCTCCCAATTTTGAAGTGTTATAAATATCCGTGTCCCTGTTAAATCTACTTAACCACATTATATTTTCACTGCACTGTGACAACCATAATGAACTAAACTCACCAGTAGCACTCTTTCACTGAACTCCCAATATATTCACAGACACTTTCGACATATTCAAAACCTCTCTGTGTATTCAAAGTTCTCTGTGTATCTGATATACTTACCTGTTTCTGTATTATTTTAATGTTTAACTAACTAATAAATATATCTACTCCCATTTTAACTTATTATTGTACGACATGTAATATGCATGTAAAAGCCTTGCACGGGGGTCAATAGATAATAAAAAAATATCTTTAAACTTTGAGATATTTGAATAATCCCTCGTATTTATAATAACTGTTCATGATTATTACAATATCTGATTGTTGGTTTGTCAGTTTGTAGGTAAGTTAGACATTATGCACCCTTTGATCTTAGTGTTGCACATTGCAGATGGTTTATGAATTAATTACTAGCGAGGAAAAGATAAACTGCATTAATTTTCTGCCTTGTTTTTTTTTTAAAATCAACTTCACACAGGAAGCCCGAAGAAAATATTTTTGTCATATTTTGGAATGCTGTGTAGAGGGTCTACGGAAAGCAAGGAGAGGAAGTTCTGCAGTACGTAGGTAGTCAAATATTTCGAAATAATTTTGTAAGCCCCATTATTTTATAAAAAACGAATCACCTACTTGATGTTTCATTGTTTAATACAAAACGTCTACATGCTAGATACATTCCTAGATCTTTTTTACTATGCTTCTCAATCGTGTTTTCAAAAAAGTATTAGAATAACAAAGCAAACAAGAAACGATCACATTATTATTAAATATAACAAGCCCTGTTTTTTTCAGCATACTTTCTTCTTTTCCAGCCTATGTCTATCGGTATGAGAAAGTGAATATAAATAAATAGTGGACGTGCTCCAGTTAGCTGGACAAATCCTCATTACACCGAGAGCAGCTTATGCAAGAGGCTATTTGCTCAGTCGTTGGGTCTCTCAGTCGCTCGGGGTGAGTCCGCCAGCCGCCAGCCCCACATTATAACACATTATCGCTTTCATCATACTTTATGTATCTATAATGAAACTAATACTCATCTACTCATCTACGGTAAAAAATAAATTAGCTATTATATATTCATTGGGAGCATATTTCATTTATGGACACCGTATTCGACGAGCAGATTGTTATATCAAAAACTATTTGCCATTCCAATAACTAAATTATTTGATATTGGCCAATCCTATAATATTACTTTGCAAGTGATGAATCGTCAAAGGAATCCGTACTAATTAATCACTTGAAAATATTGAGGCAGTACGAAAGACTCACTACATTGAAATCATTTTACAGACCATCAATTTAAAATATACATAAATATTCTTAAATAGATTCAGGTGGTTGAAGAATTTATTTTATTTCTATCCAACAATACAAGAAAGCTCTGTATTAAGACAACTTTAATCTTTGTAATAAAAACTAACATCCTCCAGGCAGTTAAAAATCATTTTAATTTGACGGAGCCTTTACTTTGGGAGGTTCTTAGATTTTTATACTTTTTTTAGGAAACCGGTAGTATTAACTAATATGTAGGTAGGTAATTCGTTAATCCTAGACTTGCTGAAAAGTCAATAGTTATCGCACAAAAGAGCTGGTTGTATCAAACATTTTGAAAAATTCACTGAGTTTTGTGTAAGTTTTATTTATGTTTTGTTATTATATCATTATAGGTCAGTTGCTTCACCAAACTGGAATAATCACAAAACTTGAATAGAAATTTCACAAAACGTGAAAATGAACTTAAACAGTTAGATGAAATGTTCAAATTCTTTGAAGCTACCCATCCCGTATAAAAATCGATAAATTTATCCGAGACACTATCTGGATAGCATACGTTCAAGATGTATCTTGCAATCATATATAAATATTGCAGTCAATAAAAATAGATGCTTTAAGAAAAGAAGATGATTTTGGTAACTCTTATTCGAAGGATGATACAGGTAAATATGACCAAAGGGTCCTATTAGCTCAGTTGTAGACCAGCGCCTCGGCAAAACTAAGGTCTTGGGTTCAATTCCTAAATGCGACCGCATCTTTTTTCTGATTAATCAGTTTCAAATTTTCAATTGAGAATCGCTATTATTGTCTTCAGTGATGAAAAATAACGTGTTACGTCCTTTGTATTTCGATTAAAAATAAGCTTATTAAAAACAGGTAGGTTCTTATTTTCTGTATAATTCTTAAATTGTTAAACAAATAGAAACGTCAGAAAATTAATGAGGTTTGTACCGCCGAACAATGATTTGTGTAACCTTCTATCCTCTACACGCAATTGTAATAGCAAACGTGGGCCAATTCATCTTAAATTATTTTATAATACTCTCTATACATTATCTTTTAGCAACGAATTATGTCATCATAAATCATATGTGGCGCGTTACATAAACGACATTGAAATCGAAATTACAATGTTACTTTCATCAGTGTGCTATAGATCTATAGAACCGTACGTCTGCGGGTGCGTACGTAAAAAGTGGTCCCATTTAAATGATTGGCAAAGCAAGCGTGCAATTATAAAAAAACAAATAATGTTAAATATTTATATTATGTTTTCCAATGGCATCTGTTGGTCATCGGGATGTGGTGAACGGCAATAGCGAGCAGGCAGCAGGCCGCAGCAGTGAGCAACGCCTCAGGCATGGGCGTAGTCCGGCTAGCAGGAATTGTGATGCAACATTCACTCGGCCGGAGTTGCGAAGGCGAGCAGAATGGAAGTCAACGCTGGACGTGATAGTAGCTATGCGGAACTGGGTGTTTGCGATGTTGATTGTCACGAAAAAAGCGATAAAGTGTTTTAATATTTAAATTCTATTTAGTACTAATAGGTGTTTTGCCTTTAAAAAACATTAATTTTGTACGTCACGCGCCGTCTGATTTGTACATAATTGATAATTTTAATGAAAACATTTTGCTCTTGCATAGTAGGACAGAACGTGTATTATCATATATTTTTTTTGAGTGTTTAATGTCAGCGTCGAATAAAGAACAACCGAGAAATACCATGTACCCAGCAAACATTTATTGGATAATCAACACCCTTGCCACAGGTCATCTCAAGTGGTTCGCTACTTTGGTGACTTAAAAGGGGTAGGCGGGATCATGGTGTGATGTTTATCTGAGTCTTAGCGGCCCATTTTTTTCGTGGTGGTTAGGCTGGTTGAGGAAGACCTTATGACCTCTCCAGCTGAACTATATGGACCTAGCGCCTTGCACCGTGGGAGGAATGGGTTCATACACCCGTTACTCCTGGACACACTGACACCCCAGTTTTCTACCCACCCTTCATATTTTTTTTCTTCCCAGAACTTCCTCTCCTTCCTTCTGTTTTGCCAAACATTTTGAAACAAAATGGAACAGGTCGCATGTGATACCAATCGACTGTGAAAAAGGAGTTAATCTACATGGAGAGCATTTTTAGAGCTCTCTTTATTCTATGGATGACAGGAATAATGTATTATGAGAACAATAAGAATAGTTAGAGAAGCAATTAAAAATTCAATTAAATAACGAAATTTATTTAGGTGAGCACAATAATTATTTATTTAGTTTGAATTCAGAAAATTTTTTTCTGAAACTTAAAAATAAATTAAAAACTATTATTAAAAAAAACTACAAAATTGTCAAGTTTTCTTAAAGGTATATTCAATGGTATTTTATAATAAAAAGTAGAATTGCTCTACAAAAAATTATAAATAATTTTTTTGAAAAAAAAAATCTTTTCGCTCACCTGAACAATTAATAATATTTTGTCCTTCGAAGCATTTCAAAGTTCCATCGATCGATATAATATTGTCTTGGTATAATAAATAAGGCAGAAAATAATATAAGTAGCACTGAAATGTTAGATTCGAACACTTTCGGAGAGTAAAGTAGTAAAAAAATAAATAGAAATCGATTTATTAATTTTGCCCTCCTTTTGAAATGAAGTGTTTTACTTACAAATATATAAGCTCTTTGCATTATGAATACCCTGTTCTTCGACACAGCTTTGCAACGACTCAATGCTGTTTATTACAGTAATTAGATTTGCCTTGTTTAGATCCACCCATATGCACGAGAAATGATTATTGTTTTTAGTAATATGTGATAACTATTTACTAGTTATTAATAATAGTTGCCAATGGTAAAAACGCTTTCCAAGGATAATTTTAAATAGGCAGAGCAATAAATAATATTCTGGTCAAAATTAAAAAATAATAATAATTACGGTGGAATTAATACGTTCACAAAAAAATATGCAGCTCATAAATAAATGCAAGGCTTTAAAAACAAAGTGTTATTATTCTAGGAAGTGGGAAAGGAACTTGTTACAGTAGGCGAAACTTAATGTGATCACTGATTACAGATCCTGGCTATAAACATAATGTCATTGTCATTAGAAGAGAGAATCGTTAAAGTGTATAGTGACATAGCCCAGCTAATACATTAACAGGCGCTTACCGCATTAATAGAAAATTAATATTTTATATTGATCTTAAAAACAACACCTGGATGTTATATTTACAACTGTATTATCTTGAAGAGCCAGCAACATAACTTTACAACTATTTTAGAACCGGTATTACAATTGAAGATGCTTCTACTAGGAACTGGCGTCGTTGGTCTCTTCGGCACCGGTGCTCAGTCGGGAAGCGCGTCAACGCGCACTTAACATTTGCATACGGTTAACATTTGTCACATGAGAACGGGTTGTAACTACGACTCGTTGGCAACAGATTTGAACAGTTTGCCACAGCTTGACTGTGGAACGATTTGCCGGCCTCTTTCTGTTTTTCCTCCCCCCTACCACAAGTAAAAAAATCATTAAAGCCACCCGTTGCCCAAATATAAAAATAATTTAAAGCGAATCATTTTATTTATTTATTGTTTGAAACATTTACAGAGTGTTAACAATTATTAAAATAATAAAATTGCAGTTGGGATGTGCATACCAAGATGTTAAAACTCGAATTAAAAATGTTGACAGCATGCGTAATCAATGTTTAGTTGTTACTAGACGAAACTAATAGAAATAATGACAGGCGTTACTAACAGAAGTAACGATAATCAAAATGAAATATAAAACATAGTAGTGTCAAATATAAAACATAACCTGCAGAGAAAGAGAAGAAACAAACTAAGAAAAGACATGTTAATAAAGCAATAACATAACTGTTCTCCACAAAGTGTCATGGTAGAAAGATGGTCAATTTGTTTTTTTTTTTAAATATGTGAGACCGTTTGCGTAGATATCTATATGATCACCTTCAGCGGTATTATACAGACAAAACATTTGAGACAGTAGATTGAAATATGCAATTTTGTTATTAAGTAATTCAAAATGGAATATTTACATGGAGTTTAAGTGAAAAGATTTAAAATAGAGAATTAAATTTAATTGAACATATTTCCAAACAAAAAACTATATAAAAGTCTTGTTATCAGTAGGTAGGTACTTCACACGTATCTAACATTAAATTAAATATAACTGACAAGCGTTGTCTCTCATGAGAATATGTTTTTTTACACCGTTGCATGCCACTATCATTCAATCGCAGTATCAATTATTATCGCCTTATCGGAGGCTTACGAAATCATCTGCAAGACGTGTCCGGCCAACCACGCAGCCATACCAGCTACAAACTAACTCGGGAGATACCCGATAAGCCTGATAAGATGAGTTACGTCACTTTAAAGTATGGAATATAATGGATTCCTATATGGAGCCTGCATCCCTAATAAAGTGTCATAAACGTACAACTTGTATTCGCAGGTTTCTTGTCTGCACGTGCGTTTAATGTTAAAACCAACTAGGCGTTGCACGAACAACAACGAAAAACAATACTAATATTATATTATGAAGTTTGGACATTCTCCATTCTGGGAAATTTTCATTTTACTGAAAAAATACTTTCCGTGAAAATTAGAAAAATCGGAAAAAATTGGCCTGGAAAATGAGTCGGGAAAATTTTATAAAAACATTTATTGTTTTGATTTTGTAATGCGAAGCTTTTTCATGTTTTAAATATTATAATTATCATCAAAAATACTTATTTCGGTATTGTCTGTAATTATTGTAACTTTAGCTCAATGAACTTGGATTTGCTATGAAATTGTCTTTGTCTTTTTCAAAATTGGAACTGATTGTGTTAAGAATTCATACAAGCGATGAAGTACCTTCCTACCATCGATAAAACATTTTAACCGAAAATAATCATTTCAATTATCATTTTAAAAATTGGAAATGATTTGACTACAATTCAGTCAAGCGATAAAGTTCCTACCTAGAATTAAAAATATATATTTTGACAAGATAATTATTTTAATTCTATACTTGAAATGTGTCTTTTTTCGTTTAAATTTCTTAGGGTTAATCTTGTCAAGCAATGTCAGATTTCATGATTTTTCAAGGGTTCGCGCTTTTTAGTGGTTTGCGCTGGTATCTACTCAAATCTCGTTTTGATTTGTATTTAAAAATTAGTTTTTAATGAAAATTCCAAGAATATTATATTTTTTATGAATTTTCCTCCGGTAAATGGTGTATGCCTATTATTATAAAATTTAAATAATTTAACCTTTTATTCAAAATGCACACTTCACACCCCAACCTATGTCTATGTCTAATCAAACTTTTAATTGTTGAATTGAAAAAATGTCGTCTTCTCTTAATTTTGTCACTTAAATGGAAATTTTCAAATTCTTACCCGACTTCATGACGAAATTGATGTTACGAGTTGAAATCATGTCAGTTGCATCCCGGTTAAAAATTGAAGGACTGAAAAAATTTCAAGAAAGGGAAAAATCGATTTTTTTTATTATTGATTTGGTGAACTATTGGCTTAGGAAATGAGACAAAATATTTTTATTACAAATTTAAGACAGCGACAGAAATTTTAAATGGATTTAATATATTATTTAAGGGCTATATTAGGTTAGGGTAGGCTATTTGGGCGTAGGCTATTTCCAGTAGCGGGTTCTGTCAAAGACCGAGTTCCCGGGAGGTCCGTATGGGCGGCCTGAATAATCTGGAATCCCAGGTGGTAGCTAAGCCACCGGCACTAAGTTTAATGTGTTGTTATTTGACATAACTTGTACATCCCCCTTTCTCTATACAAACATTATGGCGTTTACGATCATAAGTTATAAATAAAATATGTATCAGAAATCGATGGAAATTAAATTGATATTAATTAATATGTCATAGGGAACTCAGGTATGAGCCGTTATGCTCGGTATGAGTAGCCTCACTGATAGAAGGAAAACTGCTGTGCTGATAACAGCACTTGATTTTCTGAACGACCAACGACCATATCGAATTCCGGATATAATACAAATAAAATTAGTATAGTTCCGAGATACAGAATTAACCTATCTTTGGAAATGCCGTTCGGAAAAATTATTTTATTCTTAATATTTTTTGGAGTGTAACCCCTTCTAGTTACGTGGTCCAATATTTTTTCAATATTATTTTTCACTTGACAACCCCGTAAATTTGTTACATGTATTCAAAGTAATAATATAGTAAAATTTCAGAGAGATAGCTCAACTAAAAAAGGGTGCCCAATCGAGTGTTGTTTTTGAATTTTTTGTGTAAAATGCTTAATTGGTACTTTTTGATATATTATAATAAAACTAAAATAAAAGTTTTTTCAACTTAATTTTATTTGAACGTAACCGGTTTCAACCTGTCAAGACCATTTCAGCCTTATATACACAAATATAGGGGAGGGGGAGATGGGTGGTCTACAAGGATTTTATTAATATATATGGGTTTTCTTACAATTGTTACTAAGTAGTGTTTGGCTGTCTAATTTCCAATTATTTTGTTTTTTTCCAGTAGGCCTATTTACCTCGGGCTTGTAACCTTACCTCAATATTGTTTGGGGAAATCCTTACAAGTCACATGTATTATTAATGAAAATATTATATATATCTCGATGAAAAAACAGTGGAATGTAAGAAATAAAGTCCGGGCTATGAGTTTTAACACTACTGCTTCTAACACCGGTGCCAAAAAAGGAGCTTGCACTCTTTTAGAAGAAAAAACAGGATGTGATCTTTTGTGGCTTGCTTGTCGTCATCACGTATCTGAAATAATACTTTCAAAAATATTTACTCATTGTTTCGGGCCATCAAGCTCTCCTAAAATGCCACTTTTCAAAAGATTCAGCGATATTTGGGAAACATCACCGAAGGAGCACTACGATTGTCTTGACCTCAAAAAAACGCAGAACAGTTCTCTGAAAATACTCTTGAGAGTTTTACAACCGCTCTATCTGGAGAAAATCGTTCGTGATGATTGCGAAGAGCTAATAAAGCTCACCATGATTGTTTGAACAAACCACCTACGAAGATATATTGGCGCGCTCCAGGTCCGATTCATCATGCTCGTTGGATGATGAAATTGCTGTATGTTGGAAGATTTTTCTCTTTCGAAATAATTTACAAGCATTTAAACTAACCAAAAGAGAAGAAAAACAAATTGTTCGATTTGTTAGTTTTGGTGTGCTCATCTACACCAAAGTTTGGATCGAAGCACGTTTGGAAGCAGATGCACCAGTAAATGACTTACTACTTTGGAAGAGCTTAAAATTGTACGAAGCCATTGATTCCGAAATCAGTATAGCAGCTGGGGGTGTCTTAGAGCGTCACTTATGGTATTTGTCAGATGAACTAATTGCATTTGCCTTGTTTTCTGACAAGCTGTCTGATGCTGACATACAGGCCATTGTTCAAAAAATAAATTCTGATGGCGGTAATCGTTCAGTACGAGGTGATTCTGCTGAGCTAGCCTCAGAGGTTACATTAGAAGCTTTTGCAACACAAAGAATTTCGAAAACGCTCTTAGTTCTTGAAATCAAGGACTCTTTCTTGCAATTACCTCCTGAGACTTGGAATAACAATGTCGATTACCTTCAAGGCAAAAGCTGCATCACAAATTTGCGTGTTGTTAATGATACAGCGGAGAGAGGTGTTAAACTGTTTGAAGATTACAACACATTACTCACTAAGAATGAGGAAGAAAAGCAATTTTTACTTCATATCGTTGAACAAAACAGAAAAATCGTTTCTACTGAAACATCCAAAAAGAAGTTAACAAACATAGTTTTGAAAGATTGCGACTAATATTATGTTAATTATTGCTTTGTTACCAAATTTTGTTCACATAAAAATACTTTGTATACTTATTTGATTAAAATACTTGTAATAATAATAAACTTTAAATTACGTGTTTTACTTAAAATCCTGAAATTTTGTCAGAAACTTCTAATTCAATGAGCACCCTCTTCTATATAAGATGGAGGTCTGATTTTTTTTACACAATAGAAATGGTAGGTGTAATAAATCAAAGCAGTAGCTACACCTATGTACATTTAATTATTTTTTTTTACTATATAGGTATGGACCACCCTACTTATAGTCTTGCATATTCGATCTAATAAACTTTTTATCAAAACTTACTTGCAATCTTTCCCATTCTTTGTCTTTCTGTACAAGAGTGTTCTAACCTTCGATCCTGGTCCACCTTTGCCACCCTACCGACTGTAATCTATTAAAGGAGATTCCTACTAAATGAACGTTTCCTGATTTAGCTGGAATTTAACGGAACATGAAGCACCGATAGTACAATACCTACTATCCACATCTGATTGCGAAAAAATTCACGTAAAACTCGGGCAATATCGGGGACTTCAGCTTGTTATATATGTATAAAGAGTCTTTCCTCAAAGACACCTTTGACACACCGGAGTGCATATCTGCTGTAAAGAACAATAAATCCAAAAATTAAATATGTCATGTTTCTCCATTTCTTTTGTCTCTTTCGATCTTCGTCGTCAAAATGGTTCTAGGAAAATAATTTTACGATGTGCATTTTAAGGGGTTTTTTTCTGAAAAATTAAAGATAAATGAAATACTGTTTTTAAAGAAATTTAAAAAAAAATTACAAGTATTCTGAAAGATCTACTGAATGTTATTTTATAATAAAAAATTATAACTATTTATCCACAAAACAGGAGATGTGATTAAAAAAAACTTTCTTTTTAGCTTTTCTGAACAATAGGCATTTTGTCTTATACACCATTTCAAATTTCTGTGATCGATATATTTATTTGATTTTCATAAACTATTAATACAGTCAAATTCCTGGTATAAATCCATAAAAGTAATATAGATATTTCCCAAGAGACAGGATTCAGTTGTACAGTTTTGACAACGTTGCGCAGTCGCTAACAATATTATTTAGAACGTCCATTATTATTTAGATCAAGTTCATTTTTACACTGTCCATCACAAGCATTACTTTCATCATGCACGAATGAAAAAAATACAAACATATTATTATTACAACAAATACCCTTATCACAGATCTGATATTATCTATTAATGGTTATAAAACGATTGATATGTAATTTAAAACCGTAATCTGGTTCATAGAATGCTATCTATGACAAAAGTGCCAATTATTTTGGTCATTCAAACTCGCCGTTATACACCGGATTATTTTTGTAATATTTTTGAGGTGAATTAAAATATTAATATGTGTTAAAACTTTATGGTATAATTTATTATTTTAAAAATTGGCTATTAGTATATGTGTGACATGTGAGTCTTATTTTATTATCTATTTGATTAGCAAGATTAGCTGGTTGCTCAAATCGAAAAAAGTGAACACTCGAATAAATAATTAAGAGTTTCCAAAATGGTCGTACGACTTTTCTTTTGTTGAAATTTGCCTTTTTTCTTTCGTAACAACTAATTAGTGCATGGTACTGTGTTTTTTTATTAAAATTTATAACGGAAATCTTATTACAGCCTATAAACATTTTTTTTCTTAATAATCAAAATCACTCGATGTAAATAGGTGCTCAATGCCCCTGCCATAAGTCAACCAAATTGGTTCCCAATGTTTGGTGACTTAGCAGGGGTACCGGGGTTCATTCGGGAGTCTTTTTGACCTCTCCAGCAGGACTATCTTGACCCATCGGCTTGCACCGCAATGGGAGGGATTTATTCAAACATCCGTCACTTCCCACCTCTTATATCTTTTCGTTTCCAGTATTTCCTCTACTCCCATTCCTTAAAACACCACTACACGGCATCCCCAAAGATGACATGGGCCCTCAAGGAAATTATTTTTTTCTCAGGGCCTCCTGTGAGTAGCTCATGTAAAAAAAACAATAATTAAACTGACGAAGACACAGAAAATGAAAAGGCAACGGTCGCAACTGCGACAATTGAAAATAATTCAATGTAATTAAAAAATTGAAGAATGAGGTTAATAAGAAAGCTGAATTTATTAAGGTTGCAATTTGCCTCCGGAAAAATGCAGAATTCCCGCATCTCTAGTCCTAGTTGCGACCTCATATTTTTTTTATTTTCTCTTTCTTTGTCTCTTTCATATTTTCATTGAGAGGTTGTGGATATTATCTTCTACAATGATTAAAAAAGTAAGTTTTATTCTTGCTTCAAGATGTTTACGAAATATGCTTAAAATAATGACTCCCATCGCTTTTCTAATGTTGAAAATGATTTTTCGTGCTAGTTATTAAAACGCTCTTTTTTAAAAAGTGGGCAGATATTTTCGATCGAATCTCTCTTGTTAGCTGCTAGCATAGTTCAAATCCGACCAGTCAAACATGTAAAAGATAACTACAAACAACACAGATGAACATAGAAGAAGAATAATGAACTACAGATGGATCTAATGCATCATTGTTGTAGTCCTTATCCTAGGTAATAAATAATTCATCCCTAGCAGCGAACAATGCCCCCTCTGCCAACTTCTCCCATATAGAGACAGCGAGTGGACCTCTGGATGCTGCATGGGACTGACCAGAGTTACATCTGTATTAGCGATGCCCGGAGAGCAGAGGGACGAGAGGTGCTCGTTATTTACGCACCAGGAATTGTATATTTTCTAGACACTAATGTGGCCGGTATTTTGATGATGTAAATTACATCTGTCACTTAACGGCGGAGGCTGCGCGAATGTCTGTACCAGGGAAGCGGTCGATAGATGTGATGTGATGGGATGATCTTGTTTACTTGTGTTTTCGATGAAGAAACTAGATATATGTAATCGACATAATCTCATTTTCACAAATTCACAATTCACAAGTTCACATAATTCGTACAACGTCGTCACTTGTATTTATTTGTATTTTAAAGATAGCGATTGTAAGAACTACGATTTTTTAATTGCCATGTTTATTGATTGCCACACAACAGCGCATTGGCATCAAACCGCCTAATCAAATTTTGGGGTGGTTTAAAGAACCAAACATTTTTATATTTTAAATGTAGCCTCCAATACTTCATAGTTCTTATACAATAATTTACCTCAGTGTTTCAAGCCTTATATCAGATAACTTCGCGTTTGCAGTAAATTTTTCGGCAACAACACTAAGGCGACGCAACCGCAATCAACCTCCTGAACAAATTCGATATTTTTCTGATCTTACATGTCAAAAAATGACAAAACTTGTCAGATCGTGAGCCGCTACCAAGGCAACTGAAACGCGACTACCGTGGCTCACCACCAGTCATGTTTTCGAGTAAACTGCGATTTATCAGATCAGAAAAATATCGATTTTGTTCAGGAGGTGGATTGCGATTGCGGCGCCAACTGTTTTTTACAGTTTCTTCATGAGCGGATGGCCTAACTGACACTTCAAAGTTGATTTAAAAACTTGTAATAAGTATATATGAGACCATTTAGATTTCACTAAATTCAATAATTCTCTATACTGTTCTTCAGGAACACATTTATCGATAAATTGTATGGTTTTTATGAATTGTAAGCTATAAATTTTGGAGATTTTTTGTGGGTCGATTTTTTGACATGCATTCTGAAAAAAAACTTTAAATAAAGTTGCATGGTGGGGTATTTTGTTGTTGTGATGTGATGTTCATTTAGAATTAAGAAGTTCATTCAAAATAAATAAATAATATATATTTATTTTATATTTTAGCGACTATATAAAATAATTGGGCATACAAAATATAAAAGTGAAATTAAGTACAAAATATTGTATTTCTTAGTCCTGCTCACTAGGGGGTCCTGTGACGAGGCGGACTAAAGTTATTTAATTATAGTTTATTTGTCTTCTATGCCGGTTTTAGTGTCTTCTTTAAGGTTTTTTCATTGACCTCTTTCAACCATATTTTTATTCTTGATTTGTATTCATTAGGATTTTTTTATTAGTTTTATATGTTTAGTTTCTTTGTCCGAATGTGGTTTTATAACTTGGAATATTTTTTATATCATTTTTATTCGATCTAGTGGTAGAGGATTCATTATTTTTGAAAAGCTTCAATAATATATTTTGGCATATATTTATTGTACATTTGGTACGTCAAAGCTATTGAAAATTTCAATTGAAGGCGTTTTAATTGGTACTTTCAATATGGTTTTTATGATTCCTTTTTGAATCGCATTCAGGTTGTGTAGGTATATGTGTGTATATGCCTTCAACTTTATCATATTACTTACTGGGTATTAAGTGTGCGAATTTTTTTCCGATCGCGTCATTTGCCTCGATTATTAGAATTATAAATGCAGCTACTTACGATTCTGGAATTGTACTCGTAATCCTGAAATTGTACTTCTGATAGCACACCTATTCAAGTAAAATAACAGACCCAGAAAGTCCTGCATCTGTGACCATGGCACAGAATATATTATCATTAATTCATTCTTATCAATAACTCGTTACAAGATTTCATAGACGGAAAAGATGTCTTTATACCCACAATAATAATATGACGGGCGCAGGTTAACGTACAACATAATTATGCACCCCCGGGATTAGCGTACAAAGTATGGTGTACCAGTACGTAGGCTGTACTGCAATGTACGCGGGGAAAGCTTTGATAAAGGGAAGAAGCTGACAGCGGGACGCTTTGCATACAAAGCGCCATAAATCTCTGTCGGAGGACCGGAGCTGGATTGACGGGACCGCCCCAAAAGAGAGACGCTCCCGAACACTGCAGAGAGACTGGAAATGTTTAAATGCTTTAGAGATAACATAACCATATATCATATTAAAACTATTACTTAACAGTGGTAAAACACGTTCTTCTCGTGTTGTTGTTATGTACTTGTTATTGTTATGCACATGTTAAATACACCTTAGTCTATTATTGCGGTGCTAAACCGCGTTAGGCGATTCTTTGAAGTGATATAGTATTGCATCATATGTTTAAAGGCGCTGTACGGAATGTCACATATGTACGGAATATTTAAACATCGTTTTTCTGATTTTAATCATCCTACTTAAAATGTTTTTTTTTTATTGTTTTAATCCAACATTATTGATTTTCAAAACGATCTAAAACTGACAAAATCAAAACGGCGTCGCTCAGATGGGCCAGCGTACATAAACACTGTCAGTGAGCGTCCACGCTCATGACATCACACGATGGCCACGCCCCTAAATATCATTTTAGCGGTAATTCAAAAACGGGAAACTTTACAACATAAAAATAAAATAAAAATGATGTAATCATCGTATTTTTTTGATTAATTTTTTTAAGCAATAAAAAAATAGTGGAAATATTCCATTATATTCATTTTATTTTTAGAACAATGATGTTTTATTTTCAAACTTTAGAGGCAAATTATTTCTATCTGCCATAGACAAAATATTTTTTAAATAACGTGGTTTCGTTTGCATTGTACCTTGAGCTCTTTCCTTGAGACAATAATGTTTCATCGGTGAAACGCGTGAAACTGAGAAAATAAATTAAGAATAACACTTATGAAAAAGCCTGACAGCCTTACAGTGACCATTATGAGGTCCATCTCAACTACCCTGATGAATTTTTTTTGTATAATTATTATTGACGCCCTTATACGGGATTTAAAAAATATATTTTATAGAACATATTGTAACTGACGGCATTATAAAATATATATAAGATAGAACCCTGTTGCTCTGAGCTCAGCAGATTTTAAATCAACAATATTCTAACTTGTTTTCCGTTAGTTTTTTTTTGGCTTAATGTCTCATGTTTTTTTACGTCGAATGTCCTTCAATATAAAGAAAATTCAATTACAATGCGTTCTTTATGTTAATTTTTTTTAAATGTCAAGTTTTAGTATTTTTTTAGGGATTCAAAATTTGAGTATCAATATGTCGGCTTTGTCCACGTAGGAGATAGAACCTTGTTATTTCAAGGGAAGGATATATCGATGTGTTTTGCTCCTCCCATTCCAATAATACCTACTTTATATTTCGTGTCATTTGTGTGAGTAAATACAACGTTGGAATAATGGATTTCATTTGAAATTTTTCATATTATTAAATTGATATTCAATTGGATAAAATATTTGATAAAGGAAAAACTAACAGCAATAAAAAAAAATTAAAAAAATAATGTCATGGAAAATAATGTAGATATGTAAGGTAAGGAAAGTAAAATAATAATATATTGGTGAGCTCTGGCATTATGAAATTTGTATAAAAAAAATGCAATAGGTGGCGCGCTAGATGTTTGAAAAATAGGTGTACATTTGAAAAATAGGTGTGTGTTTGAATAGTATGTGTATAGTTTAGCGACAGCGTAGGAAGGATGGAGGGGAGGGGAACGGAAGGCGAGAGGGGAACGGGAACGAGGAGGAATGGAATAGGACATGCAGGGAGAAACCATTTCTTCATTTAAGTGTCATTGCAACGCATAACGGGAAATCGTCAGTAATAAATAAATAAATATTTTCTTGTAAATAATAATTTTGGACATTATTTTGTTTTAGTTTATTAATTGGTTCGACAATTTCCAAGGTTTTCTTTAAGTTTTAACCTGGATTTCGAGCCGGAAAAATGGACGCACATTCATTATTTCATTTGTATCTACGACAAGATATATTTCCTAGACGAGAAGGCACCTGTGACTTTAGTTGATTTAACCAGCGCCAGGCAAGTAAGTTACAAAACAACTGTATTGATTAAGATATTCCGACTTGTGTCAGACTTGCCTACTATATGCCACATTATTGAGAAAATGAGATGTAAACGTTTGACTCGGTGATCAACTAACATTGCTAAGCAGCTGACATCTAGCGGAATTATTGATACCATGGTGTCAGTTTAAGAACAGAGTAACATCTTTAGCGGTGAAGGGAAATTTACTATCCTTGGTCAAGAATTTATTGTAGAATTAGGTTTAACTTTAATTATAAGATATAACTTAGCTGGAATCGACCACATTCTGTCTATTTCCGATAAAATCCAAATAAACGGAATATATTATAATTTTTTTCCCACTTTCAAAAAGAAAGACAAACATTCTCAGATTACGAATATCCCGACAATATTTGGAAATCTCCTACTACCACCACACTAAGCCGAAAATGTTGCTTATATTGATGGAGGACTTAGCCAGCCGAGGAAACGGGACACCTGCGTGGTTTCCAAATGCGATGCTCACTCAAGCACTGACCGGTCATATATGTGAATGTATCCTAAAACTAAAAACGGTTTTTGAAAAGTGATGAAATACGCTCTCAATGTGTATTATTCGAAACAACCAAGTACTTTTTCAAATATAAATTTTTTTTTGCAAAGTAAAAAAAAAACACACGTATTTTATTAGACAAATATATTATAAACATTATCAAAACCTAACTTTTTGTCGTTTTATGTAAAAATAATTATTGAAAATTTCACTTTTTTTTTCAAATAGTGGTTGGAAACTTAGTATTTATAAACGTGTACATTTTTTTTCTACTTTTTTATTAGCTGTAACATAAATGCTTGCAGAACTAGATGATAACATTATAAAATTTAATTTTATTTAAATTTAAAAAAATTAAATGGTGTTCTACGACTTAAACACAAAAACAATTTAATGTTAACTTTTAGATTTGAATATATAGTGCAGCGTTTTCACTTTCGTTTATGTGAATACATCACAAGAGTCACAGCTGCTTCCGTCTGGAGCCAGTGAGACTATGGTATCCCAAATTGGGTATGTTGTGAGGGTAATGGTACTGGAGAAGGGGAAGGAGATGGGCAAGAGGAAGGTAAGGAAGTACCTGGCTATTCAGATTTGGTCACCAAACATGGCTAAAGCCATTGCAAGCAACGTTACAATTCTGAATGGTGGTCTTACACCAGGGCGATACCAAGAGTATCTACCACTGAATATTATATTATATTTCTAACCATTATAGTAAGGGAGAAACGAAATTTTCCATGAGACCTATATGAGTTGTTCCGAAAAAATAACCAATAAGCTTGAGGGATTAGTTGAGCATATAGATTTTTTTTAAATGCTTCTGCTTAAGATATCGGTTAAAAGCATTTTTTTCAGTTTTCTTAATAATAATTACTCTTTAAATTTAAGCGAAATCCGCATTATCTCCATAGCCTCGTTTTAATTACTTTGGTCCATACTTAGTGGGTGGTAACGGCCTATATTGATTTAATCCGTAATTATAAAACAGTTAACGTAAATAACTATGTTTAAATATAATAAATACGTCGCTTTAAATTATATAAAATGATGCAAAAATCTGTACGAGATTAAATGTTAATAATGGATCCTGTGATATCTTTTCATTAATATTATGATGGAGTATAAATGCATTTTTAAGATTGAATAATTTTTATAGAGCGCTTTTAAATAGTAGGGTGGATTGCTAAATACCGTGTATTGTTTAAAACTAATTTTGAATATGATGCACATTAATTAATATTTATAATTAATTATTTATTTTATCCTTCTTTATGATAAATTTCCGTCACTTAGATAGTCTACCGATTTTTTTAAATTTGGGTAGATTTGATTCAGGTAATTTCAATTTGGGAGGCGGGTATGGAACCATTTATTGGACAACCAACACCCCAAGTCGTTGGCTACGTTTGGTGACTTAAAAGGGTTGACGGGTTCTAGGGGTGAGGTTGTAAAGGTCTTGGAAGCGGATGCATCCAACTAACAACTGCTTGGCAGTCCTCTCAGCGAAACGAGCTGCATGGCATAATTGGGTACAAGAAGTGGGCAACGCCAACCCGTGGGATATCCACAGCTCCATTGATAAAACGGGAAAAGGCTCTGACCGGTATTTAACTAGCGTAATAACCGAAAAGGACGGAATGAACGTTGAAAGTGTGGACGTGGCATCCACTCTCAATACACTTCTGGGCAAGTTAGTTCCGGTAGATTCAGTAATTGGGGAAAGCGACCACCACAAACAGATTAGAAATCTGTCACGGCTCCCACCGAGAAACCTCGCCCAGGAGGTTAGGATGATACCAGTAACTAAAGCGGAAATTGAGCTGATAATCAAGGGTTTGGGTCTTAAGGAGGCACCAGGCTCAATAGAATAATAGCGAAGCAAGTATGGATCCACGCCAAGGAGGAGCTCTTCCAGGTGATGGATACATGCATGAGAAGAGAAATTTTCCCTTCTGAATGGAAGAGGGGCGTGCTTAGGATTATACCAAAGGGGAACGATAAACCAACATCGGACGTGAAGGCGTACCGTTCAATCACCCTGCTACCTGTCCTGGGGAAGATCCTGGAGAAACTGATTAGACAGCATTTACGTCAAACCTTATCCCCACCCTGCGAGCGGCAATTTGGTTTTGTCCCCGGTATGTCCACTAAGCACGCCATCGCGTATGCTTTTGACTGGGTGAAGGCTTGCCAAAAGAGGTACGTAATAGGAATCTTCCTCGATATAACTGGTGCCTTCGATCATGCGTGGTGGCCGATTATACTCGTCAAGCTCAAAAATAGAAAATGTCCACAAAATCTGCGCTGACTACCCCTGCGACAGAACGGTCATCCTTTCTTTTGGAGACTACCTGATTGAACGAAAAATTGACATGGGTTGTCCTCAGGGTTCAATCCTTGGACCTGAGTTTTGGAACATTTTATTTGACGATTCCTCCAGGCTGCCCTTACCTGAGGGATGTATCTCGGTAGATTACGCTGATGACAAATTTGTTCTGGTCTCGGGGAACAGCAGAAAAGAAGTTGAGAGTAAAGCTGAAGAGGTTTTAAGTGTGATTTTAGAATAGGGAAAGAGAAATCGGCTGACCTTCACTCCCCACAAGACCATGGGACTCCTGATGAAGGGTAACCTCAATAGAAGTAGAAATCCCACCATCGGAATGGGAGATACCAACATCCGATTCGTTGAGAGCACTTCATAGCTAGGCGTCACTTTGGATCGAACGTCCTCGTTCTTGACCCATGTTAAAAGCGTGTCAAGTAAGGCCCAGGCCCTCTTCTTGAAATTGAGAATAATCTCTACTGCCGAATGGGGATTGCGCTCTCCAGCGCTCCGTCTCTTATACAGGGGGTTTGCGTGGCGCAAGTCTCGTATGCGGTCTCTGTGTGGGAGCACCGCCTGGAGAATGCACTCATACTCTCGGCGCTCAAGAGAGGCCAGCGGGTCCCCTTGCTGGCGCTTTCGGGTGCTTATAGAACATTTGCTCGGACGCTTTGCCAGTCTTGGCCGGCATTTTTCCAATTGACCTTGAAATTAGGGAGGTGCTAACAAAGAAGAGCCTAACAAAAGGAAGACCCGCTACACACCTGGGTGTTGAACTAATACCAGGTGGGGCGGCATCTCTCCCAGATCTTCTTAGAGAGATGCGAGAAAGAACGCTGAGAGAATGGCAAGAACGATGTGACAGGTCGAATACGGGAAGATGGACTTACTCCTTCTTCCCGTCAGTTAAACTCAGAATGGAAGGGGCACACATTGTAAGGGGCCACCATGTGACCCAATTACTGTCCTGGCATGGGGAGTTTAGGGAAAGATTGCACAGTCTCTCTCTATCCCCCCATCCAAACTGCGCGTGCGTCGCATCGGCTGTTTGGTCCGTACCGAACAGCCGAGCACATTCTGTGGCATTGTGAGATTATGACTCGAGAGGAAATGTTGGATGGTTTACAAGTGACCACAAGACCAGTATGGAACGCTCGAATAAGGTGAACTTCAAGTGCCAGCGGAAGTTTACAAAGGTTTGTGTTGAGAGATGGCCTGATCTCAGAGTCGCTGACCAGTTGTAAAATCATTGTTAGTTTCAGATGCCTGGTGTATTTGCTCCTGATGACCACTGATTTTTCTTTCTCATCTCTTTTATTACCATTGCTCTTATTTTTTTTTGTTTTCTATGTTTCCATAGATTTTAGATCCAATCAGAGTTGAAAATATTTTGTTATTACTTCAATAAATTTCTTGTGGTTTAAAATCTTTATGTACTTCAGGTATTTCTGCTTTTCTACCATTTCAGACTTTGATGTGCCGAATTGAGAGCGATGGTCCTGATGACTCCTTCGCTCAAAACAAATTGATACATTTCTGTTAAAGTCCAGTCAGTGGGGAGTTTTACCTTGCAAAAGGTTAGGTAGTTGCGATTTTGACATATGTTGTTAAGATTGGGACTCTAAGGAAAAAAAAAAGTTTTCGACCTTGGGAGGGTCGAGCTCGACCCGCCATCTTGGATTGAAGGTGCCAAAATTTGTTTTTTTTCAAAATAATTGTGAAGTGGTCGTTTTTACAATCAAATTGTTGAAGGCAGACAACTAAATTACCTACATTTTTTTAAAAAGTTTTTTTTGTAAGTCTAATAGGTAACAGTGGCGGGAATGTGAATATTTTTTTAAAAAATGATGAAATTCCCAACTTTGTAATTTTTTCGGGTTATTCATTACATAATTATAATAATTTTGTTAACTCATTTCCACAACACCATGAGGTAGAGAACATGGCGCATTTTTTTTATTGTGGTATCCCCAGTAGGTCTACTCCACAGATATACCAGCTATGGTAGATTTCGAAATTGCTACATATTGGCTATTACGTAATCATTTTTTGTCGATCCCGGTTGGTTGATATCGACGTCATCAATGTCATCATCTAACTCATTGCCTGTGATACTGAGATTCTGGGCTTCCATTGACAAAATCTCTTCTTCTTCGTGGAGCCCTTTTTTATCCCCCACTGACTGGACTATTATTACTGACCAAATTAATAACATGGTATATAATATATTATGCTACTTATTACCAACTGCTATTCTTCACTAAGCATTATGTTCTCTTATATTTAGTTTTTTTTCTTTGCTATTTTTTTCTGTTTTAGCAATTTAGCAATAAGCTCCCCTGTGGCTGCAACTGAACTGTAAATGTTCTGTTAATGTCAACTTCCCTATTTTGGGGGTAAGTTAGACCTCGCTTCTGCATTCATTGGTGAATTTTTTGTTTGTTTTTCGGAATGGAATCCTTATAACTCGTCTGTGCCTCCCCCAGCGACATGTGTAGGCCAGAGGTTTGGCTGGGCAAACTCTTTGGGCGTCTTTCCGCCCTGCCTCCGGCAACTGGACGCTTCTATCCTTAGGGTCTTCGGGTACGTTCCCCTACTTCCCAATCACTATCGTCAAGGCACAACCGAAGAACCGGCTAAAGGGCGCGGACGTTGAGATTCATTCACGGCAGACCGACCACCATACACATTCTGGCTGGTACTGCCAGATGACGAGATAGGTATCCCACCCGACATAAGTGTTTTCATTATCTTTTCTTGCAGATACTTGCAGCATACGCAAGATGCCATTACCCTGCGAGCAGCCGCCTTATATGTTTATCTGTGATCTTTTTAAAATTAATTTATCCCTGACTTGCTTCATGTTATTCGCATTTTGTATAATATGTAAGCACTTGCATACTGCTTCCTAACACCGTATGCAGGGACACTGGAGGTCTAGATTCGTTCAAACTTTTATTTAGATTCGTTTTTTTTCAATTAGAGTCCTTGCGAGAGCCTTGAAGGAGTAACCATCTGTTACTTATACCAAGGCGGGTAAGTGGTGGATAACCTCCAAATGCTTGACAGGCCAGATGGGGCGAGACTGGTTGAAGGAGACCTTTCGATCTCTTCAGCAGAACTCTCTCGGAACATCGCCTTGTACCGCAGTAATCCATCCCGATTTGAACGTCCGTCACTCCTGGACTGAACACTGATCCCCAGATTCCTACCCATCCCTCATATCCTTTCCTTCCACTAACTTCCTGTCCTTCCTTTCCTAATTAGCTCCTTCACACAGAATTCCCAGAGATGACATAAGCCCTGAGGGAAATTACTTTTCTCTGGGCCTATTGTGTTGAGCTAACACAAAAAAAGCAGGTCTAATAATAAATAATTATTAAATTAAAAAAACGTTATTACTGACATAATCTTCATTTGATAACACATCGTCCTCCCAAACCTATCTTTCCAAAATTAACAACTTATATGCGCTTGTATATAAATATTTTTAAAAACTTTTTTTCTTAATAATGCTTTTTTATTTTGCCTTACAAATCTATGATTCTTCATGTGACATCTTGTGGTACGGATTTATTTACCTATTTACCTGTGCACTGCATCAACCATGGTAAAGAGATCTAACACTATCGATAGCCATTGGTGTGACTTATACGTGCCTAAAAACTTCAGCCGTGATCGTTACCATGACGTGTTCATTATACCATACGGCAGAATAGATGTTCTAACATGACAAGATGAACGGTGCTATTGAATGAAATTTCTAAAACGGTAGATATATTTGATTAGTCTTAAATAATTTTAAACTTTTTTGAATAATGTTTTTATACCTATCTTCCAATAATAAGAAAGCTGTCCTACAATAATATAAAACGATTCCAAAGGATAATTATTTAAGAGATAAGTAAGAGTTGTTGGGATTATAATTTTACATTAATATTGACTAAAGTATAAGTGCGGGCCACCCTAAAATACTCAAAAAGAAACAGTTATCTATAATGATTGTTTCCAATTAAACTTACAAATGCAAGTTTCATTGTGTGGTTATTTAATGTCGGTAAATAAATGCAGCGCCGGATCTGCCATACGTTCAAAAACGTGCAAAAAACCTGGCGCCAACTCCGAAAGGGCGCCGTGAGAAAATAAATATTGTATTAAAATTTAGTTATAATATTCCCTGAATCGTTTTAAAATTACCCATAGTACGAAATAATTATTACGCTCTAGCAACACTTTCCAAAGAAACAGAATGCGCACGCGTCAGGTTGGTATCAACGGCTTACGAATTTATAGTCAGTTACAGAATTTTTTTACAAATTCCATATATTTAGTTTAACGTAAGATCTATTTTTCCATGTATCTTTTACGACGAATTGGTGCGATCCAAACTCAATAACCAATCACAGCGCGGTATTTTTATTCTGGAGAATCAAACAAACCGACTTGCGCCTTTCAAAATGTTTACAATTTTAGTTAGTTAGTTATTTTGTACGATTTAAGTCTCTAGGAGAAGGTAGTTAAAGACCATTTTCTTATTAAATCTTCAGTAAATTCCATTAACAAAAGCATCGCATGGTTTGCAGGATTTGCAGGTTGCAACGTGTTGACACTGTTGATAGTTTGACAGTTTCATCATTGATTTGACATATTATTTGAAGTTCGTTAAATGTATAATTAATATCTTTTATATTTGTTGGTTTTGTTATTTTACGGTGTCAGTGTACATAAGTGTCTTTCGTAAGCCGTTGATACCGTAGTCAGTGTTTAGTGTTTTTATGGTGTTTGTTCGCTCAATTTGGTGTTTGTTTGCTGGGGAAATGCAAGGTACAAATATGAGGTTATATTCTTATTAGATTTTAGAGCTAGTCAGAAGCTGTAGATGCTATTCTTGTGTTGTACGTTGCCATGGAAACGAATTTGTATTTGCTTTTTCTATTAATATTTGCGTTGGGTATATACATAAACGCAGTAAATCTCAAGAATGTCTAATGGACCTAGTTCAGCGAAACCACCCGCATTGTCTCGTAACCTATATTTTAAATCATGGTACGGGCACAAACAAACAATTCGTTGTATTATTTTAAAGCATAACTTGCAAAAAGAGTTTTTCCTAAAATAATTAAAATAGCACCATAATTTTATGTTTACCCAATAGATTCAGAGAATATAGGGCTCCTGGCGATTCTCTCTTTAAAAAAAAACTAGTGTGAGAGCTACCGCCAGGTCACTTGGAAAAGTTACACCCTTTATATGTCTTGATTTTATTTGATAAATTAGTGTAAAAAAAAACAAAATTAAATAAAAAAAATTGGGGTGAACGGATTTTTAATCAAAATAAAAATGTAGGGGGGGGGCGCCATCGGTACCTACTGCACAGGGCGCCAGATTTCGTAGATCCGGCCCTGAATAAATGTGATGGAATGCTGTTGAAAAAACAATCAAACTCATATAATTCTTATATTGCAGATAATGCAACTACACAGCAAGCTTTCTCTGTTTTCAGTTTCGTCTCTAGCTATTTATTAAATAATCTTAACTTAGTCACTTTCTCAAAAAATTACCAATTATCAAACAAATTTTGTAAAATTATTCTATGAAGTTTTCATTGTTTATGCGGAAAATAAAATTAACACTTTGTTGGTAGTGGGTATTCTCCAAGTAGGAAAAAAAGATGAAAAAAATCACAATAAAATATTAATTACAAAAATTGTAATTTCGGTTGTGATTCTACCTGTAACTTCGTTTCCACAAATGATTATCAAGTAAATTCACGCAATGTGAGTGCACTATATAAGTATAATAAATACAAAATAATACAAAAACAATACGTCAATCCATCAGAAACATAATGGGAAAATATTTCACCGACTCCAGATATTTTCATATCAGAGGGTTCGGCTCTGATGAAATCCTAACTGATCCGAATAATCCTACTGATCCCTCAATATAAATATTAAAAAAATCTTTCGTAATCCTACATGTATTTAAAATGACTGCCTTTTGCATTTTTATATATAAATTCTTTGACAAATCTAAATGAGAGAGCAAATTTTGAATGAGAGAGCTAGGTATAATGCCAGTAGTCGAAATAACAACTGGTAATATTTTTATAGTCTGAGAATGCCAAATTCTTTTAATCTCATTTCCTAAATCTGTATATTTTCTTATTTTTTCTGAAACAGTTTTCTGAATATTACAAGAATTTGGAATAGCAACATCAATGATATAAGTTTTTTTTTTTTTAAATTTTGTCATGTAAAAGTATATCGGGTCTATTATGACTAATTGTTTTGTCAGAATAGTTTTATCATAATAAATTTTATAAAATTCATTTTCTAAAAATGAATTTGGTTCATATTCATAATTTGGTACATTAAGGCAGTCAATAAAGTTATGTTTAATTACCAAACTTCCGTGAATTATTTTTAAAACTTGATTGTGCCTAAATGTTATTATATTATACGGTGCTCCAGATTTTATGTCCGGGTTAAATCTTTCCAAAATGAAAGACTAAACCCTTCCACACATTTTTCCACAAATGATTATGTAGTAAATTCACGCAATGTAAGTGCAATATATAAGTATAATAAATCAATACAAGAACAATACGTCAATCCACCAGAAACATAATAGGAAAATAATTCACCGATTCCAGATATTTTCATATCAGAGGGTTTGGCTCTGATGAAATCCTAACTGGTCCGATAAATCCTACTGATCCCTCAATCTAAATATTTAAAAAATCTTTCGCAATCCTACATGTTTTTAAAATGACTGCCTTAAAAAACTATATCGGGTCTCTTATGAGTCTTATGACTAATTGTTCTGTCTGTTAGAATAGTTTTATCATAATAAATTTTATAAAATTCATTTTCTAAAAATGAATTTGGTTCATATTCATAATATGGTTCATTACGGCAGTCAATCAAGTTATGTTTAGTTACCAAACTTTGGTAAATTATTTTTAAAATTTGATTATGCCTAAATGTATACTCGGACGGCGCTAATACAGAACATCCCGATATAATATGTTCTATAGTTTCCGGAAAAGCCAATTATTTTCTACATAAATCATCAATTTGATTTGTATCTTTGATGATATGCTTACTATAATTTATTATCATTATTTATTTATTTTCTTATTACTCTTATTATTTTTTATCTTATCCTTATGAAGAAAACATAGTTTTCAAAACAGATTATATATTAGTTTTTATAAAGTTATTTGTTTTAATTTAATTAAAAATGACACCGCAAAGTATATTTGTAAAGGTTGAAGAAGTAATAACAATATTTTTAGTTTAACAAAAAAAAAATGATAAATACCACGCTTACTTGGCAGTTTCCGTTCAATTGTGAAAGCGCAATAAAAATTGCAATCCCCAATTTAAAAAAAAGTAAAATGACCAAAGCTTCTTTGTTATCGTTTTCGTCTTTAAATATAAAAACCGCATTCCTTTGGTCCGCTAATCAACGTTACGGATTTCTTAATACACCGATATCGTTTAATGTCGTCGTTTTCGATTTATTTCGCGCGGCTGCCGAATAATCGTTAAGTTTTTATTAAACAACATGCCAATAATTATCTAGTTGTAAAGTAAAGTGCGTGAAATTAGACGCATTTTTAATACAATACGAGTACCTTCTACCTGAATTTCTGCACATCAAGCAATTTCCTCCTTCAACCTAAGTCAATTCCCTTTAAAATTTGGAAGGCGGGTAAGGGTACTACCGCCCCGCGAACCATTTATTGATAACCAAAACCTTTGCCATAAGTTACCCCAAGTGGTTCGGTGACTGGTTTGGTGACTTAGCAGGGGTACCCGGGTTCATGGGGTGAGGTTTGTCCGGGTCTTGGCGGCGGATGCGTCTGCTCACTAGCTGCATGGCAGGCCGGATCGGGAGAGAATGGTTGAGGATTCCCTTTGACTACTCCGGCCGTACCCTCTCGCAACATCGCCTTGCATCGCAGTGGGAGGTATGGATTCATACGTCCGTCCCACTGACCCACTGACCCCCAGATTTCTACCCACCCCCATTGGCGGATAACCTGATATCACCCCCCCCCCTCATTGAAGTTGAATTTGAGAAATTCAAAACGCTAATATCGACGAAAAAATGAACACATTACTACGTCGTCAAATGTGGGGGGGGGAGGCTATATAGGCTATTCTGCCGTTTCGGGGCACTCCACGGGGAGCCACAGAGCTACAGACCGTGCTCTTGGTGACACTCGGTCGGATGTCACCCCCCATCGGGTGGCACCCGGGGCGGGCCGCCCACCTTGCTACGTCACTGCCCACCCCCAATACCCTTTTCCTTCCCAGAACTTCTTCTCCTTCCTTTTCTGAAAAGACCCTCCACACGGCATTCCCAAAGATGACATAGGCCCCGAGGGGAATCCTTAGGACTCCTGTGTGGAGGCCAATCTCATCTCTGAATCGGGATAATTAGACCCCTTCACACTACACAGTACGACCGGAAATTCTTTAACGAGGTATCACAACAACGTCACAATAACGATTTCAATTTTAGAACTAACAGCATTATAATACTATGCTGTGATATAATATACACAGCTATGTCAAAATACATGTCTGTTAATTGAATAACCAATAAATGTTTGTCTATAAGTGTGATAAAACTGATAAATTTCCTGTTCATTACCAACACCGACTTTTTAATGAGATCAAGTTAGTTGGAATAATGTAATAAATATACATAAGATTTTATTTATTTCCATTCAATGATATCAAGTATTATTACAAGTAAATCTTTATGAGTGTGTCGATGTGTTTTATTATTTGTTTTAATTATCATAGAATTTATGATACTTTATTTGTTTATTTTTTATAGGCGTCACATCATATGTGATTGATTACTATCAAATAGTAAAATCATGTCACGTGCGTTCTACTTAGATACCCAATAGATTCGTAATATATTCATATAAGTTTATTTGAAAAATGCTTTTAAAAATACTGTTAATTTCATAATATTATGATCCTACTATCCGTACGAGTTTTTTTAATTACTTTATTGTTTCCGATAAACATTAAAAAAACCTCCAACTCTGTTAATAAATCCATTCATCAAAGAGCTTACACACAAATTGGGAAATCGTAAATTACAATTTTTAATTACAGGAACAATATTATATAAAAATATTACTTAAATATAAAGTGTTCCTTAACCATTTTTGTGCGCAGTAGGCTTTTTTTGCGAAGTAGCACAGTTTCTTCTATTGAAAATATGACCATGAAGTACATTGCAGGTAGTGAGGTTGAAAACTTTTAAAATTTAAATTTGGAATAAAAATATTTTTATTTCGTTGGCTTTTGTCGCGTTAATATCAATATCACATCCTTCACCTCCTCTCAGTCAGTCTCGTAAATTTATAAAATTGGCAATGCCGTTATTCCACTGGCTACGGGCAGGGGGGCTTTTATTATATCAAATAAAAAAGTTTGACAACTTAAAAATAGTGAGCTTCTTTACGAAAATCATATTTTCATTTTATTGAAAATCTGGTTTAATAAAATTGGCCTCAGCCTTTAAAAAGAAGAACGTTTCGATCAATTTAAAAACTTGTATCAATAGAAAATATCCGACACTATCGATTTCATTTCAAATTACAATAAGGTATTTAGATGTATTACAATATCGATTCGCTGCGGTTTCAACATTGTTATATATCACTTGACACGTCGCAATGTTAATATTGAACGAGGCCAAAACAAAAAAAAAAAACTATACCAGAAAGTGCTTCACATTCGTGACATAACAAAAAAAATGTGTCGTCTCTCAGCGTTTTAAAATGAGAGTAGATTCATAATAGTCAATTATTCATGGTGTGATTTATTGCTAAAATAAATAAATAATATGTAATGTGTCTTATTGTAGTATGTCGGGTAGTACCTACTCGGCAAATGAGGAGAGTATACGTTTTTTGGTACTGGTATTTATTAGAGAGCTGCTCATAAGCAAAATAGGACAAATCACGCATGCATTTATGTATTTAAATACACGTTCATGCATACATTGCATCTTCTTGTAAATATTCATGAATCTTGTGTCTTTGTTCCTGAGAACGTATGGAGAAAGGGAAACTATTTTTGTGGGGGTTAAAAAAAAAGAAAGAAAAGATATTGATCTCTCTTTTGAAGGATAATTAATTTTAAAAAACTGACTGAATGTTCTGAATTATCTTTCGATTAATAGCAACATGACGATACTGGAAAATAATAAAAAATGTGTAGTGAAGGCCTTTTCGATACATTACCTAAAAAATTTGTGACGGCCTGGGACGGCAGTTGATTTCCCGAAACCCCCCCCCCCCCCCGCCCCCGGCATATACATTGTGCAGCCGGCTTAAGAAAAACACGATACACCTATTTGTAATAAAAAATATATCTACTATAAGTGTCCCCGAAGGGGTGTGCAGAGAGGGCTGCTGAATTACAAAAGCAAAATACACACTTTCATTGAAATACATCAAGGTTAATATTATTTGTCTACATATGTGTATACCAGCGAATAAGTACAAAAAATAAACACTAAATAAATTCGTGTGATATCCAGACCAACTTATTATCTTAAAGGTATTTTTGATATCGATTTTAGGTTTCATATTGGAAGATAAGGCATACAAAATTAAGTTTCTGGGGGCCAAACATCGGTGTATCAACTGTCGGTCACCGTAATTAACTAATTACAAATATGTAAAAAAAAATCGTGATTCTCATCCTGTCTGAATCATTGAATTTGAATTTTCTGTTTGTACATAGTGGGGTCATAAAATCGTTCTTACGCATTTTCAAAAGAACCGGACTGATATCACTTTCAACAATTTGCTGCAAGATTTCGGCAAATCTTATGTATTCCACACCCAAAGCAGCAATTTCTTACAGTTATCGCAAAGTTCATTGTTGGCTACCGGACGTCAGAACAGCCTGTAGCCCGGTAGTCGAACGTTACACCTTTCTTTTGTGCGGTGAACACGCAACACAGCCGGGCACGTTTCCAATCAGATGCCGATACCAATCGTACGTGAAGCAATCTCGCCCAGAAATAGATCGCAACGGAGGCGACAAAACACATTATTAACAGCATCCACTTTTAGGCGACTTGACCCAGTGAAAGTTGAATAGGCTCAAATATAATAAAAGCTAAGTCGCGCTGGGCCGACTCAGGTAGAATACTTCTTGGTATTTAAAGTATAACGCCACATTGGATGTGTTTAAATACGCACGCTTCAGATAATAATGGGTCTCTATTGTGTTCAGTGTACGCAGAATTTCATAGTCTTATTCTTTTTATGCTGATCATTTAACAAAAGCTTGATAGTAGCCTGTTGACATAACATGTTTTTCGTAATTACACTCACAGCTTGTTTGCAACGTAGATAATAATTCAAAATCTCCAATTTTTGTTTGCCTAATTTATTTGGAGCGTCTACTACACATACATTTATTATGTGTTATTAGTTATTTCACAGAAAATGGTACGCGATTTTCGTGGGTCAGAAACTTCAGAGAAATTAATGCATGTTCACTTTTGAGGCGTTTTCGCTGTTAGGCATATTCAAAGTTTGAGAAACAAAAATAATATAGGATGGTAACTATATTTTTGACTATAAAATAGAATAATCTTTCTAGCTACATATGAATATGTGATGCTGGACACATACTGGTTGAATATTATGTTAAAGAATTTAAGTAACTTTACAAAATAACTTCCAAAGTTGATTTATAAGGAAGAGTGTTCATGAGTGTGTTGCCTTGTTTTTTTACTGCAAATCTATTCCAAAATTGATAAAATTTTGTACAATTGACTGTCTAAACAAGAGAAAAGTCACTGCCTACATGAGATTTTGAAAAACCACTCCATCCCCTTCAAGCAGAATTCCGATATTTCCATGATGGAATTTTATGCACTTGTCGCTCAAAATAAGAGAAAAATTTCTGTCAACATCTGATTTTGACGAATTCTGTGTAAATCCAGGGCAACGCCGGGGACTTAGCTAGCTTTCTTATATTACCATCACAAAATTGGTGCACCTTGGCTAACTAGTGCCTTCATATAGCACTCAAACGCGATTGCAGTCAAAACAAACTGCACCTATTGCATTTGCGGACACATTTCTCAACATTAGGAGTGCAGTAACGTCTTATTCTGAAATAGAGCGGAGTTTTACAATAGTTTATTGTACCAACAAACCGACTTGAGGCAAAGTGGATACCGCTTTCTTACGCACGAAGTGTCGCCTTAAAGAGCAAACAATATGGTAACGCTTTGTAAGTTATTAAGCTCCTTTGTTACCTTAATTTATTGAGGAAAATGATAAGGTTTATTTAGAAAATGCTGAGCTGAAAGATATAGAAAATACAAGCTCTTATTTTTTCTGCTTTAGCATCGTATCCTTTATCAGTCTTGTCCACTCCCCTAATACATAACAAACTTAACATCCCACTCCTATATAATAATACATATTTTTCTTCTAGTCAAGTCGTTATATTGGCAAATCTTTTTATCACACTGCCTGTTCGTTCGTTTTAACCATGGTTTAATCAGAGATCAGTCCTCAACCCATTACTAGCGTGCAGTTCCAACGAAAAAATATTTTTTACAGTCAAAAGGACAAACGAAATCAATAATAATTTTTGTGTTGAACTAACCTTAAAAAAAGTGGTATTCATAATTTTACAGTTGGTTTTTTATATTTTAATGCATAACTATCGTGATTCGTGATTAATTTTTTGGGTTATCACGCCGTATTGCTCTTCCTATTTTCTTTAGACAGCGCGAAGCGTTTCGAATAGCGTTACATTATCTAACATCAGGGCAGATGTGAAAATATTAAAATAAGTATTTTTTATATTAGACTTAATTTAATATCACCAATTGACGAGTAGAATATATTTTTATTTTAACATTTTATACAGGTACCTTCACGTAAAAAAGTTGTTAGGTAAAATGAAAGGTAACCAAATATAAATCTACTGTTTTATATATTTCATTAAATAGCACCATATTTTTTTGGCATTGCTAGAATATTTACAAAACAAGTACGTTGAACAAGTCGTTGCTTGAGTTTATATTGATACCATATTGCTGAATATTGACTAAAAAAGAAGGAAGCGCAACAAGGCATAATAATCCAAAAAATATTAATAATAATATAAAATAATTAATTAACAAGGTTTTTGATATTCCATTCGACCATGAGATCCCATTATCATGATATGTTGTGATCTCAAGTCTCTGTGACTAATGTTCGGAGGAACACCGCGGCGGTTTCGTGACAAGGCATTGTAAATATTATTAACACTTATAACGTTTTATATCGTAAATATGATCTCTCTTTTTGTGGTCGCGGTATTTCAAAAATAAACGGCAAAGTCGTAAAGTGTTTTGTGGATAAACCTTTCACTTAACCGTGTATTCAGATTTTAATGTGACTTATTTTATTGTGTTACAGACTTCAGGCTCTAGAGGTGTGGGCCCTGAACTCCGAAGAAAATGTTAGGGATAAAATAAACTGATAATATATAATATATCTTCTCCTATATTCGTGGAAACGCTGGAATAAATGTTCTTCAATGTCATCCGTAGATTCAAATATCTAAAATGGATGAAAATTATTTTATTTATTTACAATACATTAGACATTTATTTTATATTATTGATGAATGTACTGGGGTTTTAAGGATTCATTCGTCATGGAGGAAAGAGCTTTTATTATTTGCAGTTACCAAAAATTCAAAGCATGACATATTCAATCCTTTTTACGCATATTGGAGTTCACAATGAATGAGAAGCATTTTCACTCTTTTTTCGTGGGACGTTAATAGAATAGTCACGCGGGGTCATTGGTAATCTTTAAATGCACATTCAATTAATTTTTAGAAAAACTAATTATGAATAATAGGGAAAATTTGTGAAAAGTCATTTTTATTTAAAAATAATCGAAAATTGCGATTTTTCTACAAAAGAGAAATATCCCTTTCGTTTTAGTTCTAAAATGTACCCACATATATATTTTTTATAAGAATAATTGTGTCCTTATCTTTCTAAGTACCTACCTACAAAAATTTAAAACATAATCCCTACCATTGATTATTCCATACAAAAAATCACAATTAACACATAAGCAAAAAATGTGGTAGGGAATCTGAAATAAAGTTTTATAACAACTTGGAACCTACTCAGAAATTAATAAGATAATAATGAATGTTTTACATTACATACCTACCTGCTTATTTCACTTTTATATAGATATATGTAGATACGTATGTAGATACATCACTTTGTGAATATTTATCATTTTCTATTACACACATTAGGTAAATATATGGATTTTTGAAAATCTGAATTAGCCATTTTAGATAGCGTTAATTGACGTTCTTGACTTACTTTAACCAAGGATTCCTAAAAATGTAAATGAAATTTTGGTCTCCGGTGACTTTTCATGTTTTTTTTTTCATTATTGTTTTTACACAACGTGAAAAAAATTCCTCTACGTGTTATCACTGGTCACTCAGCCGAGTAACAAAATAAACCCTCATCCCAACCCTCACTGTCCAAAACCCACAGGTTTTTAAATTTTTAAGATTTAAAAAAAAAACATCCAAAATATCACCGTAGATTAAAATTTCATTTACATTTTTTATTCCAATTATAATTAGGGATCACTGGTTAAAGTCTAGGTGTCCCCTAACACGCTGAAGAGAATATGAATAAATAATAAAAAATCCGTTTTGGGTAGATGTATTTCTTTATGTGAAAACGCTCTTCAAATGCTGAGGACAATGCAGCTGATTAATATCGTAATAAGGAGCACCCTACGGAGTGTGTATTCTTTATAATAAATTTGCATTTAGTCACCACAACTACCAGACCAAAACACCTGTTTAGTTTGAACCCAGAAAATAATCGGTCTTGGATTTTTATCAAAACGAATCTGGTTTGCAACGTCCGACCTATGATAACTTGCGTACAAACTAATCAAACATTAGATAAATACCATGAAATATAAATCACGTAGACTATTGTGTACCGGAGTGTATATCAGTTGCCATTTGAACCAATTGTGACATGTTTTATTCAAATTTCAACAACATGATAGCATAACAATAATCATTTCTGCTTGTAACGTTTGTCTGCTGATTTGTGGGTTCATTGTTTCACACTTTAGACTCCTGACCAGAACAGTATAAGGGTCTTAAACGATGAATTCAAATGCTGCACGCCTAACTGATACAGTCTAAATATCATAGGAACATGTTAAAAGGACAAAGCAGGGATGGGCAAACTTTTTTATTTCCTTAAAATTCCGCTTGACGACAAATCAATATATTCAACATCTCTCTAAACCTATTGTTTTCAAATATTCCCACTCATTTTCCCTTCAAATAATCCATATGGCACTGTAAAAATTGTGGGTTTGTTTGTTGGTGTTGTTTTTTTTTTAAACAATATTTACTTTTTTAACAATATTTTTCTACGTAGGAAAAAAAAACACATTCCGAAAAAAAAAATTAAACAAATGTAATACTGATGATTTGAGATTTTCACGGCCAAAAGAACGATCGTAATTTATTTTTGGGTCATTATGCTGAGTTGCGCTATCTCCTTTTTTAGTCAACATTTCGGACAGCATTACAGTATCCATCGTCAGTGCAACTGTGTGTTGTGTTGAAATATAATTATTTTTTTATCAAACTAATAAATACAATACTTATCAATTCAGATTTTCACGGCCAAAAGAATTATCGTGATTTATTTTGAGTTATATACCGTGCTGCGCTACCTCCGTCTTTAGCCAACATTTCAGATAGCATTACAGTGTCCATACAGTGGCAGATGTGTAATTACCCATCTGCTCTGATGATGGACTGTGTGATGCTGTCTGAAACATTGGCTAAATAAATAGGTAGCGCAAAACGGCATAATAACCCAAAAACAAACCACATTAATATATATTTGCTTAAGGTATTTAGATTCTAAAAAAATACTAAGTGTGATTATAGTTCTCTAGTACCTAGTTATAATGACGTATTCGGTTTTCCTCCTCTGAATAATTAACATGTTTTATACCAAATTATATTTTAATGTTACCTCGCTCAGTACAACATCTTCACCTTAATATTTTTTTTACATATATTTTCATTTAAACCATCCAAAACAGTTTATCAGTTTAACTTTTTAATATCTTTAATACTAGCTGGTTCCCGACATGCGTTACAATGCCATATTCAAAGATATAAATTGTTTCTCCCTGCATGTCCCCTTTCCGTGCATCCCCGTTCCCCTCCCGCGACCCCGTTCCACCTTTCCCGCCTTCCAACAACGCGCGAAACGTCAAAAGCGCGAACTATCAAACGTCCTGAAATTATCCTATTTTCTGCGCAAGTATTAGAAAACTTTTAAAAAAGATGAATGAAATAGGTAAAGTTGTTCTGAAGTTATGGCGTGATTAAGGGAAACAGGGATTCATTAATATGTATATACAGATTATATAGATTATCATTGATTTTTGATCATGAGAATTTTGATTTTATATGGTTAAAAAACCATTCGTCATAATAATACTTAGTAGTCGGACATGAGATTGATTTTGGTGGCTTATTATTGAGTTTGCTAGAGTTTTAGTTGCAAACTTCTGGTGTCAACTGTTTCATGGTTTTTATTTGCCCATTGTTTCGGTGTAGCATAATATTATGTCGTGTACTGAGTACATTATAATAATAATAATGTAGTAACACAATATTTCGCAGAAATCAGTAGAAAGTAAAAAACATACAGGTTGTTAAGGAACGCACTTGATTTACTTTAACCAAAGGCGTAAAAATGTTGATTGAAACGATATTTTGGTCCCAAGTAAATTTTTTGATGATTTAAAAAAAAATTAAAACATGACAAAATTAGTATGTAGGTATTAAATGGTTATAATTGGGATGAGGGGTGAAATGGTTATGAGGCTGAGTGACCAGTTATGGATGACACATGGAAGAATTTTTTTTGTTTAGTTTAAAAAAAAAAAAATTAAAAAAAAACATGAAAAGGTAACCAGACCAAAATTTCACCACCAGCATCGATGGGTCGTGATGTTTGTTACGATTTTAGCTCTTTTTCACAACATAAATAACTTTCGTATTTTGGTAATTTAGTACACAGCAAACATAATACGTAAAAGTACATAGCAAAATAATATGAATAAAATTTTGAAGTTATACAGGTTCTGATAAAGTATATTAATATTATTATTTTATTCAATTGAAATTCAACAACATGTTTCGTCGTTTGGTGAAGAAATCATTAATCTTACGCAACGATTTCTAAAGGATAAAAAAAATGGTCAGTATAAAATTAATGGTGCACTCCAAATCAATTATAAGACTATATAATGCATATAACGACAATTTGACACCTTATACATGTAGTGTTATGTACATAATAAATTATTGCAAACAAAACGTTTATTTCTAAACACAGAATGGGTATGTATCTCACCACATAAATAATCTAATCAGATTTTTATCAATCAATACGAAAGCAGGTGATACTTAACTTGTGTATTGAATCTACTTAAATGATGCAAGATAATTAAGAGCACATTGTAGGCAGTGCGATTTTGGCTACAATTTGTGGGAGGATAAAAATAGAAGGTGATCAGAAGAAATACCTGGATATTCATGTCGAGTCGATTCAACAATGTGAATACAGCATCCGTGGTCGAGAGGTAAGGCTCTCGACTAACAATCCGAAGGTAGCCGGTTCAAATCCCGGCGTGCGCAAATAAATCTTATTTTATTGAGTTGCGTTATTTCTTGATGTAATTATTAAAAATAATATAAGTTATATTTGCGGCACGCTCCGGAAACGAAGACACAAAGGTGGAAAGACCACCATTCAATATTGAAACGTTGCTTTAAATGGCTTTCGCCGTGATTGGTGATAAGATCTGAATAGCCAGGTACTTCCTCACCTTTCCCTTCCCACTACCTTCACCCACAAAACATACCCCGATTGGGGATGCCATAGTCTCACTGGATCCAGGCGGTTGGGAGCAGTTGGGACTTTTGTGCAGTATTCCTAATTTAAAAAAATTATAAACGTTTTTTGCTTCTTTGTATATTTGCTACTGATTTGATTCAGCCCTTTACATTACAAATTATTATGAAACATAAAATGCTGTAAATTGAATGTATTTGATCATCTGAGGTCATCTGGAGGTGACGACCTCCGTAGTCCAGTGGCTAAGACTCTTGACTCACAATCCGGAGGTCGCGGGTTCGAACCCGGCGTGCGCAAATAAATTTTATTTGATTAATTTGTGTTATTTCACAATTAATTCATTTAAAATAATATATAGTATATTTGCGGCACGTTCCAGAGTGGAAGATACTATCAGTATCGCCCTGGTGTAAGACCACCATTCAGAATTGAAACGTTGCTTGAAAATGGCTTTAGCCGAGTTTGGTGACCAGAACTGAATAGCCAGGTACTTCCCAACCTTCCTCTTCCCCACCTCCTTCCCCTCCCCACTACCTTCAGCCTCACAACATACCCCAATAGGGGATGCCATGGTCTCACTGGCTCCAGACGGGAGCAGTTGAGATTCTTGTGCGGTATTCACAGTAAAAAAAAAAAAAAAAAATCTGTTTAATTGAATAATTAAGTATTAGACATTTTGCACACAATAGCAGAATAAAGCAGAGTGCGTATACTTACTCCGCATATGCGTCAAGTGTACGAAACACACTATTTAAACTTTAGATTTATAAACCGTGTGAGATGTCTTTATGTTTGAGTTACCTTAATAATCAAACATATTATACATAATTGTAATAAAATATTTAGTGGTTTAATACAAAAATCCTAAATTAAAAAGGCACATGGTTACCACACGTGCCTATAATTTCTGATACAATATTGGTTATGAACCCGTGAAACCTGGGCTCAAAACCAAAGAGCTTTCCCCTCTACCATGAAGGTCGTCGTATAATATTTATAACATTATTGCAAAAAAAATGATCTCGTTATACTTAATAGATATATCGCATACGTAATAGAATAATATACCGTTGCACGAATCAAATTAGTAACGTAAATTAAAAAAAAGATATATATTTTTTGAAACTGCTACGCCCCCGGTTATTATTTATAGTGTGTAACAACTATGCGTGAATGCATAACCATTTAATATAATTAAATAATATTAAACAAAAAACTGTTACATTGCAGAAGTCAACCGAACATAATGGTGATTTGGTGTCGAAACCCGGCCAATTCAAGATAAAGCATGCATTGTATTTTTACAGCCATATTTGAACGATTTTAAATAATGTTGTTGTCGTAAAATTTTGTTAAAAAACGGATTGTATTAATAAATATACCCGGATTGTACGCAGTTGGCAATACTTTCTCAGAAGTAGTAGATGAGTTCAACTGCACGGAATGTAGTCTTAAGAATGCTATAATAACATTACTCAAAAATAATAATCAATGTTAGCGTAATACTATTCTTCTGCTTGAGTTCTACAATAGCATTTTTACTTCACGATTACTGTTCCAAAAAATTATTACTTATTTCTCATATTTTTTAAAGCCCGTATAGACGTATAATAATGTAAACAAATAATATCAATATTCGTGAATTTTCTACCCACGTATTATTTGAACCTACGAAACAGGCTCTGTTGTAAAGCAGCACGAGAACGAGTCAGAGGGATGACTCGTTATTTTGTCAAGCGAAAAGCATCTGGAACTAGCTACTGGCATTTAAAAAATCACCTCAAGGGGGTGAAATAGTTAGTTTTTTAGTATTTAACATTTTTTTACACCCGGGTTCATCAGGTGAGGTGTGTTCAGGTGTAAGACAGATTGGATGGTATGGTGGATACAGGTGCGTGGCGGGCCAGATCGAGAGATGCCAATTTGAGGAGACCCTATGACCTCCCCAGCTGGTCTCTCTCGACCCATCGTCTTACACCGCAGCGGTAGAGATGGTTTCATACGTCTGTCACTCCTGCACCCACTGATCCCTAAATTCCTATCCACCGCTCATACTTTTTCCCTTTTCATAACATCGTCTCTTCGTTTCCCTAAAAAGACCCTTCACAAGGCAACCGCCAAAAGACGAACTTCTTAAAAATCTTTTTCCCTGGGCCTCCTGCGTGGGGTTATGAAAAAAAAAATCTCCTTGTTATTGGTAGATGCACAGTACCGACAAAGGAGCTACTGTGAAGTCTGGTTTTACATAATAAAATACAGTACTTAGTATCATAAAGTCAACCAGAACCACATATTTTTCAAAAGGAAACCATAACACTTCCTCAATGATGATAAATAATATTACGCGAGAAAGCAATAAATCTCGCGGTTGGAATAAGGATGTAGCGCCAAACTACTGTCAAGGATTAAAGGTACCGCTTCGGTGGCCTTCAGAACGGTGATTTGGCACCATTAATGTACCAGTACCTTTAAAAACAATCTTTTGCTTATATTCGTTAGGCTATCAGTAACTGGGCAGGGCTCGATCAATTTTTCAATTTCAGTTCGTGCGATGTGAATTAATTGATTCAAACTTACATGCAATAAAAGTCGCATTAAGATAATAATTTTGGCTTATTATAGACCACCAGTTTGTGGAGCTAATATTGTTGTCAAATAGTTTGTTTTTTAACCGATCAGTTTTCTGTCTCATATCCTGTAATTAATTGCAAACAAAAAGTATTTTAAGTACTTACTGATTTTATAATTGACAGCTTATAATTTCACGTTTTCAGGTTGTTTGTAATCTACTGAAAGTACGGCTTATTTGTCATTATAAATCTTTTATAGCGTGACAGTCCAAATTTTTGTAAAAAGTCCTTGGAATTTTTCAGCGTCTTCTTTAATTTATGGAACCGAGAATATTTATAGATTTTATTGTTTTACATTAGCTACGCACAGGAGGCCATCAAGAAAATAATTTCCCTCAGGGACTATGGCATCTGAGGGGATGCTGTGTAAAGGGTTTTATAAGGAAAGGAAAAAAAGGAAGTTCTGGGAAGGAAATAGGAGGACGAATGGTATGAGGGGTGGGTGGGAATCTGGGGGTCAGTGTGTCCAAAAGTGACGGACATATAAATCCATCCCTTCAACTGCGGTGCAGGGCGATGGATCGGAGAATTCCGGCTGGAGAGGTAATAAGGCCTCCTCAGCAAGTGCAGGTACTCCAAATTCCAGGTGGATAAGGCTCCTTCACTCGACGTACCGGCGCTCTGGTGACCTTCCTCTGCTTCTTCTCTGCCTTCCACTTTGCGAGCAACTATGAGCTTCACAAGGTTGGAGTCCTCAGTTTTCATCAAAGTATTTTAAAGCACGTTGTAGGCAGACAGTTGAAAGCTTTACTTAAGTAGAAAGATAAAGTTTATACTATAGTAGAATACAATATAATACTTTATACTATAAAGCCCTACACGCACTAGCGACCTGGCAGCGCGGCCACGATTTGGCTACGATCGTCAGTTGCACATACAGCGCGCTTCAAAATGGACGTTGAGGAAATAGCAGTGCTTTTGTATCTTATAAGTAAGAAGCGGAAAAAGAAAAGGAAAAAATATTGGGTTCATCCCTTGCTACGTGAAAGGCGAACAAAGGGATTATTTCATACTTATTTCACCGACCTTCAGCAATATGATGACAAGTTCTTTAATTATTTGCGGATGAGCAAGTCTTCGTTTGAAGAACTGTTAAGAAAATTAAGTCCATCAATCACCGGCACTGTTGTAACTAAATTTCGCCCCTGCATTTCTGCCAAGGAAAAACTTGTTGTAACTTTATGGTAAGCCTATGCCTATCTACTTTTATTAAAATTATTTCTTTATCTCAGTGTCTGTTTTATGAAAAAGGATGCAGGTCGATAAGTGAAACAAGTAGGTACGTAAAAGTATTTAAGTAATGTATTATCATAATCAAAGGTGCAGTTGTTCAATAATTATTAAAAAACGTTTCAATTATTTCTGAATCTTGCGAGGCCTGAGAGTAGTCTGATTCGGGTGATTGGATAGAATTTTCTTCTCTTCCTGAATCCAATGGCGGCGGCAGTTCCATTGGATTCAGGAAGAGAAGAAAATTCGTGCGGCGTGCGGTCGCCGCGGCTAGTGCGCGCACACTGGTGATTTAACTACAATGCAATAGATCTCAGTGGCCGCAGCGGCCAGTGACTGAACACGGGCCGCAAATGCGTCGCTTCGATCTCGCTGGCCGCTGCGGCTTGGTGTGGCCGCTGACCGCGTGCGGCCAGGTGCGCGTGCTCTATGGCGATTTCGTATGTCTCTATCTCGATGGCCGCCGCGACCTGGCCGCTGCGGCCTAGCCGCTAGTGCGCTATAGGCCTAAGAATTCAAAGTATTCATTCAAAGCGAAAATCAAACTTTTAAAATATACGAAATAGTTATTCATGCATTTTTTCAAGAGATTTGCCATATGCAGGGCTGACCGTTTTAAAAACTGATTACTTTTTACTAACAATTTACTTTTTTCTTTGAATATATAATAAAAAACAGTTACAAATAATTTTTACTATATTAGACCTCACAAGGTATTATACCCGTTCTGAAGTAAACATATTACAATAATATTTGATTTGTTTCTTATTTTAAAATACTTATTTTATTGTTATTATAACACGCGGAGCCAGACGAACAAGAACGCCACCCGTTTATCGTTAGTGGGGCATACTCGCTATAATGGACATAGTGGTTATGCATTACATTTCAGTAAAGTTGAATGATTCCACCATCATTTCTAATTTTGACACTAGACGACTTTATCCTGCTGATAACCTAGGACCCGCCGACAGAAGGTCATCTAAAAACTCCATAAAAGGGAACGCCAATCCACTCATAAAGGTAGTAGTGCCCATAAATTCTTAATGTGGGTCTAGGGAGTAGCGACACGAGTTCGAAATTAAGTTATAAATTCTTGTAGCGGTAAATTGCAAGTAAATCACAAAATAAATTGTTTAATTTCGGATAAGTACAGGTGCACAAGCCTCCCTTTAGTCGAGTAGGAGGTAGCCAAATGTCAGGCTCGCAAAAATCATTCCTTAACCGCTCTGATACGTGCTGCAATGACGCAATGGTTATCCGCCATGTTATCACGATTACAAATTGAAATATAATGCAGGTAATGAGGTATCCGAAAGAGTAGTGCTTGTAATCAGAGCGAACAAAAAACCACAAATCAAAACATTGAGTGTGAAAAACTGGACGTCCCCGCTTAAAAAACAATTAAATTACCGTTGATCAGATAGTGTTGAACGAGATAACCGAATTTCTTTTCTGTATTAACACCATTATGGTTTTGGAAATCGAACTTATAAATTACATTGCGTAAGTTGCAAATTATTCCTACCACTTTATACTGTGTCAATTCTTTGTTCTTTCGCTATAAAACGCAACAAATTACTGCGTTGTTTGCCGTGTTCGATGAATATGCATCGAAGCGAAGAGTTATGAAATGAATTAAATTAAATGATTATTTTAAGTGATACTTATTCATCGATATCTATATGAAAAGATACGTGGCGGGCGGATTTAAACCCGGAACATTTTACTATCCGGGTAACCGATGTGTCCTTCTACGGAATGGTCACCATACATAATAATCGCAATCATAATTTGTGTAGATAATCCTACTATTGTGGTTAATCAATTAACTTAAAATTATTTTCTCAAGTATTGATGACCAAACTAAAAAATACCAGTATTATATTAGAAGTTGATAGGAATAATTTGAGCTTCAGACTATTAACCGCTCGGATCTCCAAAAAAAATCCAAATAAATGCAATATTTCTGAATGCACTAAAACTAAAAACTGTTTTTAAAGGGTGATAAAATACGCCTCCAAATATGATAATTAAAAATAAACTGAAATATTAAAAAATATAATGCAAACATAAAAAGTTAAAAATTTTTTTTTTTTTTTTTCTAACTAAAACTACTGTTAACGAAAAACAATAAAAACACATACATATTTTATTAGGCAAATATTATTTTAAATATTATTATTTTATGAAGCATATCATCAAAGATGCAAATCAAATTGATGATTTATGTAGAAAATGTTTGGCATTTCCGGAAACTATAGAACATATTATATCGGGATGTTCTGTATTAGCGCCGTCCGAATATACATTTAGGCACAATCAAGTTTTTAAAATAATTCACCAAAGTTTGGTAATTAAACATAACTTGATTGACTGCCGTAATATACCATATTATGAATATGAACCAAATTCATTTTTAGAAAATGAATTTTATAAAATTTATTATGATAAAACTATTCTAACAGACCCGATATAGTTTTACATAATAGACCCGATATAGTTTTACATGACAAAATTTAAAAAAAATAACTTTTATCATTGATGTCGCTATTCTAAATTCTTGTAATATTCAGAAAACTGTTTCTGAAAAAATAAGAAAATATACAGATTTAGCAAATGAGATTAAAAGAATTTGGCATTCTCAGACTATAAAAATATTACCATTTGTTATTTCGGCTACTGGCATTATACCTAGCTCTCTCATTCAAAATTTAGGCGTATTAGATTTGTCAAAAAATTTGTACATAAAAATGCAAAAGTCGGTCATTTTAAATACATGTAGGATTACGAAAGATTTTTTAAATATTTATATTGAGGGTAGGATTTATCGGACCAGTTAGGATTTCATCAGAGCCGAACCCTCTGATATGAAAATATCTGGAGTCGGTGAAATATTTTCCCATTATGTTTCTGGTGGATTGACGTATTGTTCTTGTATTGTTTTGTATTTATTATACTTATATAGTGCACTTACATTGCGTGAATTTACTAGATATTCATTTGTGGAAAAGTATGTGGAAGGGTTTAGTCTTTCATTTGGGAAAGATTTAACCCGGACATAAAATCTGGAGCACCGTAAAAATAATCGTTATCGTCAACTCACTTTTTTGTCGTTTCATGTGAAAATAATTAACAAAAACTTCCCAAAGTCTCATAATGTTTTTAAAATTGGCGGGAATCTTTGGATTCATAAAGGTATACATTTTAATTATTTTGTGCTTAACTTTTAGATTTTAATATAAAGTTTGGCGTTTTTTGTTTCTAACACTATTTAGATCATATTTATAATCATTATAGTAAGGGAGACACAATTATTTCTACGAGAACTACATTAGTTGTTCCGAAAACCGAACAAATTAGCAAACGCGGTTAAATAAAATAATACTTAAAAAGAATTCATTATCAATTTTTCCTTGAGCAGTGTTACTTTCTTGTACAATTTGGCCAGCCTGTCAAATAAGATGGATTGAACAGAGATAATGATTGAAATGGAAAACATACCAGAATATATCGCTAAATAGTACACGACAAACGCATTAATTTTGGTGGTTAATGCTCATGTCCAGATTTCAGGTAATAACGTCAACATTATTAACCCGAGGTATTATTCATTCTTTGATTGTGACCACCATAGATCTAAGAAATACCTCAATCTATCAAGTAGTGAACATATTTCGTAACTTGGTTCCTCCATTTCGTATTTGATTTAAGCTTTAAAAACCAAAGTGCGTCGGAATGACCATAAATGATATAATGTGGGGGCCACCAACAAAGACAGATGACTTACCTACATATTCGTAATCGTCCAACTTCAGCAAATCTTCCAATCCTAAAGAGCACACTTGTGAGAAAACGTAGTATGAGTTTTTTTTTGTGCATTTTTGAGTATAAATAATACTTTCAATCTTTTTGGAAATACTTTTTAATAACTTTTGAAGGTTGTACACATCTATGTAAATTATCATTGAAGAAGAAGATAATAATATTGACGACCGGCGTGATCTAGGGGTAAGGCTCTCGACTCGCAATCCGGAGGTCGCGGGATCGAATCCCGGCGTAGGCAACTAAATTTTACTTGATTGATTTGTGTTATTTCCCAATTAATTAATTTAAAATAATATATATATCTAGTATATGCGCGGCACGTTCCAGAGTGGAAGATACTCTCAGTATCGCCCTGGTGTAAGACTACCATTTCGAATTGAAACATTGATTGAAATGGCTTTAGCCGTGTTTGGTGACCAGATCTGAATACCCAAGTACTTCCTCATCTCTATCTTCCCCATCTCCTTCCCCTCCCAATTACTTTCAGCCTCACAATATACCCCAATCCCAATTGGGAATGCCATAGTCTTACTGACTCCAGACGGGAGCAACTGAGACTCTTGTGAGGTGTTCACATAAAAAATACATCTAAATGTAATATGAAACAGAATAAGACATAGAAAAATAAAATATTAAAAAAAGGCAACCGTCGTAATGGGACTGCAACCCAAGATTTTTTATCTTACCGGACATAGCGCCCCAATTGAACATTTGGAACAATATTTTTTCTGTAGTTTTTGTCGATCTCGATCAGTCTCTCCCGATCCAGTAAGTGGGTGACTACCGCCAAGACTTGAACACACCTCACCACATGAACCCGGGCACATCTGCTAAGTCACCAAACGTAGCGAATTACTTAGGGTGACCTGTGGCAGAGGTGTTGGTTATCCAATATCCCGGGCGGCGGTACCTATACTCTCCACCCAAATTACATAAATATTTTTTTTTCCATAGAATAATTACTTGTCACGTATTCTGTTCAAAAAACTTTGAGAATTTCTTTAAAGTTCTGCATTTTAAAGGTCATCGTTGTAAATTTAAGCGTCCACGCATCAATTACGTACCAATGAACGGAGAAGACAGTCCACTTGACCATACATTAGTAAATGTTCATCACCAGAGTAATGTCACATACTAAACCATTAATTTAAACGAACATCGATCTGGTTTCTTCTTCTTTGGCCTCGGTTCACCCATAGACGGGCTTAGGTAAAAGTCTCCGTTCTGTCAAAAAAAAAAAAAAAAGAATACCAAATTTTTTGAAGGAGACGTCTCGTTACTGATGCAGACATTATTTATTAAAAAACTGATCAATCTTCACAACGCCTTTAAATCTGGGTCACTGAGATAAGGCTCGAGTGCAGACCCCCTGTGAGCACTCGACCACGCGACAAAAGAAATCTAGATACATTTAATTAAACAAATCATGACTGATGCTCTTTACGTTGCGTCGTGTCAATTGGACACCTTCTCTGAACATGGATTAAGTTTCAAGTACAATTATTGGATACAAACAAAAAAATTTTTTTTTTTAAATTTGGTAAATCACCAACCACAAAAATACGCTGATTTTAGGGTTGGAGTTTCAAATAATAAATCAATATTAAAATTTAACAATGATGGTTTCTTTTTAAAAGGTGTTAGGAATCTTTGAAAATATATTGGATAAATCTCGAATTTAATGATATTTATTAAGATTTAACAATCAATGTGATATGGTTCAAAGCGTGTTCTTATTGGGGTAGTAAAACTACGATACAACCTTTTGGAGAATGAGGTGATGGAATTAAGGGAAGAAAAATGGAAGAGGAGGATTAGGAAACAAACTGTCTGAATGGTGATCTCAAGGGAACGAATTTGTTTCATGTTGGTGCAAATATTATTATGCACGTAATATGATTTATTTTAAATTTAAGAAATTACCTTTACAAACTAATGTTTCACTCGATAATTTTTTTTGATGGATTTCCAGCGGATCAAATAATACAAAAATCTTGAAGACTGGAACGGGGGGAATCGCAGGGATCAATTAGTCAGTTATTGCTGAAGATGTACATAGTGTGTCAGCACGAAAGATTTAAAACAGCCATTCCTGAGAATATTCGCAGTAAAAAAATAACATATCATTTTGCTGTGCAAGTCTTTTTACATCACACATCGCCACTGGGTACAACCTAGAGTATCACTCGGTATCTTTCAAACTACACCTTATATATGAGATAGAGCGCGTATCATGTGATTTATTGCGAAGTGAAGCTGTGTGATCAGTGGCAACGAGTGACTGATTTATTTTTAAGAGTGTATAACTAGAGAAAACCAGAAATATGTCATTTTTAAATTAGTGTTTAGACGTATTGACCCTTTTCCACAAAAAATTATAAATTGAATTCGAAAGATTGTTATTTTATCTAGTAAACGTATGTAATAAATTTTCAGAAAAAATGTTTATTTTAAATATTATAAGGTTATACCATAGGTCGTTGGCGGATTTGTTAAATTTTCAAAAAAGTACATGTATTATACAACACCCATTTCAAATCATATAATCATGCAGTAAAATAAATCAATATATTATCTGGTAAACGTATGTAACAGAATTTTAATTTTAGTTTAAATAAAATTATTCAAAAATATATAAGTACATGTGTTTCTTGACGAAAATTGGTCCGTTTGTGCATTTATTTGCGCACTTACAGACTAATATATTTCAGACTTTTTTACATTCTAATTTTGCTAAGACATTATTGAAAAATGATAAATACGTATGATCAAAAAATAATTACAAAAAGTACATAATTTTAATAGTTTTATCGTCACGCCTTTCAGCATTTTTGAATGAAGGTATAAATTAAAGCAACTTTGGAATGAAATAAAATCGATATTGAGTTATAATTTTAAAAAGCTGGTACGGAGAATACCTTATCTTTCTCTTTGGAACCGCCCTGTACGATCGTAAGAACATCTTTCGACGAAATGTGGATTTTCGTCCGCTGGCTGGTTATGCGCTCTTAATTGAAACAAATATCGGCAAATGACATCCACATTTTTTTGCTCCAAATCTCGAATGTTCAGGAATATTTCTGTTTTATGTAGTTCTAGATAAGAAAAAAGCCGATGATCAGTGATGAGTCTGCAAGACCAGGACCTTCGATAAGCAGATTTGGGAAGGGTTTGAGAGAGCGTATTTCCTGCTAACATATAATAAATAATTTGTAAATTATTACACTGAAAGCAATTTCCACTGAAAGCGCAAGTTAATTGGACGGTTTCAATACTCAGGATTTATTTTATTTAAAAAAAATAATTTTAAAGCAGTAGGTAATAATTTGGCGGTGATGACAGGCTCCGGTTACATTTCCCGACTCCAACTTTTAATAGTTTGAATTTCGGAGGTGCTCATTGAGATGTGCCGTAAATCAAAGCGTTCTGTTTGGAATGAGTAAAAGTGAGCTTGTAACGCGGACGGGAAGATGTTAATCGAAATTAAACTGTCATTCGTTTGTTTTATTGTTCCGTTACGAGGAAGGCTGTGTTTATCAAAACTGTTAAACTTTATCGACATCTTAGACATGCGAATCAGTTTTATGTGGCCACTATTACTTTTGACGTAGAAACGGTGTTGCTATCCTTGCAATGTCCTAATTTATAATATGTACAAACGTAACTAATTACGTGATATTTTATTCGATGTTAACTGCGGTAAGTTCATATAACGGGTACAAACGGTCTCTGGTATATATATACATATATATAAATAATAATTTTATCATAATCATCACTCTTGGCTCTACAACCCCTGGTGGGTCTTGGCCTCCTCAAGAGCATTCCTCCACTCATTTCAGTTTTGTGACAGCTCTCCAGTTTAGAAGCTCCTAGGTAGATATATCTTTGAGGAAGTTGTCGCTCCATCTTAATCTATCGGTCTTGAGTTCAACAGGGACTTGGGTGCTTGAAGCTCGGTAATTCTCTCCACAGGACCCAGCCACTGAAGTCTTCCCAGTTTTATAAATTTGTCGACGAAGCTTTGCTGTAAGGTTGTTTAAATTCACATGGCATGTTTTAATATCTCTCCACATTTTGCACGTAAATCACGTCGGGGTAATTTAATTTGTTTGGTGAGTTTGGTGGTTAACTGTTGATGAATCACATTCAATTAGTGACTGAGGAAGTCTTGAAAACTTGTAGTTTATTATTTTAATTAATCTATAATAGAACAATCCGAATGAAAGTTATGTTAAAAGAAATTTATTACAATGAAAAACGCACAACTCTACCGGAAGAAGGTAAGAACGAAATGTGTCATTATTCTATTAGGATATCATTTAAGGCCGGTACCATAGACTATGTTGCCAGCCTTCAGATACTGCGTGTATTTTATTTATTTTAACTGTCCAGGCAGGTGCTGTTTGCTACATCTAATTTTTCTATTCCTTTATCATAATGTTTTTTAAAAAATAGAGCATAAGTAGGATACTACTCATTTATTAGAAATGTGTTGTTTGGACAACAACATTGGATATAATAATAATAATTGAATGATTTGTAGATCGCCGTTTTTCTGAAAAACCACCACAAGGGCGCTGTACAACTTATTAAGAATTCGTAGGTTCTATTTAATTCTACTATTTACAAATAGATACAGAAACATACTAACCTGGCAGGTCACTTCCGATAAACACACTTTAATTAGAAAATTTATACTAGGAGAAGATACGGTTTTGCGCGCAGAGGACATTATATTTGTTTATATTTGTATATTATATTTGTATTGTATTTGTTACATTATATTTGTATTGTATGATATTTACAACAAAAAACTGCTGCTTTCAAAATTTCTTATTTATTTGCTTTATACTTACATGGAAGTTTACATCAAACGACTGCTCTAAATGAACGATATTCTACGTTTTCTAAAACCACCCTGTTCAAAAGTTCATGTGAGACTTATCTATTAAATTTTGTGAGTAATGTGCAACGAGTGAATAAAAGTTAAGCTACAATTTACAAACATCTCCTTTACCGAGATGAGCCGGAAAGAAACATTCCAATAAGAGTGTATCTGTCACCATTTATCAAGAGAACTGATATTAACGCGTGTAAAGTTTAATCATAACAGCATGGCTTAAATGAAGACATATTTTAATTATAAGACAAAATTATTATTTGACTGAAATTGCGCGTGAAATCATTCAGGAAGTTAACACCCATGAAAATAATACATCCAATTTTATCACTTCGGTAGATTGAGATCGAAATACTGGTTATCTTTTTTATCATGAAACTTGTTTAAAAAAACACTGAAATATGAAATGATTATAAATAATAAGCATTTACCTACTGCTAAAGTGATTATAATATTGAAATCTTAGATATTAATAAACAGCCATTCTTCAACCCTGCGGTTTAAGATTTATTACTTCAGGTTTATATTTAAAAAATAACAGCAATAGCAAAACGGTATCAAATATTATATACGTAAGCAAAAAACTTAAACTTGTGTGTCCATGTTTAGTTTGAGTAATGCTGTATGTTAATAAGTAAATCTGGATCTTAAATGGACTTAATGTTTTACAAAAAACTAAACTAGAAAAAGACAAAAAGATCACAATCTTTACAAATAATATTCTATTCCTTACTGTATGGCTAGTTCGTTTAGCCGGTAATCACGCCAATTAAATAACACATCGCCCATCTAACCCATGATGTTAAAAACATTTTCGTCAAGCATTGATTTGAAAGAATATCCATATTTAATCATAGTTTTGTTTTTATTTTTAAGTCGTAGAATTCCTTTTAATTGTTTTTTTTTAAATTTAATGTACCTAAATCAAATTCAATAATGTAATTTAAAGTTCTGCAAATATTAAAAAAAAAAAAATTATTGAATTACGCTGTATCATCAACCAATCAGAGCAAATAAATAAAATTAAACGATTTTTAAAAAAAAAAATTACAGTAAAAAGCAAATAATTTTATACAAAACATATTATAAATTACAATCTAAGTAAGAATCGTGGCTCCCTTATCAGGCACAAGAGCTCCTCTTTTCTGATAAGGTATACATCACCAAAAACGACCTTTATTTTAATATTTTGTAAAAAATATTGTATATATAACTCATCTTTTATATTACAATAAAAATAAATATATATATTTATATATTTTTTAATTTTTGGTTCGGCATACAATAATAATATTTCATGATAAAAAAAATACTTCTTCAAAATTGGCAGAACATCTCTTAGTGAATAATGACTTTCTACTTGACAACATTCCTAAATCGTTACATTTAGAAAAAGTGATTCTTAGATTAAATTTACTTGAACAATTAGAAATCAATAAACGATCGAATCATCTTAATAGGTATAACATTAATAAATAAAGTAAGGAAAATTATGTTTTCCCCACTTTTCACAGTTTTTTACAAGAGTTAAACAATATAACGCATAACTGAGTCGAAGCAGTCACGTCATTATTAAACAATTAAAAACACATTTAACGTGAGGAAAACAGATTTCAAAGTACTTATTGTGACAATAGATAATCTATTGTCAGAATTATTTTCTCAGTAACTCAGTTTAACGGCGAATGAATCATTTTAAGCCCTATACAAATTGAAATTGGGCGGCGGTATATAGAATCACATAAATAAGTTGTCTCAAATTGGCCTTACCACAGTTTGCAAAAAAACTACTCGTAAAATACTGCAGAACCTAAGAATATCATTATTAAATTCGATTTACATTTAATTTAAAATATGTATACGAGTGTATACATATTAACTTAATTTTTGTATAAAATATTTACCTAGTGGTTTCCTTCGCTCCTTTATTTCGCATTGCACACAAACATTAACCATTAAAAAAAAATGATTACAGACATTAATTTCCTATTGATTTTGGAAATTAAAATTCAATTGATTATTTCCATTAAAGTTGCTATCAAAAAGAGAACAGTTTCTACAAAGAACGCGCTATTAAAATAAGATTAAGCCTTAAATAAAATCGCCTTTCGATAATAACGAGCGTCGTTTAAGCGAGGCGATCATTATAAGAAGGAATTTAATAATTTATGAAACTATTTACTTGATTTTCCATTAACTTCGGTTAATAACTATCATAATTATTTGCGAGGAGAGAGGACAGGGAGCTATATACTTGTAATATGCCTTCTTAATATATGAGAATCCATGAGAAAATAATATATGTATGCTCTTCATTGCGAGGTGCGTGGCTTTAACGTTGTATATTTTTGAAGAGAGATTATAATATATAATATGTTATATTCCTCCATCAAACGTTGTGAACTTTGTAAAATAATAATAAAAAGTGTAAATAATATACAAGGTGTTATGGGAATATTTGACTTGCTTTAACTAGCGATTGCTGACATTATTTGGTTTGAAAAATGTTGAAGAAAATTTGGTATCCGGTGAACTTCTTTGATGTACTTTTTCCTACAACGTTTTTTTCTCTAAACCAAACAAAAAATGGCTTCCACATGTCATCAGCCGATTAGCGGCCAACCCCTTACCTCGACCCTAAATGTCCATTACCTATTGTTTCTTATGTTTAAGTTTCAATTTAAGAGGAGGGTATGTGTACCGCCGCCCCGGGAACCATATTTTGGATATTAACACCCCTAGCATGGGTAACCCCGAGACTTTTACTAAGTTTGATGACTTAACAAGGGTGCCCGGGTTTACGAGGTAAGATTTATCTAGTTCTTGGCGTCGGGTGTATTTGCCCACCTTCTATGCGGCGGGATGGATTGATAGAGACTGATTGACTGACTGAAACGCAGTGGGAGGGGAGGGATGGATTCGTACGCCAGTCACTTCTAGACACATTGACCCCAGATTTATTCGCACCCTTTCTCTTATTCCTATCCCCAACGCACAGCGTCCCCAAAAATGAATTAGGCCCTGAAATTTAAAAAAAAACATCAGAAATGCCACCGGAGACTAAAATTAAATTAACACATTTTATTTCCAAATAATAATGTGAAATAACTGGTCAAGAATGTCCCTTGATAACTTGTATGTACTGAATTAAAACATAAGGTGATTGTGTTGGTTTTAATATTTTCTTATCTCTGAGGCGTAGTTCTAAAATAAAACCAAAACTAAAATGAAAATCTTTTTTAGACGGGTCTAAAACCTACCTGGCGCCGATAAGGAGTGCTCGATGATGTATTATTTGTCAAATGAATAACAAAAATTTTACATACGATCGAAATATTTTGTTTGGAAATAGGTAGTTGTTGAAAACGTAATGTCAATAAATTCATTAAGGATAATTAACCATTCGCGATAGTTGGCACGCAATTTAAAATCGGTTCAGCCGCAAGGAGTTGGAAGCAGGATATGAAATTAAAAAAAATATTTAATGATTAAACGATTTAATTAATATTTTTTTCTAGACCATTGATCTAATTAAGCATTCCTTCATACATAACACGTGCCGTTTGCAAAAACAGTAAGTAGTTGTAATTTGTAATACCTAAGACGATATTGTCAAAAAGAAACACCAGCGAATCCGATGAAGTAACTATGGAGTAATTTTGTCAACGACCGTGACATTTAACGATAAATGCGTTGAAAAAAATCAATTAGTTGTACATTAAATAAAAAATATTGTTCATTAGCATTAAATACATATAAATCAGTTAGATCGGATTATTGAAATGAGAACTCAATGCTTAAATAACTCAAACTCGTTCCTAAGTTTTGCCATGAAAGGATATCGAATTAAATACTGTGTTATATTACTTGTTTTTTTCAATTGTCTTTTCTTTTTGATCAAGTAGTTTAATTTGACGGCTTCCAAGGTCGAGGGGTAAAGTTCTCGACTAGATCCGAAGATCGCGTGAAAATCAAAACCAGCGTGCACAAGTAAATTTTTGATCGAATTGTTATATTTCACAATTTAATAATATAAAAATAATGTAAGGAGTACTTGCGTAGAGTGGAAAACACTATCAGTAACGCCCCGGTGTTAGACCATAGGTAATTGAGAATTGAAACGTACACCCCCACCTTTTTCTTTTCAATTTCCTTCCCTTCGCTTTTACCTTTAGCCTCGCAACATACCCCAATTTGGGATGCCATAGTCTCACTTGCTATATATAAGCGGTCGGGAGTAGTTGAGACTCTTGTGAGGTATTTCATAAAGAAATGCATTTTAATGAACAACACACAAGATAATCCTTCGGTCACGATTTGTGCTTCATCTACTTTTATACATTCGGTAAAATCCACACTGAAAACTACATTTTATAATGACTTATCCCGAGGTTCTTATAGTCTCGTGTATTATCGTGATTTATTGTACATACATATATTGTACGGCTCTGCCCAATTATGTTTTACGTATTCCTGATGTACTTACTTAAAAACTTTTTTCTTCTTCTTCTTCCTAAGACACAGGCAAACCAGCTTTGGAAGCAGGCCTCCATTTTTTCCCAAATTTGTTGATTCTTGGCGGTTCTCACCGATTACATTAACCATGTCGAAAGCGTCACATCAATTTTTCAGCCTATCAAACGATTTTATTATTAACAATATTTTAATAATCATTATTAATAAGTACAATTTTTAACCCAACACTTAAAATTAACAATTTTATTTTAAGTTGGAAGTTGATACGCGCAAACCGACATAAGTAATTTCTTTCTCTACACCTTCAAAATTATTGCGATTTCCCGAAACCATTATACTTCTGAACAAAACCAATCCCATTATTTGTTCAAAAGAGGGTGTCTGAATTGCATACATACACCCGGAAAACAAGCTTTCATTTATTTGAAACTAATATCCTGAGTATCACATGGAAGGTGTGAAGTCAAGTTACTTCCAGTTTATCGCTAAATAAATTAAGCTTAGTATATTAATATAGCTGGGAAATTACCCTTACTGCTTTTAATTTTGATAGTTCATATTAAAAATAGATAAAATTTTATGTTTTCTACAAGATAAAATCTCAAAATGTCAGTCGGTTTAATCCAGAAGACAAAGTTGTGATTCAAGCTGCAACACAATTTACTGCTTCATGAAGTACTTGCTTACTTATAACATCCCTATTCTGATAAAAGCTCTGTTAAAAAAGCATTAAGAAGAAAAAAATATTAAATAATTTGTAAATAATAAGTTATTTTGATGATACCGAAAACATAACAGTGATTTGTTTTTGTGGTATTATGTCGTGATATAATAACTCCTACTTTAGTTAACGTATTGGACAGTGTTAAAGTGTCAATGTCAATATCAGGGTAGATATATAATGTTATTACAATGTAATTACTATGTAATGTAATGTAATTACATATCTACCGTAATGATGGACACTGTAACGATGAACGAAACACATTATACATCTGCCCTAATGATGGAAACTGTAACATTGACTTCAGAAAGAGGTAGCGCATCACGATTTATATACTTATATTATATACTCCAATAATAAATCACTATGATACTTTTGGCTGTGAAAATATCAAAACTTGTATAGAATACAAATCATGAAGTTACAGTGGTCGTAGTTTGCATATTACGTTTGTAACACTTTACAGAGTAATATCTACAGTATTATAATACATATTTTAGGTTGTAGGTGCCTAAAAGCTTCACCCTTTCGTACTTTATATTTTATTTGTAGATTTTTTTTTTAAATTGCGTTTCAATATGCATTCATACATCAAGCCTTAAAAAGGTTATTAATCGTTATTTTTAACCATCCTGTATACAAGTACAGAATCAAGGATCTGTTTAAAATTATTCACATGTAACTATTTCCCTTTCCGGGTTTCGCTCTTTAGCGTGTTGCCATCATTCGCAGCATGTTTTTATGTCCTTCTTTGCCCATTACCGAAGAATTAGTTCCACGGAACATCTTTGCCGGCAGGATTTAAGGTTTATTGCGCATGCACGGAAAGGACATATTCTGGTTTACCCGAGAATACAGCCGCTTCTCTGACACTCTATAAACCATTCCGTAAGCAAGGTTTCTTCAAGGCGCCGCGCAAACATTACTTATTGATGTAATTACTAGTAGGAAAAAGCTTCTTTAAATTTACATATAGGAGAAAATAAATTAATTACTAATAAAAAATTACAAAATAAACTACTAAATTTTAAATCTATGCCAAAAATATTCTGGTTCACCACCTAAAAACACACAGAGGCAAAACACCTCTTACAATCGATACCAGAGCCAAGCAAATAGACTAAGTATTCCAAGGTGTTATACTACTTTTTTTTTCGAAGAAAACTTCTTCTGCCAGGTTTTCACTTTGTGATGGCATTATTTATTTTATTAAAAGACAAATAACTTTGTTTACATCACTTTATTTTATACACAATCTACATGTTTCGTGAACAATGTTCACATCATCAGGAGTAAATGTATACTGAAGTCACAAATTAAATACAGATTACAGATTAAATAACAGGGGAAGGGGTACAAAGAAGGAGGAGGGGTAAGAGTGGGGGAAGTTTATTGGAATTAGGGATTACAATATCATTAGCAGGGAAAGACCGGTTAAGTGGGAAAATATTCAAAAGAGGGTTCATAATTTTTTTTGCTTATTAATTATATCTGTTTTGGTATTACTTAACATTTTTCCTTATTTCTAATATTTCAAAACAATTTATCGCCCGGCGTTTGCCCGGAAAGTGGGAGGTCCTGGGTTTGAGTCCCAGAGGTTCGAATATCTTTTTATGATTTTTCTGTTTTCGGATTTTCGCCTGAGTTTCGCCTATATTGTCTTCATTTAGTTACAGTTTGAGGTTTTACTCATACAGTTAAAATAAAAATAAAATATTCGTCCTAGACTTGCAGAAAAGTCAGTAGATGTCGCATATTAAATAAAATGGATAAAGATTTATCCAGACACTATCTAGAGAGCATTTTGTTTGGGTTTGAATCTTGCAATCATACATAAAGATAGCTACCAATAATATATGCGTTGAGAAAATGCAGATAATGTTGGTGGTTCTAAGTCGAAGTATGATACAGTTAAAAATGACCGAATTTGATATCGACACACCTTGGCGCAGTGGTTAGCGCGTTTGCTCAAAAAGCGAAAGTTCCTGGGTTCGAGTCCCAGTGGTTCCAATATCTTTTTCTGAATTTTCTGTTTCCAGATTTTCGATTGAGTTTCACTTATATTGTATTCATTTTGTTAAATATTACAATTTGAGGTTTTACTCATAAATTTAATATAAAAATAAATTATTTGTCTTTTAATAAAATTTTATACTACCTTTGGACAAAGAGGTTTTGAATTTTAGGCAATGAAGTAAGCAAATTTTTTTCAAATAGAATTAAATGAATTAAATAAAAAAATATATCTACATCAAATCTTTGATTAGAGAAATATTGGTAAAAGGACTGACTAGTGTAATAAAAGCACCATAATATAATTTACATAAAAAACAAACCACGAAGTTTTACCACGGAAGTCGCTGAAAACTTATCCAAAACGTAGCCCCCGTAAGCACAGGATCTCCTATCGAGGACGTCTACGAAAATAATCTATACAAACAATCTATGAAAATAATCTACTTATACAAATTTTTCATACGTATCTTCTAAAATCGTAAAAATTATGTGATCTACTATCTACTACACTATATAAAGAGGTAAGATTTGTTTGTTTGTTTGTTTGCATTGAATAGGCTCCGAAACTACTGAACCGATTTGAAAAATTCTTTCCCTGTTGGGTTGTTACACTATCCCCGGGTAACATAGGCTATATTATATTTTCAAAAAAATTAGGGATCCTTACTAAAACTCCAATAATGCAACCCAAGGTGTAAAAAAATTACCTAAAATATTCTTTACATCGCGTGCGCTGCGAAAACTATTGATGATACAATAAAATAATGTGCTATGACTTTGTAGAACACATCATTATTTACAAAAAAGGTCGCGACAGCATATGTCTAACTATTATGGTTATGCCACAATAAGTACTCTTTTATTTAAAATTTTTTATTAATATGTCGCCGCTTGAAAAGGCTCTTTATTTGTATCTTGGTGTTAATCCTTATCAAAATAAATTACTTCATATTCAAGAAAGCTTCAATACCTTTATTTAACTTTTTGAATTTTTCAATTCGAATATTTAATTAGAAAGATGTCACGAGTTTAATAATGTTAGTATCAGAAAAAAGTTTCAGCTACGGGCCGGGCGGGAGAGGAGTCAAGAAATGAAGTGCCAGGGGGGTTGGCGGGACGGGGGAGCGGGAGAACGGTGGCGGGGAAGGTGGAAGTGGGACGCTGGAGGGGAACGCACGGGAAAGGGCATGCAAGGAGTAACATTTTATTTATTTGAATATGGCATTGCAACGCATGCCGGGAAACAGCTTTTATTAAATAAAATAAAAATGGCACGGTTACTGGTTTTACTACAACCATACGTTATTTTTTTCAATTTTAGGAGTTGTGATTTGTGATACTATTTTTGACTGATAAGAATTATATATAGCTAGCTGGAGGAACCTTGAAAAATTATTTAATGAAATAAACCATAATTTAGGCACATTTGTTTATCATTCATGTCTAAATGCCAAATGACTCAACTGCGCAGATTTTTTGAAAAAAAAAACTTTTAAAATTTTGAAATGCTTAAAAACATGACTTCCGCTCCCATTGCGCAAAGAAAAAACGCAATACGATAAACCCAAAAACAATAACCATATATTATTCAGGAAATAAAATACCTTTGTGAAAAAATATGTTAAACATTCTTAATGTATTGTAATATGCGTTATTTAAATTGTTATACTGAATATAAAAAATAATAAAAATTAATTTATGACTTTCTTAAACAGATTTATGGTTGTTTAACAAATGTTAATAACAAATCGACCAATAATTATATAAAAGCTAACTTCATTTTCTATTATTCAGAAAGCAGATCGAAGATTGTTTATCTAAACTTTATCGCTCTACGGAATTTGACTTGAAATTATCACAAAAGTGGAAAAAAATATAGATTGGAATCTTTTTTTAACGTCAATGCTTCAGTAACAACATATAATTAATCAATTAAAAAAAACTTCTCTTCTATTTGCATTCTATGACTAGTTGAAAATTCAGTCATTTATTATCGAAAAGATAATGATAAAAAATAGGTAGTTAGGTACTAAATTTTTATAATTTCAACAAAAATTAAATAAATTTTATGAATTACATTTTTTTGCGGTTGTCTCAACTACATGATACATGATTTTAATTGTAATAAAATAAATTATAGTAACAAAATGAAATATAGTAAAAATAAACAATAAATCATTAGAAGGAAGGACAGAAAAACACATTAAAGGAAAAATAAATCAAAATAAATACATACAAATTTTAAACAAACTGAATAATAAAAAAATAGGAATAATATTTATCGTAAAAGATAAAAATTTTAACCCAGGTAAATTTTATCCTTTAATTTTTCAAATTAATGAAATAGAGTTGTGTAATATAGATGAATTGAAGTCGAACCTAAAGGTTAAACGATTTTCAATTTTACATTAACTATAATATTTTTTGTTTTTAATTCAATATTGAAATAAATAAAATTCTTTCTAATAAAATAAAATACTTCTTTCTTTCCGAAATAATATAGTTCTCTCTGAGGTAAGGTTATTAAAAAAAAGTTAGTTTATCAATTAAAAATAATAATTATATTTTTTTTTTAAATTATCACAAAATTAATTAAAAAAATATTTAATTGCTCTTTTGAAATATACTAGTACTAGAACTTCTAAGAAGCAAACCTTTATTTATTAGTAGGAAGTTAAAAATAAATTATAGTTCGCAGATGTAAAAATAAAATATTTCTTATTCTTAAAACCAAATACGAAAATGTTCCATAGAATATCGGCCATGCTAATCCTACCTCCATTTACAAGTACAATATTTCGAAAAAATCATATGTTTTTTTAAAGATAGTTAATAAAACATAAGGTTGTTTAATAAACAAAAAAATGAAAACCCATTAAAACAAACATGTAAATTTTTATTTTCAAACGCCTTGTTTTAATTCGCATGAATTAGTTGTTTTTCCCCATTAATTTGAATATTTCCTGGTACCACCAACCTAAAGCCTTATGCGTTCTACATCTCGTTAGGTACATCCCATAAAAGGAGGCAAGCTTTTAGTGCACTGGTGTTTCGATCAAGGGATCTTATTACAAACCCTGAAATATGGACCTCTCTAGCAACCGACGTTCATTGGACTATAATGCACTAACTTTCGTATAAACTTTAGAACACTATAATCTGCTATCTAGTACCTAGAATTACGAGTATTTAAGGCATCTTAAGTGCAACGCTTCTCATTTAACAACATTATATAAAATATTAAATGATATGTATAATGTTTAAGGGTTTCCGGGGTAATTGATTAGTAGATTACCTACACATAAAATAATAATGTTGTCATTTAATAACGAGGCAATAACGGAAACAAATAAGACTGTTCCAACCAATAAGGAATTTAATGACAAATTGCTACTTATATAGGAAAGCAAAACCAATTAAAAGCCTTATAAGTAACATTAGTATTAATTAACATGTACCTATAACAAAATTTGCATTCATGATAAATGAACAAACAGCTTGTGCACTTGGTAACCTACCATAGATAGCCTCAGTTTTGCCTTACTACCATAATCCAGACGCGGTTTACTTTCATAATCCAGACGCGGTTGCTTTAAACGGCTTTTTTAACCTCACTAGAGTTTCAACTGCTCCCTTCTGAAGCCAGTGAGGCTATGGTATCCCCAATTGGGGTATGAGGCTGTAGATATTAGTGAGGGGAAGGAGATGGCGAAGGAGGAATGGGGGAAAGTATGGCTAATCAGATCTGGAGTTCCACTAAAGAACACCAAGGAATTTGTCTACCTCGGGAGCAAAATAACATGGAACGGTCGGTCTAAGAGCGAGGTCGACAGCCGTATACACCAGGCTAGGCTTGCATTCAATAAAAGGTCGAAAGTAATTGAATCAAATAATATAGACCTAAAACTGCGAATACTCCTCATCAAGACCTATGTGTGGAGTATCTTGATGTACGGCTGCGAAACATGGTGCCTATCCGAAAGAGATAAACGGAGACTAGAGGCTTTTGAGATGTGGTCCTATAGAAGATTATTAGGAATTTCCTGGAGAGACCACATTACAAATGAGGAGGTTCTCCAAAGCATCGAAGGAGGAAGGCACCTGCTCAGGACCTTGTCCGAAAGGCGTGCAAGATGGATCGGACATGTTATACGACAAGAAGGCCTCTTGCATACCATAATGGAGGGTATGACCGAGGGGACAAACTCTAGGGGACGCCCACGCCGAGAGTACCTGGACGACCTGCTGGTGGACGTGCGCTGCTCATCATATGCAGAATTCAAAAGAGCCGCACAAGACAGGGAAGAATGGAAGAGAAAATTAGAGGAAATTGCTGCAAACCAATCCCAGAATTGAAACCAGAGAGAGAGAATCAGATCTGGTCATCAAACATGGCTAAAGCCATTTCAAGCAATGTTTTAATTCTGAATGGTGGTCTTAACGCCAATGCGATACTGATAGCATATTCCACTGGGGAACGGCGCGAAAAATATATTTTATACTATTTTAAATGAATAACATTGTGAAATAACACAAAATAAACATAAAAAATTTATTAGCGCACGCCGCGCCGGGTTTTAAACCCCGTTATCCGGATTGCCTTGCCCCTCGACCACGGAGGCCATTTGATGATTATCTGTTTGTGGTGACGAAATATGAATAGTCTTGTATTTTCCGACCGTCCTCTTTCCCATCTCATACCTCTCTCCACCAATTAACCCAATTACGTCTGTTATCATTATACTGGTTGAACCCCAAGTGATTCGCTACCTTAGGTGATTTAACAGGGGTGCCCGGGTTCATGGGGTAAGGTTTGTCTAGGTCTTGGAGGCGGATGACCAGGACACACTGAACCCCAGATTCCTACCCACCACCAACATCCTTTTCCTTCCCAGAACTCTTTCTCTCCTTAAAAAAACCCACACACAGCATCCTCAAAGATGACATAGGCCCTGAGGGAAATTATTTTCTTCAGGGCCTCTTGTGTGGAGCTCAATTAAAAATAAAAAAGTTAAGTGATATTCACTTATAAATTAGTATGATATTCACTAGTAAAATTATTTTTACTACACTCTCCTTGTCATCATTGAATTCAGTGTGACGGCCGAAATTAACAGAAACAACTCAATTTTTTTTATTTTATTTTAAAATATTGAATCCATCGCAATATTTCACCGTTAGTAACAAACAATAATTCAAACCATGATTATTTCACTTTTGAGTTTGAATTGTCCTTCGGTAGTATAATTCAATTATAATTTTGTGATCAATAGTTCAACTAATATTTAATTGATTCAATTTGCATGCTCGACGGGGACTCATTCAATAAATCAATTGAAAATTGAAGTATTAATGATAATTATTAACGCATAACATATTTACCGTTTATAAATTTTAACATATTTACCGCTACACTTTTAAAAAAAACATTTTGTATTATATTTTACAGACTGCAAATAATGTTTTATTTATTCAAAATTAATTTAAAACAGCCACTCTGTGACGGGTATGCTAATCGCAAGAATGTGATATTTACATAATTTCTGTAATTGTTTATTAACTCGAAACAATAACTTTTAAACAAATTAAGGAATTTCCTTAAAGGAACTACAGTTACCTTCGTTAAAGGAACTTGTAACGCTTTTTTAACATCGATTAATTTGTATTGCATAAAAGCAATACGTTTCTAAGTTTGTAGTTTGATGGTGAATTTGGAGAAGTTCTCAATGTTCAAAATATTTTTTTATGAAAAAATATTGTCTAAGTTAAAAAGTCCTCCTCAAATTCTACTAACGTCGACTGAGCATTACAAAAACTCGATTACATGAAATAGTATAAGATGCGCAGATGTGGCGGATCTATTATATACATTTATGTATCTTTTCAATCAATATTAGTTTAACCCAAGTACATACAAAACATATAAGTTTTTTAAGTAGACTTATAATTATATACTTGTATCTCAATATTATATCTTTCAAGATCTTGTACTTTTATATACATCATTATGTAATAAGAATAATAATGATTTATTGTCTTTCTTTCTTAGTAACATGTAGAGATAATGATTTCCTCACTGGGATCTCTTGTGAGGCTGAAGTGGAATGGGGAGGGGAAGGAGATGGGAAAGAGGAAGGTGGGAGAAGTACCTGGCTATTCAGAACTTGTTACTAAACACGGTTATTTCAAGCAACGTTTCAATTCTGAATGGTGGTCTTACACTAGGGCGATAATGAGAGTATCTTCCACCCTGAAACGTGCCGCAAATATACCTAATATTTTTTAAATGATTATATTGTACGAAAATCCTCAGCACGCCGGGATTTGAACCCGTGACGAGAACTTTGCTCCTCAAACCCGGATGTCGTTTTTATTATATTAAAATGACACCACAAAGTGAATTGAAGAAATAAATTTACTAAACCTATTTGATAATAATTATGTATTTTTTCTAATGATGAAAAAAATGTAACAAAATTATTTTCTTTCAATAACATCATAAATTTTAAGCCTCTTGCAGGAGAATTTTTGCAATTGTTCCATTTTACCTGAATTAAAAGAACATTTTCAAGAAAAGTTTTTTTTCAATACACCCTAATAGTGAAACGTAAATTTTTTTCGCACTGAAATCTAATGTTTTGATATGTTGTTGATCCAGGAAGTGTATATATTGGCAATAACAACAATAGGAGTCAACAATTTACTTACTGCATTAGATAAATTGAGAGTACTTCAACCAACCACAACAAAATGTTTTACAACAAATCAACCAACTACTTGATTTGTTGTAAAACATAAATATTCTTAAAATATTATTCATTTAATGTTTATGATTTATAAAATAAATAAGTTTTATCATTTGAGAAGTGACAAATCATACATTATAAATTAAATTTGTTTTGCTCATGTCACAAACAAGTCAACACATTTTATTCATTAATAAGGGAACTGTTCGTTTAACAAAGCACTTGTCTTATTCTATTAACCTGTCAATTAAGAAATTGAAAACGATCAATCTAAAATAATCGAATTAAATGCTGTAAACATTCGCCATACATACATTAAAAATAGTATTTTTTTTTAAATAAATTAATCATTAAAAATATTCCACTTTTTTAGTGTCAACTTTTGCACAATAAGAAAAATTCAAACAACGAGAAGTGAGAAATAGTGTCACTTAGCAATGTCAAGTACAATAGTAATAAATTGTCTTGGTCAAATGCATTTACAGAACGTGATTTAACTATTTGATATCTTCTAACAACATTTTAACTGTGTAGGTACCGCTACAAGAATATAAAAAAAAAAAGTTTTTTTTTTTAAATATTGCGATGGCTCACTTAATACGGAAACTTGTAGCACAAGCGGTGTCCAAATGGTGAATCTACATGATAAAGAGAGCCCAATTTTTTTTCGTAATGGGTATTTCAATTATTTTTTTTTTACTTTTTCTGCAACTACAGATTTCAAAAACTTTTTTATGTCTACGCTTTGATGCATTTTAAAATACGCTAAACAGATACGTTTTTAGATTTTCACGGCCAAAAGCATTTTCTTTATTTGTTTTTGGGGTGTTATGCCTTGTTGCGCTACCTCCTTCTTTGCGTGTTATTTGTTTTATCGTGCTGCGCTCCTCCTTCTTGCTGTCCGAAACGTCGGCTAAAGAAGGAGGTAGCGAATAACGAAAATACGCTAAACAGTTTTACAAATTAGACTAAAGATGAAGCCATACTAAATAATGCAAAATCATACATTTTTGTTTTGAAAATTTAATCTATATATCTAAAATTTATTTAATTTATACCTGCTTCAATTAAATACTACGTATAGAACATATCTTGGCCCTTAAAAGTATTGGTAATTTTTTTTATAAATCTTTTAATAAGCCTAGAAAAAAATTAAAATTTTAGTCCAAACTCTAGGATATGGTTTTATTGTTTAATGTGGCAAATTTAGTTTCTTTTATGATAATCGCAAAAAAAATGAAATTTACACCCGAACCTCACAAAATAAAATATAATATGCATTTTCGCGTTGTTATTTTTGACATCATGGCGACAATACGACAGTCGATGAATTTGTAATATCAAAGTGAACCTTATACCGTCCACCGAAGAACGACTGGCAGCGGCTGAGCGGAGAAACGACGTGTTAGGCTCCGTTCCGCTTGTTTTCGTGAAATCAATTTTAAAATTCCGTTTTATTACAATAAAAAATGCATACAAAAGGAATTAATGTTTTTTACAGGCCTTTACGAAATCAAAATGTAAAAAAAATTCTCAAATATCTTTTCAAACCTTTCCAAAAGCTTTTTCTGAAGTATTTTTAAAATCCTCCCATAAAAGGGCGTGAATTCAGATTTCGATTTTTTCCTGTACTAGTAGATCGCCTTAAATATATTACAATTTTGAACTCAATTAACTCGAGAACGAGCGACGGTTCAAATCAAAAAAAGTTATTCTTCAAAATCGACTTTAATTGTAAAATAGATTCACACATTTTCCGCTTGTGATACGAGTTTCCATGACACAAGACACATATCCATCTGTACAGTGTGTTAAGGGACATTTTTGACTGATATTAACCAGTGATTCCTGACATTATTTGGAGTAAAAAAATTGGTTGAAATTTTGGTCTCCGGTAATTTTGACTTTTTTTTAAGAAAAAATGTATTGGACAGGTAGGGTCGGGGTGAAGGGTTGGGAGGTTAATCGGCTGAGTGACCAATCATGAAATGTGGAAGATTTTTGTTGTTGTTTGGTTTTGAGGAAAGAAAATACAAGTGTGCAGTTCACACGAGTTAGAATAGAAATCTTTGGTAAACTGAAGAAGATAAGAGTGGGGAGGCTACCAATCACCGCACAAAGTGGAGATCGATTATTCTATCTTATTCTCTCGCAGGTTAAATCCTATAAATGTGTGTTTGTCTTTTTTTAGTGTCGCTTTTTGTTTCATCAAGTTCCAAATCACAACGGTGCTAAAAAAGTTTTTACTTAAAAACATGAAAAAAATCACCGGAGTCCAAATTACAATTAAATTGTTTATTCCAAATACTCTCAGGAACCACTGACACGTCCTTTAACATCATCTATAAGTTTCATCATTTATATTAAATTAACCATTACACGGGGTTTATATGGTTCAAAACTTTCGTAACATCATAAAAATTGGTTCCACTTCTCGGATTTAAAATCTTAACAAGTGGATTTGACATAATTACTTTAAACTTTATTAAGCTTCACATTTCTGCAATTCAGCTGCGGTAATAACTGAACAGGATTTATGACACGTGTTGCGTCACGGTGTGCGTGCAATCCATTTTATATCATAACTAGCTGGTTCCCGGCATGCGTTGCAATGCCATATTCAAATCAATACATTTTTCTCCCGGAATCACCTTCCCGTGCGTCCCCGTTCCCCTCCCGCGCCTAATGCTTTCTTACGTTTCTAATACTTACATTTTTAAACTCGTGATATCTTTCGAATGGAATGTCCGAAATGAATAATTCAAAAATTTAAAAAAGTTATTGAAGCAGTCTTGAATATGAAGTAATTTATTTTGATAAGGACTAAAACCAAGATACAAATGAAGAGCCATTTCAAGCGGCGACATTTTATTTAAATTTTTAAAATCAAAGAACACTTAATTTGGCATAACTATAAGAGTTATGACATATGCTTTCGCAACATTTTTTGTAAATAATTATGTTTTCTGCAAAGTCGTAGTACATTTTATTTTATTCTATCATCAATAGTTTTTGCAGCGCAGGCGATGTAAATAATATTTTAGGTAATTTTTTTACACTTTGGGTTACATTATTGGAGTTTTAGTAAGGATTTCTATTTTTTTTGAAAATATTATATAGCCTATGTTACCTGGGGATAGTGTAGATTCCCTATACTGAAAGAATTTTTCAAATCGGTTCAGTAGTTTTGGTTAACAAACAAATAAACAAAAAAATCTTTCCTCTTTATATAGTGTGTTAGATATCTGAAGGTAGTCATTCACATGAAACAATGCTAAATTGCTTGAAAGACTGGAGGTACTCGTACGATGCAGCGTGTCTGTTGGCTTAATGAAACTTATTATTTAAAACACATTTTTTTCAATTGCTCTACACAGGAGGCCCTGAGGAAAACAATTACACTCGGGGCCTTTGGGGATGCTGTGTGGAGGGTTTTTTAGGTAGGGATAGGAGGGTAAGTTCTGGGAAGGAAAAAGTAATGTGAAAGTATAAAAGTAGGGTGAATATGAATCTGGGGGTAAGTGTGTCCAGGAGAAATGGACGTATGAATCCATACCTTCCACTGCGGTGTAATTCGACGGGTCGAGAAGTCGAGATGGAGAGGTCTAGATTCTTAATAGATCTAAGAAAGTATAATTTCAGCAAGCTGTTGATTGGTTTATAATTGTAGAGTTAAAATAAAAGGGCTTGTCATGATAAAACCGCCTTGTACTTTGTACTTTTCCTTTAAATACTGTTATTACTTCACGACAAAGATTCAATGCATCTACGTTGTGACGCTAGGAATCCTGAATTAAAAGCAACGCGATTTGAGATCATTTATGAAACTTTAAACGAATTGTGAAAGAAAATCCTTACATATTTATCAAAAATTACTGAAGATGAGTTTGTTTTTTGTGTAAATACATAGCTAAAAGTTTCACCGCATAAATTCGGGGGTTATGGCAACCCAAGTTGAAATAAAATGCGCATAAGAGTGGAAGTCATACCTACGTTGTGGAAACACGGACACTTAAAGCCAGCGAAAGAAAGCCGATAGTCGCCCTCGAAATGTGGTGCTGGAGAAAAATGCTTAGTATTTCTTGTAAAGCCAGACGCACAACTGTGTCCATCCTGAAGAGCTAGGCTGTCCGTTCCTGGAAGAGCTAGGCACCCACAATAGACTTTCAAATAATCGTTGAAGAAAAGGATAATCTAAACGAAAATATAAAAAGGATAAAGCAAAGAAAAATAAAAAGATGACGGTCGCAACTGATCCCGATTGCCACTGTTATCTTTTTATTTATCTGTATCTTGTTCTTTTTACAGTTTCATTTGGATTATTAGTGTTATCTTCTTCTTCTTCAAATATATATTACACATGAAAAGAAGTTGTTCTAATATAAAATACAAATACTCTGCCAATAACCTATTTGATACTTTGGACTTATTGCACGCCAAACTGAAGACTTTATGGAAACTCGTAGTCACTGACAAAGTGATCTACAGATGTAGATCTCCAATGCGCTGGTATACCTAACCAAGTATCACTGGCGTCCGGTACATCGGTGTCCGCAGCTCTTGGTGGAGTCTTGTCCGCCATGGAAAATGGAAAAGGGGTCACGATGCTCAGCAACGAGGAACTGGCTCTTAAAAAGAATGAGCGAAAAAAAATACATGGAAAGAAAAATAATGTTTTATTGGTTATTTAACTATCCGAATTTTAAATGAAGCTTTTAGAAATCATTGAACTATTTAAAAGTATTGAACAAACTGCAGTATTTTAGTTATATTGATATTTCAAAGCTAATGTTAAAAATGACGAACCTTTCTGAAAACTGTTGATTTGAGCTATAAACCAGGGTTGTTGCGGATGCAAACATTTTGAGATCTGACTTAATGTGGATATTCCGCATTTGCGGATGGGGATGCGAATATCCGTACGGCGGCCCCTAGCCGATCAATTATATTGAGCAATATTACGAATAGTCCAATATTATTGACAGTTTGGGATTAATATTTAAGATTGCGCAATGATTGAACAAAATATATACGAGTTTAATTTTTATTTAATCATTGCTCAATCTTTGATATTCACCACAAACGGACAATAATATTACACAATTTGTAATATTGCTCAAGATAATTGTGTCGTCTAGGGGCCGACTAACACCCCTGCTATAAACACTCGTACTACAAAAAAAGGTGTGTAATTTTTTTGACACGTTTTCATTTTGGTTGCTTTGAAAATCTGCTCTGCTATAACGATTTTTTTTTTCATTCAAAATTTGTAGAAATGTTATTGGTACCTAATAAAAATCTACATTTTTTAACGTGAATATCGCACAAGAGTCCCAACTGCTCCCAACCACATGCCGCCAGTGAGACTATGGCATCCCCAATCGGGGTATGTTGAGAGGATAAAGCTAATGAGGAGGGGAAGGAGATGGGAAACAAGAAAGTGGGGAAGTACTTGGCTATTCAGATTTGGGCATGAAACACGGCTAAAGTCATGTCAAGCAACGTTTCAGTTCTGAGTAGAGATGAAATGGATATCCGGTAACTATTCGGTATCCGGCCTATCCGGCCTTAATTTACTATCCGGCCAGATACCGGATATTAAAAAACTAAGACAATTTACTATAATAAAATGCAGTACATTAATCTTTGTGAGGTAAATATCAATACAATGGCTTATAATTATGACGGTTTTTATTTAAAGTCGAAAAAGTTACAAAAAAGCCATAACTTCTGAGTGACGGTTTTATATCGAGGCGATACTGGCGGTATCTTCCACTCTGGGAGGTGCCGTTATTTACATGCGCATTTTAACCTGCTTTCTTCGAATTGTTAGTCGAGAGCCTTACCCCTCGTCCACGGAGTCCGTCTCGGTATCAATCAATAGATATATCTTATTTACTGTCCGTAAGTTTATATGACAATCATTTATTTAAACAACCTTGCTTCTTGATGTTACGGCACGTAAATTAACCTACAACGAAGATATTTGCGACAATAAATGTAGGTAATAGAGCTGTTGCATTTTATCGCTTTTATTACACCCAGGAAATTATATGAAACATTAAACTATTTAACATGCACCAGCAAGAATGATCGCATTTATTGATTCATAGCTTTCGACGATGAATTATAGGCATGTTATTTTACGAGGGCATATTGCAACGGCGCTTTACTATTGCAGGATGTAGTAATTATTGTTCGAGTGAATTTACGCGTGGGTTAACTCAGGGGAATTCATTGCGAAACTGATAAATGAAAGGATTGTTAAGAATTTGATGGAAACGCCCAGTGTTTATTCAGCTTTTACGTGGAGCCGTCGCTAATTAACTTCAATTAAGTAATGCTTTTCAATTGAGTATTTCGACGAAATATCAGCAAAACAGATTTTTTTTCAATTTATCTTTCATAATACAGAAGACATGAAAGGTGTGGTTGATTAAATGTTTATTATAGTAAATTATTTGGAATACAATTCGTTTGTAAAAAGACAAAGTTATCAATGACCGATATGTAGAGATTTGGTCGATAGGTAAGGCTCTTAAGAAGGTCGTGTTTTATTTGATTGAATTGTGTTATCTCACAATTCAATGATTTAAAATAATATAAGGTATACTTTCTTCACTCTCGGCGTCGCCCTGGTGAAAGAATTTCTTTCAGAATCGAAACTTTGCTTGACATAGCTTTAACCAGATCTGAATAGATAGTTACTTTCCCCCCTTTCCCCTACACATCTCCTTCCCCTCTCCATTACCTTTAGCCTCACAACTTCTCCCAATTAAGGATACCATAGTCTCACTGGCTCCAGACGGTTCGGAGCAGTTGGGATTCTTGTGCGGTATTCACACAAACAATAGATGTCACGGTACCTAGTAGTGAAACGCAATAATTTTTTATGCATCTTCGACATTTATACGTATTTCTAAATTTTGTATTGGCGAAATATAAAAAAAAACGATTCAACTAATGCACATTAAAATAAGTGTGCAATTTACACGCAGTAGAAGTGAAACCTTCAGAAAACTAAAGTAGACAAGTGTGGGGAGGCTATGAACCACCGCACAAAGAGGAGACTGATTAGTCCACCTCATTTTCTCGCAGGCTAAATCCTTTACCTACACGGATGAACGTATTTGTCTCTTTTTAGTGTCGCTATTTTTCATTAATTTATTAATAGTTTTTGTGATTAATTCATAGAACTCCATTTTAATTTTTAGAAATTTAATATAAATTTAATTTGATAGTGTTATTATCGAGGTCTGCAAGTATTTTAGAATGTATTTTAGTTAGAGCTGTTTCGACTTATAAGGTCATTATCAAAATGTGGTGAAGCCACATACGGACGACTTATTTATAATATTTTAAATATCAATTTTTGCGACACTAATTGAGAGAATGATTATGTGGGTTTCGGTTTGATAACACTATCAAATTAAATTTTCAAATCACAACGGTGCTAAAGAAGGTGTTGTGAAAACTATCATAAAAATCGTGTATGAAGCACACTTAAGTAATTTTTCACCTCAATTTTTCATTAATCTTAACTAAAAAATAGTGCAAATCATCACATCTTATAAGATAAGATATAAAAATAAATAAACATGTGTATAGAAATCTTAAACAAAATGATTAAAAAATATTAAACCGATCTTTTTATTGGATTTATCTTTTTGATGTTTCATTACCGTGTTATTTAATTGTTCCGGTGTAATGAATGTCTGATTGCACTGACATGCAATGGTTCGTATCTTTAATGACACTATTATTTAACTACCATTATTTATTTGTAAAATGATTCGACATAACCTAAGGTTTATTGATCAGACGTTTCCGCTAAACATGGCTTGCTTCTGGAAAAGCAATAGATCTGGTGTAAGACTGTATGCACACTTAAACAATTGTAATAAAGGGTTGGCAACATCTTACGTACCTGCGCTATACGTTTAGTTTAGATAATGCCATAGCTATTTTCGACTAATATGAAAGGGATACAGCGAGATGAAAGGACTTCATAAAAATATGGACGGTTATGCAATTATCCAATAACATTTGTTCATCACTCCAGATAGTTTACTGTATAAGTATGTATTCCGCCATCCAAATTCTTAGTATAAACAATATAAGCACTGTAACCTCAGATGGACCCATCACATCACTCGAATTGTAAATAAACTCCTCAAAACAATACACATTTTCCGAATCATAAGAATCAAATATAAATTAGAACAAATGAAAACAATATATTTTGCACTTTGTCAATCCATAATAGAATATGAAATCATTGTTTGAGGAGGTGCAACCAACTCAGCTATCGGTCATTTGGAAATCGTACAGAAAACCATCTCAAAGGTAATACTAAAAAACATAGAATGACTGACACAGACCATAATATACGCCAATTATACATAACAAATGCTGCTAAACTATATTTTTTACAAAAGAAAATTACGACAAATACATTAAAATTAGAAAAGCGTACAAAAAAAACATAAAAACTTCGACGGTAAGTACACGCTTTTGACAAAGATCCCACAAATACCAAGAAATAAAAGTATTCAACAATCTCTCGATACTAAAATGAGGAAAACAAAAAAGTATTTTCAGATATAAAACTAAAAGATAAAGAGAAAAAAAAAAGAAGAATTACAAAAATTTCATAACGTAAAAGAATAAAACACTTATAGGTAATACACAAAACTATAAAATAATAAAAAAAATAATAATAAATTTAACCATTACCATTACATAAAGCCGAATAATAGTTGCCGATCTTTTAATTATTTTTTCATTATTTTTTTTAATATTTCATATATTATTAAATTGTAAAATAATGCAGCCAGTGAGGCTCACAGTTTAAAGTAATGTTTTAAAATTGTAAAGTTTATTGTATCTTATAAAAAAATATATAAATACGTTAAATAAATATTACAGTATATACGAATTAGAACGATCCAACGTTTACAGAATTTAAAATATAAACAAACAAAAAAATTTAATACATTGTCAACCATAACAATGTTCTAATAAAATAACACTAGAAATATCGATGACTTTTAACCTGTTTAGAGTTTTAAATACCGTATTTTCAGAATGCTAAAATAATGACAAAAGATTTCACAAATATGTTGACCAACTGTCCAATTTGCATTGTTCTATAAAAATGTCATTACTTTTCAAAAGCTCCTTTCAAATCGCGATTTCGTCAACAACTGAAGGTTTCCAAAGAAAGTCTTATCCGTGTTAATCCACAGAGCAAAGTCACTGGGAGTTTATCTGTGCAAAAGAAAGAAACAATTAGACTTGTCAATTTAACTGTTAAGTGTGCAAAAAACAAAACGTTTTTTCGACACAATGGTTGCTGGCAATGGCCCCTGAGTTAATTGTCTCATTTTTTACAGGTAATCGGTCGTATGTGTCACAGTTTACTTCGGTTTAAGTACCTGACCATGTCAAGAAATTTAAAGGAACGGAAAAAGCTTTTTTAAACACGATGATTCGATCGGTAATTTGTACACTTGAAGCCGTATATGGAATAAGTATCCTTTATTTTGGTTTAAAAGAGATATAAGCTGGCTATTTAAATGCTTTAAACTTTCAATGCATTCTAAATGTTCAACATAAACATTAAACATGCTCTTTTCTGGAAGATAGATGGTAAATATCTTACTTTCGTCCTGTTTAATAAAAAATGAGCGTTTATGTAGTCATCAATTTTCGTGAACAGATTACTTTAAATGTCGCAAGAAATAAATATTGCAAATAATCTCGATTACAATCAATTCACACAATCACATAAGAAAGAAGAAACACATTGATAATTGTAATTCAGATTTTACTCGATAATAATTACGAAAAAGTATGAATGAGAATGAAACATAAAATTATTCATCATTAAATAACTAAAACCTAGGTCATGATAGGTCATAGCTGTGACTGATCTAAAGCACTGAGCTTTTGAGGCAGGATCTACTTTGAATAACCAACACCCGTTTCAAATGTTTTGGTCAATCAATGAACATTGTGGATATATTTATTACTACAACACGGGCATTAGCCTAGTATGGTAGTCAAAAAAATGTCAAAAAACTAACTTATGAAAATATATTTAATAATAAAATTAAAAAATACAGGGAATATTTTAATATGTCAATTTACATAAATATATATTTGAGTGAATCATTCAATCAACGCCGTATGCACATTAAAATCTTGTATAATAGAAAAAGTAGGTATTAAGACCGTATAACCAGCCAGCGGGCGAACATCCACATTTCGTCGAAAGAGGTTCTTACGATCAGACAGGGCGGTTCCAATGAGAAAGATTAATTACTCTCCGGACCAGCTTTTTAAAATTATAACTCAATATCGATTTTACTTCATTCCAAATTTGCTTTAATTTATACCTTTTTTTTATTTTTTTTATTTATTTATTTATTTGGTTTTGTTACAAAGAATACATCAGTATAAAGAAGCGTTGACTGTCCAACTAGGATTCTCCCGTTCTAGGACAGTCAAATTGACAGAAACATTTTGAAAGGCGTAAATTTAATTTACAGACGATTGTTTTATATTGGGACACAAATCAAAAAATCATCGCCAAATAACTTTATCTTTCTTACTGAGGCATATAATCTTTAATAATTTATAATTAACGACACAGTGTCCTTTTCGTACCTACATGTTTTTTTTTTCAATATAGAAAGAAGAAAGAAATGTAAAATTTTAAGATTACTTCCAAATAAACCAAAGAAAAATAGTACATATATAATACATAAATAAACCAAAAGATTACTTGTAAATAAACCAAAAGAATAATACATATTAGTAAAAAGTTAGTGAAGGCATTGAAGAAGAAACAAACAGAAAATACCTGTTATACAGTGACCTACATCCAAAAATGCTGAAAAGCGTGTTGATAAAACTATTAAAATTATGTACTTTTTGTGATTATTTTTTGATCATAAGTACATATCATTTTTCAATAATCTCTCAGCAAAATAAGAATGTAAAAAAAATTGAAATATATTAGTCTGTAAGTGCGCAAATAAATACACAAACGGACCAATTTTCGTCAAGAAACAAATGTACTTATATATTTTTTTATGATTTTATTTAAACTAAAATCTAAATTCTGTTACATACGTTTATCAGATAATGTATTGATTTATTTTACTGCATGATTATATGATTTGAAATGGGTGTTGTATAATAAATGTACTTTTTGAAAATTTAACAAATCCGCCAACGACCTATGGTATAACATTATTATACTAAAAATTATCATTTTTTCTGAAAATTTAAAACATACGTTTACTAGATAAAAGAACAATCTTTCGAAAACAATTTATAATTTTGTTGTGGAAAAGAGTCAATACGTCTAAACACTGATTTAAAAATGACATATTTCTGGTGTTCTCTGGTTATACGCTCTTAATTGTTTTTGTGTGAAATTCGTAGAACCCTATTTAACTTTTTAAAATTTAAATTTGATTTAATATTATTATTATTAAGTTATTCAATTATTTTAGTTGTTTTATTATTGTGACAGCTGTATCGGCCTAGAAGGCCATTTTCAAACTAGGGTTATACCCCTTTTAAACGACTGATTGATATGATTCTAAATTTTAATTTTGAATTTCATTTAATTAATTTAATTTTAATTTACAATAAATTTAAAAAAAAAGTTTAATAAAGGTTGAAAAAAATTTTTTTATGTGTGTACCATACAAGTATCCCAATTGCTTTCTGGTGCCAATAAGATTAATGCATCCCCAATTGGGGCATGTTGTGAGGCTGCAGGTTGTTCAGTGGGAGGGGGAGGAGCTGAGAAGAGGGTGGTGGGGAAGTAACTGTCTATTCAGATCGGACTATCAAACACCGCCAAAGACATTTCAAAGAATTTTTCAGTTCGGAATGGTGGTTATTTTCAAATAAATTTATTATGCAATAACACAAATTAATCAAATAAAATTTATTCTGATTTTTTTCTTTCAAATATTCCTTTTTTGAGAGTCATTAACATTAGATATGTTTTTAGATTTTCACGGCCAAAAGTATTTTCGTTTTTTTTTTTTTGGGGTGTTATGCCGTGTTGTGCTACCTCCTTCTTTAGCCGACGTTTCGGACAGCGTTGTAGTGTCCATAATCAGGGCAGATCCACACATCTGTCGGATCTGCCCTGATGATGGACACTGCAACGCTGTCCGAAACGTCGGCTAAAGAAGGAGGTAGTAACGTAAAGTTTCGTTAAAGAAGGAGGTAGTAACGTTAAGTCACGCAACACGGCATAACACCATAAAAACAAATATCGAAAAATCACCAATATTCCAATCTTCCATGATTAAATAAATTCATAGTATATCGATAGCGGAAATTTGAAATGCCGTATGGGAGAATAAATCTAAAAATGAATTAAATATGTCATTTTTCTCCATTATTTTTTTCTATTTCGATCTGCGTTGTCGAAATATTTCTAGAAAAATAAGTGCATCTTTTATGTCTTGCATTTTAATAGATTTAAAAAAAAATAAATTAACTACTGTTATTTGTACAAAAAATATTAAGAATTCTGAAAGAACTAGGCAATATTATTTTATAATAAAAATTGGTAATTTTAAGTCTACAAAAAACAGAAGATACGATTTTTTTTTAAATAAAAAAAAACTTTCTGATGAACTACGATTACTGATGAATTACCATTTTGTCCTTTGCAGCATTTCAAATTTCCGTGATCGATGTAAGAGTTACTATATTCAAACGAGTAGGTTTGTATCGTTTGAAGAAGTAGTGATTATGCCAACATTTGAGGTGGGAACTCAAATTGACAGGCGCATGAGATACGAATGGAAGAGAAGAACGAAAACTAAATCCTGGCAGATATGCCTACGGAGGAGGACATTTTCAATGCAATAACTCAAACTATTATTCTAGTGGGCATGTTTTATTGCGGTGTTTATTATGGGACGAGTCTCATTTTGCATTCATGGGATGACAATTTGTTTTGGTATATGCAAATTTGTTGAATATTATTTGATAGTTCCATTTATATATCAGTAACGAAAATTTAATTTATTGTGGTTAAGTATTATGACGTCATTTAAAAGCTTTGGATTAAATGTGCAATCATAATAATTATAAACCAGGACGGGTTTTTTTTCTCAGAATTTGAACAATTCACCAAATTTCAAAATTAATATGATATTTTGTGAAAGCACTGTTCAAGTTTTGTATAACGGTCTATGATAAAATAATAACAAAACTTATATAGAACGTTCACAGAACTTTATTTTTTAACAAGAAATTTGATGAATTGTTCAATTTCTATATTTTCTATTTCTATTTGATAATTATATTGTCGTGTTAATTCAAAATTCGTCGTTTTATAGAAATAATTTCTTGTTTTTATAATTTCATGGTGTGAAGTTTGTCTAGGTCTTGGAGGCGGATGACCAGGATACACTGAACCCCGGATTCCTACCCATCCCTGAAACCGTTTTCCTTCCCAGAACTCTCATCTCCTTCCTTTCCCTAAAAAAACCCTCCACACAGCATCCCCAATGATGATATAGGCCCTGAGGGATATTATTTTTCTCAGGGTCTCCTGTATGGGCCAAAAATGTTAAACAAAAAAAAGAGCAATTGAAATATTTACGAACTTAGGGTTAGAATTTCAATATGTCTTTGTAGGTGTCCGTGGTCCCGAGGTGAGACACTCGACTCACAATCCGAAGTTCACAGGTTCGAACCTGGCGTGCGCAAATAAATTTTATTTAATTAATTTGTGGTATTTCACAATTAATAATTAATTTAACATAATAGATATATAGTATATTTGTGGCACGTTCCATCGAGGAAGATACTCCTAGTACCGCCCTGATGTAAGACCACCATTCAGAATTGAAACGTTGCTTGAAATGGCTTAAGCCGTATTTGTTGACCAGATCTGAATAGCCAGGTAATTCCCCAACTTCCTCTCACTCTCACTACATACCAAAACAAGGGATGTCATAGTCTCACCAGACCCAGACTGGAGCAGTTGGGACTCTTGTGCGGTATTCAAATAATAAAAAGTTTCCCGAATCTTGCAACTACAGCGAGTGTTTGAATGCAATCGACGTTTTTGCATAAGATTTGGTTATTTGAAAAGGATTATGGAAAGTTCGGGGTTTCTCAATAGACTGTGATTGATAGTGATTTTGATTTTGGCCATTTTTGTCATTCTGGAGCATCATCACTCATTAATTAATCAATTAACACACTAATTTGTACTCATACTCAATTCTAAGAACCATAAAGGGTTAAAATATTAACAGTCATATTAACTCGCATTTAAAAGAAAATCGGTGTTTAATAAAATGAACATCCAAAATGTTCATTTTATTTATGTGAATAAAATAAATCGCACAAAGTCCCAATTGTCCGGACCCAGTGGTATTCTCCTTTTGGAGGTATTTTGTGAAGCTGAATCAAGTGGTGAAGGTAAGAAGATGGGAAAGGGAAAGGTTGGAAAGTAATAAATATATAACTAAGTGTACTTCAAAATTTACCAAAAAATCATTGAGTTTAACGCTTCTTATTTGGAAAAAGTTTTTAGGATGACTAAATTAATTACATGCAACAGTTATAAGTTCAGAACTAAATAAAATAAAACGTTACTAACACTTCGTTCCACTGTCAAGCTCCAGTTTTCCTTCAAATTAGCCTTTAAAGAGAACATCAGTCCATAATGACACATCATCGCTCATTATCATTACAATACAAACAATAACAACAACGGCACTTTATTTTTAGACCTCAACAATATAATTCCGCACCACCCCCTGAACCTTGAAACACTAAACACAGCCTTTCAATATATAGCTCTTTCATACGCTGGTTATAATAATATTCAAGCATTGTTTATGACCCGGTGGGTTAATGGTTCGGTGCTGATCCGTTCCCGCACCACCTGGCCAGGACGATATGGCAATACGGTATGGATAGTGCCAGCGCCTACGTCAGACAGTTAGACGAGTGTCTTGATTCATGGGAGTTGATCACGAAACGGCCTGGAAATTGGCGTAAACTGAATTGTGCCAAAGATTGCTCGGATATCTTGTTGCGCAATGAGTTATTAGGCGCCACTTGCATATTTTAATTTGACATATTCACATTTGTCAAATTGTTGGATTTATGATTTGAGACAAAGACTTCCTCATTTTGAGTGGTCCTGTTTAATAAAATTTTTAAAAATGAACGCAAACAATTTTATTTATTTATATATCGTCATTAAGGTGGTAAGTGTCTCACACAATTGATTTTCTAAATTAATTGTTTTTTTTAGAGTAAATCATTTTAAAGATTATACAAATAATATTGGGTAGGAGTAAATATATTTTTTTAATGTTTTTGAATATGGTGGGTATTATTGTTTACAATTCAATTTTAACCTTACTAGGACAAGCCTGTGCTGAGGTAAATAACAATTTATATAAAACAATATAAATAACACAAAGTAATAAATAGAAAAATAACATAAAATAATTTAGGTATTGAAAGAACTGTTTCTTACAAATAATGGGTAACTACTAAGCTGAAGGAGGCCAATATATTATAATGTAAACATTTGGTGTGACCATGTGTTGAAATTTCATTTGATATATATATATATATATATATTATGCTATTTAAAACACACTAAGATGAAAAGAAAAAAAAATATATGTAATATATTATGCTGTTAATTTTAAACGAAAAAGACAATAAAATATAAATAAATTTTCTCAATGTGGCATAACCACAATTTGATAGTGGCCTTGAAAGCTGAAACAGCTGTCACAATAATAAAACTAAAATACTTGTCAAATTTATAGCAGGAACATGGCGCAGGAAATACGGAGTTAGTTAGCAAGTAGTATTTTGTGACTCAGTAAATTTCTTTATCGAAAATGTTTTTCTTTGGTATTCGAAACAGTTATTTTTCAAAAAACGAGATGGCTGTGTAACTAAGTTTTCTCATAAACAATTCGATTTTTTTAAAGGAAACGTTTTTAACTTTGTATTCTTTAAGCACGGTTTGTTTCGCAGAATTTGAACTATTCGTTATACCTTTTTCAAAGATAACATTTAAGTTCTGCACTACTCAAGTTCTGTTATTATCCAAGAAATGAAAAACAACCGGCCCATGACAAAAAATAACAGAGTGTGAAAAGATATTTCACAGAGCTTTATTTTTATATTTGAAATTTGATGACCGAGCACCCGTCATAGTAAAGACTAAGATTCCAGATTTAGATTAGATATGTTGTTCGAAAGGCCCAGTGATGTATTTAATACTGCAACCGTAGCTATTATGATGTGTTGTGATTGCTTCAACTACTTACATTTTACTGTAGTAATCTTCTTAAGAAACCCAAAACTATAGAAGAAAAAGCGATACTGGCTGATACGCCAATCCAAAAAGAATCTTAACATTCCTCATTCTTGATGTGAGTGCCATCCACAAAATCAAAATCTTCTCCTTCCCCTCACTCCCTTTTATTTCATCTTGACTTAAAATATCCTTCAATAGAGGGTTCCACTTCTACAGTCTCAATGGCTCCTGAAAAAAATTATGATACCATTTTCACAAAACCCCTTTTGCGTGGGTTACTTGCTTGCAGTGATCCGCTGTAGCTTTGCTGCATAGTTCCCTGCAGCACTGTATAGTGGCCATAGTCCAGTCCTCTCCTGCTGCGGCTTAACATCTCCACTCCGCAGTTTACTGACATCGGCCCCGGCCATATCTTGATGCATAGTAATGGACCGAGTGTCATATTGGGAAGCAGAAATCTGTATTGTGTGTTGTATTGTTGAAAGTTGCCATTTGATTTATTTCCCCGGCGTGTTTGTGGCGAGAGGCCGGAGACTCGCGACTCGCGACGACATTGTCACTGCGGGTCAACGATCAAATGGACAGCGGACAGGCAGCGCCTTGCTACTACTTATTATCGATAATTTATAATCTTTTCATTGAAGAATAAGATAACACTAATAAACTAAATCAAAATATGATAAAGTAAGACACAAAAAAATAAAAAGATAACCGTCGCAACTGGGCCTTTTTTTCTGGATTCGTGTCCCAGTTGCGACTGTTATATTTTTTTTCTGTGTCTTGTTCTCTTTCATATTTCCGTTCAGGTTTTTAGTGTTATCTTCTTCTTCAATTATATATTTCATTGATGGGAATAATCTTTAAAAGTTATAAAAAGAGAGTTTGTCTAATAAATCTTCACTTCTTCTAAAACAGCAAACTTATTTTGTTACACCATTTTAGTATTTTTTAAACCCTGATGAAGTAAGCTTGGCTTACGAAACATGTCGGTTTTTTTATAATCAATTATAGTGGTAAAAACAAAGTAATTTATTAATTTGAAATATAATATCTTAACTTAGAAAAATGATAAGACTAACTAGATATACGAGAAGACATATTCTAACAGATGTGTATTGTGGGTAAATCCGTGAGTCCAAATTTAATCAATGTTTCCTTACTTCTACTGAAATTGGCAAAACGTTTTCAAAAATCAATTATTTTTACTGAGCAGATAAACAATTTAATAGGCTTACCTATCTGATAATATATATACATTTACGTGGTTAACTATCTATTATAATGAAAAAAGATTTAATGGACGTACTTAACTTACTTTAACCAGTGATTCCTGACATCATTTGGAGTAAAAAAGTAGATTAAATTTTGGTCTCCGGTGACTTTTATGAGGGTTTTTTAAATATTTTTTTATTCGAAATCAAACATTTTTTTTCTTCCACATAAGGCATGTCGTCAATGACCATGGCTATACAGCCAAATTACGGCATTACTCCTCACCCCGCTTCTAACTGTAAAATACCTGGTGATATTTTATGTCTTTAGTTGAACAAAAAACACCAAAAATGTTACTGGAGACCAAAATTCCATGTACTTTTTTTTACTCAAAACAATTGTCAGGAATTGCTGTTTAAATTAAGTCAATTGCATGCCTTACATAGATATGACAAATACTTGTTATTATACATCTATTTTTGAAATGTGTGAAAGTATAAACATGACTTTTTGCAAGCAGTAAAATCCTTATAATCATCGCTAATCATTAAGAAACTAACAATGTACATTGTACCAAGAGTTGTTTTCTCATCGTAGAATTATATATCCACGTACGTACATAAACTTGAAACTTAATGATAAACAAATGACTTAAATCAAACGGTCAGCTTTAATTTTTGGTAGATGTGTCAAAATAACGTGAGGCTTGACAATAAGGTTCGTAAAATTAAAGTAAGACTGAGCACAGTAGGGAGGGAAAATAAACGGAAAAGAGGCAGGGAAGAAGAAGCTTGGAAAGTTAAAAACCTATTTGGCTGTTTAGATCTGGTCACTATTGCCATTTCAATAAGCAACGTAACATTTTGGTTCTGAATCATGGTATTTTACCAGGGCAATACCAAGAAAAACTACCCTCCTGTAACATGGCGCAACACGTCTTTCCAAGCCTTAAAAAAATTTTTGAAAAAAAAAATGTATTCATCAAATAATCTATAATTATAAAGGGATTTATTTCAGTTGCACATCCAGTTACCTACATACGGTGATTGTTAAAAGGCGACAAATAATATAAACTAAATCTGTTGGTAATCCGAAATTCATAAGTACAAATTTCATAACCGAGCAAAGTATTTGGTATTTCAAGTCATTAGCATGAATAGCTATCTTCTTATCTCTGATAATTCAATTCACTCATAGCGGCTAGCATAATAGAGCAGCGTGAATTGCGCAATAAAGTGGAGCATATCCGCCATCCGCCATCCGCCCTGGGAGATGATGAATTATTACGCTCCCGCCCAAACGCCGCTACTACCGGATATCCAATACGCTTTGTCGCCGCTAGAGCCGATCGCGGATCCTTTGCCGCGCTAGCTCTGGAAGCTTTCCCGAGTGCGGTCAAATCGATTGATTACTTCCAAGAATTGATTGAATTAATTAATTCATAAATATTCCAGGTGAAATGTATTAATAATTGTTAATACCGCACAATCAGGTCACCTTTCTGAAATAACGGAGTTACGACATTCTCTAAAAAAAAAACCCTTCACCAGTTTCCTAGAGGTACAACTGTGATGAATTAAGCAACTCCCGACTAACTCTACTCGTTCTTAATCTTTCCTCTTGGCGACAATAAAAAAACTATTTTAAATATAGTATACTAAGAAACCCCGAAAATCTCCATATTCCTTTTCAAATAACCAACTTAACCTTGTTCCGGCTAAATGTAGTGGTAAAATTCCGTTCAGCGATAGATCCCAGAACTGTATAAACTTTCTCGAATCTCTTGTTTCTCTCGACTTCACTTGAACCAAACTTTTTTGTCTCTTGTTTTTTGTTGTCGTTGTTTTCTTTTTAAGTCGGTTCTTCATTGCTGAGGACCGTGACCCCTACTCCAATTTCCATGGTGGATAACTCCTCCATTCCTTGAGGTTCTGCGGCTGCAGACACCGATGTACCGGACGCCAGTAATGCTTGGTCACTCCAGCACATTAATGACCTTCATCTGCTTCTTCTGCCTTCTACTTAGACAGTGACTTTGAGTTTCTTCAAGTTGAAATCTTCAGTTCAGCGAGCAACGTGTCCAAAGTATCTTAAAATACGTTGCAGGCAGATAGTTGAAAGTCTTCCATGGATGCCTGGCCCTTCCATAATGGACAAATTTATGCGTCTGGCTGTCCATGGTACCCTGAGCATTTATCTCCAGCACCACTTTTCATGGGCGCCTTCTTTCACTGGCTCTAAGTGTCCATGTTTCCACACCGTATAGAAATATGGGGAAAATTAACGCTCAGACGAGTCTCATCTTGGTGGTCTTCGTTTTGCCTCTGTCACTCCATTTCATTTGCACTTTACTTAAGGCGTCGTTTTTCTTGCAAATTCTTCTTGTCACTTCTATTTTACAACGTCTTTTGTCCCTTATTATTGTGGTTATATATAAATTTTATTTTCTTTTTACTTGTGGTTGTGCACCGTCATTTATTCTTTGTAATTTTTTTTTTGTTAACCCTCTCTCTGTTGTGTAAGGTGGATATAAATAAAGTGAGAGGAATAAGAAGTGGAATACATAAGATAGAAATTATACGTATTTTATGAACTAGTTAGTGAATAGTGCAAAAGCTGTTTTAAGAAACTATATTGAATGGTGGTCCTTTAAGATGGCTATACTATCTGTTTTTCCTTTGTAAAATACCACTGTTCAGAACAGAAACTCTGACTGAAATATCTTTAACAAATTTTCTTAACGCCTCCCTTTCTTATTAAGAAAGTTTGTGAATAAGTATAAACTAAAGTTGTAAGAAGTAGGTTATTATTACCAAATTACTTTGAAACAAGTAGCCCATGTGAAGTAAATAATTTCAATTATTAAGAAGAACTATTCCAAAACATGAGTTTTAATTAAGAAATTTGATGACTTGTTCAAATTGTATGGAACCATCCATCCTAAATGTGTTTATTTGCCAAATAAAATTCTTATTTTGGTTACATATACATCAGCCATTTTTTTTTTTTTGGAAAATTCTCACTAATTAATCTTATAATAACTTTGATGAAATAATGATGGCGTTATGTTTGATATATAAGATTATGATAAGAACATAATGAAATAAACAATATAATTTTTTCATCAATTAAGATATCCAATTACAAAACAATGTCATGTTTTTTATAATTTCAACATAACCGCAGAAATTCTAACATATTTTAAAATAAAATCAATAACGATTTCTGCGAATGAATCTGGAAGGTCTACCGCAGCACATGTACCGTTGACCAGCCGACCACGCCCGCCGTCCCACGCCGTGCATTGGAACTGCAAATGCAGATGCATTCGATAGGAAAATCCGCCAGCAAACTGTCTTAGTACCTACTGTACGACTGCACCCATTGTAACCAGCCGGCAGCCTACCCAATACCCAGTACCTAGCCGCCACTCAGGACAATGATAAAATTATGCTAAGTGTTTAGGATGCTGGATTCCGCTGAATGTGCGTGGTGATCTCTGATCAGGATGTATGGATTATTGTACGGAATGGTATTGGAATGTCCTGCTTATTCTTCTCGAAATTTGAAGAGTGAACTCGTTTAATTATGATCTTAATCGTTTTTTGTAATTCGTTTATCAGCTTCTAAGAAGTGTTTACGGTTTATTTATTATTTCTGATTGCTTTGGCCGGACGTGGAACAAGAAAAAAACAGGTAGGATTCATAAGGTCAATTGCGGAAGTGGTGCTGGTTCCGGGGTATTAATTTTCATATTATGATGAGAAATATTAAACGTTGCTTCATATAGAAACTACAGAGCTCATTTTAAAGTCTATTGTTGAGCGTACTTTTAGATAAATTAGCAATCCTGTGTAGATATTGCGATTATGTTTTCTTTGACTAAGAAGATTTTTATAATTTTATGTATTTATTTACGCATTAATTGAGTTTTTGTAACTGAAAGTGAAAGAGAGAACATCTGTAAAATCCAGTATAAAATAAATTAAAGAATTGTGATCATTTTCTAATTCAAACTCAAATTCTAGAGCTAGAGGGTTTGCAATTTTGACTCTCAATGAGATTCCACAACCACGTAGTTTAGAGATAAACCTTAGAATTGCAAGTAGTCTAATGCAGTGGCTTTCAACTTAAAATTCCTGCGGCCAGAAAGTTGTATTATAGACAATAAATAAATATTTTTTGCATAAATTTCGTACGGTTGGTATCATTAATGTCAATGGAAGATTATCATGGTTTACGTTTTAACAATAAAAATATTGCATGGCTGTGCGTTTGTAATAGAAGATATTTTGCAAAATAAATGCAATGAAGAAACCATATTCGTGGGACGAGTGGGCGAATGCTGGGAAAGTGGAAGGGAACGTGGGATTGCAAAGGAGATGTAGTAGCGGTAGAGAATAGCAGAGGGTAAATTTGGAATATTAATGTTTTTCACATGGACCATCATTTTAAATAAAAAGTAGCTTCTTTATAAAAAAAAATTAGAGTCCTGAGGTGTACGGTGAAGGAGGAAACCATCTGTTTCCTTAGAACACCGTGGGAAAGTGTTTGAGCAACCTCCAATTTTCACATGGACAGCTTATGTGGCCAGCTCACGCGTTGGAAACTCTTATGATTTATTCGTGTAATTGCCTTGGAAAAAATGTGTCTAAAAAACAAAATCTCTTCAATAAACAGAATAAAAAAACCCCAACACTTTATTTGAGTGGCATTGCAACGCACGCCGGGTACTCGCTAGTAGATACTATTTCTATGTCAGTTTGATACCTCTGGTCCAGTGGACTCTTAAATAATAAGGCTTAGGATTAAGAATAGCGATAGCCTACCTGGTATAGAATGTCATAGAGCCTGCTCTGTTTATCTGCACATGGTAGCAAGGTCGTCGCCTCAGTTCGTATTTGTCCAACAGACCATTTGAGTTTTTGTTCAATCTTCACTTTAAAATTAAAAATAAAGTATAAAAAGGATAGTTAATCACTGAACCTAAGAATTATTTAAACTAACTAAACCTTTACCTATACGGAAATAACTTTATCATAAACACCTATCATAATGTTTTATTGAGATAATGAAAGATAACTATTTCTTCCTGAAAAATTTTCTAATGGTCTGTTGGACAAATACGAACTAAAGCGACGAGGTGTCAGGGGAGGTATGCGACCTGGCATATCTCCGCTTAGCTGCATAATTCATATTATACAGGATGATCGTAAATGTTTGATACTTGGTGCATTCATAATATGCTAATCACCTGTCACACGGATAATAAATTTAGCTGAAATACTAGCGCGTTTAATGCGCGTAGATTAGATAAATCCGCGTCTTAGCAAATATTTATGAATATCGCCGTAGGTTCTCGTTTAAAGTAGTCCTACCCCCCCCACATCTTAAATTCAATCATTAAGCTTACTAATTTCAGTTGTTGGCGCGTATGTAAGTAATGTGAAAATGCCTGTTTAATGCTTAAAATTATTCATGTTAAATGACCTTTAATTTTTCAAAATTGATACATAAAAGCGATAAAGTAGGCTATAAAAATATATCACGGATTAAATTACTTTTGTTTTAGTATTTAGATGATTCAATTCGGTTCCATAATGCTGAGGATCGTGCCATTACACTAAATTTAGAGACCACAGACGTGGTTTCCCTGAACTAGGTCCAGTGGACATGCTTTACCGCCCCCTTCATTTACATATTCTATCAAAGGTACTTTTCATAGAGATGTTACATTTTTTGTTCGATTAGTATGAAAATAACATGTCTTTTATTTTTATAATACCATTGAATAGATGTAGTAATTTCATTGAATAGATGTAGTAAGTACACTAATATTCTATAGGTAAATTTCTTACTTTAAAACATTGATGAAAACAGCACTACTCAGCTGTACACTCCGTATTATTTTTGATGATTTTTAATAGAAAACTTTGAATGCCCAATGTCCATAGAAAAACTGTTGAGAGCTGAGTATACAGAGGGATATAGTGGGATATCTATGGTGTTTGATACCTGCATGGCGGTGCTAAATGTCAAAAAGCATCCTTACCTCCGAACGATTCAATTAGATTGATTCGATTCGACATAAGTTACATACCTACGTAAGCAGAGTCCCGGAGCCCAGCAGCAGCGATTCGGTCGGCAGATGATTTTTGAGATGTAACAAAGTGCAATGAGAACAGTTTTTAGCCCACCTTTATCGGCATTCGAACCCGACACCACAGACACAGAATCAAAATTCTTACCACTAATCTACCGTGGTCGTTACACACAAAAGTAGCAAACATCACACACGAGTATAGCTACTTCTCCCGCAGCCAGCTTTCGTGTCTCGCGAGCCAGCTCTTGACGTCAGCAGTTATAAATCTTGATGGAAACTGCAGCAGAATGAATGTGCATTTGAATGCAACGAGTCTTCACTGATGCAGCGAGTATGATTCTATTAAGATACTGACCCTGCGAGGGCGGACTGTGGACTGCGCAATGGACCCATAATGCCTCATCTACAAGCCATAATAACTTCTACCTAATAATAATATAAACATTGCTATTTAAATATGCATAATAACACAACAATTTTGATTTTTTATTAAAAGTTTTTCTATGGTATCAGGTGGATCAACTCATGGATAATGCATTCGGCTAGTAGTCACAAGGAACGACAGGACGAAACGAGTATGATAGGCGTTTTACACGATGTTTTTTTCTTATACTGATCCCAATATCGGAGCCCATCTAAAAAAATTTCCGATCATTATTTTCAAACTTATGATTTCGTGCATTAGATAGTAGCCATTGGAGAAGAAGTAATGCTTTGGGACGGTGGTTACAAAATCGCCAAACCACATTGAACACAAATCACATACAATTACGAAGCGACTGTCATTTGCATTTGGCATTGCTGTCAACAAATTGTCAAAAATACACGAGAAATTTACAATACTGATCAGTTAAATGGATTTACAAATACGAAAATCGTACTTACCAAAATAAAACAAGTCTTTTTTCAAATCCGAAATCCGTATTTATGAAAAGACGACCTACTATGTAAACTACACTAATATTGGGGAAATAAGTCGGAGCTCAAAAGGTTGCAGCTTCTTCTTTCAAATACAGCGTGTATGTATTATTAAAAGCCTCCAGCACAACTAATAATTCGAAGGAATCAATGCCTTTCGATTTCGAGCACAAGCAGGAAATAGAAGGAACGCGTTCCCAATATCGGTGTTCTGTTATAAGATTTAAGTTTCCTCTAGACAACTAGAAAAATTGTTACTTGTTCCTATGCTCTGGAACAATCTGTGAACTTTTAATTCCACCTTGCTCTAAGTCCTAATAACCCTAATATGTTGTTTAATACATTCTCATATTAAAATAAAATTATCAACCCATCTTGACAGAAACATAGTGAATATCGCCCAGGAGTGGTAACTAGTCCCCAGCTTCCGCTGCCAGTGAAACTATGGCATCCCCAATTGGGGTAAGTTTTGAGGCTGAAAGTAGTAGGAAAGGGAACAAAATGGATAAAGGAAGGTGGGAAGAACCTGGTTATTCAGATCTGGTCACCAAACACGCTAAAACCATTTTGACAAAAGCTTCAATTATGAATGGTCGTCTTTCGCCAGGATGATGCTGAGAGTGTCGTCCACTCTGGAAATATAGGACACATATGTTACTTTTAATAGTTAAAAGGTTATAGTAATGATATACTACTTTAATTAAAGGTTATAGTTGTGATGCAACACAAATTAGTTTAATAATATTTTCTTGCCCATGCTGGTATTTGAACCATCGAGCTTCGGATTCGTTTGGAAACGGTAGAATGACACCTCGACCATTGGGGCCATAGTTTAAAATGGTTATTTGGCGATCACCCACTAAACAATTTATGGTTTCAAATATCCCGATCTTGGCGGATTGACGAATCAATAACCATTGAAAACATCACGCATTAATGAGATTGATAAATTTTATTTAACAACTAACTTTATAAACTTTGATGATGACTGAGATGGTCATTTTTATTATTGTTTTTAGTATGACGGTACCTGCCATTGTCGACATTTCTTTGGACAATAACCAATTTTAAAATAAAATACAAAGTTACATAAAATACACGGTCTGTAATTCCATAGACAGGTACTGATGTATTGAAGTACCCAATAACAAATTTTATAATTTCAGGGGAAATATTAGGTTAATTCAATTTATTATTATCTAAAATATTTTCAATTTGGGAGGGTACGCGTACCTCCCGAATAAAAATATTCAAATTGAAAATATTCGCCTCCCAGGGAACTATTTATTGAATTACCAACACCCCTAACACAGGTCACCCCAAGTGGTTCGCTACGTTTGATGACTTAGAAGGTGTTACCGGATTCATGGGGGGAGGTTTATCTAGGTTTGCCAGGTTGAAGTCGTTGAAGAAGACCATATCTAAACCTCTCTAGCCTAGACTCTCTCGAAACATTGACTTAAACTACAGTGGGAGTAATAGATAGGAACATTTACCCCCAGATTCCTAATTAATAATTACCCCTCATATTTTCTTTCCTTCCCAGAACTTCCTCTATTTCCTTTCCCTAAAAGAGACCATCTACACCCCCAAATATAACGAAGATTTTTTCCTCTAGGAAATAAAAAAGGAAGTGAAAATTAGAAACATACTTCTTAGGACGCGAAGTTCACTAAATGCTCGCTGAACTACGGTTAAATTGAGTCTACTTTTGAATGTCATCAAGAAATTCAATTCCTTCCATTTCTAATTGTGATTAATTCAATTTCGTCCGTATTCAATTCCTAATTGCACGCTAGCAAGTGCACATACCCTGCAGTGTGCAGTCTGCAGTCTGCACTGCACTTAGCTTTCTAAGTTGGCTGCCTTTCCAAGCAGATTTAATTTAAATCCTTATCGTTCATCTCCAGCGGTCCAGCCGTGTTGCCGAGATGTATGTTGTTAGGATTCTGTAATGATTCGTTTTATTGGATTAAGGTGTCGTTAGGTAGACGCTTCTGCGGCACCGGGAATTATTATCATTATTAACGAGCGGGATCCAAGAATAACAAGCAGGCACCTACCTGAAGTTGCCTTCTCGTTAGAGTGATAAATTTGTGATCAATTAGACGTTGCTTTATGCCTGAAATCGTCATTAGCGCGGCATTGTTACGGCAACGTCTAGCTGTTAAATTTATTGATGTTCTTGCTATAAAATCCGTATGTGGTCCTTTGAATTTAGACAGGCTCTATAAATGTACGTAATCTGTTTTATTAAGTTAACCAGCTCGTTATTTATCAGCTGCAAGCTGCGCTGGTGAATGGCAAACATTAAAAATATATATATACCTCAACAATATGTATTTACCAAATCTAACCCGACTGGTCACCGTGGAAGATCAAGACCAAAACCCTCTGAAGAAGACATTCTAAACTTCCTCAAAAATATAAGAAGTGACACAAGCGCAAGAAATGCTTAACCTTACGAACAAACAAGAGATAAATTGAATTCTTTAGAGGAGGCCTTCACCTTCGTCTGAAAGAAGGGTTCTTGCTTATGAAAACTTTAAGAAACCTATTTGCAAGAAATAAAAGGCTTTTTATTTTATCTTATTACCAAATCTGCGACGTGATTGATGTTTACATGTCATTAAAGGAGAAAATAATACTAATAAATCTTAACGAAAATATGGTAAAGAACAAGACACAGAAAATAAAAAGGAACGCAACTGGGACACGAATCCAGGATATCTCGTCTTACCGGAACAAGCGCCTCCATCAATTCGGCCGTTGAATTCTCTTATTTTTAATTCTGTTTGAAATTAATAATTTACAGTATTATCTTCAACTAATTTTTTCCCATATTTTTGGAAGCTACATTTTTAAATTATCACAATGTTCAAAGAACTGGTTTATAACCTGGATAGTGTCTCGAATAAACACATCCGATTTTATTTATATGGCGTACCTACCTATTTCTAAAAATCTAAATGAATATTCATTTTTTGTTAGAACAATTCTCTTTAATAACTTTTGAATATATCATTGAAGACGAAGGTAAACTAATAAATCTATACGAAAATATGAAAAAGAACAAGTCACAAAAAAAAGGTAAATATTGCAACTGGGAAAGTTTTTATGTAATATAATACATTTACATAAAATATTAAGAAGTTATATTTTTTAATGAAATTGTTTTAAATGCTTTGCTCAGACGAACAGTAGTAATGAGTGAAGAAATAATAAAATTATAAAATTAAAATAAATATTCAGCATCGGCCTCGAAGGTTTCAAGAGTCATTTGAGGCAAGAACTATAAAATTTATTATGTTTAATTATTTTAAGTAGGTATATGATTACTAAATCTGTAATACATAAATTAACTAGAAACACTACGGAGCTCATTTATAAAACTATTGTTGCTCCACATTTGGATTACTGCTCTACGATGTTATATTTGGCCAATGAAGGAAATTTAAACTAACTAGAAGTTATACAGAACAGAGCTATGAGATGTATACTGGGAAAAGGCAAATACGCAAGGATTAATCAAATGAGAGAGGAGCTAAATTGGATTCCAATAAAAAAAAGACTACTATTTAATGTGTTAATTTTTGTGCATAAAATTATGAAAAACCAAATGCCAAAATACTTTAAGGATGAAATTGTTTTTAATAGAGACGTACATAATTATGAAATAAGAAATATAAACAGAGTTCGATTGCCACAAATGAAGAAATCAAAATCCCAGAACTGCCTAATGTATAGAGGACTAAAGATGTATGATGAAATGCCTGAAAGTATGAAGAATGAAGAAATAATGAATGTATTTAAAAAGAATTGTTATGCTTACTGTAAAAATATTTAAATTTATCAAATGAAATGTTACATTGGGCTTATTAGTTTAAATTCATGTAGTATAAACTAACTCAATAAATAATTAAAAAAACTAAAAAAAATACACATACAAATATTAAAAAAAAAAAAAAAAACATTATTCGAAGGTGTCTGCCCTACAGACTTCAAAACAGCTTAACCGATTTCGCAAAAAAAATCAAAGTTTGTTTTTATTTATGCCAGGAGTGCAAATGTTTAGAGGGTGGTTTGAAAGGAAGAAGAATTTGGGGACACCCGATGATGACTTACGCATTATCACTGCACTGGAATAAGATGCGGAGGCAAATAATGTAGTTTTTTTTAACAGCATGTTAACACTCCAAATAAATAATGAAATACGTCCGTCCCTTAAAACCCTGTACATAACGATAGTATGGGGTGATGTCCGTTTGAGATTAACTACATACATGAATATGATTGAGGCAAGGAAGCGTTCCAAGACCGAATTGTTTGGCGGTCTGTGAAACGGCGCGGTAGTTGAGAATCTCATCGCTCGGAGATGCGAATTATTCAAGTCCCTTCTTCAGGGCAAATATTTGCAAAGCAATGGTTCGAGAGAGTACGGCTGGAGAGGTCTAGGTCTCCCACAGCCTCTCTCGATCCGGTCCGCCAGGTGGTAGGTATGCAAACGCATCTGCCGCCAAGACCTAGACTGCTACCAGTTAAATCACCAAAAGTAGCGAACCACTTGGAGTGACCTACGGCAGGGGTGTTGGTTATCCAATGAGTGTTACCCGGGCGGCAAATTTTCGCAAATTGTAAAATGCTATAAAAGAACAATTTAGAGAAACACTCAAAATCGATTAAAATCTTGGTTAACCACTGTAATTGGCTAGCTAATTTTACAAAATGCCGACTCGCGGGATAATTGTCTCATTTCTACTGCATAAAATTATCATTACCCTACTTGACATCCCTGGTATCCTTGATCTTATCAAATAATGTGTCCCGCAGTTAATACAATAGGAAAGTTCTGTTTGGCAGGGCTTATTCACCAACGAACTTTCATGTTCACTCATTGTTACCAAATACCTTTCATATTAATTTTTGCTACACGGACTCCTAGACCTGGTAATGAACGTGATGATATGGATGATATTTTTAATGTTACCCTATTAATTTTAATAAAATAGTATCTTTCTTACGTAGTGAGTGGGAATGTGTGAAGGTAATTTATGTTTATTATTTGATAATTTCTATTTCTAATAATAAGAATAAAAATAACTTAGTTCGATTACCACGTTATTGTTTATATAAATCCAACTGGTTTCGATTTAATGTGAACCTTCGTCACCGTTATATATTAATTAAGGAGTTACTATTTATAGTTATAATTTACTAGCTGGGTTACCCGGCTTCGCTCAGGGCAACATTCAAGAGTGTTCTGGAATGTTCCACACTGATGTTATTCCCGAAAATTCCACGACATACTCTGCCATTCCTACCAGAATTTTCTAGAGCTCTATGGAACCTTCTAGAACTTTCCGGAAGATTGTTCTCGAAATTTCAAGAGGGTGAAACTTCCACCCCTTATATCTTCGCAAAATAAGGGTAACCGTTTTTACCTAAACCTTTTACGCAAAAGCACGCCCTTTAGTTAAAAACGGTTACCCTTATTCCCTAGGGGGGATGGAGATCTATCACACCATATAACTCCCTTGATCGTACCGGGACTCGTTTCTGAGTTTTTACGGTCCGCACGTTTTTTGACTTTCTTTTAATATATATCTGTTTCCCGGCATGCGTTGCAATGCCATATTCAAATAAATAAAATGTTACTCCTTGCATGTCCTTTCCCGTGAGTTCCCCTCCAGCGTTCCACTTCCACCTTCCCCGCCACCGCTCTCCCGCTCCCTCGTCCCGACAACCCCCCTGGCACTTCATTTCTTGACCCTTCTTGACAAATAAAGAGCCTTTTCAAGCGGCGAAATTTTAATTAAATTTTTAAAATAAAAGAATACTTATTGTGGCATAACCATAATAGTTAGACATATGCTGTTGCAACACTTTTTGTAAATAATGATGTGTTCTACAAAGTCGTTGTACATTATTTTATTCTATCATCAATAGTTTTCGCAGCGCACGCGATGTAAAGAATATTTTAGGTAATTTTTTTACACCTTGGGTTGCATTATTGAAGTTTAAGTAAGGATGCCTATTTCTTTTGAAAATATAATATAGCAAATGTCACCCGGGGATAGTGTAGCTTCCCAACAGCGAAAGAATTTTTCAAATCGGTTCAGTAGTTTCGGAGCCTATTCGATGTAAACAAACAAACAAACAAACAAACAAACAAATCTTACCTCTGTATATAGTGTAGTATGTAGATAAGTAAAATAGAAAGGGACTGAGAACCTCAACTGTGGAGGTGATGCAAGGGAGGGGTAAGTAAGAGAGAGGGGGTAAATGTAGGTGTAGGTAAGTGGAATATGTTTAAAATTTAGTTATTTGATTAATTTAATTGTTTAGGTATTTGTAAAAATGGTTTAATTTGTTTTTAAGGATTTTTTTTTATTTTAAGAGATTTAAGATTATTCAAACGAAGATTTCTTAAAATATTGGCAATTTTTTTCACTCCAAACAATCCGATGCTCTCCTATTTTTCTAATTTATCTCAATGAAATATGTTTTATTTTTATCTTCGTCATTCTGGAGTTTTCCGAGACCAACTAGAGTACTGGGCTGGGTCCCATTTTTTCATTGTATCTAAGCCAATTTCACAATACACGAGGCAGAGAATCCACAATTTGTTTAAAAAAATATACACATTTTAATTTTCATGAGTCTAGTCTAGTCTAGTAATCTAGTAATTTAGTAATTTAATTTACATGAGTCTAGTCTAGTGTAGTAATTATTACAAGCAAAAATTATTAGCCTGAAAATGATCTAACCACTGAGCTACGTCTCGGCTTATCTCCTACCCGCCAAATAATTCAATTATTTGGTGTGTTTCAAATATCAATTACATTTTTCCACCCGCAAACAACCATCTTTATTTATATGAGAAAGGCATTGTAAGTGCTATATCTCTCACTACGCGGGATCAAGTCCCGTCGGCGGCATGTATCTTTTCTCGGGAGATTTTTTCAATGTAGATGAGTGTTTCAATCATAATTATTCATAATTATTGCTTATAATAATTGTTATCCTTTGTGATATGCATAAAAAATCTTGTTTTAAACATTATTTTATTAATTAAAAATAATAATTAATAAAAACATGAACTAATTTAGCAAACAATCAGCTACATTATTTCAATTTGCAGCAGTGCATTTTCCAACTTGCCCACCGTATCGCGAGGTACGCGAAGCACTTCGGGTAATTGATCGCAGCGCACGATCCACTACTTGCCTCCGCTCCACATATCGCCATTACATTATACCCCGTACAGTATTATTCAAACCTCTCCTCTACACCAGCACCGGGCCTGCTGTATGTACATGAACCCTGTACCTGCAGAGGTACCTTATTTACTGCACTCACACCGGGTAATGGAGATGAGACAAAGATCTGGCCTGGCCGAGGAAATGACATGCCGCAGATAATTGCGGAGATAGCGTTGACAGAATCAGTTTACGTCATCGTGGTATAAGGGCAGTATCATGGCTTAATATTATAATTGTATTAAAATAATAATGACGGTGTTCATTGAATACCTAACCAACACCTCTGTCAAAGGTTATCCCAAGTGGTTCACAACGTTTGGTGACCTAACAGAAGCGCCCGGATTGGGATGAGGTTTGTTCAGCTTTTGGCGGCGGATGCATTTGTCCATCAACTGCGTGGATCGGCAGAGGCCTGTTAAGGGAAACTTTTTGACCTCTCCAGCAGGACTCTCTCCATTTATTGCCTAACACTGTAAGGGAGGGATGTGTTTAAATGCTTGTCACTCCTGGTCACTCATACACATCCTTAGGTTCACACACCCCACATGATATTTTCCTTCCCAGATCTTCCTTCGCATCCGTTCGCTACGTTTGGTAACTTAGCATAGGTGCCCGGGTTCATAGGGGTGAGGTATGTCCGGGTCTTGGTGGCAGATGCGACTGCCCACCAACTACGTGGCAGGCTGTGTCAGGAGAGACTGGTTGAGGGATATCTTTTGACCTCTCCAGCAGGACTCTCTCGGAATGTCGCTTTGCACCACAGTGGGAGAGATGGATTCATAAGTCCGTCACTCCTGGTGGAACTGACCCCCAGATTCCTACCTACCCCTCACATATTTTTTCTTTCCAAAACTTACTCTTCTTCATTTCATAAAAATACCCTCCACACAGCTTCCCAAAAAATGGGACTAGCAAACAACACATCACACTGATTACCTCCTATTAGCTATTTGTTCTCTAATCGTGGACATGGACTTGTTTACCCCAGCCACGGGTTTTGAGAAAATTCATTCTGTTTCAGATTACCGCTGATCTAACAGTTCGATCCCCACTTCTCGCTAAGTACCTAATCTTGTATAAAATGTAAATTATGATGCTGAATTATTGTTTAATAAACCTGTAAGTACAGATCGATGCTCATTTGATTCACATACACAATACACATTCATTCACCCATAATGACATAGACCCTGAGGGAATTATTTTTCTCCGGGCCTCTGTGTGGCGATGCTAGATTTTTTGTTACTGCAGCAAGTTTATATGCATCATTATAATTTGGATCAAAGAAATAGGAAATACGCGGCATATAAACCAGCTCACTCCATTGCGGCAGTATTACTGTTACAATACACAGTGATTACCCAAATGAACGCTACTGGAAATCGCCCAACCTAATTGATATTGCAAATCCCTTCAGTACACGTTGGCCGCTGTTGGCGCAATTGTATGATCAGACGTACATAGAACAAAGGACCGTGTTCTGCATTGCATTCGTTTAATGCAGAACGATTTGTATCCACATTGCATGTCTTAGTGCGGGGACCTTTTCGTACAATTTTCTACACGTCCCCAGATACCTTACCGTGGCGAAAGGTCACTTGTCAATTGAATTAGTCTGAAGTCGGTTAGACCAGGCCACGGGTGCATTCGCAAAGGGGCGACACATTATTTAGTAATCGTTTTACGCAATGCGACAAATGGGCTTCGGGTCAATTGAAATTGAATTGGAATTACGCTAATAATAACGTAAGTAGGTGTCCACGTCCACCTACCTACTAGAATCCTTTTCAGAATGTTAAATAATGAACCGAAAGATATGGAGATGTTATTTTTAAGATTTTTAAAGTAAGTACACACTTACTCGAAGGAAGATAAAGTTTTTACTCGTCTTGTATTTGCACTGCAAATGTTCTAATCTTGCTTTTCATATAAATTTAATTCATTTTTAAATTATGTAATAAGCATATTATTGTTAGTCGATTTTGTCATTTCTTGCAACTTCCTATCTTTTTTGGTATTTTTAAGCACCATCTAAACATTTTGTTTTTGAATTTATTTCACACATTTTTTTTATTATTAGTTTTAGAAACGCATGGAAAGTCAATTTTTTTTAAGCATTAACTCTATTCAGGAGGACCCGAAGAAAATAATTTGGCCTCTTTTTTAATGTTTATTAAAAAAAATATATATATATTTTTATTTTTTATTATTTAATTACAATATAAAAATACAAGGTAAAGCAGTTTATTTACAGTCCTCCTCACTAGATATTCCTGTTCCGTGGCGGACTATATGTTGTTGTAAGGGTGATGATCATGATTGCCTCATCTTTTGTTGATTCGATAGGTCTTTTTGTGGAAAGGAAGAGTTGAACCTGGGTCATGAAGATACCCATGTTGTAGGAGGGAAATCATTCCACAACCGAGCTGTTAAACTCAAGACCGAGTTACGACTCATGACCCGAGTTACGAAATGACCCATTCTTGTGTGACAAATGCCAATATATACAAATGTTGGGTGCGCGTTGCACCGGTGCCCAAGGAATCAAAGATGACAGTTCCTTGAAGCATCCCCTATTGAAATACCGGTAGAACCAATAACATGACATATAACAAAACTTTACAAAAACTAAATTCTTTCTTTTTTACTCCCTTTTGATCAAGCTAGGTTATGTAGGCTCACCGATAAAGGCTAAATAACTTAAATCTAAAGTCATGAAGATTTTTCACCTGTCGATGATTTTGCTGGAATCGGAAATTCGGAAGTGATACGATGAGCTTTCAACCAAGAATAATAGAAAATACATATTTTTTTAAATAATTGCATTTTCAATGCTGAATTCATTCGAGTAAATTATTGACCATATTTTTTATTTTAATTCATCAAAAATATAAGGTTTACATTAGCGATCGAAATTCTTACCTTGAGCTTCAAAGCAAAATATTATGTTTATTAATTTTTGCGTTAATTTTCCTATTTAAACCAAGCTACACACCAATAGGGAGTAATGCCCGGAGCGCGCAGTGCGGCTGGCTGACACCTCGCGAGATATGAGCGGGGATACCGGCACGGGCGACTGTCGCTAATGCACCATTTCACCAGTACCGCCACCTCACCCCGCCACCGTGCGGCCCGACCTCCGTAATGGGATGAGATGGTACCGGGATACGGTGCGCTGCACGGGTTCGGTCCCTAAACGCCGGAGAATGCGAGGCGGGATTGTGTTGAGATGGGGTTAATTTATGTATGGCTGGAGTACTTAAAGTGTATTATTTACAACTAGTAAGTCAACTATAGAACTCTCTTAGAATAAATAGTGTACCAACTTGGGAGGCGGGTATGGGTACCTTCCACCATTTATTGGATAACCAACATCCCTGCCATGGGTCAAGTGGTTTGCTACCTTTGGCTACTTTTCGGAAGTGCGTGGGTTCACGTAGTGAGGTTTGTCTAGGTCTTGGCGGCGAATGCGTTCGCTTACGTTTGATTAGGAGAGACTGGTTGGGGAGCTTCTCACCTCTCCAGCCGGACTCGCTTACACAATAGTGGAAGGGATGAATTCATGAATTCATTCATACGTCCGTTACTATTGGACATATTGACCTTTAGATTCTTACCCACTCCTTGCACCTTTTTCCTTCCCAGAACTTCCTGTCCTTCCTTTCCCTAATAAGACTCTCCACACAGCATCCTGTGTGATATTTATATATAAATATATATATTTATATATTTTTTTTTTTAACTTTCCAGATACGTAATACCGTGGCTTTCACGTTTGGGAAATATTTTGAAACTGAGGAGAATTATTTTTCTCTTTTTGAGAAGAGGAAGGAGTCAACATGTATTGAAGACCTATATTATTAGAGGGAGGAAAAATAGAGGCCAACAAATCATTCCACGGCCAAGCTGTTTAACTTAGATGGATTTGTGGAAACGACCCGTTATGCTCCGACAAATATCAACCGTGTACGAATGTTGAACCCGCGTTTCCTGACTATGTACCGGTGTCGAAAAGATCAATTAAGCCAATTGCTCAGGGCATCTTACATTGAAATATCGGTAGAGCGTGGAAAGCATTCCCATCTGACTCTGGCTTCGATGGAGCCTTGGTATCTGAACATAACTTACGAGTAATTACACCACGCATATTATCAATGGAAACTGAAGTAAGTTTGGGAGGAAAATAATGTTCATTGGTCCGTCGGTTTTGAGATCTGGTCACTTAACTGAAAGAAAACCTTCTCCTCCTGTAAAATTTTCTAATGGTCGTTTAGACAATTAAGAACTAAGGCGATGATTTGCACATTCTCCTTACGTCTTAAACTTTCGCAATACGTTTCCTTCGTACCTACTCTTGTTATTTGACTCTTGAGACAATTGTTTCTAATTATTAGATTCATTGAGTATCACTAATTCTTTTCCCGTCCACTTTCCCATAATTTATTCTCTTAATACCTTGACCCCTTTCCCAGACCTTTCACGTTACGTGTTCAAAGCTAAGCGTCCCTTTATTAATCCTTTTTTTCACACTCAAATTGCTCGTTCAAGGTGACGCAAAAGTCCTCACTTGATTTCCGTAGGCAGTAACTTCGGGTGTAGATATATATTTTTTTTTATAACACAACCTCGATCTTGAGGAGTATTATAGCAATGCATGGGTTGACATCGCGTACTAACCGGTTTCTTTTTACTTTACAAATGTCAAAGTCGTGATGACATAAGACGCCATTTGTAAAAAAATTAGAGCATCTACCAAAAGTGTGATGAATGATGACTTTTTCGCCATCTTTTACAATATATTAATCTCCTAATTTATTAAACAGTTGTACATGTTGGTTGGTACATATGCAATTTTTTTAAATTAGCTTCACACAGGAGGCCCTGAATAAAATAATTCCCCTCAGGGCCTATGTCATCTTTGGGGAAGCTGCGGATCTTTTTAGGGAAGGAAGCAGAGAAGTTCTGGGAATAAAAGGGGTACGAGGAATGGGTAGGAATCTGGGGGTTACCGTGTCCAGTTGTGACGAATGCATGAACCCGGACACCCCTGCTAAGTTACAAAACGTAGTGAACCAATTGGGGGACCTATCGCAGAGGTGTTGAAATAAAATGAAAGGCAGCGGTACCCATACACGCCTCCCAAGTTAATTTATATTATACCTTTACTCTGTTTTCTTAGCTGAAAAAATAAATTATTAAAGTTTTTATTACTGGTATTAAAAAGAGATAAAGAAGTCCCAGAGAGAACTCGTATTTATGCGTTTTTTTGTAAAAACAAAATAATACAGAAGATACTAGAACCGAGTACGATGACGTTACGTACTACTTTTGGGTGTGCTAGGGTAATAATATTTAAAAAATGCATCATAGATGCTGTCGTATGCGTAAAAAAATTATTTTTTTTCAAAAATCAATGATTTGTATGAAGATTTTCCATGAAATCCGTGCGGCGCACGGCCAAACTGAAACTTTCTGATTTTTTTCATACAAAAAACTGATTTTCAAAAAAACAAATTTTTTTCGGCTACAACATCAATAATGCAATTTTTTAGATATCAGCATTCTAGCACACCCAAAAGTCACGAGCCGCCGCGCAGTGGACTACGACCCCTCTCAGGGATTTTAAGAAATTTAATGGTGCCATTTCTAAAACTCACTTTTATTAAAGGATTTTTAATTATTATTATTAAAAACACATTTATTTAAAAATTGCAAAATATTTTTCAGTGTTTTCTTTTTTCATTGATGTATTCGCCTATGGGCAGTGTTTTCAAATTTTTAAATCATATTTGCCGTAGATGATACAAGATTTACAAAAAAAAAATATGAAAGGTGGTCCGGTAAAATTTCCACATGGCGGCTTGCCTGCAGGTACCAAGGAGCTTACTTTTTGTACACAATATCCACGTAGAAAAGTGTACAAACCTACATTACAGGTCTCACAATAGATGTCAACTTCAACTGGTCAAACCATAAAATAAAATAAAAATATATACCAAAACTAAGATTCTTTAGTATGGAAATTTACCATAAAAATGGTTAACATGGGTATTTCGTGCCTATAACACATTAACAGATTGAATTTTACGCTTCGGAGTGAATAACATTAATCTTAGGTTACCTGAGCAACAACAATTTCGTTTCCTAAAATAGTATAAGGCAAAAAAAAAAACAAATAATATGAAGGCGATTATAAAAAGTCTGTTAATAGTTTAACGTGCTTCCCGTGCTCAGCAGGGTAAGTAATCAATTAATGCTGGATGAATTCTGAGACGCAGAATAAAAAAAATAGATAAAAAAATTGAGAACCATATACTCCCTATAGGCATAAAGAAGCAAAAATGTATGTTTATTGATTTTCTTAGTCACTTAGTCTAAATATTGTGATTTTATTATCAAAACAACGATTAACCACGCAAAATTATTAATTAAATGCACATTATTCTTCTTAGAACTTCTAGAAGCAAACTGCACGCGAAATATCTCGGAGGCTCAAACAAAACGAACGGCTTCTTCTCCGGAAAAATCAACAAAAGCGTTTAATTTAAGCACAGACAAATGGCGTGACATTACGGCCGCATTAGATCTCGGACCGGGCTCTGCGGGGAGCGGTGCATTAGGTCGCTGGTAGGTACCCCGCATTGAGTACTGAGGAGATACTTACCTGCCAAGTACCTACTCACTGTTGTACTAGGGAATGTGTGCATGCTGCACTAGGATACTCTGCACTAGGATGGGTACAGTGCTGGATTTTAAATACTCATTTTGCATTAAAATATGACGATTTGCATTTCCCCCTATGACACGACTTGAGGAAAACAATACCTTTATTTGCAATTTTCATTAAATGGCCAAAGTCATCAACGCCATTTTGTTTTTTTGGCATTTGAAAGGTCCTTGTTAAACGCTGATTCTAGAAGCGTTTCAGCTTTCCATCAAATTGTTATACGCTGGTTAGCTCTACATGATAGTTGTCCTCTTTTACTGATCACAATTTATTCAAAAACTGAAACAGCCTTAGAATCGGCATTTAATGGGAACGTTTCACCTGTCAAAAAAAAACAAAATGGCGCTTATTGTCCATTCGATGGAGATGTTACATTTGAATTTTCTTAGTATTAGTACATTAACCGGCATTAGAAGTGTGGAGGAGCTATTCCGGGCAGCGCAAGACAGAGGTACCTTTTCAAGAGTGATCGCCAACGTCGGGGGGACCTGATAAGGCACACAAAGAAGAAGAAGAAGTATTAGTACCGCATCCCTTTCTTCGTCTACTTCTCTATCTTCTCCTGTTGTTGGCCATCAAGGAAATTAGATTTTTCTGATATTTATAGTTTTTTTTTTAATTTTATGTATTGAAGAAAACAGAGATTCAGAGAGTATACGAAATTATAAAACATTAAATTAAATTGTAGGCAGAATTCGCCTCCAATTTAACTATTTTTAAAGCATTAACTATTCAAGTTGGCCATGATTTAATGATTAAGCCACACGAATTAATGCGCAAGTCACTTGAAGCCATCAGGCTTTATGCTGAAGATATCCAAAGATAAATATGTTATTTTGCAGCACTATACACCCATGTCACGATGTGTTGAGCCAATACGTCTGTTCCGCCATGTAGCATGCGTAGTAGATCGTGGTGCCGCCAGTGCCTGTAGTTGTTTGGTATAAACAACTTTGCAGCATTCCAGGAGGTATGGACTATCTATCAAAGTATGCATTATTTCAAACACTGTTACTGAGAGGGCCCAAACATCAACTGGAGGCCATTTTAGTGTTAAGACTTATTGAACAGATGCCTGATTATTTATGTATTTATCCTAATGTTTTTTATTTGTTTGTCTGCTATGGTTCCCATACAGCAGAAGCTCGCACCCTCACTCATCTCACTCATATTCGTACTCATACTCGTACACGTACTCAAGTTTGTACTCTATAATGCAGTCGTACATCTCAGATTCTTAACCTTTGAGAAGTAACGAACCTTTTCTTGTCTCATCTAACAGAATCTATTCTCTGTTGATCCGGCCCAGTGTGTATACGTAGCCTAGAACATAAAATAGTGTAATGGTGTTCTCGTTGTGGCCGGAGGTCGTGACTGCAGTGGTCGGACGGGCGGCACGCGAGCGGCGCGAGCCCCGCCCAACCATCCATCCAAGTGGAAGCGGACTGAAGTCAAATATATATTTTTTTAAATTTAAATTATGTAGGTTCTTCCTATATACCTTATCAGTATTTTTTTAAGATGATTTGTGGTGTAAAAAAATTGCAATGAAGGTAGCCCCATATTTATTGATTATTTTGACTTTATTATTCTGTTTTAAGGGGTGAGAAAAGGAGATTGGGTCCTACGTTATCTTTGGGGATGCCGGTTGCAGGGTCTTTTTAAGAAAAGGAAGGAGAGGAAATTATGGGAAGAAAAAACTACGAGAGGTGGGTAGGAATCTAGGGGTCAGTGTATCCAGGGGAGACGGAAGCACGAATCCATCAATTCTACTGCAGTAGGAGTGGATTGGCGATGCAAGGCAATGAGTCGAGAGAGTCCGGCTGGAGAAGTCAAAAGATCTTCCTCAACCAGTCTTTCCCGATCCGGCCCGCCACGCAGTAGTACGCCAAGACCTAGACAAACCTCACCTTCTTGTTTTGAAGATCAAGTTGTAAGTAGAATTGTATAAAAAAACAAACAGATAATTCAATTTTTTGTAATAGTTAGCTATTAAAATTATGTATTACTTACAAGATATTCATAACAATTTTAAAAATAATACATCACTCAAATGATTAGTCAATTATTTCAGACTTTCCCATCGGTAAAGGAAGGCCTAGTCTTCGAATAGAAAAAGTACGTAAAAGTCAATACATATTACGTTTATTTTCACAGCGACAGACATCGAACCCGGTAATCCCGCGACTCGGCGTCTGATCCATTTATTCTATGTGTCATATGCTATTAAATATTTTAAAGCTTATTAAAGTATATAATAGATTATCAAAGCTTATTAAAGTATATGATAGATTATCAAAGCTTATTAAAGTATATAATAGATTATTAAAGTTTATCAGCTGTGATGTGAGTCAACCTACTTCTTATCGAGAGAACGAAAATATGCGGCTATTTTTTTTCTGCTAACCATTGATTTTATATACACCTATCGTTTATGATTATGAGAACATTCTGTTACGTACCTCACAACCGTTATACAAAATTGTCGGGACTCTTACTTGCATAATCTCGAATGGTAATAAAATTAAGTAATAGTGTTAAAATCGACAAATGCAAATCACTTCATTGAAATGTTACACAAAATATGGTTTTTCGTGATCACATAACATTTAAATGTATATGTTATTATAAATGTTATATTAATAAAAGTGTCAAAAGCTCAAAAGTAGTCAATAAACTGTGGCAAGTAACAGTCGACTCGCGACGCGACTAATAATATTGTTAACATTATTTCAGGTGACTTACATACTTAACTTTCTACAAACATCCTTATTAATTGTAACATTAAATACAACTATGTATGCGGATGATGCTAAAATGTAGTATTACTTTGATAGGTTCCTTCTCTAATATCAATAAATTTATGTAAAAAAATTGTTTATTTTCATATACTATGAATACCGTTAAAAATGTGTAGAAGATTTAAATTTTATTTTTTTGTAATTAAATCATTATTGATTTGAAATAACGCACATTCCGAAACGGTTCCAACTGGGTACAACGTCATTATGACATGAAAACGTCAATGGCTGGCTAATCAGCCAAAACCAACTTTGCACGGCGTGACGTCAACCCCGCCGAATTCACGAATAAAAACGAACATTTTGTTTTGGCAGTAAATCGAAAATGACACATTTTAAATCGTTATAGAAAACTTATTCTTCATCATAAAAATAAATAAAAAAATAGAGGAATTAGTGTAATTTTTTTCTAATTTTTTAGATAAAACAGTGAAAATACCCTTTTTAAGATGCAATCTTTCCTTTTCTCGTTAAAGACGTAAATAAAAGTTACAACTTAACTTCATTAAAGGTTCAATATTAATAAACGCTTACAAGTTGTATTTTTTAGGAAATAATATAATATTTCTAGCAATTTTATTCATCATCAAAAGGTGCAAAAATTTTACTTTCTTCGATATGAATGGTTTTACATTATACATGCGTAGTTTATATTGAACGGCAAAGTTTAATGTACGTCGTTTATGTACGACTAACGCCTTAAAACGTTCGTGCTACAATTAAATTTTGCATTTGTGGAATGGACAAACACTTAACCCTTCCCCGAGTCTGTATGAAAGTTATAATAAGAAATATATTTCTCAATAATTATTGTATTTTCCTTGTAAGGGTAAAAGGCAAGGTAATGGTTTTCTCCGGTTATCTTGAGGTATATGAGTTATTGCATCAGTTTATTTTGTTGGTATTTTGATGCATCATTTTGCACCCACAGGCAGCTGAACCCACTTGAGCGGCTCCAACTCTTAAATAAATACTTGGCAGTCAAAAGAGCAACAAAAAGCGTATGAAATCAATTATTGTGATTGTAGTAGTGTATTCGGCCCCTCCAACCAAAGGTTCAGCCCTGTTGAAGCCATCAGTGTTTCCTATAATGATTTTTTTTATTTTTATTATTTGCATTTGAAAACTCAAGCTGCGCTACTAATGAAAATGTTCTCTGCACCATGCGATTTTTTCTTCATTAATTTTCGCTTTATTCCTTCTCGGTGCTGGCCGCGATCTCGGTTGCCCGGCTCGCAGCCAAATCCACAGTTTATTCTTTAGTAGTGGCAAGGGATAGCCCAGTCTTATATGCAATTGTTTATGAATTTAATTATGGTAATGAAATTAAAGTCTATAAATCAATGAGATACCAAGTTACTTGTGAAAATTCTCGTTTTGTGAAAGCCATGTTTGACACAACGTTCGTGGTGAGATTCTAAGTTTGTGCTTCAAAAGTGAGCATTTACTATTAGAGATTGTTTTTTTTTGTACCATACTTATAAGAGTACAGGTTCCATCATTAGAGTATACCCCTGAGGGGACTTGGGCCGAAAATCCACAAAAATCTATATCTTGATCAGGTGTATTGGTATCATTAATCACTGGTTGGCCTACACCTGTTGAATTTTTTCGTGTTTGCGTTTGAAGATACTCGTTCTGATGAAAAATTCAAAGGAAAAATGATTGATTGCTAATGCAATCAGAGCAAATGATGATATAGGAGTGATTAATGCTTAATTTGCCTGAAATATAATGTTTTTACTTTCACTTGGTGTAGTTTTGGTTAAATAGTTGAACATGTATCGTATTTTTTAAATTACAAATACTACATGACAATACTAGTAGAATTCTGACACACCAAAACTGGACATTTTGAAAGAAAGTGTAAGAGTAAGGATGGTTGACGGATAACAAACAAAGTAATCTAAAGTCATGTCCAGCAAGATTTTAATTTTAAGGATAGAATATTTGATCAAAATCTGACTTACACGTCTGTCCGAGATCTTTAATTTCTGCCTTTTTAACAGTTTGCTAGTGTTCAAAGGGTTAACGAGGAATGCAAGCGTATGTAGCCATCATTGTAAGTAGGTAACTACCAGGGGCGTGACTTTCTTGGTAAGTGATAATTTGCAGATTACATAGTGAAATACACGATACAAATCAATAAATTATTTGCGCGAAATAAAGAAATACCTAAGTAAATCATAAAAATAAAAAATAAAGAAAAACAATTTCAGAATAAAAAAAATGGTTCTACAAAATTACTTCTTATAATATTACTAGCTGGTACCCAGCATGCGTTTCTATGCCATTTAATAAAGAAATTGTTTCTCCCTGCGTATCCTTTCCCATTTGTCCCGTTCCACTTCCGCCTTTCTTTTTCTTTATTTAGAGGTTTCCCTCTCCCCTCCCGGGTTCCCCTCCCCCCTCCTGCGCACCCCCTACCCGAGTTCCCCTCCCCACTCCCGCATTCCATACATTCATTCCCGGTACATTCAGTTTTCAAACAGCTCGCGTGCCACCTATTGCAATTTTTTATACAAATTTCATAATGCCAGAGCTCACCAGTAGTTTTATGCAAACCTTGTCCTGACAATGGCGAAAACAAAAAAAAATAATTATCCAATTTGGTGCAGTCGTTCGGAAGTTATGCGCGGACATACATTTCGGTGATTCATTTTTATTTATACCTTTAGATAGATAGATAGATAGATTATTGTACAGCAACTTTTAAGAATAAAGAGGCCCCCTGACTGCCACAATCGTGAACATTTTAGAATTCTTCGCTGTGTTAGGAGATTTGTAAGTGGAAGGTTCGTAGTTCTAAACCTTTAAATTAGAACCTTAATAGCAATTTATAAGTATAAAGAAGCCCCCTGACTGCCACGATGGTGCACATCTTAGAATTCTTCGCTAGTTAGGAGATTTGTAAGTGAAAGGTTTGTAGTTCTAAACCTTTAAGTTAAAACCTTAATGTTGTATGATTGTTTTCACTAGCATTGATTGTATTTGTTTGTAAGATTGTTTGTATTTCCTTTAATCGATATTTTAATTTTGCTGATGTTTAAACTTTACAAAAGAAAGGCTCCGACTCAATCTTGTTTTTTAAATATTTCTGCACACCCCTGGGAATTAATCTAGAGATTTTTTTGCTAATTTGCACCGGGTTTAAGCCAAATGGTGCAACAATCGAACAACACAGATCAGATATGCAAAACGTTAACGTATTGGGAAATGCTCTAGAATTTTCTTTGTGCTCTGAAGTAGGGACTTCTCTATTAGGAGCTCTTTCTTTATCAGTCTACGGCCCACGCAGATGTTGGTTCCATAGACTATGTTTTCTTTGTGTTAATGTGAGTAACACGCTATTCGTCGCGTTGTGGAGCTGTCTCCAGTCTCGTTTCTAGCTTGTTGCTTATGGAAAAACATGACTTCATTTTCGCCGAGTCGAGTAATTTTCTACACACTTATGAGGTTGCAACAATTCTGATTGTTGTTGCACACTCCAACACGGGCTTACAGTTAAGGAATATCATTCTGTTATTACACTGATTAGGTAGGTTCCTGCACTGATCTAACAATAATGAGAACTAACAACTTACTACGGTGGAGCAAAGTAAATATTGTTTTAAATGGGGTATGCATTTTTTTTTTTTTTTTTTTTTTTTTAATTCCTTTATTTTTCCCATATTTTACAATTTATATTTACATATTTGAAAATCATAACAATAATGTGGGAACCCACTAAGGCGCAGCCTGTGCGTGGGTAATATATTTAAAAAAAGTTTTTTTTTTTTAGTACCTAGAAAAAAACAAACAGGGGTATATAAAGCAAAAACAAAAATTGTTTAAAACATTTTGTACAAAAAGTGTATACAATAGTGTACGGTTAAATAAGTGTAAGTGTAATTAATGATATACATTGTAATAATAGGTGTAAAGTTTGTGAGAAAAGTGATATAAAACTAAATAAATAGAGTTTTTAGAAACATAAAGTGAAATAAAACTAAATAAATAGAGTTTTTACATCTGTATGGTTTAGCCATAATTTTAACTCTTTTACGAAATGCGGAAGTTTTGTTGCAACTTGAATATGTTTTGGTAAACTATTGAAGGTACGAGGTCCAATAAAACTACTGTGAGTTTGCATTTGTTTTGTGTGTGTTTGGGGGGTATAGAATACATTATTATTTCTAATGTTGATTCTGTTTACATTTTTTTCGAATTTGTTTACGTTTTTAAAGATATATTTCATAGTTTGCAGTATAAATAGTTTACGGAGACTGAATAGTTTAGATTCTTTGTATAAAGCATCTGTCGAAAATGTTTTAATTCTATTATACATAACTTTGATAATATAATTTTGAGTTGTTTGTAAAGGTTTTATAAAAGTATCAAGGGCACCACCCCATCCTATTATTCCATACATGAGTGAAGATTGCACCATAGAATAATAAATCATTTTCAATTTGTCAATATTCAATACTTCTTTGAGTCTGTAAAATATGTATGTAAGATATCTCAATTTAGAAACGGTATTATTTATTTGTGAATGCCAATTTAAATTTGTATCAATACATATACCCAAATATTTTATCTTTTCAACTTTTACAATTTCAGAGCAAGATGAGCATATTACTTGATTACAGTTAGTATTATGAATTCTAATTTTAAGGTTATTGGGGGGTTTGTTTTTACTGTTTTTATAAAAAGGTAGGTAAAATGTTTTATTGTTGTTTAGGAAGAGTCTATTACTATTTAGCCATGATGAGACATGTGCAATACATTTTGATGCATTTAAATAAGTTTCAAGCCAGGATTTTCCGTTTACAATTATTACTGTATCATCAGCATAAGATACAATATCACCAGGGATTACAAGATTACATAGATCATTTATATATATTAAAAACAGGATTGGGCCAAGCACAGTACCCTGTGGTACTCCATTTTTTATCCTCTTTTCAGTACTATAAAAATTCCCTATTTTTGTTTTTTGTTTTCTGTCTTTGAGATAGTTTGTGAGAATTTTTAGTGTATCTTTTTTGAAACCTATTCGATTAATTTTTTTTATAAGTATATTGTGGTTAACCGTATCAAAAGCTTTTCTTAAATCTAAAAATAAAGCTAGGCATTTTTTATTTTTATCAACAGATGTGTACAATTTTTTTGTCAAATCGAATATTGCATCTTCAGTGCTTAGGTTACTTCTGAAACCATATTGATTTTGGGACAGAATTTTGTTTTGTTCTAGGTGATTCATTACTCTATTTTTGATACATTTTTCAAATATTTTTGAGAGGTTTGATACTAAGGAAATAGGTCGGTAATTGTCTAATATGTGCGTTTCTCCTGATTTGTGAATTGGAATGATGGTGGAGATTTTAAATTGTTCAGGGAAATGTCCCTCTTTTAGTGATATATTAAAAATATGTAGCAATGGAATTAAAATATTATGTTTTATTTTTTTTAGTGTGTTACCCGATAAACCATCAATTCCTGTAGAATTTGTTGACTTTAGACTATCAATGTGTTTTACAATTTCGTTTATCGTGATAGGTGAAAAATATTCTAAGGAATTTATTGAATAGTAAGTTGAGAGTAAATGCAAAGATGAGTCTACGGGTGTTGTACTATCAATTTTACTAGAAGATTCAAGTACTTGATCTACTACATTTGTGAAGAAGTTGTTAAAGTTTTCTGCAATGGCCGATTTGTCAGTTATACTATTGTTATTTATTTTAATCTCTTTCACATCAGTTGATGCCATTTTTTTTTTGTTCATTATTTCATTAATAATATTCCACGTTTTTTTGGTATCATTTTTTGCGTTATCAATTTGTTCACAATAGTATTTCTTTTTACAACTTCTTATTAACCTATTTAGTAAGTTTCTATACATCAAATACTTTGTTTTCATAAAAGACATTATTCTTACGTTATTTTTTTGACAGGTTTTTTCATAATTTAACATTTCTCTGTAAAGTTTATCTCTGTGTTTAATGGAGACTATTAGTCCTACAGTAATCCAAGGTTTGATGTGGTCAATTTGATGTGGTCATTTGCATGTTTTCCCAATATTTGTAGTTTATACAGCACTTAATACTTACATATATTAAGAAATCAAATTAATTTGCTATAAAAAGTATACCGATATTCGTGGAGTGTTTCACCCAAAAGATACAATAGTAGGATGACTTAACTGTTTGTCATACAGTTAAAAAAATCAATCAATTTGAAAAAAATAATTTTAGCATGGCTGTAACGATTGATAACAACCCAACCTAACTAAATCAAATCGGTTTAAGCAAACAGATACCGCGTATGTCGGGATAAAAAAATTAAAGTTACTTGTATACCCTGAACTACTATAGAAAAATATCATTTGCTGCCTAATACTGTTAATATCCAAAGCAATGAAAATGTTGAGCTTCTTTATAAGAAGTTTTAAACATTACAAAAATATACTTCATTAAAATTACTAATAATTAAAATTAAAATAATATATTTTTTTAATAAATAATTAGTTAAACCTCAAGTTGTTATATTAAATCATCGAAGACAATATTAGCGACTCCCAAACGAAAATTTGAAACGGAAAAATCAGAAAAAGTTTCGGTCGCATGTAAGAATTGAACCCAGGACCTTACTTAGCCTTACTGGGGCTCTTGAGTAAAAAGTATTCTAAATTAATCATTCTCTAATAATGCAACCGATGCTACTTTCATTGCTAAACGATAGAATAATATTCTCACTTATATAAAAAAGTTATTTTAAATTATTTAAAATAAATTTCAACTGGTTTAATTCCTTAATAACAATAACTCAATTTAAATCACCTTATCATTGTAACATTTAATTTTTGTTTTATAAAATGGAGCTCACTGGGTAGCTCAGCACAGGTGAGTTACCCTTTGAGGCCGAAATTGCTGAATTGTATTTGTAATGCAAGATATTACACCAAATAAATAAATAAACAATACCGGCACCAAAGATCGGCACTAATGCAGACCATAACTCAATAGCATATCGCTTGCATCGATTAGGTATTAAATATTCTAATATCTACGGTGCCAGTAGTACATTAACATTATAAACGATGCGTAAAACAATTGTCAATAGTTTTATATAGATAATCCTGCAATTCATTAACTGTATTATCTTAATTTGATTTAAATTACCACGTCGATGGTCTTAAGTTTTATATTAAGTATAGATACTAATAGATATTATTAAATAATTCGATTTAGGATTTTATTACCTACCAGCGAGTAACTGTAACTCTCATCTTATACAACAAAAATGTTTGCCTCTTTATACCTATCATAACTAACTATAGTATTTCAAAGGTACAAGTTAATATCAATTATTAAAAGAAAACGAAAAAAAATGTGGATTCTTCTGTACAGGTAAAACTTCGACAAACTTTGAAATAAGGATAAAGGAACATATGAGATGTTTAAACAATAAAAGTTTCTTGGAGTTTTCCAATCATTTGTTGGAGACGGGTCACACTTTTTACTTTAATAGTGGAATTGAGTTAATGGTGCTCATTGGAACAGATTGGAAATCTTAGAAATTAGAAAGAGCGTAAATACAATTTTTTTAAAACAATTATCAGTTTAATAATATCTGTTTCGTTTATTTGTTAATTTTTTCGATAATGTGTTATTCTGTATTTAAAGAAATTATACCGTGAATAAATTAATAAATAGATTATTACCTTCCTATTCTACTTTCTTACTTACTCAATTTGCGAGGCGGGTATGGGTACTGCCACCCCGGGAACCATTTATTGGATAACCAAAACCTCTGCCATAGGTCACCCCAAGAGGTTCGTTGGTTTGGTGACTTAGCAGGGGTGCCCGGGTTCATGGGGTGAGGTTTGTCCGGGTCTTGGCGGCGGATGCATCTGCCAACCAGCTGCATGGCGACCGGAAGAGATGGTTAAGGGAGTTCTTTTGAATTCTCCAGCCATGCTCTCTCTGAACATCACACCACAGGGGAGGGATGGATTCCATACGTCCGTCACTCCTGGACACACTGACCCCAGATTCTTATCCACCCCTCACAACCTTATCCTTCTCAGAACTTCCTCTCCTTCCTTTCCTAAAAAGAACCTCCACACAGCGTCCCCAAAGGTGATGTAGGCCTTGAGGGGAATTATTTTCCTCAGGGCCTATGTGGCCTGTGTGGAGCTAATGTAAAAAAAATAACACGTGGAAAGTGTCTTTATTCTTGATTAATTTTTTCTTCAGCACAAATCACCCATTTTCTCCCAATAAAACCGGAATCGTACATAGTTTGAACAGATCAGTGAGATGCCAACTCCTCTCAAACGCTAGTGAAGTAAATAGATTGTAGGTAGGAGTATGTGATGCAGGTTACTGCGGGGAAAAACATTCCTGGGTTCGTGTGGATATTCGATCCGACGGGAAGTAATTTCGTCATGCAAAATCGCTTTGCTTCACATTATTGTTTTAATTTCTGGTGGAATTCCTCGCAAGTTGGCCGAGGTCAATCTGAATTCCTCCGCAGATACTCGCTGACTGCGATGTTTTTTTTTCACCTCTCGTGTAATTTTCAACACACGATGTGTTATTATCTCACGAACGTAGATAACCGATCTCTACAGTGAGCTGCAAAACGATGTGAACTGTCTTCGGAATTCTTTCCTTGGAAGAAATCTCAAGCTCTGGGGCCTAACTAATAAACGTGTTTTAAGTTGTACACAGCTGATTTACAACAAAGTTTTGAAAATGGCGGTTTTTCAGTTGCGTAAAATTTTGTTTGTTTGTTAGTCTCTAATGTTAAATTAATTAATTTTAAGTATTAATTATTATTAGACATCACCGCTCTAACGAAATTATTGTAATTACTAACTAAAAACCGAAGAAACTGCTTACTTAAGTATTACTATATTAACTCTCGTATTCATGTGTGTAAAAATATTTTTTTATGTTAAAATATTTATTCATATTCAGAGTAAAAGTACCTAGATATCATTTTACTGTCCGATGATATATTTTTTATATTTAAAAAAAAGTACAACCACACGTCGCCACTGACTACACGCCAACACATCGCGGCGGGATCACTTGTTTAAGTTAAAATATTTATTTCATATTCAGAGTAAAAGTACCTACCTAGATGTCATTTTGCTGTCCGATGATATTTTTTTTATATTAAAAAAAGTACAAACACACGTCGCCACTGACTACACGCCAACACATCGCGACGGGATCACTAGATAGTGCGCTGTTTCATGTGTTACCGAGCTGCTGAAATGAGACGGAATGCTTACCAAGTGACCCGTGACTGTTATGCTATACTCATTTGCAATGTGTGATGAAAAATATTTGTTGTTATATCTGCCCTTTCCTCGGCAGATATTAATTATTACAAAGGTTCTTTGAATATAATGGTGTTTATTACTTTGAATAACCTAGCTGGATAGCTACGACTGTTTACTATTCGGGGGTAGGTAAATCTCTGCGCTCCCAACTCGGGAGCTGGTAAAGTCTATCTCTAGTACCACTTCTTGTACACTAATGCCATCTGGCGAGCTATGGCGCAAGCTAAATGCTTACCGCCATCTATCGTATTATTTCCATATTAAATACCTATTTACTATACATTACAGTTTTTAATTGGAAAAAATTATCATCGGACACCAAAATGATATCTACATATTTTACTTCAAATAGGCTCAAGAATGGCTGGTTTAAACTGTATATGGTAATAATATAATTTGTTTCTGAAAATCAAATCACTAGAAAAACTTAAGCTTCCGTAGGTATTAATTTTTTGTTGTAGATATAGGCTCGTATTTTTGTATTTTTATATTTTTGGCAAAAATTTGATTACAAAAATGAATTTTCTCTAGAATTCAAATATGTTTACAGCTTGCTGACTTTATTCATCGGAAATTTAATTTGAAAGGTGTAATGCGGTTAAAGCACAAATACCGTAATTAAAAAGGTAAAAAAGCGTTTCACAGAACAGATGTGCTTAGCGCAGACATTAACAACCACAGAAGCATAACCCCGTCGATTGATTATAGGGTTGAGCCACGAAAATCTGTATAATATTGATTTTTCATCATTCGTAATGCTATGAGCATAAGTAGCCTCGTGTTGTTGGTTTTTCCAATTAAAAGCGCATTATGAAAGAAGCAGGTAAATTAAATTATCGAAAAACTTGGAAATATGTACGTTCACGGGCAGTTCTGTTATCGGCATTTCGCAAGTAATGCAAAAATGTTAAATTATGTTGTTGATTTTTGCGAATCAAAAAGTTTTTCCATTGTTACATCTCAAAATATCTTAGATGATTAAAAAAGTGAACCCGTAAAAGAATGAAACCCGTTGTGAGGCGGGTTAAAAAAGTACTTTTAGAAGCAGATTTGACTTTGTGGGTCTTGAAGAGCCCTAGATATTCAATAAGGAATATATTTTTAAGCATTCTATATATATTTTATTTATTTATTGATCTCTAATTAGCTCACATTATCGTGTGTATTAATAACATGAGAAACATATTATATACACAAAATATACAATTTTTTCAAAAGTAATGTGAATTTTAATAATTTTTAATTTAAGTGTATCCGAAATAAAACAATTTTATTGTATTCGAAATAAATCCAGCTAAACATCAATATTTGAGAGACATAATTTTTTAATTCCTTCTTAAATTTAAACATGTTGTAGCTCTCACTAATTTCGATCTGGGTTTTGTTATAAAGTTGGACAGATATTGTATTCGAAATTTATTTAATTTAACGCTTCGCTTAACACAAACATCATCAGGGTACAACATTAATTAATAAAAAAATACACTGTGTATGGTTATACAAGTATATCCTATAGAAAGAGACAAAACATAATATAGAATGAAGGAACATTGAAATAGCATGAAATATAAATCTAACATAGTAACTTAGCGCACTTGAAGTGAAATGACACAAAACTGCGCTATACAAATATTACGTTATTATTATTATTAACAGAGACAAAGATACAGATGAATACATAATGGGTTACCAGTTATCATATTATATCTAAAGAGAAAAAGCTTCACCTGAACAGGGGTAATAGGATTTTTATGAGTTTATGGGAAATATACCTAATATTGGGCTATTGGACATTTTTTCACGGTGATTATTAATAAATCGTCATTCGGTATATATAGCCTATTCAGTCTAATCCAAGTTTTCAATCCACTACTAGAGAAGGCAAATCTGCTAAAAATTCTGTTGGCTTATTTATTGACTCATTTTGGTGATTTCAAAGTCTGTACTTTCAGAATTTTGAATGTAATGAAATAAAAAGCCAAATAAATATCAAAACAACACTATCATTCTTGATCTCAAAACAGTAAAAATGCAGAAACGAAACTTTCAGCTGTACCGCAAAAATAAAAAATCGCATATCCGATATTCTTCTTCGGAGCCGTCGTTTTGTAACTAGTGCTGCTAAGAAGAGAGAATGGATAAACATACAACTTTATTTCAGTTTTATTCATAATATAAACACGTATTTAAGATTAAAATCATTTCGGCATCACATAAAAAACAAATAAAATTATCATCCGACAGATTAGTAATTCGATGATCATTTCCAATGTCAGCTTAGGCCTTAATATTATGCCACGACTTCTCGATACAACGTAGTTGAGATATTGACAAGCTTTCTACCAATCGCCTTAACATTCCGCTATCACATTTCTCTCGAGAATTCGCCCACACGTTGGCGATGTACGACCCGAGTTCAGGAATCTAAACCGACCACGATGAATGGTACCTACGACAATGTACGACCAGAAAACACCGTCAACTAGATTACAGCCAACTGTCCAAGAACATTGTAAATTGACCTGTGAAAATAGACAATACGGAATAGATAAATCAAGATACAGTTACTAAAGACTTGGTTTAGCGGATTTCAATGTTAAACCGCGTCTTTTAGTACGCAGAAAGAAGATATTATCTTTACAAAAAAATGCACGTATTGGCTATAGAGAAAATATCAGGTAAGTTAACTTGCGTTTATGCAGTACTTTAAATGTGCAATTTTGTAGTCGTGCAGTAGAGCTGTTTCAAGTTTTTTCGTTTCGGCATCCTTGCTTTTTGAGATCAAAAATAGTATTGTTTTGATATTTGACATTTCATTTCGTTTCATTAAAAAATCCTAAAATACAGACTTGTAAATCAACAAAATAAGCCAATAAATAAGTCAATAGAACGATTTTTAATTTTTAGCAGATCCAACATTGTTTTTCGGGACCGTCGATTGTATTCCCAGACTTTCATAATTATGCGAGAAAACCTATTAATAATATTAAAAAACGCACAATCATAAAGCCAGCCATATACTTTCAAGTATACTTGGGCAATTATAAAATATTTGAGCGACTTTTAAATTGAGCGACGTAAAAAGCTTGAATTTTCAGTCTGAATTATTGCGCAAACATCGTTTGTATATTTAAGTATACTTGAATGTCTGTGGTAGAAACGTCAATTTTCAATGGCGTCAAGCGGTTTTTAATATTTAATGTTAATGACAGTAGCTTAAAATAAGTTTATTTGTTGTGTCGTGGTTGTGATTCCTCAGTCTTTTGGACCAAATTTCGATTTAGTGATAAAATTTATATATGGACCTACGGTGTCTTCTTTCCGTCTGGCCTTTTTGACCAGCTAACTTTGTACAACGACAGCCATGTCATCTTCAGTGGATGCCATGGATAAAATTGCTAGCAATGCACAGCACAACCGTCTTCGTATGTCGCAAGCCAGAACTGAAAGCGCACAAATATACTTGAGCCTGTATTCATAAGTCATAAAACCGATCAAGTGTGCTTGCCGAAATTTCAGATCGAGTAGGTATACTTGAAAAGAATACACGAAGGCATATGGTCGTCCCGAACATTAGCATTTTTTCAATGGGTAGCAGGAATGATTTCCCACCCTAGGCATAAATGCTTCTCAGTTTAAAATTCAGCATGCAGCTGAAAATTTTATTCAGTTTATCAAGAAAAAATCAATCTTTCTTTTCGACAAAAAATGGGCTTAATAATAATATACTACTCGTACCATGTAACAAATTTATCAGAAACTCGTGTATTGGACATTACGCAATGACTCTACAATGGGAGAATTAAATTCACTGTAATTTTTTCAATAAAATAAAATACGGTTTTGTTTAAAACCACGAGTTTTATATTTTTTGAACCGACCGGTTTCGCTTTACTCAAGCATCATCAGGGTACAAATTAGAACAGTATTAATTTGTACCCTGATGATTGTTGAGTAAAGCAAAACCGGTCGGTTCAAAAAATTAATAAAACTCGTGGTTTTAAACAGAACAGTATTTTATTTTATTAAATATGTCAAACCACAAAGTGATTGCTTTCTACAATAATAATAGTAATTTTTTCAGTTTGTGCATTAGGTACTTAACACAGAAACATATATAAAACTTAAACTTATAACTAAAATCTTTCCTCGTCTCCAGAAATACATCTAATTTGGTTTGTTTAATCCATTTTTCTAAATATTACACTTAGTTTACACTGATAGGTACACATAAAGAATGCTTTATTTTCAAATGCACTGTTTAAAATCCGACCGCCAGACACGGACATTTGCCTAGCTTAGTGATAGCTTAAAATAAAATGGTGGACATGCGTCTTGAACTAACGTCTTTTTTGTTACTTGCTTTGTGCTGAGCGCTTTCCTGTACAAAATTTACGACAAAACCGTCCATATTTAAAGTTAAATTGAACTTACTTAAATATTACGATAACCTTTTATCGATCGAAAGTGACGATTCGACTGCTTTCCTTTGTTCCAATATCTCCTGAGATTTGTCATATACATTATACATACACCTCTGATGGCGGATCTGCAAAGGGCCGCGCGCCGCGCCGATTCTGCCGGAATTGAAATACAAAGAGTCATTGCAGCGGTAAATAGGTTGGTTTGGAGATAAGGTTAATGTAAAATACATCCTCGAGTTGTGTACAGATACAATTTTATTCATTCTTCCTTCGTAACAAATACATTCTCGTTCATATAAAACAAACCTAATTGAGGTGTTGGACTTCGTAGTTTTGCATCTTCACTCTGTTCTATAACAGAGTGAAGATGCAAAATATACCTATGTATACGTACATTATGTAGTTTAGTTAACATTAATCATAATTTTTTTTATCTTATTTTAACAGTTATAAATTACTGGCGCAGTTAGCACCTACTATTCTTTTATTAATGCATTTGCGTATTTGAGACGTCAGTAGGTATATCATAATTGTTGACCATTCTTTCAAAAGTATGAGTATCTAAGGTAAGCAAGGGTCGTGCATATGTGTACGTACCAAAACAAACATTTCTCATTCAACTCAAAACATATTAAAAAAATAAATTAGGTATTTTAGTTTTTTGTTCTTGCAAGATATGGCACCACCAAGTCTATCAAGTAATACTAGCGAGTTCACGGCATGCGTTGTTATGCCACTAATAAAAAATATATTTCTCCCTGTGTGTTTTTCCATTCGTCCCGTTCCCTTCCGTCTCCCTTTCCCCTCCCATGTCCCCTTTCTCTCACTCGTTCCCCGTCCACCTTCCTCGCCTTCCCTCTTCACTCTCCTGCAAATCACCCTGCCGTGATCCCCTCCCCTCTCCCGCGTTCAATATATTCAGTACCGGTAAATTCAGATTTTCAAACAGCTCGCGTGCCACTTATTGAATTTTTTTATAAATTTTATTTTTTACAGGTTATAAACATTCATTTTTGTGTATTATAAGAACAGTCAATCAAATTTAGTACCTAGCATAGGTACCTATATAAAATAATATAATTTTCAATTAGATTCAAAGTATACGGTTTTGATAAGTACCATAAGTGAGTACTTCGATTAATTAATTTAAAAAGTTTATTCGAATATTGAATTTTTATTGAACAATCAATGTTTGAAAAATGTCATTTTCAAACTGTGAGTTTTTGTAATAATTAAATAAAATTTCAGATGTATTTTTATGTGGTTGTAATAATCCAGAAACCTTCGCGAGGGTGGGAAAAATATATCTTGAAAGTTTGAAACATTTCCTATTCTTAATATAGCAACGCATAGCGGACATACATACAAACATTTTTAGATTTTTATATAATACTAGCTGACCCGACGAACTTCGTACCGCCTCAGAATCATTAACTGTTGAATTAAATTCGGTTTTTTTATTAAGTTAATAATTACACAATGAAGCAATCATCAATGTGTACGGATTTATATTTTTTGTGATTTTCTTATTTTTCCACTTACTTACGGGAATTTGGGAGTCGGGTATGGGTGCCGCCGCCCCGGGAACCATTTATTGGATAACCAACACCTCTGTCATACGTCACCCATAGGTCACCCAAAGTTGTTCGCTACGTTTGGCGATTTAGCAGGGGTGCCCGGGTTCATAGGGTGACGTTTGTCCGGGTCTTTTGATCATTCCATCTGGACTCTCTCGACCCATCGCCTTGCGAGGGAAGGATTCATACGTCCGTCAATCCCCCGCACTGACCCCAGATTTCTACCCACCCCTCATGCCTTTTTCCTTCCCAGACTTCCTATCCTCCCTTTCCTTAAAAAGACCCTCCACACAACATCCCCTAGAGGAAAATAATTTTCTTCGGGGCCTCACGTGTGAGCTGATGTAAAAAAAATTGCTTTTCATTTTCTTTATACGTGTGAGGGATTTTTATTATAATTAATGTATCTTTCCTTTGGATGGGTGGAGACATACGTTCATCGTTTGTCTCATTTTCTACTATTGACATTTAGTGTATAAGAAAGAGAGGCAGCATTATATGCTTGAAAGAATAAAAGCAAAACAATCAGCGCATTGACATTTGACGTTTTTGAATTTTTGGAACTCACTCACTACTCAATATTATAGGTACTTATCACAAAATGCCCGCAGCTCTTTCAAATATGAGAATTCGTTCCATAAAAAATGTATGTGGAAAATAATTTTCTTAATAACTATATTTTTCGTTAATTTTTGTGATTTTTTAATTGTTCTTTCCGGGGCGGAGACAAATCCAACAAATCAAAGATCATCAAAATCGGCCCGGCCGTTCTCGAGTTATAAATAGTGTAACTAACCCGACTTTGTTTTATATATTAAGATTATGTATAGATAGATAATAATTTAAGTACATGTTCAAATATTTTCATACCACTCTTCCATGGAAGCATTAGCTTGTGTCTGGAAGAGTAGTGTACATTTTTAATGTTGTATTATAAGTAAAATGAATCAGATACATGAGTTGGGCAATGTCAAGAGTCAGAATAATATGTACCTAGAGCGTGTATGAGACGATGTATGAATGTGAATGAAGCAAGGAGTATATGCCAAGAGTTGTTTGGCGGTCCTTCTTCTCTGCATACCCCTGCGTGGAAACGGCGTGATGGTTTGTTCGTTACATAGTTAGTGTTCTTGGCAAAAGAGGAGAAATTTAGAAAACTAGCAGTAGGTATTGCAAAAACAAGTCCATGAAAAGAATTTTAAGACGAAAAAAATAATCCAAAAGTAAACGCGTGTTATTGGTTCGAAACATATTGTTTTTTAAACAAATGTGTGGTTAGTTAAATGTAGCAGTTTTTCCTTTTAAAATATTTAACGGCCATCAAGAAGTTAAGAATTTTTTAGAAAACTTAATAAATACCAACATTAACAAAAAAAGGTTCTTCGAAATAAGTCAAACTCGCGGAACCCATTAATTTATCGAGAGATATTAAAAAAATGATGTAAATGTGATGCGTAATTTTAAATTTTTTTTTTTAAAGACCTGTTGCACTAAGTTTGTAACTTATATACGTCATATTCTAATATTATGTAATTTTTTTAATATCAGCACGTATGAAACCATTGTGCATAATGCACTATATTATGTTAAAAATATAAATTTTTTTTATTGTTTATTGCGCACCCACTCAATCATAATAATTAATATAATAATTATTATTGTTTTCTTGTCCAATGAACAACAATTTTTTGGTTCAAATCACAATATGTTATAAATATAGTTTTTGTTTACACAATCACAATCAAAGTAAAGTACTCATATATTATAAACACAGGGAAAAACCTGAAACCTTGAAACTCTATGTTTTTTAATCTATACATATGAAATTTAAATAGTTTCCAAGAATATATCATGGTTTGAACCGACCAGTGATTAGGGTCTTCTAGTTGCAATGCATGTATTTATGTTGATGTAAAGACTAACTCTGATACCAAATTATATCCTTAGATAGTTTAAATTGGTTGTTTTCATCTAAAAGGTTAAGGTATTTTATTTTTTTTGTTTTATTAAAAAAAATTGTTACATTGGAACGGTTATAAAATACAGGCTAATAAATGAAAATTGAAAAAAAATTATAAGTAATACTAGGAAAAAAAACCTAATAAAACGAAAAAAAAATAACTTCACTAAAAATCTTACAAGTTCAAAGCCTGTGCGAGGGTATTATAATATTTTTTTAACATATTTCTATGATTTAAGATTTAAAAAATATGCATAAAATATTGAGTATTACACAAAGGCTTAGTTTCCTAGTAATGTTTTTTTTATTTTTATTTTTTATTTTATTGATCTATATACGTGATGTTTACAATATATTATTCGATGCCTGTCTCGCTAGGGTATACCTGTGTTGAGACAGGCGTAGAGGTACATAATTAGATATCATATATAAGAGTAATATAATTATAAATATAAAGGTACAATGGAGATATAAGCGAGATAAAATTTAAATAAAAAGAAAAATTTAATTAATAACAAATCACTTCGTTTAAACCACTTTTTTTAATTAACAATATCGACATGTTTCAATAACATTGTTATTTTGCAAAGTTTGAAGAAGTAAAAAGAAAAATGTTGAATTCTTTCAAGGAGTGAATAGAATATATTATAAATAATGACTCTTAAAACTTACGAGAAAAATATATCTGTGTCAGTATATTTTAGCCATGATTTGAAATATTTTTTAGTATTTATTTATTATCTAATACAAAATATTTAATTTAGTAACATCTATAGGTACATATTATTCACAAAAATTCTTTGAAAAGAAGTAAAAATAACAACCTGGATACATATAATACTTCCCAATAACCCCGCAAACACGACAGGTAGGTACTTTATTAAAAAATGCGTATTTTTTGTAGCCAGATATTAAGATTGTAAAAGTTTTAAGGTTTTTTTTTTCAATTTTTTTTGATACCTCTCGCTATTAAAAAAATTGTTAGATCATCATTTACAATGTTTACAATAAAAACATGTTTTACTATATTATTATTGTAAACATTGTAATATATTTTCTGCAAATGATGATATAGAAATTTAAACTCTATAAAAGTCTAATCAGTCTAATGTATGAGATGTACCACCATTATAAAGCCAGGCTTGTGTATATGAAGAGTATGTTAGAATGTTATTTCTTCATTTATATACTGAAGTATTTAGTTCACATTTTCGGCGTGTTTTTTAAATTAAAAGTCAAAAAAGTATTAAAAGTATAAAGAATTAATAGTAAATGTTAAAAGTATTGTTATTTATATTTCTGACACTTTCTAGTAATAATAATTAATGTTTTTTACGGTCTTCAAGGAAAGGAAGCGATATTTTGAGCGCAACATAAAGAAATAGACACATAATTTTTTTTTAAATCACTAGACATTCTACTAACAAGTTTTCTGCGAAACAGATAAAATATCACTACCAGAAACATAGTAGGAATGCATTAATTAACTATTCAAAAAATGTGTCTAACTATTGCGTTAAAAAAATAGTTTTTTTATCAACGAATTACTAGTTACGGTAACTAACTGTAATTTAATAAGAGTGTGCAAGAAAAATAATGAACAACACTGAAAAAAATACTAATTATAAGGTAGAGAGAGCATTTTAAAACTTTTTATATCGTAGTATTATTAACATCTCACGTATGTACTTGGCAGGTAAATTTATCATGCATGAGTTTATGAACCCAATTTATAGCAGCAAGTGGAAATTGGATGGAGGCTACCTGTATTTCTCTATACAATAATTTTAATACCTTGCTCTCGTTTGTAACGCAGTCACGTACGTGATTCCGTTTCGGACACGGGTTTTAGATTAATTAATGCAACACATCATATAGAGTTGAAGCATCAAACGATTAAGCGAAAACAAGAACGTGGTCTAATGAAACAATAAAGAAATTTCGGCATAAGATTGAATAAAATTCTTATTTGAAATTTTGTCGAACTCAATGCTTAAAATCTTTTTCATAAGTTTTGGTGAGTATCAATTGAATATCAATCAATGATATCAATTGTGATAAAAAATAATGTTTTCGGTAGTCTGTTCGTTCTGCGTTACTTGGGTTCAAGGAACTAATATTTGCGTTAAATTTAAGTGTCATGGGTCGAGAGGGTCTGGCAGGAGAGGTCTAGGTTGGGCCTCCCTCAATCAGTCTTTCCCGATCCAGCCGGCCACGCAGTAGGCGGGTAAACGCCAGTTGCCAAGACCTAAACCGAAGATTTCAACCAACCCCACAAACTTTTTTCCTTCCAAAAAGGTCCTCTCTTTCCTTTTAACAAAAAGAAACTCCATACAGCCATTCAGTAAAAAAAAATCAAATAACGATTCGATTCTGAATGGTGGTCTTTACAAAGGCGATATTGAGAGTATATTCTATACCGATAATTAAATATAAATGGATATAAAAAGTATGGACTTATTGTAAGTTAGCAATTTCTTCCAATTAACTCGGCCCTTACCGGGAATATATTTTTTTATAGTTGATGAATCATAACTATAGGATTCGTTATAAAAGATACAGATAAAAACGATACATTTTATTGAATGTTAAATAATATTATAGGAGACCCACCCACAACCTATGACCAAAAAAGAATATAGATTTGAAGAACCGTTTTTATTGTGAATATCTAAGAAATATAAATCTCGGATTAAAAAGATCAGAAACCATATTAACCAATATAATTTCGGTTGTGTATACAATGTGTACATACCTAACATTCATAAACTTAAAATTCCAAAATACACGTACATGTAATGAATTTATACTTCCGTTCTTACACAAGTTGCTGGTGTAACGGTCAGCATAGTTGCCTTATAGGCACTTGATCGGGGTTCAATTCTCAGACGTGGAAAATTTAAAATTATAAATTTAAATTTTGACTTTTATTTAAAAAAAATATCACTGTTCACTTCTTTCTCTTCTTGTGCCCCCTCCGTTCAACGGACGTTGGATATCATGTTTGCTATGCGGACTTTGTTTACTGCAGCCCGGAACAGCTCTACAGTAGACTGCCCAAACCACTGTCTCAGGTTTTTCAGCCATAAAGTTCTCCTTCTTCCAGGGCCCCATCTTCAGGCAATCTTTCTCTGCATTATGAGATGCAAGATCTCGTACTTCTCTGGATGTCTCATCACATGTCCAAAATATTGAAGTTTTCGATTTTTTATACTTTTAATAACTTCTTTTTTTTCACTGGTCCCGTTTTTCTCTAGTTAATTTTTTCAAATCTTGGTGCTTTGAGTCTTTATTGATTTATGAGCCGTAAATTTTCATATTCCGCCCCGATTTACTTCAACTCAGTCACGTTCAGTTAACACAGTCTACATGCTAAGTTATTTTAAACGCGGTAACCCCAGGTGGGTCGGGGTACGCCCCCTGCACAAACTGTACATGAGCCACTGGTGGTATTTAAAAATCTCTTAGTTAGAGGTTAGAGCTGCGGGTAATTGCTGCACAATAAAGATATTGTTGTGATTTATATATTGAAAGTGAACGCTGGACGGATCGGATCCGGATTTATTATAGTCATATAATTGATTGTTTCACGCAAAATAAACGACCCACCGACCTTGCGAGAGGCAAATGATTAGTGAGGGCGTTCCAAAAGTTATTACCGGAGAGATAATGACACTCCAGTATTTTTATAATCTCTTTTAGTTTCAAGGAATCGTAGTACAGTTAACTCTAGTTATTATCGTTTTATGTGAAAATTATTCCAAATTCATAGGTTATTCCTTTTTTGTATTTCTTGGGCATTAACTATGGACATTTTGCTTTTATGAGTTTTGCTTTCCATGTACATTTGTTACTTAAATTTTAATTTATCTGCTTCCGGTTTCGACACATCTGTGTCATTCACCAGCAAACTTAAAACTAACTTAAAATTTATTAAAGTACAGAAATTATTAGATTTTATTTGTTGAGGGTATAATACGTAAAAATAATAGCACCCTGTAAATCACTCTTATTGAGAATTTTACCATTTAATGTTGACTCTTTCCATCGTTCTCCCCTCCCCCCTGAAAAATCACCCCTCCTACTACCCCCAACTAATAAAATCTAATAATTTAAATTGGTTAACACGCTCGTCCCGGTTAGACGGAGAGGTCTGGGTTCGAGTCCTAGTTGCGACCATTGTCTTTTTTCTGCTTTTATGTGTCTTGTTCTCTTTCATATTTTCATTTAGATTATTATTGTTAAGTTATTCCAATATAATATATTTCACTGATGGGAATAACCTTCAAAAAAGTATAAAAAGAAAGTTTTTCTTATAAAAATTGAATTTTTTGATCCAAAATTCTGCATAATCAGGCCTTAAATTTGTATGGCAAAACTGTGTTTTATCATCATTGTGAAATTTAAATGAAATGGAGATTGACGATGTCAGGCAAGTGTAAGATTTTTGGTTTTTGTTTCCTGAGTTGATTTATTTATTTATGCATTGGTTTAGATTACAGATTACAAATAAAGAAAATAAAAATATAGCCTTATACCTTGTACTTGGTTACCCCATTCTAATATAACAACCCTTTATCTAAATATACCCAAATTGCTTGAATACACACAATGCCATAAAATAAAGACAAGCGTTTTTACCTGGACAAAATTGGGCCTAATAACCCAGTAGAAACGTCGATCCTCTCGGTTATGTTAGGTGTATATAGGCATTGTATATGATGAATACTTTATACCTTGAATACCTCATTACATACATACCTCATTGCATACATATCTGTTGCAAAAAAATTTAAAGTGACAAAAACATTATCTCAAATAACTTTGACAAGATTATACAGAAGCATGTAAATTTTGCAAATCAGACTGCAAACTATTCGATCAGCCTCGTTGCTTTGCAACAATGGGTAAAGAGACTGGGCCCTCGGGCCTGGGCGGACCCCGGGTGGCAACATTAGCACTGACCACCATACTGTACCTAATATACTACACTACACCACACTATTCAATCTCTTCACCACACTATACAGTCTCTACACCAGACTATACCATAGTGCGCTCCAATTGGGAGAGAGAACAGCCAGGAGGTCGTCGCAGCTATTAAAAATTGTAAAAAAATAGATTCTTGCAAGGTAAGGGTAATCAATCGAATTAAAATTGGAACATTTTTTAACCCATTTTTTTGTTTCGATTGTCGTAAAGATAAAAGTGATAAAATACTACTATCTGGAAATAATTTAAACAGTGGCATACAATCTAAAGATTTTTTTCTACTCTTTTAAAAATCTGTACAAGTATCTACAGATTTTTAATCATAACAAGCCACTTTTGAGGGAGCAGTGTATTTACCTAATGCATTACCGAAAAAAAATAAAAAAGGGACATAATTAACTAACTAACAAACCATCACGTCGTTTCCCCATCATATATTCTTCTTACACTTCTTTCTTTGTTCATTCGCTCTACATGCCCAAACCATCTGAGGGTCCCTTTCTTAATCTTATCTTTAAAATAAACAAATACATATTTGGAAAATATAAACAAAAGTCAGATAATTCATGAAAACATGAAATAGATATCTATTTATGTATACGCAACATGCATACCCGTATAGAAAATAATTGTTTTAAATAAAACCCTAATTCTATGATAAGAATCAAATAAAATTTAAACGTTTAACTATTTGTAATAAAACTTACTGACTATACCTACGATGTTCACAAACCAACGAATAAAAATAAGATATTTCTTGCAACCAAACTGAACAACACCCAGTTTTGTAAGACATAACAAGTGAAATACAATTGTAAAAAAAAAAATGCATAAATATTTTTAAATTTACGTAATGTAAGTAAAGTAAGTCGCCGCATGCGCAGGCTTTGTTTTTTTGTATATTATATGAATCTACGGTTTTACTCCAAGGCTGACGAAATTTTGCATACTTGACCTTCAACCCAAGAGGAAGGTGACTGAAGATTTTTGAAGGTGACCGAAGAAAAAGAAACCCAGTTGTTTAGGCAGATTTTTGAAAATTCTTGATAAAATTTTGCATTCTTGATCTTTAAAATAACAGTAATATATCTGATTTTGAAAACCTCTTAGTCTCGCAATTGGTTATAAAAACACAATATTTCCATTAGCTATTCAAGCTCTAGCTTACCTTTCATCCGTAAAAAGTTGTAAAGACTGTTTATGTTAGATTTTCAGTTACTTACCTATTTGTATTTCCAGAACAGATGTGTCAGCCAAACAGTTGTGAAGGTTCTATTTTAGCGTATGCCTATTTTGCAAATTACATAGTTTTCTGTGCAAATTTCAGAGAGGCTAGTTTAAAAGAGAATCCATGGCAGCTCTGCCAGTAGCACCTGTTATTTCAATTGACGGCTTGTTGGATTATTGGAATCTGTTTAATTATATATCTGAATAAGTAAGGTTTAAAAAAACCATTACATAAGCTATGTGCCTTGACACCACCCGTCCTTGATGAAATCGACGTTTGAAAATAATTAAAAATATCAATGTCACAGAAAAAATACAATATTGATTGTAATTAAACTGAATACAAACACAGAAAAAAACCTTATCTATAACAAATAGTGTCTACAGTTGAAAAAATAGACATTTATAAGCAAGAACATTTTTTGCAAGTCCATATTGTAAGCAAAATTTGTTTATGGGCGGGATGGGAAAACGTCCACTTCCTTACATAAACACTGCTATAAAAAATATCTTTTCAATTACGAACTTGACTACCTATTTGATTTCATCTGATTTTTTTAATCCACCTTCTGTTTGCAACTTAACACTATAAATTATTTAGATTCTTATGTCGACACACATTTAGACAAGTTAGCGAGGCCTTTTGTATGCAAAAACAGGAAGCTGTCGACATATTGAATTATTTATATTATTGCGTGATAGATGGATTTGTTTGCGAAATTTATATGCCTTTAGGTGAGCAGTATATTATCGTCGCTTCTTATCATAATTATTAATTACACCATATCCAAAATATAATATAACAGGTAATATAACAGGTGCATTTGAAATGTGGTGTTGAATTTCCAGAAAGACAAACATGCAATAACAGCAAATAATCACTAGGTTTTTTAAAATAAAAATTTAAAATATGTTTAGAAACTAGATATACAGGTTTCAGCATCGCGAAGGGGAATTTTGATATCTAAAAAAAAATGGCGGGCGCGTGAACTTTATTTCCAGTTTTTGTGGAAAATTTTCATGGTTCATAAAAAAAAAAATGGACTGGATTTTCGAATAGTTTAAGAGTTGGTGAATGCAAATCGGATGTATAGTTTTTTTTTTAATATGTTGTCAACCAGGTTGAAAAATGTAGTTTCGAGAAAAACGAGCTCAAAGTTTTGCTGAAGGATAATTCAACATACAAACCAATTTTTTTTTCGTCACTTTAAAAACGAATTTCTTTAAAAAAATTGTAAGAGTATCTTAACAAACGCATCTTTCAGAAAATTAAATAAAACAATGAAAAACCTTAGTTTTTACCGTGGTGTGGTGCCTAATTAATAGAAAAAGCAGGAACCGAAAAGCTTTGCTAGCTATTGACTAAACTCGGTATCCCAAATCGCGACTCTCGTTCATGGGAAAGACGACTTTAGAGAGAAACTGAAAAAGATTTAATTTTTCATCCATGGGAAAAAAACATCATCATGTGATTTTGCTCTAAAATATCAAAAGACAAGATCAAAACCCGAACGCTTTTCAGAAAAATGGGATTTTGCGTTCAGTAGGTAAATGAAATTAACCTCTTTCAAATGGCTTTGGACAATACTTAATGCGATAGTAGAAAGAGTTTTTAGGTAGATGTTAATTAATTATCTGGTAGATGTTTTGATGTAAAGGACGTTCTGAAATTTTAAGGAAGATGTAAAATTATCAAAAAAACTCTTTAACTGAAACCTGAACCTGAAACCTGAACCGTCCTAAAAAGTAATAGTTTCATAACAGAAAAAATACTGTTACAAAAGTATTTTGCTTATCATTATCATTTCGTACCACTAAAGACTAAAGACTAGAGCTAGAGGAACCTACAGTTATGTGAACAGTAGAGCATGCATCCAAAAAATATTCTTATATTTTTCCCTTAATATTAATAAATCAAAACCAAAATTTGCTGTGACATTTTGTCATTAGGAAGATACTTAAATACCTCCCTGTTTAATTATGAACCGTACATATTTTTCGAAACATTTTTGAAATAAAAACTTCTTTATCATGGTTGTGATTTGAAACTCGATGAAAAAAAATTGCGACACCAAAAAGAGACAAACACATAGGTACATACATTTGTAGGATTTTTCCTGCGAGAGAATGAGATAGTATAATCAGTCTCCTCTTTGTGCGGTACTTTGTAGCCTCCCCACTATTGTCTACTTTAGTTTTCTGAAGGTTTCACTTCTACCGCATTTGAATTGCACACTCTTTGTTATTTCAGAAAATAGAGTTTACATTTTTTTCCAAATATATGTCACTTCAACGACAATTATTTTTTTGTTAGTTTATTGAGGCCAGTAGTTAGCATAATATTAATTATTCAGATCTGACAGCTTGTAGTAGGACCCACGATCATGTGATCTGTGTCGGTATAAAAAGGCAATATCCAACATGGCCACCATCTTAAATCGGAACGTAACAAATAAATTTGCAAACAGATGAACATACAAATGGTCGAATTAATTGCCATTTCTTGCCACTTACCCAAGTTATTGCCAAAACGCTACTTCAAGCCGCGCAGGTGGTTACCATTTCCCGAAATAATCGTGATTTTTTTTGTTTTCTGATTTATTTCAAATCCTCAAATTCGAAGAATGCGGAAAAGTCTTGCAAATACTATAATGATACGTGTTAAGGATATTCATTTTACGTTTGCTCAAAGCTTTTTGATATGATCACGATACGATAAATAGAGAAACATTACCTAGTCGATAAAAAAAACAAGATTTATTTATTTTAGCCGATCGTTGATTTACCTCTTGACAAGAAAATTTACATTATTTAATATACGAGTTTAATATTAATGATATAATTTCGAAGTAGGCTAATTAATCTAGCTACTGAATTTTCAGATAAATTATGCTATTTCATAAAATATCCAATATCTGCAAGTTTTGGTCGGCGTAAATGTTTACATGTAGTAAACATTTTTAAAATTTAATACGTTTGCTTTTTTAACACCCATTTCAATACCGTTAATACCTTCTTATTTTATTGAGTCAGCTAATTAAAGGGTGGTTGGGTATTTACACAATACATAGCTACACTTACTTACATTCATCTATACACCTTGTTGTTAGTATTGTCACATGTTCCTTCCTACCCATTCCCATATACCTGTAATTTTATATTACTCACATCAGTCATTTATCGACCTTCACCGCCTAAACATCTCCGCATTAATAAATCGCGTACCGCTTACCGCTTACTGCATCCGCAAACCGAATCCCGCATACCGCAAGTAAAGTACTACCGCGTCTAATATAGTCCTACAAGTGCATGATAAAACCAGCCGAGATAGCAGAGAGTGTCACAAGTTTCCGCAGTACGTCCTTTTTTTACTTTCCTTATCTACATTCTTTCTGCTTGCGCAGTGGTCTTTTACACACACTTTACATAACATTCAAGGTCCTTCGATATCCACAGACGCATAAATCACAAATCAAAGGGTATGGGTACCGCTGCCCCGGAAACCATTTATTTTATAACCAATGCCTCTGCCACAGGTCACCGCAAGTGATTCGCTATGTTTGATGACTTCGCAGGGGTGCCCAGGTTCAACGGGTAAGGTGTGTTCAGGTCTTTACGGCGGATGCACGTGCCCATCAGCTGCGTGGTGGGATGGATCGGGAAAGGCCGGTTTGGGGAGATCCTCTGACCTCTCAAGCTATTTTATCTCGACCCGTCGTCTTGCACCCCAGCTGGGATACATTCATACGTGCGACACTCCGGGACACTAAGCCCTAGATTACTACCCACCCCTCATTCCCTTGTCTTCCCCCAAACTACCTCTCCTTTCTTTCTTTAAAAATACCATACACATAGAATCCCTAAATATGACAAATGCCCCGAGGAAAATTACTTTCCGCATTAGCCTCAGTGTTAAAGATAAAAAAAACAGCGCTCTCATTTAAATAAAAATATTTTTTCATACTTTGCGTTATAGAGAATTTACTTTCGTATTCTTCACTAGCTGGTTATCGGCATGCATTGCTATGTCATTTTAAGAAATAAATTGTTTCTCCCTGCATGTCCATTCTCATGCGTCCCCGTTCCCCTTCCGCGAACCCTTCCCCTCCTGTGTTCCCCCTCCACCTTCACCGTCTTCGCCCTTCCTCCCTTCCCGCAAACCCCACATTCTTCGTTACTCTCCCCCTCCTGCCTTTCCTCCCTGCCACTAAAATATATAAAATACCCACATTTTCAAACCACTCGCACACCATCTGTGGTAATTTTTTTAATATAAATTTCATAACACTAGGGCTAGAGCTTACCATTATACAAAGAACAGTCTTCTGCTAAACGCAATGTTCTGTAAAAATTTTAAGTCAATCCATCGATTACTTTCCGAGATTAGCGGACCCAAACCTACGGAACCAAATTTTTCTTTTATATTCAAATTTCATAATGCCAGAGTTTACCATTACATATAGAAACTCTCTTCTGCTTAAATGCAATGTTCTGTAAATATTTTAAGTCAATCCATCGATTACTTACCGAGATTTAATGACCCAAACGTACGGAACCTAAATTTTAATATTTGTATAAAAAATTCATATCACTTGAGCTTACCATTATATATAACAACACTCTTCTGCTAAAATACAATGATCTGTAAAATGCTTAAGTCCATCCATCGATTACTTTCCGAGATTTGCGGACCCAAACGTATGGAGAACTAATATATATTTGTATACAAATTTCATAACGCCAGAGCGAACCATTACATAGATATATATAAACACTCTTCTGTTAAAATTCAATGTTCAGTAAAATTTTTGAGTCAATCCATTCACTACTTTCCGTGATTTGGGAACGCAAACATACGGAACCTAAATTTTTATATCCCTAAAATATAGATAGATTAATTTGTATTAATATGACACCATTTTTTTAAAGTCACTGGAGACCAATGTGTCATTTATATTCTTTACACAAAATAAAACTTAAATCACTGGTTTAAAGTTTGTCCGGTACGTTCTGATGCATCCTGTACATCTTCATGTATTTTTTAATGTTCGCATCTTCTGAAAATCATATCTGTTATTCATAGCTTATATTTATAATGTACTAAGACCGTCACGCTTATGGTCAAAGAAGTGATTAGTTTTAAGTGGTAATGGCGAAAACAGTAATTCTTTTTTAAACCACAATATGACCCCTGTCACTTAACGTATTTAGCCATTATCTTATTTTTTCTTTGACTTGATTTATCGTTTCGATAACTTAGTACCCGTAATAGTTATTAATTAACTCTGACTCATTTCTCGATAAGTACATTGTAATCCTTGATAATTATGTTTATTCAAACTTAAAAACTGGATTGTAAACTATCTCGTCAATTTGTTTGGCATTTGGATTATGTTGTTATTTTGCAATTTCTTAATCGTTAATGTGAAAAGATTCGCGTTTTTTGCCGTAATTATCTAATTAAATGCATTACTTAAGTTGCAGCCGTGATATGTGAATGTATTTTTGTAACATAAGGAACGATAAATCTAACATCGAACATAAATAATGAAACAAGGAGTGGTCTTTCGATCTAAAACGTGTAAATTTAATTTATATGGATAAAAAATATATTTTGATTTATAACGAGCGAAGAAATCATGACTGGATCAATTTATTGTAATTTTTAAGTATGCCCAGGGGAAGAAAACATATCAGATTGGCTTTATTAGTTGAGAAGTGTTTCATATATTGGTTTAATTGATTTTGGGGTGGTCGGTCTCAAAAACTTAAATCTTGGTGTTTATGATTACGCGAAGGTGATTCGATTTGTTTATGACTGAGTGCGTAGTGCCTCGAGTGAATCACCTGACGACCTTCTTGGAAGAGCGATAAGCTCCTTCGCTCTGAACTTAGAGGCCACGGTTTCAACTGCGATATGAGAAAATACACTATTTTTTAACATATATTTTTACTCAGTGCTGAATATCTTTTCGCGGGTCTCCGCTGCATGGAGAGCTTTAAACACCGACGTTCAGGAAGCTTGTGTCACTTAACCCAATGCATCGGTGATCTTTTCGCGATTCTTTTGCTATCATAAATAATACTAAAAAAATTGTGAAAATTTTATTTTCACCTCTTTCAAGACTAAAACATATTCTCTTCATCGCTCTGGTGAGTGCGCACACTGATTTTAAAACGAAACGTTACTTAAAATATTTTAAGCTACATATGATAGTCTAGTGAAATATGTATGGACACATAAATTGAAGCAAAGCACTAAGAAGTAATGCAAAATTATCGGTTTTTGTTTTGTAAATTTGGTTGCTTAGAAATATTTTAGATACAAGTACTTTAATTAAATACTGCGAATAGAACACATTTTTCGAAGTTCAGGTACAGATATTTACGTGTTTTACAATAATTAAAAAAAATAACTTAATTTAATTAAATTATTTAATTTTCCACATTATGCAACATAACTTTAACCGAAAAAGGATTACAAAAGCTGTTCTATATTCCTTTAAAATAAATATATTATAAAGAGAATCAGTGGCCTGATTCCAAATATTCCACGGCGTGGATATTCCTATAAGAGATTTAAATTTTACATTATGTTAGTGCAGGTATCTAAAAAAATTATGTTCAATTCTTTAAAGTTTTCAAAATTAGTTTCTGACGCAAACTAAATGGCAGGATTTTGGACAAGATTTTGAAGGCTAGTTATCACAAGCCTCCAACTTACTATGGCTCTTCTTATTATTATGACACTGCCTCTGGTTAGTGGCAGACTGTCAGATATCTTTAATAAAGATTTTCTCGGAAAACGCCTTGATTAATGCGGTTAATACCTCCTGTCTAATATTAACCTTCTAACTTACGACTTCTACAAACAATGAGTAACATAAATAAAGTACTGTAATTTACTCATTTACACTACTAAGATCACCGGAGGGCTTTTATTATGATAAACGGCTTACTCCAATCGCGGTAGAAACGCTCTTAATAAATTTTACTGCAGCGTTAGCGGAATGATTGTCTGTTGGGTTAGGTACTAATTGTTGTATGTAGCATCATCGGTGAAGGTTATATCAGTCGGCCAGTCTCCACTGATAAGAAGTATCTACAGTCTAGTGTCTATGGAGTTGTGAAACTGTGGACTGATGTAACCTTGGTCCAGCGCCCGAGGGCGGTTTGCCCGGCTGCTGCCGTTTGCAGACAGATTTGCTCTTAAATCTGATACTGTGTTGTGGGGCGACCGTTTATTATGTGTTTTTTAACAAAGGATACCTATAAAAATTTTAATCTTTTTTGAATATTTCTGTATATGGAAGTGAATAGAAATAATAACAACAACAATAAAACCTTTATTTATTGATAGATTTTTACAATTTCATATATTTTGTTTATTAATCATTGATTCTATTGACAAAAAGGTCACTTCTCAGGTATACATTCAGAATTTCTCCTAGAATGTAGCTGGTTTTCAGCAGTGTCTCTAGCACTGAATAGCAGGATTTAATAAATGCCAGTTCAAAGAACAATAATGTCCCTAATTACTGCATTGTATAAGCTAACATAAATTTTGTCGAAACAAAACATTATTGTAGCTTTGTGAGCACTGTAATGGGGTGACACTCTTGGCTTTTGACTCCAATTGTGATGAACCCTACCTAGCTGATTTACTTTTCTAAGCTTCTACCTCGTAGTTTAAATCTCGTAGCTCCTGTCTCGTAGCCACGCTCATAATTCTACCCTTATGTCCTACTGATCACACCACTAGGTATGATGGCCTGACTCAACCCTCCTTTCGGTTTATTTCTACCTCAGGCTCGTGATTTCTAAACCCCTTTACCTTATAATCTAGCTAAACCTACCCTATCTTCTTAAATCCCTGCGATTTTCTCACAGTAATCAAGATTTAAGATTTTAGTTCACATTATTTCTATAATCTGCGTTGTGTAATTTTTTTGTTTTAGATTTTACATCTGTTTGCATACTTAATATGCACACATATGTAGAGAAGATAATGTATTACGTGTGGTAACCCATAGATTCTTTTAGAGAAAGGGTGAGAATTTTCCGATCAATTTATTTATTATTATTTTAGAATATTTAACCGAGTTTGATAAACTACCCCCGCCCTAAACCTTGTGTCTATTTGATTTCCATAGGAATTTAGTGTGTTTATTTAATTCTTCCTATCACCGCTGATACATCGATAACATAAACAACAGTTAATAAATTATACATTTCAAGAAGCAAACCTTACCTTAGGATGATCGAACTCGAAGGTCCAGTTTTCTCAATTGGAGTCCTTGTCTGCAACTTCTCCTAACATAATGTGTTTGTAGTCATAGTTAGTGCTATTGGTTAGTATTCGCAAAATTGTTGAAAGAGCAGGAATGGAGGGATATGGGGAGGGGATAATATGTTTGCTTAAAAAGTCGGCACCTCCGCTAACCAAGTGAAAACCGATGAACAACAATTCCAAACCGGATTCTCCCAAGTACGTTTGCTAAGCTTATCCTTAAGTCCGAGTTTTACTCTCTTCGACGAGCGTCTCTTGTTACGAAAGGGACTCTTCACGCCAGATGGGGGAATACCAAGTCTTCATGCCGTTTTTCTGCCTCACTCCGACTTCCATCTCCGCCGGATTGAATTTAACTCTACTGAGTCTAGAAGGGGTATTTCATGTCTTCCCTTATCATGCCTCTATCCGTTAAATGTGGCGTAAGCTTGTGACGGGCAGATCCTTCCTCCCACGTAACCGACCCAGCGTTACATTCCACCTCTGACTAGCTGACATAAAACTCACCTCGTGAACCTTATGTTTGCTTTCAGGTTCGACAAGACTCACGGTATGCAAATAACCTGTGGCTTTAATGCCGCGTCAGCGTACTGTCCGCATACGTCCTTCCTCTTCCCCGCATGCCCACCTCGACAATACCGCCACAAGATCAAAGCCGTCCGTTCGAGAAAGGTTGACACTTACATTTCCAGATGGCTCATACCTACATACAGAAGCCTTGAAGTTTACGTTCGAAGACAAGTTAGGATTCAGGACTGTATGAGTATTTGAACACCAGTGTTGTTTAAATGAGGTCACTAGCTCCTCGTGTGTTAGGTATTTAGGATAATGGGTATTTATGGGTTCTTGGATACCTACTTCCTATAAGAAAGATTTAAAAATGAGATAAATCAAGTCGACATTGAATCAATGACCTCCTGAATAATTGTGATGTGCTCTCTTAGAGTTTGAAGCTAGTCGCAGTACTTTACTTTGCGAAATTTTTGCATGCTGAATCAATGCTACCTATTGGCGATCGCTCTAGTAAAATCAAGTCGTTTAGAATTGAGTGAATTTAACGTCAATGTCGCCTTCACATATTGACCGCAGATTTCATCTCAAGCTATAATTGATAAACTTGTCCCTGACGTTAAGTTTTGTTTTGTTTATTCGTTAATGAATTTAGGTGACTGGGTCAATGGATGGCCTTGAACTCAAATCGAAATTTTTGTACACTATCGAAGGTCATATAACCATACCCTAATCGTGCTAGTGAAAAGAAACAATAGGTATTTATCTTACAAATACGCTAAGATACCAAAATTGATTTAGTGATGCGTTTCTATCTAATTATGTGTTAAGTATTTGTTTAGCAACATTTCATTCTGTATGGGAGGTGTGACATGCGAATGCTAATAAATTGGTTAATTATTTATTTACCCTTACTTGGCGTTACGTCCATCAGTGTCAGGATATCCACAGGAACCTGTAAAAGCTTAAATATTGTAAGGACTCACCAAGCTCTAATGTCTTAATTTCAGCTCCACCGGGTTACTATCATCGGCGAGAAACTTATTAGAGCATCCATACTACCTGTGTAACTACTCATCTCCTTCCTTTCTCCTTTGAATAGATCTCTGATGTAAAAATCCTCACGTTTTCCTTTAATATCTGCCGTTATTATTGAAGAAGAACGATCCTATCTAATTATGTTAAGTATTTTCCAGATTTCGGATCAATTATTATTATTGCGTTGTCACCTAACGATAATTAATATCTCGTAATAAAATTTCCAACTTTCGACCTAAACGTAAATTTTTTTATTTAATGAAACTTATTAGACTGTATTTTCTTTATATAACCTCGGACTAAATAACTCTATTTTAACCTTCATAGTACAAATTTAAAGCAATTCAAACACACTATATTAAACTCCTCCCGCATTGAATTTGTAATTAATTAATTAATTATTAGATTTTATTGAATCGGAAATTATTGCAAACACTGATTTTGGATTTATTATAAGATCATACACTCCGTTAAATTGCACGATTAACCCTATCCGGGCACTTCACTCCCTGTTTTATCAAAGTATAAACTGATTGTAGACTCTATTTTTACCACTGAATTTTTTTAAGTATAAAAACTGATTCTAGATTCTATTAATTAATTACCAGGGTAATTCTCACAACATGCGCGACGTTTTAATCAACCTTGCCAGTTGTCGAAGGACCCCTTTTTTTATTTTAATGATAAGTTGAATTTATAAATAGATATATTATTATTCAATGCTGTTATAAATTCTTTAAACACTGTTGATTTTCTTTAAATTCGCTACACTATATAAACCTTTTATTTTAATGACAAGTTGAATTTATAAATAAATATATTATTATTCACTGCTGTTAAAAAATTCTCTAAACACTGTTGATTTTCTTTAAATTCGCTACACTATATAAACCTTTTATTTTAATGACAAGTTGAATTTATAATTAAATATATTATTATTCACTGCTGTTATAAAATTCTTTAAACACTGTTGTTTCTTTTAAATTCGCTACACTATATAAACCTTTTATTTTAATGACAAGTTGAATTTATTGTAAAACTATATAAAACACTTTATTTAATTTTCAACACTCCACAGATTTAATCACGACCGTAATTTTTATAAGTCCCAGAATTCCCACTCCGAATTTTTCTAAGTCTCAAAATTTTACAACACTTAAGAAATTTTCAACTAATAACCGTTTTAGACGCTACGTCACGTAACTTCCACGTTTTAACCCGACGATTTGTCCCCGACGTCTCCTTCCCGACAGCTAACACCGAAAACTGATCCCGATTCTTCTAAGTCCTAGGTTTTATATGTACCTCCAGGATTAGAACATCTTAATTACGCGTTCATTGATTTTCTAATTCAAACTCTAACAACTCGAGATTTCATATATCAATTCTGTTATATTCGTATCAACGTGTTAAGTCCGGCCCCCTCGATTTTAGAAATCTTCCGTCTCTTACGTAAATTGTTCCAGTGTCGAACCTACCATTATGTCAAATTTTGCCCCGTCGTTCCTTTGTCTTCAGGTCTTACAAATTTAACTAAAATATCATGATTTTCGTGTCCTTTTTTCTCTCAATATATAATAGGTACGTCTTCAATAAACTGTATGTAATTCTCAATTTGGTTTATCGTTACCAGAACACGAACAAACTCATGTCGAAATCTTCATTACGCATTTTCCAATTTTCATTTCCCTAAATCTCCCCACATTTTCATGTTTCCTATATGAATCAATTCAATTTTAAGCTGTATTGTCTCTACTTATGTCTCAGAACCGTATTTCCATTATTTATGTGTCATATTCAACTTTTCCATTTTCCCACCTAATTTACCTTCAAGTAACGGCGTTTTAACAACTATTCTTAAATGATTTTCCCTTCGTTGTTAATAAGGAATCATAAACTGGTTCCGTATCTACTCTACTTATAACGTTTTGAGTTTTTCCCATTTCCTTATCTGAGTTTTCCGGTTATGTCGGTTTTCCGTTCTCTCCCCCCACCCCTAACCCAATGATCCCTTTATTGAAATTTGACGTTTGCCTTTTTGCCGTGATTCCATCTCCCGCTAAAACCCTTTTTTCCCTTTTTGATATATTATTTATGGTGTTTTCCGGCCCACTAACTATTCCTATCCTGGGATATCTATCAAGTTAACTACTTCGATCAAATTCCGCCCAATTTTCCATCTCTCTCTTGTTCAAAATCCCATAAACTGCAAGCCCTGACGTGTGTATACATTACGATTTCTACATACTTGGCGATAAATCCATTTTAATGTGTTTATAATTAAATTTTACGGAAATTCTATAATCTAAATACTAGGTAAGAGCAATGTTAATTTTTATGACCCTTTTTAATGGATAATGGGCCTTAAATAAACAAAAGGCATGTTCGAATATTCCTTGTTTATATCAACAATATACATGTGGGGTCGACAACCTTTTTTTTTTACATCAATTGCCTCAGCAATTTGTTCTATCGTCTATAGTATTTTCTCATAGCAAATGACGTAAAAACGATCCCTTCCTTTGAATTAATCTAACGTAATATAACTAGAATAACCATCCTATTTCAAATATATAACGATATCTATTTAAACTCGTCTGAAAACGCAAAATTAAGTCGAAATCTTATATTGTTCAATAAATACTTCCGTTTAAATGTCCGTTTTTTTTTATTAGATTTTCTTTTCAAATCGTTTTCCCTGACCGTATTGCTTCATTTAAAAGTGACATTCCTAATTTCCATCGTTTTTCTTTCTTTTAAATATCAAACGTACGTTTTCCTCTGAATCTGGCCTCCTTTTGTTCTTCACGTTCTCGTTATGCAATTGAGTATCCCTACAGTAGCTTTTCCCACGTTTTCCAGGTCTTTTCTTTAATCTTCCGTTCATTATATTTCCTTGCTATTTTATTGCATCATTTTTTCAACATAATATGGATTTATTTGTTCGTTAACTGCGGTTGTCGATTCCTCTGTTGTACTCAATATTTACCTTTACAATTAGGGTCATTGTACCAAATGCACCGAACGTGGGATTGTGTTTATCTTAAAGCGTATTGATCTCTCGGGTTGATGATGATTTTTACCCCATAAATCTCAGACTAATGGTCCAGTCCAAAGTCCATCTCTTTGTCTTGAAAAAGGTAACCTCCCCCTTCTCTGATTGGTAGATCAATCTTAAGTGTTTATAATTGGATCCCTCTGTGTTCTATTTATCAAAACTTGACATTAATTTAATAATTATAGATCTCTGCAGTCTCCATGGCCCAATCAAACTTAATCAGCTAGATGTCGCTAGTGTGTTGATTTCGTTATAATTCTGAATTATTATTTATTCATTCGTAAGGTGGAAGCTACTATATTTTCGTATCCACTGCGATTCATCACAGCCCCCCTATAGTTATAATTCCAGCGGTAAACACGCCTCCTAGTGTTAGTTGATGGAATTAAAACTAAACATAGGCAATCTAATTTTCTACAATTTTCTTTAAGTCTTCTTTATTCTTATTTGCATTTTTTTTTTTCGAAATTCTAACTGGTTGCGCGCCCCTACCTTTCACTATTTCATATCGTAGAATCCTGTTCGGTGTTCCTCTGAGCTGAAACCATTTTTCAATTTACTCTTGTCTACCCAATGGCCTATTTAAGTCGGCTAACTTACGTCAGTTGCTGTCCCTACTCTTTGTCCTACCCCCCTAAGATTCTTACCCCTATACCTTCCCCCCTATGACCCTTACTCCCTCTTCTTCATCGAGACGGTTTCCAACCTTTGATTTTCCTTATTCATATATATATATTTTTTTTTTTTTCGCGATTCTAGAATTCCACACGAATTTTTCTCGCAGGAACGTTTTAATGGCAACAATGCGCATATGAACATACACGTATTACACATATATGCACACATACACACCCCTTTTTTTTTTTTTGAATGGGATCAACTTTTATGTAATCTCTTCATATGCTGTTCTTATTTATCTTTTATCTGAGGTTTATTTGATCTATGTTGTATGTTTACTCATCCGAATGCACTCCATAACGTTTACTATCTCATTTTTTTTTTTTTTTTTTCCCACACCGGCTTTGTTTGTTTATTTATTTATTTGCACGTATACACAATTGTATAATGTACCTAAACCCCGTTTTAAACAAGCCCCCCCCCCCCCTAAATTCGTATGCGTTTTAAACCACTCCGCTTATTTGCTCTTTATTGCAAATCGGAAATAACCCGGTCACCCGAGAAATATGCCAACCCCCAGTAAAGCTAAATTTCTAATTTATTCAGCTGACATCTATGTAATGGTGTATCTAAAGGTCCAATCCACCCCTGTTAAATGTTTGAATGCAACGATTTGAAAAGCTCACTTTTATGTTTTATGTGTTATATTTTATTTTATTTTTATCCGTCCTTTGCTTTGTATGTTATGTTGATTTTATTTATTTTTATGTCGCCGTGTCAAAAGAAGTATTTATTTATAAAATCCTTCAACTCGAAGGAACCAATAATACCCTCGACCACTATTAACATAAACAACGTCATTTGATTAACTATCTAAGTATCTCTTTATTATTTAAAGTAATATCTCGAGATGTTCCAATGCGAACATAACAAAGATTTATCTATTCTGTTTCGAACATATTTATCAGTAAGACCACTTATGTTTGTGGCAACACAAACATACCCTCGCGACGGTGTCTATTCAATCGCTTGTTTACATTCGGGCTTCAGTCAATGAACCAATTTGAATGATAATTTTATTGATCACCGAAGGAATGCGCTTTTATTTATATAACGGCTTTTTTTTTTTTTCAATACGCACCACCCTTCTAAATCTGGGTCAACATTCCTAGGCGTTATGTGATTTATGATTTTTATCTGGTATAAGGCACGTTTTTCACTTTTCGTTTTAAAATATTTGGTTTTTGAGTTATTATTTTTTTTTTCGACTGTTTTATTTAATGGTACGTTTTTTTTTTTTCCACTTGTATCACGTTTAATGAAGATGTTTTAAAGGCACGTTTTTCACTTTTCGTTTAAATTATTTTTTTGATTTATTGTTATATTTCTACTGTATAATTTAATGATGCGAATTTTTTATTCCACTTGTTTTATGTAATCTGAAGTTGTTTTAATGGCACGTTTTTCACTTTTCGTTTAAAATATTCACTTTTTTTTTTCCAATTAATTATAATTTCATTTATTTGTTCATTCTATTTTATTTTTATAATATCTCAGAATTCTCTCAACTTGTAACCTTAACTCTCCTGGTCACGCAGCAACAGTTGTAATGGTGCGCCAGTCTTGGCTTTTGACTCCAATTGTGATGAACCCTACCTAGCTGATTTACTTTTCTAAGCTTCTACCTCGTAGTTTAAATCTCGTAGCTCCTGTCTCGTAGCCACGCTCATAATTCTACCCTTATGTCCTACTGATCACACCACTAGGTATGATGGCCTGACTCAACCCTCCTTTCGGTTTATTTCTACCTCAGGCTCGTGATTTCTAAACCCCTTTACCTTATAATCTAGCTAAACCTACCCTATCTTCTTAAATCCCTGCGATTTTCTCACAGTAATCAAGATTTAAGATTTTAGTTCACATTATTTCTATAATCTGCGTTGTGTAATTTTTTTGTTTTAGATTTTACATCTGTTTGCATACTTAATATGCACACATATGTAGAGAAGATAATGTATTACGTGTGGTAACCCATAGATTCTTTTAGAGAAAGGGTGAGAATTTTCCGATCAATTTATTTATTATTATTTTAGAATATTTAACCGAGTTTGATAAACTACCCCCGCCCTAAACCTTGTGTCTATTTGATTTCCATAGGAATTTAGTGTGTTTATTTAATTCTTCCTATCACCGCTGATACATCGATAACATAAACAACAGTTAATAAATTATACATTTCAAGAAGCAAACCTTACCTTAGGATGATCGAACTCGAAGGTCCAGTTTTCTCAATTGGAGTCCTTGTCTGCAACTTCTCCTAACATAATGTGTTTGTAGTCATAGTTAGTGCTATTGGTTAGTATTCGCAAAATTGTTGAAAGAGCAGGAATGGAGGGATATGGGGAGGGGATAATATGTTTGCTTAAAAAGTCGGCACCTCCGCTAACCAAGTGAAAACCGATGAACAACAATTCCAAACCGGATTCTCCCAAGTACGTTTGCTAAGCTTATCCTTAAGTCCGAGTTTTACTCTCTTCGACGAGCGTCTCTTGTTACGAAAGGGACTCTTCACGCCAGATGGGGGAATACCAAGTCTTCATGCCGTTTTTCTGCCTCACTCCGACTTCCATCTCCGCCGGATTGAATTTAACTCTACTGAGTCTAGAAGGGGTATTTCATGTCTTCCCTTATCATGCCTCTATCCGTTAAATGTGGCGTAAGCTTGTGACGGGCAGATCCTTCCTCCCACGTAACCGACCCAGCGTTACATTCCACCTCTGACTAGCTGACATAAAACTCACCTCGTGAACCTTATGTTTGCTTTCAGGTTCGACAAGACTCACGGTATGCAAATAACCTGTGGCTTTAATGCCGCGTCAGCGTACTGTCCGCATACGTCCTTCCTCTTCCCCGCATGCCCACCTCGACAATACCGCCACAAGATCAAAGCCGTCCGTTCGAGAAAGGTTGACACTTACATTTCCAGATGGCTCATACCTACATACAGAAGCCTTGAAGTTTACGTTCGAAGACAAGTTAGGATTCAGGACTGTATGAGTATTTGAACACCAGTGTTGTTTAAATGAGGTCACTAGCTCCTCGTGTGTTAGGTATTTAGGATAATGGGTATTTATGGGTTCTTGGATACCTACTTCCTATAAGAAAGATTTAAAAATGAGATAAATCAAGTCGACATTGAATCAATGACCTCCTGAATAATTGTGATGTGCTCTCTTAGAGTTTGAAGCTAGTCGCAGTACTTTACTTTGCGAAATTTTTGCATGCTGAATCAATGCTACCTATTGGCGATCGCTCTAGTAAAATCAAGTCGTTTAGAATTGAGTGAATTTAACGTCAATGTCGCCTTCACATATTGACCGCAGATTTCATCTCAAGCTATAATTGATAAACTTGTCCCTGACGTTAAGTTTTGTTTTGTTTATTCGTTAATGAATTTAGGTGACTGGGTCAATGGATGGCCTTGAACTCAAATCGAAATTTTTGTACACTATCGAAGGTCATATAACCATACCCTAATCGTGCTAGTGAAAAGAAACAATAGGTATTTATCTTACAAATACGCTAAGATACCAAAATTGATTTAGTGATGCGTTTCTATCTAATTATGTGTTAAGTATTTGTTTAGCAACATTTCATTCTGTATGGGAGGTGTGACATGCGAATGCTAATAAATTGGTTAATTATTTATTTACCCTTACTTGGCGTTACGTCCATCAGTGTCAGGATATCCACAGGAACCTGTAAAAGCTTAAATATTGTAAGGACTCACCAAGCTCTAATGTCTTAATTTCAGCTCCACCGGGTTACTATCATCGGCGAGAAACTTATTAGAGCATCCATACTACCTGTGTAACTACTCATCTCCTTCCTTTCTCCTTTGAATAGATCTCTGATGTAAAAATCCTCACGTTTTCCTTTAATATCTGCCGTTATTATTGAAGAAGAACGATCCTATCTAATTATGTTAAGTATTTTCCAGATTTCGGATCAATTATTATTATTGCGTTGTCACCTAACGATAATTAATATCTCGTAATAAAATTTCCAACTTTCGACCTAAACGTAAATTTTTTTATTTAATGAAACTTATTAGACTGTATTTTCTTTATATAACCTCGGACTAAATAACTCTATTTTAACCTTCATAGTACAAATTTAAAGCAATTCAAACACACTATATTAAACTCCTCCCGCATTGAATTTGTAATTAATTAATTAATTATTAGATTTTATTGAATCGGAAATTATTGCAAACACTGATTTTGGATTTATTATAAGATCATACACTCCGTTAAATTGCACGATTAACCCTATCCGGGCACTTCACTCCCTGTTTTATCAAAGTATAAACTGATTGTAGACTCTATTTTTACCACTGAATTTTTTTAAGTATAAAAACTGATTCTAGATTCTATTAATTAATTACCAGGGTAATTCTCACAACATGCGCGACGTTTTAATCAACCTTGCCAGTTGTCGAAGGACCCCTTTTTTTATTTTAATGATAAGTTGAATTTATAAATAGATATATTATTATTCAATGCTGTTATAAATTCTTTAAACACTGTTGATTTTCTTTAAATTCGCTACACTATATAAACCTTTTATTTTAATGACAAGTTGAATTTATAAATAAATATATTATTATTCACTGCTGTTAAAAAATTCTCTAAACACTGTTGATTTTCTTTAAATTCGCTACACTATATAAACCTTTTATTTTAATGACAAGTTGAATTTATAATTAAATATATTATTATTCACTGCTGTTATAAAATTCTTTAAACACTGTTGTTTCTTTTAAATTCGCTACACTATATAAACCTTTTATTTTAATGACAAGTTGAATTTATTGTAAAACTATATAAAACACTTTATTTAATTTTCAACACTCCACAGATTTAATCACGACCGTAATTTTTATAAGTCCCAGAATTCCCACTCCGAATTTTTCTAAGTCTCAAAATTTTACAACACTTAAGAAATTTTCAACTAATAACCGTTTTAGACGCTACGTCACGTAACTTCCACGTTTTAACCCGACGATTTGTCCCCGACGTCTCCTTCCCGACAGCTAACACCGAAAACTGATCCCGATTCTTCTAAGTCCTAGGTTTTATATGTACCTCCAGGATTAGAACATCTTAATTACGCGTTCATTGATTTTCTAATTCAAACTCTAACAACTCGAGATTTCATATATCAATTCTGTTATATTCGTATCAACGTGTTAAGTCCGGCCCCCTCGATTTTAGAAATCTTCCGTCTCTTACGTAAATTGTTCCAGTGTCGAACCTACCATTATGTCAAATTTTGCCCCGTCGTTCCTTTGTCTTCAGGTCTTACAAATTTAACTAAAATATCATGATTTTCGTGTCCTTTTTTCTCTCAATATATAATAGGTACGTCTTCAATAAACTGTATGTAATTCTCAATTTGGTTTATCGTTACCAGAACACGAACAAACTCATGTCGAAATCTTCATTACGCATTTTCCAATTTTCATTTCCCTAAATCTCCCCACATTTTCATGTTTCCTATATGAATCAATTCAATTTTAAGCTGTATTGTCTCTACTTATGTCTCAGAACCGTATTTCCATTATTTATGTGTCATATTCAACTTTTCCATTTTCCCACCTAATTTACCTTCAAGTAACGGCGTTTTAACAACTATTCTTAAATGATTTTCCCTTCGTTGTTAATAAGGAATCATAAACTGGTTCCGTATCTACTCTACTTATAACGTTTTGAGTTTTTCCCATTTCCTTATCTGAGTTTTCCGGTTATGTCGGTTTTCCGTTCTCTCCCCCCACCCCTAACCCAATGATCCCTTTATTGAAATTTGACGTTTGCCTTTTTGCCGTGATTCCATCTCCCGCTAAAACCCTTTTTTCCCTTTTTGATATATTATTTATGGTGTTTTCCGGCCCACTAACTATTCCTATCCTGGGATATCTATCAAGTTAACTACTTCGATCAAATTCCGCCCAATTTTCCATCTCTCTCTTGTTCAAAATCCCATAAACTGCAAGCCCTGACGTGTGTATACATTACGATTTCTACATACTTGGCGATAAATCCATTTTAATGTGTTTATAATTAAATTTTACGGAAATTCTATAATCTAAATACTAGGTAAGAGCAATGTTAATTTTTATGACCCTTTTTAATGGATAATGGGCCTTAAATAAACAAAAGGCATGTTCGAATATTCCTTGTTTATATCAACAATATACATGTGGGGTCGACAACCTTTTTTTTTTACATCAATTGCCTCAGCAATTTGTTCTATCGTCTATAGTATTTTCTCATAGCAAATGACGTAAAAACGATCCCTTCCTTTGAATTAATCTAACGTAATATAACTAGAATAACCATCCTATTTCAAATATATAACGATATCTATTTAAACTCGTCTGAAAACGCAAAATTAAGTCGAAATCTTATATTGTTCAATAAATACTTCCGTTTAAATGTCCGTTTTTTTTTATTAGATTTTCTTTTCAAATCGTTTTCCCTGACCGTATTGCTTCATTTAAAAGTGACATTCCTAATTTCCATCGTTTTTCTTTCTTTTAAATATCAAACGTACGTTTTCCTCTGAATCTGGCCTCCTTTTGTTCTTCACGTTCTCGTTATGCAATTGAGTATCCCTACAGTAGCTTTTCCCACGTTTTCCAGGTCTTTTCTTTAATCTTCCGTTCATTATATTTCCTTGCTATTTTATTGCATCATTTTTTCAACATAATATGGATTTATTTGTTCGTTAACTGCGGTTGTCGATTCCTCTGTTGTACTCAATATTTACCTTTACAATTAGGGTCATTGTACCAAATGCACCGAACGTGGGATTGTGTTTATCTTAAAGCGTATTGATCTCTCGGGTTGATGATGATTTTTACCCCATAAATCTCAGACTAATGGTCCAGTCCAAAGTCCATCTCTTTGTCTTGAAAAAGGTAACCTCCCCCTTCTCTGATTGGTAGATCAATCTTAAGTGTTTATAATTGGATCCCTCTGTGTTCTATTTATCAAAACTTGACATTAATTTAATAATTATAGATCTCTGCAGTCTCCATGGCCCAATCAAACTTAATCAGCTAGATGTCGCTAGTGTGTTGATTTCGTTATAATTCTGAATTATTATTTATTCATTCGTAAGGTGGAAGCTACTATATTTTCGTATCCACTGCGATTCATCACAGCACATATGAACAAGGAGCTTTATATATATGTAGACTGCTCGTCATTTACATAATAGGTTTAGAAAAATAAAGTTTTAATTTATTTTTAGGCTTATTTACGATACACTTGTCACAAAGAACCTACGAGACTTACACTTTGATATAACAGAACCGAATTCTTAAAATAACTCATTATTCTAATTCGCGTTTGACTCTTAAAATGGAAAATCATCAAACTTGGAAAACACACAAAAAAAATGCAGTGTTTTTTAAAAATCTAAATGAAATAAGAAACTGAACAAGACGCAGGAAATAGAAACCTTCAGAAAACTACAGTAGACAAGAGTGGGAAGGCTACGAAGCACCGCACAAAGACGAGTTTGTCTCTTTTTAATGTCGCTATTTTTCGTTTCATCGAGTTTCAAATCACAACGGTTCTAAAGAAGTTTTCACTTCAAAAAGGTATTGGTCGAAAATGGGAATCGAACCCAGGATCTCTGTCTTAAAGGCCATTTAACCTATTTTTTTTTTTAATTCTCGACTAATATTATCCTCAACTAACATTCCTATATTTTTCTGTTTACGTGTAGTACCTACCTAAATATTAAAATTTGTGAATGAATTTATTTGTAACCTAGCTATACCCATTCGATTATTATGTACGTTTGATAGGTACATATCTAGAATATTACATTGACGGATATAAAAGTTATTCCAATAAAATTAAGTAAAAACGTAATTTGTAATGCTCTCTTACCTAAATAAAATTCTAATCACACTATCTACATAATATTGTACACTTTTGGATTGAAAAAAAAATATTGAGTCCAAAAAATATCAACAACGATGGTGCTACGAAAGTACGAATTATTTAAGTACGTATTCCGTCTGAAACGTTACCGCAGTCCGAAGGAAAGGCGCGGTCCATCCCCTTCTCTCCACTGACCGACGCGTGCGAGACGCGCGACGCTCGCGACGTCTTCACTAGTCAAGACTTTAATAAACTGGTACGCCACTGGTATGTAGTTCTGTAAATCTAATGGTGGTGATGATAATTAGTTTTATTCGTTGAGAAAATATGAAAATAAAATCACTATAATATCTGCATTAAAATGTGACAGTCGAAGAAATATAGTGCTAGTAATTTACATAAGATGACTTCGTAATTCTGGTTCGGCGAACTCTAGAATTCGGATATGATTTTAATTTAAGTGTCATTTTCAAAATTATAACTTCTTATTTAAAGAATTCAGACAAGCGATAACGTACCTGTAATAAAATATTTTTTACAGAAAATTATATTATTTTTACGGTGCTCCAGATTTTATGTCCGGGTTGAATCTTTCCCAAATGAAAGACTAAACCCTTCCACACACTTTTCCACAAATGAATATCTAGTAAATGAACGCAATGTAAGTGCACTATATAAGAATAAAACAATACAAGAACAATACGTCAATCCACCAGAAACATAATGGGAAAATATTTCACCGACTCCAGATATTTTCATATCAGAGGGTTCGGCTCTGATGAAATCCTAACTGGTCCGATAAATCCTACTGATCCCTCAATATAAATATTTAAAAAATCTTTTGTAATCCTACATGTATTTAAAATGACCGACTTTTGCATTTTTATGTACAAATTTTTTGACAAATCTAATACGCCTAAATTTTGAATGAGAGAGCTAGGTATAATGCCAGTAGCCGAAATAACAAATGGTAATATTTTTATAGTCTGAGAATGCCAAATTCTTTTAATTTCATTTCCTAAATCTGTATATTTTCTTATTTTTTCAGAAACAGTTTTCTGAATATTACAAGAATTTGGAATAGCGACATCAATGATATAAGTTATTTTCTTAATTTTGTCATGTAAAACTATATCGGGTCTATTATGACTAATTGTTCTGTCTGTCAGAATAGTTTGATCATAATAAATTTTATAAAATTCATTTTCTAAAAATGAATTTGGTTCATATTCATAATATGGTACATTACGGCAGTCAATCAAGTTATGTTTAATTACCAAACTTTGGTGAATTATTTTTAAAACTTGATTGTGCCTAAATGTATACTCGGACGGCGCTAATACAGAACATCCCGATATAATATGTTCTATAGTTTCCGGAAAAGCCAAACATTTTCTACATAAATCAGCAATTTGATTTGCATCTTTGATGATATGCTTCCTATAATTTTTAGTATTAATGACTCTATCTTGTATGGCAAGCATAAAGCCTTCTATTTCTGCGCTCAACTCTCCAATACTCAACCATTTGTTTGACGAAAATTTGTCAACATATGTTTGGTTGAGATAATTGAAGTGTTTTGCGTGAAGAATTTTATTTGACCAGGAATCTAATAATTCCTGGTTGGTATTTATAAGAATGCTGGCATTCTCGTCGTATAAATTTAATGGTGAAATATTTCTATCTGCCTTGCAAATAATTTTGTGCATTTCTGAACTATCAGCTTTCCTATGGAAAAAATTTCTTAGCATTTCAACCTGATTATGTTTTAAAGATGTTATTTTGACTATACCTCTACCTCCTAAATTTCTGGGTAAATTAATTCGTTCTACAGCTGAATTTGGATGATGGCAATGAAATTTAGTTAATGTAGTTCTAATCAATCGTTCTAAGCTATCTAAATCTGTATTAGACCATTTAATTATGCCAAATGAGTAAGTTAATAGAGGTATTGCCCAAGTATTTATCGCCTTTACTAAATTTTTAGCAGATAGATTGCATTTAAAAATTTTTCTGATCCTAGTTTTAAATTTAATCCTAATATCATTTTTAATACTAGTATGATCTAATCTATTTGATTGCGGATATCCTAAATATTTATAAACCTCACCCCCTTTCATACTTTCAATTTTGAAATTTCTAAATATACCCTCGTCTCCATCTACAATTTTACCTTTCTCTAAATGGATCGTTCTACATTTATCTAAACCAAAAGTCATTTTAATATCATCTGAAAATTTTTTAACTACTTTAATTATTTTCTCTAAATTTGGTTCAGAATTCGAATATAATTTTAAATCATCCATAAATAATAAATGAGAAATTATATTTCTCTCTCTAGTATTACCTTTAATTTTTATTCCAAACTTGCTTTTAATTAACATTTTAGATAGAGGATTTAATGCTAAGCAAAACCAAAGAGGACTCAATGAGTCTCCTTGAAAAATCCCTCTTTTTATTGTATTATTATTATTAGAAAATTAATTATATTATTGACATTTTCAAAAGTTTAGAACGAGTAGAATTTCAGTTTCATTTCGTTTTAAAATTCGGACTATCCAGTGATATTTGCGGGTCTGCGATAGTATTGAAAATAATGACTTTAAAATGAACTGTGTACCTATTATGAACATGCCGCAACATTTATAAATGAATCAATTCGACCGGTCAATGGTTGAATGGACATAGCACTTGGGTCCCACCCGGGCGTCGCGAGTTCGATTCCTTGGCTGGCTATTTCCTCCATCACAACACAAGCAACATTTTCGGTTTTCTGTGGTGGTAGTAGGGGATTTTAAAACATTGTTAGGTCATTCGTGACAAGGGAATGTTTATCTTTCTTTTATAATTTTTTTTTATATTTAATGCAATTTGCAAGGATTTATATAAAATCATTAAAAAAATAGTTTCAACATTATTCCACTTTTAATAATAACTTTATGACGTGACCCATCGTTTTGCTCAATTAAATAGGTCCGTATAATAAAAATGACACAGGAGAACTTTTCGTGATGAAGACTTTTCTAAAGTAATGCGAAATCGTCGTTGGAAAATCGTATTTTTATTTAAATTCATGAAAAATATTATTGACGTTTATGACTTTTCTTATATTTTCGAAGCTCGTTATGCAATCTTGCCCCAATATCAATGTTAAGCTTTCACAAACTTCCTATTGTATGAAGAATTTAGATGATTGATTTATACATATTTTTAAAAAGTTTTTTTTTTACATTAGCGCCACACACTAAGTTCTGAGGAAAAAAAATCCTTCATTGCCTGTGTCATCTTTGTGGTGATATGTGGAGTGTCGTTTTAGGGGACGGAAAGATCGGAATTTCTGGGAAGGAAAATGGTATGGTGGGTGGCTAGGAATCTGGGGGCCAATGTGTCCAGGAGTTGTGGAGCCAATGGGCCAAGACCTAGACAAACCTCACCCATGAATCTGGGCACCCCTGCTAATTCACCAAACGTAGCGCACCACTTGGGGTGAGCTATGGCAGTGGTGTTGGTTATCCAATAAATGGTTCCCTGGGTGACGGTATCCACGTCACTCGCCCTCAAGATCATAGCCAATTGTTCACATACTTACTACCTACGACACAAAATATTTACATGATTGGTATGGAAGATTAAAAATATTAATACGTAATATCAAGGTTATTTTCCCGTAAGATAAGTATAAATAATACCGCAACGATTTTTTTCTCACCAAAAATCTAATATATAATGCACTATTAATAGCTACATAAAATTGATATTAATAAATAATCAATGCCACATGTAGTTTGAATTTTAAATTAGAGCGCCAATCACTCGACAACTTTTCGCACATATATAATATATAATATTATATACGGCATTCATCGATCTCATTTTAACAACATTAAAAAAAAATCAGGAAGAGGTTATCAGGGTGTGGTTGATAAATATAAAAAAATATCTAAAAAACAAAATTCTTCGCCTTGATGTTTTTCAAGGATTAAATTGGCGCATGAATTATTATCTCGCAGGCGTCATCATTATTTAAAAAGAAATTGCATAATTAATTCGATCAATATATCGAAGGTTACAATGTAAGTGTGCTGGAATACAAAAAAAATCTTACGTATTATATTTGTCCGTTGATATTGACCGCACTAGATATACTAGGTACTTCGTGATTTCAATTTCACAAGTGTCTGTTCAACTGAATTAATTTATTTGTTTATAATATTAAATAATTTACATCATATAACATTTCATCATAACTCATAACATTGGAAGTTTATTTTTTTATTTACAAGCGTTGTAATGATATTCAAAAAAAGAAAGTTTTTGTGTTTTAATTTTGTTTTTAAAAAGATCCAAAAATGCAAAAATGCTTTGGATCATTTTAAAAACACCGTTACTATGTCTCCTTTGCAATACCTCTCTCTGAACCTACCTTGTCCCGCACCCCTCACCTGCGTTTCCTTTTCCTTGCGTCCCCGTTCCCGCCCCGATTCCTCTCGCGTATCCCTTCCCCTCTTGCCTTCCCCTTCCATTTTCCTCACCTCCCCCCCCCCCCCGCAAACCCTCTTTCCGCCCTCCGATGTCCGCACTCTCCCTACCGTACGTCCCAGCCTTCCCTCATTCCGTCCCCCCCCCTCCAGCATCCAAATCTTCTCTCCCGCGTTTCCCTTTCACCTTCCACGCCTTCTCCCTCTTCCTTCTTCTTTCCGCGTAATACCCCTCATTCATTCCATTCCCTTATGCTCTTTGTAGGAGCTTTTACATAGGTACGAACAGTAAAAATTATGCAGTACTTATAAAGCTTATCTGAACTGCCTCAGATACAACATTTTGTACAGGCTAGTTATAAATTGAAGATGTGCACTGACTTGACTATAATTATTCCCCTTTTTTCGTATTCTGAACAATGAGGAACACAATTGGTGGTTAATACCAGAATTTCTATAATATCCCGACTTTTAGTATCACGTAGTGAGTCCGAAAGCTTATCAATACAAGCAGTTCTGGATTATCAACTACAAAAATTAAAATTTTATATAAAAATGTCAAGCTAGTTTGACAATTTAAACATATTTATTTATTGAGTGTTAGTGTAGTTCAACAAAATTGCTGAAATTCCCATTTTAGAAAACGTACGAAACGGGTCACTAAAGTAGAGAAGCCAATAAAACTACACCTGTTGCGCAAAATTATATAGTCGAGTCCAGAGGAAGACCTTTAGTTGATCGTCCAAGATACGACAGGAAAATGTATAGCCTACGCGAAAAGGAACTTAAAGTTTTGGAGCTGCGAATCGTAGCTTGTATAGTTTTTCGTTTTGTTTGTTGCCATTATTTAGTATTCAAAGTGAGGTAGTTTAAGAACAGTATTTCAATAATAACTCTTCTGTTCTTCTCTTAAAATCGTTCATTTATTGATGTACAAATTTAAGGATTTATCTATTATCTCGGACTAATGTATAACTTGCATGATGGTCAGGTATAGAAAGAGATCGAGCTACTACTCTATACGAAGGCATATCTCTATATTGTCATCTCATTACGCAAATCAACAAAGCGTCTTTCTTATCCATAGTTACTTGTGACATTTTTACAGAAAGACGGCTTTAAAAGGGGGGTAACACTTCGACCCATGTGAATAACGCACAATAGTCCTAACGTGCTCAAAGCCGTTTGAATCCAATGACAAAGTGGAATTCCAAAAAAATTGGGTTGTGCTGTGTGGCTGAATATGGTACAGAGGGGAAGAAGATGTAGAGGAAAAAGATACTGAATTACCTGGCTATTCAGATCTGATCACCATAAACGGTTTAAGCTATTTCAAGCAATAACTCGATTCTGAATGGTTTTCTTTCACAAGAGCGATACTGAAAGTATATTCCACTCTGGAACGTACTGTTATTAGTACATTATATTTAATTAATTAATTTAGTGTAAAACAACACCCATTTTTTTTAAATAGCCCATGTTTCTTAAATGCAGTTACCTAATCCCTCAATTAAAAAAAAAATTGTACTTACGTACATAGCATGTGGTATATTTTATGTACAGTATGTACACTCATAAACATATTTGAATAGTAATTTTTAATACACATAGTAAGTGGTATACTGAGGAACCATCTGGTGTTTTCGTTAACCAAGCATGAAACCTTGTAAAATCAACACGCATTATTAAACACAAAATGTACATACATGCTACATATCATAATCAATAAGTGTATTTTTTCATATCCATCTAAATTAATGTAAGGAAGCGTGGAAACATTCAATCATTTTAATAATTGATCTAAGTTATTTCGACAGTCACTCTGCAATTCAATTAATCAATGAATTCTATTAAAATAATGTGTTTTATTATCATAACTAGTTTATGTATCTACGAAATGAAAAATGTGCACAATTGAATAGTGGATAACCTCGTTCTTACATAAATTATTTTACACATGTTTGACATATTATTTTGATGTACAATAATGAATAATGGACACCAACCTTAAAAGAAAGAATAATATTTTGAGATGCAGAGATTGTTTCCCTTTTATCTTATTTATTTATATTTTTCAATGGAGCTGTAACTTTGTGGTTATCCATTATAAATAAATGAAATAATGTCACTTTCAATCTTTATTTTTTAATAATAATAATAATAGTTTATTCCAGAATGTATGCAGGGGTGGTGCAATGCAATACATTCCGAAATTTGAAATAACAGTCAGTAGTAATAAGACTTAGTCGTAAGTCACTAGCTACATATAAATCTTAAATGTAAGTCCCTAGTTATAATTTTGAATCTTAGTTGTAAGCCTATCGTATTAAATTTATTTTATTGTATGCTTATATGTACAGCACCCTTAAGGTGATTTTTCACGAAAACGGCGCTTTATAAATCAGCCAAATATTATTATTATTATTATTAACAAAATAAATTAGATAAATTATAGGTTAAGATTAAAAGTAAACAACAACACGTAAATAAAATAAAGAAAAAGAATAAGCATTAAAAAAATAATAAACACTAAAATGACTTAGTGCAGCATATTGGAAAAACTCTTGTTTAAATAATTTATACCCACCAGTGTAATATATTATTATCATTGTATAAGAAGATATTACTAATAAATCTAAATGAAAATATGGAAAAGAACAAGATACTCAAACTCGGATATCTTGTCTCACTGGGAACAAACACCTTAAACTCACTCGGCATTAAGAGTTTAAGACCTCTCATTTTTAAGTCTTTTTGTTCAGATTCAGAATTAACAGTATTATTCTAGACTAATATTTCTCATATTTTGGGCGTCTAAATTTGTTTAAATCGTTCTAAAGATTTATTTTTATTTTTTATTATTGTATAAACATGACATACAATCGAAATTTATACCCGCTAAGCTACCGCAAGTAACCCTCAAGTAGTTTATAACATAGATAGTGTCCCGCATAAACATATCCGATTTTACTTATATGGGACACCTATTGACCTTTTCTAAAAGTCTAAATGATAAGACAAGAGATCCTGGGCTTACTCCCAGTTACCTTTTTTTTCTGTATCCTGTATTTTTTCATACTTTCATTTCTTCTTGTGGGTGAGTCAACTTTTGAAGCTTTTCTTTTCATGGTGGTGCTTTATCTTTCATTTTGTTAATAAGGGCTCTTCTCGGCAACCCTATCTCTTCTCTCACACATTCTTAGTTTAAATACATTATACTTACTCTGATTGGTAAATCAGTATTCCTGTACTATGTCAAATAATATCGAAGTTTTCTGAACAAGGTTTATTGTATACAAGTACTAACATAATAAATCTCTATCAAAGGTTTTTAAAAAGTTGAAATTTTATCAATACTATTATGCTAATAATGTAATTCGGTAAAGCGTTTTACATTATTTGTACTCTGTGTACAAATCAATACAAAATAACAATTGAAACTACAAAAGCTCCGTGCGCTTTTTATTCAGCATGTAAATGACTACGTAATGATAAATGCAACATTAAAATTAACGTATCATTGAAATCGATTATTTAGTATAGGTTTTTAAACGTCATGACTCGAATAAGTGTTTTTAATGCAGATATTCTTGTTACAGCAATAAGTCTGAAGATCAATATCATTTTAGTTTTTCATTGCTGTAAAAATGACTTTGCCGAATAATATATTGCTTAAAAATTTTAATGAAATAACAATCCTTCCAAAATGTCTAGGCTAGGTCAATTGTGGCCGCAAGCAGTGGGCTGAAAATATTATTACGTTAAGACATTGCATTTTTTTTTTGAAAATTAATAATTGGTGCAAGGCGTGCAAAAATCTTGCATTCTCCTAAAATAGCGAATGTTATATTCTGTATGCACTCATTAATTTATTATTATAACCTCCATACAGTAAAGATGACATGGGACTCAGTGGGAGTTAACGTAAAAAAATAAATCCACAAGGCTGATCTAAATAGAAAACAGAGAATACGTATACATAGTACTCTCGTGATTATTTTTACCCTCAAATCACGCGTGATTGACAGGTACACCTTTCATTCTTAAATTTAATTGCCTTTTTATCGTGCATTTATCGGAAAACTGTTGTTTAACATTATGCCCTGTGCTAGTAGACAGTTAGAATACGTTGTTGTGTTTTTAAGCATACAACTTACGTATGAATCTACCCATGAATTTAGATAATAATTCCCTCCCTTTTCTTAATTTGTTATTCCTCACAAAATTCTACAAAATTTTCACAATTTTGATGATTTTGATTGATTTATTTTCCCTAAAGATGCCCTAACTAAAATTAAAATCATTTAACTATGTTGCGTGCCACTCTCTATGATTATAAGTAGTCTGTGTGCAGTTTTTGAACAAAAAGCAAGCACTAGATACTTGCTAAAAAAAGTATTTCTACAGATTTTTAGTGACATATAAACACCCCAAATTAAAAAAAAAATATTGGCCATGTTGATGGATGAGGTTTTGATAAAATCAATATGCTCCATCCAAAGTATAAATATCACAGATCGCTGTAATAAATATAGGTTGTGTTATTTTGTATGGACATCGAGGAATAAAAAGCTTTGGATTGTTCGGTAGCCTTGGTCCGTTGTATGATTATCCCGATAAACTAGATTGAATCTATAAAGCTCATTACAGAAAAAAATCACAGTGCTCTGACCACGTTATTTGTTGTACTACATGTTACTTTTCATCACATGATAGACATTTAGATGCAAATCAGCTGCAAAATTATTGAATCAATTTTGCAATGGCACAATAATTCAAAGTAATAGTGCGAGTAATATGTTTGTAAAGAACTGATTTATTACTTAGTGTTTTACGCCTATATTATATTATTAATACGTTCATGATTAAATAATGAAATGAGTTATTTCCTTGTCCATTTTTGTCCCCTGCAAAAAAATTGTTTTGAATGATCCAGGTACAAAATCGTATGTAATGATAACACTAATAAGAGAATTGATTGGTTTTGCGAAAGACTACAAGTAAAACTTTTTTTATTTTATAATCCAAATGATATTTGCAATAACAGGTGGTAATGAATTATGGTATCTATTGGAATTCGGATAATAAGAATTTCGAGGAAATCTATGAATACAAATTCAACCATTAATCAAGAAATATATCTCTGTTTTATCTGCATAGCTCATGGACATCAACATGAAGATGACCTAAAAACCTGTGAAGATGGTAGCGACCTGTGAAGTAGAGAAAAGATGGTCGCGGAAATGATATCTAAAAAAAGGTATCTGTTTGGTATGGAAATGAGAGTGAGAAATGGCTGATTCCTAGACTAATGTCACTTCTCCAGTGAACCTTTCCTTAACCATAATCACTAGCTGCAAATTATTCAAATATGAAACATAATGTCAGTGCAAAAAATTTGTGCAAGATCGAGTGTTTTTGTTTTGGACTAAGAAGAAGGATTCCGACTATTATGGAAGCAAGTTATTGGTATTTTCGATATATATAATTTCGGATTTTAGAACTCATTTGTTCGTTCGGCAATAATTACTTGGAGGTATCGCTAAATTGTAATTGTGTCAACATTGTATGCTTCTTCGCAGACGGGTTACAGTAGTAATTGGTCATTCTTTTTCCTTCCTATACCTTATGCTGTCCTACATTTATTATCACTGAATTCCATTAAACACCGTTTCGTTTAAACTGTTTACAGTCCATTTAAAAGTTCATCTGAAGCTCCGAAATACTTAATGTATCATCATCAGAGGTGCTCTAATTTTCTTAGGAGAACTAGGATTAAAATGATAAAATGGTAATAGACAGGTACTTACTACAATAACAACATCTTTCTTCCTTGCCTTTCCAATCTCATTTCCACGGGTATAGTTGATAGATATATCTTCATTTTTCCTAATACAAGTTACACTTGTGCGTCGGCGAGCTTTATTTAAATCTACCTCTTGACTCAATATTTTAATAATTGGATGAATTCGGTAATATCATATATATTACTCTCATAAAAATAATTTGCCTCATTGGTGCACCTACCTGCTAAATCCACTCAAACGTTATTTATAAATTTGAAGAAAAAAAGTAGTCTTCTAAAATTTCTTGGCTCATAATCCTAAATAACTGGTTTGACACTATGGCTTATAAAAAACAATCAGATATTTTCATGCCTCAACCATTAATTCCATATTGTCGCACATTACATGGTCATTAGCTGTAATACAGATTTTTTTGTATTTTATTGCCGTCAATATCATAAGTGCTTTACCAGAAATAATGTTCGCAAAAAGAGAAGAATTAGCTACCGATTTATTCGCGGTCAAAACAACCAAATTATACTTGGCATTGCCTGTTATTTATTTCGGCATTTTTCCTCCCACATTAATTTCACAGCTGCATGTATATATAAATACATACCTGCTTAAAATATTTACTTGCGGTTTGCATAACTAGGTTTTTCTTATTTAAATTATATATAAAAATAGCTTCACCTCGCGGACTATGTGCTACTAATAGGAGATTTGATTCTACAGGGTGTGTAAATTCTTCCTTTTAGATTAAACGACAATTTAATAACTAATTAGAATGAAAATATCTGACGGTACGTTGACGTTAGTCAGTTTACATGTGCAGTAAATCAATGGAGATTCTAGTAGTGTGAAATTCTTAAAAAAACTTTGATGTATGTGTTTACCTACATGGGTACAATATTTGTTAGAAAATATGTATTGAACATTGAAAAGCTGAAATGGCAAACCTGGAAAAAAGTGATGGTTTCAAATAAAGCCATCGATCGTTATGGTTATAGGCCGACTAGATTATCAGGCCTAGACGCCTGAAGGATTTCGTATCACGTGATCAAGTCAGTGCCATCGAGCAATGACGGTTTACAAATGGCTGTGATTGTTGATGATACTTGTTCTACTGATGTGGGGTTTGCATACTGATTTATGATAAACGACAACATGGGTAATCGAAAATCACTTAGATAAAATTAAACAATGAATTTAAACAAACGTTTGAATTTTTTTTAAATAAAATATAAAGTTACATACACAGTTTATGTGTGTATTGTTTTACCGCAAGCAAATTAAATAAACAAGAGTTATTAGAGTATATTTTGAACAATAAAGTTTACTTAGCTAATTTCGAATTGGGAGGCGGGTATGGGCACCGCCGCGCCGCCCGGGGAATAGGTACGTCGCCCCAAGTGGTTCTTCAGATTTGGTGACTAAGCATGGGTGCCCATGTTCACGGGGTGAGGTTTGTCTAGGTCTTGCCGGCAGGTGCGTTTGGATCGAGAGAAACTGGTTTATGGACAAATTTTGACGTGTCAGACTTTCTCGACACACCGCCTTGCACCGCAGTGAAAGGGATGGATTCACACGCCCGTTACTCCTGGACATATTTAACTCATATTCCTATCCACCTCTCATAACTTTTTCCTTCACAGAACTTCATATCCATAAAAAACCTTCTACACATTATTCTCAAAGATGACACAGGTCCTGAAGAATTTTTTTTCGTCAAGGTCTCCTTTTTGGCGATAATGTTAAAAAAAGCTAAAGCAATGACTACGTAATTTGGCGGTCGCGAGAAAATACTTTAGTAGGCCTTGGTATGGGTATGTTGAAATGTTGACGTCATAAACGCCAAATACTGAATAGCGTATTCTATCAAGGAAAGTAAAAAACATTGGGCAGCCCTCATCCTGCAGTGTGTCGAGTATTTACTTACCTACCAGTATACGAAATAAAAAATCTTTCCACTAGCGTAGAAACAGTACGATCTTTGACTATTTCGTTACACCCGGTACATGCATACCAATAAACCAGCATAAACCGAGTGACCATGGGAGTTAATCATCGTACTTATAATAATTTGGTTAGGTGTTGTTTCATCACCGATAGCCTAATTAAAAACGAGATTGTGTAGCATTACCTTTGCTCGTAAAATCTACCTTCCTAATGCTTCTCGCTGCTTAAACATTCCTCAACATAATTTCGCTCTTAAATTTATGTGTATTTATACATACCCATACCCAATCAATCATTTCGTTGTGTAAAATAAATACTTTGTTAACGTGTAACATACGATATTAAATGCCTACTTAAATTCTATATCGAATAGCTCCTTGAAAAATATGTTTTCATTTTAAAATAACGACGTAGGAATTTATTTTTTTAAATTATGTGAAACATTCATATAAATAATTTGTTTAAAACCGGCGATAAATTTTCTTCTGTTATTTTACCTTGAACTACGAATAAAAACATGCGTTCGTAATAAAGTAAGAAAAATTTGAACAATTTAAGATAGGTTATCTTACGAAAACTAATAAGAAGGTGTACAAAATATTTCCTACCTTCTAAACATAAAACTTGCCAACACTAAACATTGCAAGATGCTTTTTAAAGGGGTCGGTATCAAACAATTTTATTAATAATATTTTCTCTTTATGAAAAACAATAAATTATTCGAGAATGTCACACTAGACTTTAATTCTAATTTTTATTTTTATTCCATATACTGGCGACAGCTCTACTTAACTTTAGATTTAATTTCCATTTATTCAAAAATGTGTTTTAATTCGTTGTTTAATTGTAAGTTATTTTGGATTACCCATATTGTCGCTTATTCATAAATCAGTGTGGAAACCCTGTAGGTATCCGATATATCCATATTTACTTACTACTTTGTATTTTACTTACTGTTATTACACTTAATTGACTAATTATATTATTAACATATTTATGTAGTAAAGCGTGTAGGCAATATAAATATAGTTCATATAGCTTTTATCCTATACTTTGTAGTGTGTGATAGAGAAATGCTGATTTTATAGTTATTTTGTTTTAAAACGTGGTTGTGGGGATCTTGATTTTAAAGTGGCTTGATGTTAGTGAGGATTGATTGTTGAGTAATTTGTAGGATGGTTCTTGTGATTTCACGCTTGGAAAGGATTTTGATTGGAGGGATACTAGAAACTTAATAGATGTCCCTGACATAAGTGTCAAATGGAAGACCAAGAACAATTTTGAGAGCACGGTTTTGTACGACCTGCAGGTCAGCTATCAGTTTCTTTGAGGCAAGTACAAAGATACATCAGAGATTGGCAAGGTATGAATGTATAGGCATAGTATACTGAAGTTAGTAGAGGAATGGGAAGTAATCCTTGAAGCCTAAATAATACACCAGTGGGGGTAATTATATTCTTTACATGATTAACGTGGAGATTCTACGAGAGCTGGGAATCTACGATTAGGCCTAATTTATAATTTACTTTTCATAGTTCTGAACAGACTCTTTCCATAGATTCTTTCTTCCATGCAGATGGTGTTTTTTTACCCTGAGGAATCTATTTAATGTATATGATTTCGTAGATACAGAATACATTGTGTGGAATGTAAATGGGGAGCAGTATGGTGTTTGGTTAGTTTATCTGTTGCGTATTTGTTTATCAACGACACAGAATCTCCAGGCCGGCATCGTGCACTATCATTAGGCCATTTATTACTCTCACTTTAAGGTGACGTTTCCGCCCGGGCAGGACCGTATACTACACAGCAGTGATGATCAACCTTTAGACGGAGGGTCAATTTATCCATTTTAATTTTGTTTCACGAGCCGCAGGGGGTAGGATACTGTGTTCTTTTGATTATTCAAGTAGTTTCTGCTTCCTTCAATAGTTGTCGATTAATTCGAAGTTTTGCTTTTTGCCAACATATGGCAGTTGAGTATGATATCAGAAGAGTATCATCTATCGTCGTTCATTAATAAGTTACGAACACTTACGATGATGGCCGAAGGCATCGGCGAGATTGGCCGGGCTCCTACAGTCCGCTCGCAGCAGCAGCAGCAGAACTACTTAGAGCCTAATCTAGAAAGAACGTCTGTCCCGTATAATATTCATTGTAAATATTGATGATAATTAAATAAATGAACTAGTAATCACTCGAACCTATAACTTATTTGGAAGGAAACCATGTCAAGTTGTCTAATTATAGGAAATCAAGAGACATGACAGATACCTACATCTTTAAATAGTTAAATTTTCTGTCGGTGGTGTCGCAAATGTATTTGTATTTAAAAAAACGTTTTTTTTTTTTTTAATAAAACAAACATAGAAAATAGAACAAAAACAAAGACCAAACCAATAAATGCGGATGATTTTGATCATTCTTAAATTTTAGAGAACGTATTACTACTTATAATTTTGGGCATCTGTTGATTTTCGTTGTTCGGAATGTTAAACAAACTTTTTGAAGGTATTTTGTAAATCGGAAACTTTAAAAATGCATCAAATATAGATCTTAACAAGAAAACTGCTGCGCTGCAAATGTAATTTAACTTAATGTTGAACTATGAAATTTTGTCTCGCTTATGATATTAAAATCCGATTTAAAATTTTGAAGAAAGACTGCAGTTTTCGGCTAAAGCCTTTTGGAAAATAACAAAACCGTTGAATATTCTTTACAGCAAATTGTTTTCTATCTTTTATTTACGCAAACGGGAAGTACGAAAAGACTCGCAGGTCACAAGAAATGCGCTAGCGGATCGCAGGTTGCTCATCACTGCTGTACAGTATCTATGGTACTAAATAGTGGCTGCGGCTTTTTGTCCGTCCGCGCAACCTTGGTGCTTGGTGCTGCGGCGATCAATTATTATTTAATCGGCTCGGGCGGGATCAAACGGAGGAGAGAGGCGAATGGGCTGGGTCCAGATATTTGCGCCTCAATGCCTAACAATGAAATGCACTAACTGATTTTAATATCGAATTTATGTTGAGGTTGGAGTGATATAACAAAGAGGCGTTTTGTGGACTTGACTCTCCTGTTATATTGGGAGTTGTTATATTGTGTTGCACTAAAACATTCTTCAGCAATTTCCTATCTAGGAATTAACCTTGAACATTTTTTTTTATATAAATATCGCATCAGGGTACCGACTGTTTGGAGCCGGGGAGGCTATGGCATCCCTACTTAAGGTGCGTTGTGAGGCTGAAGGTAGTGGCGAGGAGTAGATGTGGAAGACAAAGATGGGATAGTACCTGGCTATTAATATCTGGTCACCAAATACAATAAAAGCCATTTCAAGCAACGTTTCAGTTTTGGTTAGTGTTCTTTCACCAGAGCCTTTTACCTCTTCTGCTGGACTCTCTCGACCCATCTTTTTGCACCGTGGTGGAAGGGACGGATTTATAAGACACTCCTGGGCAAACTGACCCCCAGGTTTCTACCCACCCTTCATACTTTTTTTTCTTCCTTGAACTTCCTCTCCTTCCTTCTATTAAAAATACCCCCCACACAGCATCTCCAAAGATGACGTAGGCCCGGAAGGTAATCATTTTCCTCAAGGCGTCCTGCGTTGAATTAATGTAAAAAAAAGAAAAAAACAAAATTTACCCGTGATTCTATTCGATGAATGAAGAAATCTTAAATAGATCTAAATAAAAAAAAAAAAATTTTCAGTGAAGTGCGAATTTTTTGAAACTGCCAATATATGCACATTTACAGTTAAACATAACCGATTATAAACATACATTTTATTTTATTAAGCAATAATAGCGTTTTTGAATTTTTGAATATTAAGTTGAAAAATATCTATATCAGAAGTTAGGTAATTTAGTATCATAATCATTTTTCCGAGCGGCATTACTAATGGTAAGTTAGTTCTGCATCTCGGAACAACAAAAGTTCTTCTATATATCATATTAGAATAACACAATGGTCGCAACTGGGACTCGAACCCAGACCTCTTCTTTTTCTGTTTTTCTGTGTCTTGTTCTCTTTCATATTTTCGTTTAGATTATTATTGTTAACTTATTCTAATATGATATATTTCACTGATGGGAATAACCTTCAATAAAGTATAAAAAGAAAGTTTTTCTTATAAAAATTAAATTTTAGATGCATTACTACTGCACGCTCCCTCTTGATTGTATTCTGCTTCCCTCTTTTCTCGTCAAACTCACTAATTTTTTTCACAAAAAAAATTACATAACATGATAACTCAAATATATTTTGTGTCAAGACCATCAAATCGCTTTCACGTTTATTATAATTTAATTAATCATAAACAATCTTACCATAAAAACGTGACTATATTTACCTATATTACGAGCTCATAAAAAACGTAAGTAATTTTTATGCAAATACCTACTGACTTTAAGTCTTTTCAAACTGAACTAAGACACCTGAAAACTTTATATCGTGAAATCGTAGACACCAATCAATCATTTAACGACGTAATCATGGTATGATTAATTAGCGCTTAAAGAAAGACAAAAAAATACAGATAGGCAGTTGACACTATTTTCGGCAGCTTATTGGGGTCATAAAAAGTACCTACTAATTTCAGTAAGAAACAGGAGGTATAGTTCGACGGAGATGGATAGAATGAATTAATTTATCGGTACTTGTCTGGTTTGAATGTGAATGATATAAGTGTACGAAATGGACTGAACTTGAAGAAGTAGATTTCTTTAGTCAACTGTTGTTATCACAGGTAATACAAAATAAGGTAATTAAAAAACTATTTAACTACAAGCCCAGAACATCCGCAAAAAAAAAATGGAAACAAAACTATTAACATTAAAAAGACTATATGAACACAATACATGACTCCTTATATACAAAATAAACAATAAACTCGTACACACAGAATTCATTAAAACGTCCAAAGTATACAAACACTTTACACGATAACATACATTTAAACACCATCCACACTAACTATGGTAAACAATCCATTGGTTACTAGAGGGGCAACTTATATAATTGTCTCCCAAACGACATTAAAAATGAAAAGAAGCTGGTAAATTTAAAAAAAAAAAAATTAAGATAAAAATAAACAAAATAATTAAATACTCGTAGAATAGCGCTGTAGTGAAATATTTAGTTTATTTTAATGTGTATAATTATTTCTAGTTAAATGAGTGAAAATATGATTGCCTTTTAACTGGAATAAAAAAAAAATCAAATATCACAAAGAAGGCTAAAATAACATACCACAATAATAATAATCAATGTTAACATGTTACCAATCTTCTGTATGGGTTCTACATAATTTAAAAAGCATATTTTACTTCATGAATACTGTTCCACTAAATTATTATGTAACTCACACGTTTGTAAAAGCCCTTGAAATAATAATAATAAATAGCTAGCTATCTACTTATTATTATTATAGCTAGCTCTCTCATTCAAAATTTAGGCGTATTAGATTTGTCGAAAAATTTGTATATAAAAATGCAAAAGTCGGTCATTTTAAATACATGTAGGATTACGAAAGATTTTTTAAATATTTATATTGAGGGATCAGTAGGATTTATCGGACCAGTTAGGATTTCATCAGAGCCGAACCCTCTGATATAAAAATATCTGGAGTCGGTGAAATATTTTCCCATTATGGTTCTGGTGGATTGACGTATTGTTCTTGTATTGTTTTGTATTTATTATACTTATATAGTGCACTTACATTGCGTGAATTTACTAGATAATCATTTGTGGAAAAGTGTGTGGAAGGGTTTAGTCTTTCATTTGGGAAAGATTTAACCCGGACATAAAATCTGGAGCACCGTAAATAATAATAAAAATAAATAAATAAATGGCATCTCCGGATTTGCCAACCATCACCGTCAACCGTCAGCTACCAACAAATGGCAGAACCCCGAATAATCAAACTGAGATGTCGAAAAAGGTTTTTTTTTGTTATATTATTACAATGTTATGTATTTTTTATTTATGTTATTACATTATCTTTTTTAGTGTCATGTTACCACCGTAATACGGGCATTTTCTTAGTTTGGGGTATTTTTTAGTAATACGTAATAATATTGTATAATGAAAAAACTATAGCATATACAAAATAAACTAGGCACATAACGGAGGCACTGCTGAAAACCAGCTGTATTTCAGGAGAAATCCTGAATTGTAGCAGAGCAGTGACCTTTTAATCAATAGACTGAATGATAAAAGAACAAATGTATAATGCTGCAAAAAATCTATTGATGAATAAACGTTTTTATTAATATTATTAACTACTAACATCATGTCTTAGGAGGAAAGCGCAAAACTAATTGACAAGTGGAAACTTGTAATAGTAGGACAATATTTATGCTAGAGTTGGTTGAGAATAAGGGTAACATTATGTGTAGATAGATAGATGATAATAGATAGATATATGAGAAACAAAGCTGTAAGAAGAGAGTATGAGGATTGCATTAGGAACAAGTAAAATTTGGCTGAAAATTCAAATTGTAATTCATAATTTAATGATTTCGTATAAGAGAAACCTCTCGGAATCAGCATTCCTGAAACTAAAACATTTGCCTAGACGGACTGCCCGAAGTATGACCAAGGCCACACCCGATTCCTTGCACTTTTTTACGATGTTACCAATTATTATTAGTGGAGAACTGAGCCGTAAATCAATACTTTCCATGGATTCAGAAAGCACTAGAATGGTCTGTAAAGTATGAACTGCATAATTTCATAACCTATATAATTTCAACTTCGTAATCTCTCCGAATTTCAGTTGTTGGTCTACTATTCTGATGAAATATAATGTGAACCTGTTAGTAGGTATATCCGGGAGTGTGTAGAAGAGTCACAATTTAGATATGTTTCCTGTTTTTGCGGTTATAACAATGTATTGAATACAATATTAACAACTTCAACAGTGAAAATCAACAGTGGATTCGGTCGTATAAGGGATTGAACACAGGACGACCGGCGTAGTCCAGCGGTAAGGCTCTTGACTCGCACTCTAATCCCGGCGTGGCAATTTATTTGACTAATTTGTGTTATTTCACAATTTATTCATTTATTTGGTGTATTTGGGGCACGTTCCAGAGTGGAAGATACTCTCAGTACCGTCCTGGTGTAAGACCACCATTCAGAATTGAAACGTTTCTTGAAATGACTTTAGCCGTGTTTGGTGACCAGATCTGAATAGCCAGGCACTTCCCCACCTTCCTCTCCCCTATCTCCGTCCCCTCCCCACTACCTTCAGCCTCACTACATACCCCCATTGGGGATGCCATAGTCCCACTGGCTCCAATTGGCAGTTGGGACTCTTGTATTCATGTAAAAAAAAGGACATTAGTTCCACACAGGAGGCCCCAGAGTCTATGTCATCTTTAGGGATGGGTATGGAGGGTCTTTTTAGGGACAATAAGGAGAGGTAGTTCTTGGAAGGACAAAGGTACGAGGGGTGGTTTGGAATCTGGGGGTCAATTTCTCCAGAAGTGATGAACGTACGAATCCATCCCTCCCACCTCCAACATTCGGCACTAAGACCTAAAAAAAACTCACCCATGAACCCCTGCTACGTCACCAAACGTAGTGAACCACATTATCTAAGGCAGAGGTATCTATTGTTATGCAATAAATGGTTCTGGGGGCCGCAGTACTCATACCTGCCTCCCAAATTGAACCCAGAATTTCAACCATGCCAGGGCTTTGCTCCAAAATATTGAGGCGCGACAGTATTATGTGTATTCAATGTCAATGGTCACTGCCTTATACGAAAATATTAACAAACAAATAAAAATATCGTGAGCTACTTTGGAAGCTACTTATTACTGTAGGAAGTCGTGACCTGCGATAGCATTAAAATGCTCATTTGGTTTATTACCTTAAATTAAAAGGTTAAATGAGGATGATTGGAAAAATGCGGCATTTCATGTAAGGCGTGTCTTTAAAATAATGTAATGAATCACCGACAGAATCATGAACAAAAATATCGTAATGTTCAGTGAAAAAAATGAGATTGTCCGTTTTTGCTGACTGCTTCTGACTTGATGCATTCCTTTAACTCTGAAGTTTAAAACCAATTACCATCTTACCTATACAAAAATTATGCGTGAAAGATTCTTAATTCATCGACTCTACAATCCATTTCAGAAATTGCTTAAGATATTGTAAACCATTTTTCAAGAAATTTAAATAACTGATACAAACAAACCATCTAAGAAACTTAAATGTTAGATATCATTATTTGTAGTTGTTTTCCTCAGAGAGACGATTTCTCAGATTTTTTATTTTAATGGATTATTTTGGATTTGATTACGTATCGGAACAAGATAACTCATGGTCAATTCTGTTTGGGAACTTTTTAAGATGTTCATAAAATATTGAAATTTGTGTTTCTATGAGAAGGTTTAACTATTTTTGTATTTCTTGGATATTAATTATGTACCAATTTCTAGACATTTCATTTCTAATTTATAAAAGATAGGCCATAGCTGCAATAAAGAAAAACCACTAAGCTTTAATATTCAAATATTATTGCATATTTAAATGAGTGCGCCCTAGAAACCTTAGAAATTAACAAAATGTTAAATCAAAAAATAATTTGGCAAACAAAATAATAGCACCCTGTAAGTCACCTTTGTTGACCATGTTTACTTGTTATTTTGACACCTCCCACAGGGAAATATACAAAATGAACCAAATATACATTGTGAATAAATCTCTTTAAAACAAAAGGTTTTACTTATTTCGGAAAGTTTAATATATTTATGCATATGCCACCAATGACGTTATATAAATAGACTAGCCATAGTCTCACATACTCACAATATAATGTGGAAAGCAAGCAACACTTTTTTGTTTTCAGCGGTTTTCAGTATAATTTCTAAACTCAAAACTTTATTCCTGTGTGGTAAAGATAGACAATCAAAGAATGTACGTGTGTGAATGTCATAGATATAGGGTAGGGCGGCTTATTAATTTGCATCACGGGTGTGACCTATGGGTGTGACTGAGATAACAAGATACTCTCACTCGGTTACACAATGGACAGGGAAGGTTAAAGAATTCAATGAAGTATTATTATATAATTAATTGTAATAATTATAATAATAGATAATAATAAGTAATTTGCGTGTACTTACAAATGAAGTATTAATCCTTCGCCTTTACGACTATTTGCCGTGTAATTGAAGCATTTTCTCATCACATAGGAGGGCATTTTGGCGCTTTGCAATGCAATTTACTTACTGGTAAGACACAACCCCACTCGACGCGTAGCAGTTTAGTACTAAAGTACTAGAAATAGAGACAGCTACAATCGTCTTGTGTTTGGCTTCCCACTTTGAGATTTCTACCCCGCGTCTAGTATTAATGTCATTGTGTGCCACACACTAACAATCACTGTCTAATGTCTTGGTACACAAATCTTGCTTCATTTACGTGCATATACCTTCTTATAAATACCTACATAGAGTACGGTACAACACACAAAATTGCAACATTGGTGGTGTTCGGCGGATGTACTTTACGAATAACAGCTTTTTCGCTTTCTCCGTTTATAATTAACATACAAATCACAAATACTTTTGTTGAAGTAAAACTTCTACAGACTTGCTGTTATTTAGATTTCGGATGAAATGGAAATAAGATTACTGCACCTGCGACTCATCAACTGCGCTCATTGGCCGCTTTGATTATTGGTCACTTTTAAAGGCTCCTATCGGTTGAGATATGAAACGGAAATTACGCTAGGTCTGTGCTCATTGGTCGCTTTGATTATGACCTCACTTTTCAAGTATTGGTTGAGATTGTTTTGGTAAAGTTTCGATTCTACCGCGTGTAAACTGCACTCATTTTTTTAAACTAGCGCATACCTGTGAAAAACCACGTGATATAATTTTGATAGGTTTTCTGTAGCTGAAAATGTTTAAAAAAAATATTTGCCTCGGGTTAGGTTAGGTTAGGTTAGGTTTGCCTTTCAATAGACGATCAGAAATTAACCTTTAGTAAAAATTAATACTAATGTCAAAAATTCGATTTAAATAAATATACATTTCAAATATATAAATATTGTTCATTAAAAAAAAATATTTTAAAGAGTTAGGTAGGAATTACACAGAGACACCACCGAAATTATTATTTTTAATTATAATGAGATTTACAAATAATTTAATTTTTTTAGTCGATTAATCAAAATAAGACACCCTGTATATTCTGCCACAATCTTATTAACTGATGGCTGTGTCAATTAAAGTCCTTAATAATTTGTGCCACACAGTCTATGCGCGATACCCCGATACTTCCTGATACGCTATAAAAGGTATGGCTGGTAAAACATCATTAGTTGGCATTTAGGCTGGGTAATCCAACGGCTGGTCCCGTAATCTCATGATCAAATTAATTATAATTAGCCTTCATTAATCCGCAGTTGATTATGGTCAAATGACTGGGACTTTAAGCTACTTATATATACATTAATAATATTCCGATCTTAACGAGTTGAAGGTTTAATTTTTGAAGTACGAAATCCTTACTTTTCCCTCTTGACTGCTAAGCATGGCGAAGTCCTGTTTTTACTCGATCACTCTGTGTTCTGTGTCCGTTCAATCGTTTCAAGATGGTAGCCGTGTTTGATGGTAAGTTTTTATTCCCCAGAGCGCATCGTGAGCTCTCTTGAGCGACTCTTGCGAACTGTCAAGTCGGAGTGATCAACATTACGCGACTCTACTGTTTAAAAAACTACTAGAATAATTCGTTTTTAACGAGAATAAGGCTGAAGAGTCCCACATCTTGAAGCCAGGGATGTGTAATAAACATGTATACTGTGTCCGTAAACTCGTAGTACAAGCAGAAAACTAGTGAATCAACATCAAATAGAAAACTTAAGAAGAACCACGGGCTCCAAGTATTTTTAATAATAAGTATTTTACCAAAAGGTTGTTGTCACTGTCGCTGATACCATCCACAATACGGAGCAAAATATATACCTCAAGCTGATAATATCTAAATAAATTCGTCTAAACTGAGGTTTGCATTCTCATTTTTTCCTCCAAAACAAAACTGATTTTTAAGAATTTTTTTACCAACTGTATTCGAAGAAAATATTTTACGTCGGTACCTTTAGTTTTATAGACGTTTTATAACGTCTGTAGATGGCTTTCAAACAAGGCAAACGATTTTTAAAGTGTCCTAACTCCTCTATAAGAAGTAACTTATCAAAAAATGCAAAACATACTGTCACGCTAGTGATCGATATCTATATTAACTAACTAACTAACTAACCATCACGCCGTTTCCCCGCAGGGGTAGGCAGATCTTGGCACACACTCCTTGCCTCGTTCACATTCATACATCGTCTCATACATGCTCTTCTATTATTCCGACTCTTCACATGGCCCGACTCAAGTATCTGATTCACTTGGTCATGCCATGTCTTCCTCGGGCGTCCCCGACTTCTTCTACCATTCACATTTGCGTCATATATTCTCCTTACACTCCTTTCCTCGTTCATTCGCTCTAAATGCCAAAACCATCTGAGCGTCCCTTTCTTAATCTTACTCATTACGCTTACATCAGCCTTGCATTCTTCGCGGATCTCCACATCTCTCACACGATGGTACATGGTTTTTCCACACATACGCCTCAGGGATCTCATTTCAACAGCATTCAGTCTACATTAAATGCCCTGGTGTCAAAATCCAGAGAGGAAATAGAGTGATTTGAAAAATTCTAAGTTTAACTTGATGTAGAAACCCAAAAAAAACTCAATTCAAAATCTTCTTCAATGTGATGTACATTCACCACCAAATGTACTACAAGTTATGACCAAGAAAGATAATTACGATGTAGATTTTTTGGTCTTTCTTCGGTTACCGTAAACATCGATTCTCGAAAGGTTTCAGCTTTTAATCGAATTGCGTCGACAAAAATAATGGTCATGCTCTATGTTTCAATATCTATGTTTCCAGGGAACATAGTGCACAAAAATAAAAATGAAGTATGAAAATAATTTTTCTTCATTACGACGTTTTTTTTTTCGAGACTCGTATCTAACTATAAGATAAAAATTCTACACATACAAATATATCTGATTCGTTGGCGTTTTTCTGCCCTCAAAAGCCTTGACCGCTAAAAACGGTACGATGCTGTAAATAAATTTGTCTTCGGATCCGATTTAAAAAAAAAACCTTATAAAAAAATAAGATATTCAATATCGTTTACTGCCGGCATCATACATAACAAAATTCATTCAATGACCTTTTTACTTCCTAATTTGGGCCAAAACAAGTTAGAATCAAGACTAATAAAATCAACTTAAAGGCAAATAAATCTCCGAAAAAACATGGTAGCGTGTAACTCCTGAAGTTGACTTATCGCGGAGCTTTCGTCGGTCAAATAAATAAAGCTTCGTAAAGAATGCTGCTCGTGGGCGGACGATCCTCCCACTGCTAGGCCCGTATTAATGTCCTCTCTATAGTAACATAATGTTCCTCTGGCGTGCCGATTCTTCCCGATATTCTATGCATTCAATCACAAATGCATGAAAATCATAAACAATTGGAAGGCCTGTAGAAAAAACTCGTATTGGAGTATTGTAATAAATATTGACAAGTTGATCTTGATTCCACATTAAAAGCAAGCAAAATGAATGGAACATGATGAAAGCATGTTGAATGTTCTTCTATCATGATCCATGATATTTATAAGTGATTTTTGAGAACAAACGATGTTAAATTCTTAAATGTTGTTTCTAGAAATGTTGGCGTAAAATTAATGTCAAACACACGCCACTGAGCAATAAATGTAACCTCTTTTTATACAATTCAAACTATATAACATTAAATTAGGTAACTAAAATCTGAGATTTAAATCTGAAAAACCAAATGTTTACACAGGAATTTCTCGGGCTTCTAAATAAATCCATGAATTGGAAAACGTGTACAATAAAATAATTTTGGTAATAAAATGTATGTAAGTTGAATAAATGATGTATATTGTTACCTCTGTATATGTAAAAAATGAATGTATATTGGTTTGCTTGTTTTTTGTTCCTTATGCGTTGCAAAACCATTCATTCGATTGCGATGAAACTTTGGGGATTTGATGTGCGCATGCCCCGATAGTTTCTATATATAATAGTGAGCTCGCGTGAGACGCGAGGAATGAAGAAGGGGGTTCACCGCAGGGGGGGAATGCGGGGAAGGTGGATGGGGGAGGGAAAAACAGGGAAAGCGGGAGAGAGTTGGGGGAAGGCGGGGAAGTGTTATGAGTTGCCCATAAATCCTACGAACGGACTATACAAGCGGCAGGCAGCTGTGTGTCACGTGCTCAGTACATGTTCAGCATCGTATGATTATTGCTGTCCCTCCCAGCCAATGGCAGAAGACATTACCTTATAGGGCACGCGTTCGAGTCTTCCGTCTCGCTCATCACGGGCAGAGAGTTCCAGCCACCGATCGCCAAAGCAACAGACATATTTCAGACAACGGCGCGAGCGGTCGTACGCACTACTACGTACTGTCGGGCAGTATGCCACCCTTCGACGCGGCTAATTAAGTCTTCACCTACGAACCAAGTATGGCGCTATCACCACAGACGCCTGTATAATCCTACTGCCGCCTACCATAGCAGCCCTGGCCGCGCACGGTTTTTAATCCGCCTACGTGCCGACGAGCCGAGTAATTCACAACGGCCGCCTACTTAATACCATGGCCGCCCAGACGCGCACGGCTTTTAATCCGCCTACATTGCCGATAGCCGCTTAATTCACCGTTATCACCCACCGGTTCGGTAAGCTGACCGAATCCGCCCACCATGACGCCGAGAAGCCGCCCACGCACCCCGAGCCGCCCCGTTCCTGCACACGATCTATGAGCTTTGCTCTAGATCTCTCCACTTCGTAGGAAGCTGCCTGCATCCGTACGACGCCACGTGAGATTCTAAACCCTCTTATAGTATTTCCGAGCCTAAATTCAGTAGTATTTCTAGTGCCTCTCTCTCTCTTATGCTAGGCCTTAAACAGCTTACCTGGTTGCCTGTACTGTTCACCCTTGCATTATTGAATACATTTGAATTGTGCCCAAACCTTGTTTCATTGGAGTCAACCATCGACAGCCTCGGAGGAGCCCTACGACCCTGAGCTGAGCCTTCCAAGCCGAGGCATATTGCCCCCGGGGGGCCTGCTTAACACTTGTTCCCCCCCCGGGAGGGACATATTTCTGGAGACCAGAAGTATAACGCTGGACCCTACGTGGCTTCAGTATCACCCTGGCCCCAGGAAGTATGACACTGGCGCGCCAACTGGGCCGAAGTCTTGTCGATTGTTGTCTCCCTAGAAACATAATTATGTAATCTTAGCTATAAATATTTTATATTTGTGCTCCCATCAACAACGGTAGCTCTGTGTGAATTATTCCAAACGTCGCGAGTCCGTCGGCTAGTGCTATTCGAGGTTAGGTATTTTAAACATCGCTTATTACCGTAACGTTGTAGCTCTGTGTGAATTATTCCAAACGTCGCGAGTCCGTCGGCTAGTGCTATTCGAGTGTTAGGTATTTTAAACATCGCTTACTACAGTAGCATTCTCACGCTATTACGTTTCTATCGCGGCAGTCAGAGTTGTTCGTCATTCGCGCGGAATTTTTTTTAATTGAGTAATGAATCTCGTTATTTTAAAATCTCCACCTGCGGGCTGTATAAGTTGTATTATTTCTTCCTTGAAGAGCAGTGGTTGTTTCCAATAAAAGGTAGTAACTACTGTCGGATTGTGCTCGTCCACATCCGTTTCCCTGTAATAGGAGGATATAATGTCGACTGCCAGCAACTGCTCTCGTCTTCTATAATCGTCCGAAATTTTTTTTTTTTGCTTTGTTCATTATAATAACGCATAATCATGGAGGCCACCATACCAATAATGGATAGAATATTAAATTTCGAGAAAGCAAACGCGTCGGTAATAAGAAAAATGTTGAAAGATAGAGGCGTAGTTCCCAAAAGGGCTTTGTTGTCTTTACGGAAACAATGTGTTGAGTTTAACGAATCCCGGAAGTTGAATTATAAAATAAACGTTAAACGAAAAGTTCAATAAATAATGAGTACAAGTTATAAAGTTAGTTTTCGTTTCTCTCAATAGGAAGTTTTAAATCACAAAATGGAAAACGACGTTACATAATGTTATAAAAGAGAAATTTTAAAAGCAACAAATTATTAATTTTCATAACAGAATAAGTTAATATGGAAAGTTTCCCTTGTAATATTAGTTAAAGCCACAATTGTTATTTTTCTTCATAGAAGTTTTAATTTATTGTTAATACATTAGAATAAATTAGAATTGTAATTTTGATTGTTGATTGTCTAGGGCAGAGTAGCTAACTGCGTATTGGATTAATGAACAGTTCAGGACAAATGTAGATTAATAACATAAATTGTAGAAAAAAAAGGAATAAACAAAATTCAGTCAAAAGTTTTTTTTAGAAACAAAAGTTTAGGTACAGATCGGTGAAAAATAGTAAAGTTCTTAGAAGTTTAATGTTGTTTCGTTTGAAAATCATGAGTGTCATGAACCCACGGTTAGAGATCGTACATCATTGAATTAATATTCCATATTACACAAATTAGAAAACACAATGTTGTTAAAGTAATAAACGTTCGGGAAAGGAAACAAACTTGTATATAAAATGTATATAAACAAGGCAACGTGTATATCAATGTATATAAACAAGGCAACGTGTATATCAATGTATATAATTGGATAAGTGTTTTTTTTGTTAGTTTAAGTTTCTTAAAATCTATCTGAATTGCTTCGTACTAAGTGGTAGGAAATTAAATAAATTAGTGAAAAACATTAGAACATCATTTAAAGAATAAATTCCAAACTACAAGGTATATGTTACTAGATACTTGATTTTTCGAATGGTTATCTAAGGAAGGTTTAATAATAAAATTTTGTATATGCTATAGGTATTTACCATAGAGACAGTATTGGAACATGTTTTGTTTTTTAATCGGGACTATCCCACTCTAAATAGTAGTATGCGGATAATAAAATAAACTATCGTTGGGAAAGACACTTCAGAGGAAACAAGTGAATAGCATCATATGTTCAAATTATCGTTTTAAATAAAAAATAACGAAGAATTTTTAAAGTGAAATCCTTGTAAAATTTAACAGAATAAACTCTCGAATAAAGAACATTTAAATGTTTAGCTTCAATTAAGTTTTTTTTCATAAGAATGTAGGAATGATTTCGGCAACAAATTTACATGAATGAATAACAGTATAATGGACTTCAGGATAGAAAAGATAAAATAAGTTTTTTTTGGAAACATCTGTGGAAAATTATTAAAACATAAAATTAAAAAGTAAACTACGACAGTTAAATCGATATTGTCATTGTCATTTAGTAACAAAAACAAATAGTGAATAGAATCCAATTAATAATGTCTTACTTGTAATGAAAGAAAGGGTTATAAAATTATAAGAAATTGTCTTCTTCATTTTTTCTCGTATTCATAAATATGTCAACGTGATCGTTGTAAGGAAATTATATCATATTAGATATTGAGTTAATAGACTCAAGAAATGTACTACGGATACATAGGTAACCGCGTATACAATTCTGGTTTCAAACCGTTATAGGAATGCCTTCCTCAGAATTAGGGCAAGGTGGGATTGTTAAGATGTGAAATCTTGAACAAAAAAAAAAGGAATTTGTGATATAGGAAAAATTGGAAATAGAGAATTAACCCCTCAAGTAAGCTTTAGGTAATTGTAAATTCGTATAGTTTTGACATAGCTATTTTAGAAAAATGTCATGGCGCCCTTATAAAGTTAAATACAATGGAATTTTTTTTTAAACAAAATGATAGTAAAGTAAACAATAGTTAAAAAAGTTATGAACAGTAAAGTTGAGATTACACTGAGTCGTATAGTGAAAAAGTTATTAGTAAAAAAAGTTATCATTGGATAATATTGTTAAATTAAGAGTAAATAAATAATAAACATGGAATTTTTTTAAAAAAGGAATTTTCAAATAATCAGTCAACAAGTAAAAGTTTTAAATTTTGAAAGTTGTAGTAAGAAGCAACGTCGTTAGCAATTCAGTTATGATTCAATTTTTTTTATGTATATAAAATTGCTAGCTTATAACATGTAATGTTAAAGGTAAACACACGAATTGAATACTTAGGTATTTGAGCGACTTAGTCAGTGTGTATAACGCATCGTATAGCGGTGTTATAAATCTGTGTTATTAAAATTTGGAAACGATTCTTGTTAAATATAGAGTAACCTTTTAAAGAGAAATTTTATAGAAATCGTAGTAACATAAATTTTAAAATAATTAATGAAGTTCTGTTTTTTTGGATATTGTGTTATTTTTATGTGTTTATTTTGCCGAAGCACAGGCATTTGAGGAAGGTGATTTCTCATTTGTGTTGGTGAACTAAGGCAAGGTTACGGTTCTCTGAACGTAACGGTGTGGCCACACGGAGATAGACGTTTGCAAACGTATCTCTTGAAAACACGAGAGGATTATAGTATAGCCTGATAATTATACGACGCTATAGGAGAGATCCTTATAATATGCCAAACGCTATAGGAGGTATCCTTATAATATGACCGACGCTATAGGAGGCGTATCCTGAGAATTACACGGAGAGGAAAACAGAAAAACAGAACAGAGTATGGAAATTAGTCCATCAGTAGGAAAAGAAATTGGTTACAAATTATAATGACACAGTAAATTTAAACACGAGGTGCATGTATTGTATTGTCCTCTACATAAGGGTTTAAAATGCGAATATGTATCAGTTTCATTGATTACATGACTTAGTCAGCATTATTGTCCATCATTGGATGACCTTAATAAAAAAATTGTAAATTTATTCACGAGGTACATGTATTGTATTGTCTTTTATATATAACCCAAGGACGTCATGAACCCTAGTGGTTAGTACGAGGTTATAACGCATATAACTTAACCTTTGTTATTAGAGAAGTACACAATTCCTTTCTTAATGGATCGTCATCACAAGTATTGACAATCCGGGACGCCGGTATGTCTGCACGTGAAGACTTGTTGTCATTATTTTTATTATGAAAAAAAGAGGTAACTCACCTTACACTAGTGAAATTACTGTTGCGATATTTAGTTCATTTATTGTAATGACTATTATTGGTAGTAATAATTTATTACTTTCTCCTAGTGCGTAGCCACTTAGGTTGTTTTTTTTTTAAAAAAAAAAAATGTTTTTTAAATTTATATATGAATATGGTTACATAAGTATATAAATTCGTCTAAGAAACACGACACGATACACTGATTGAGGGCGTAGTTCAAGGAACCCTAAATTAGGCTAGGTTTTTCATTAGAAAAAACTGCGTTAGGTATTCAGTATCCTGCCCGGGACCGAAGTAGAGACCTAATTTCTATTTTCGTGGAACAATTTGCATTCTAAAAAGTACTTAATTTTAGATGCAATGAAAGAATATGCAAGCATATTCTTTTCTTTTCGTTGGCAAGAGACGGCATAAGAAAATTCTTGTACAAGTGGTAGGTATAAAGGCACCTAGCTCTCATCATACTGGGGTAGGTCATTGGGTAGTAAGAAACTTAGGAACCTTATGGTTGTAAATAACCTTGTGTATATATTAATATAAGGTCATGTATAAATGGAAATATCATTTCAATTATAATTTTTTTTTTTTTTTTTGTCCTTTTTTTTTTCGGGTTTTTCAATCTCTTTCATTGTCGAATTATTCTCACATGTAGGTTAAATCGTTATGGTATTGGACATCTCACACGTTGCGATATAGGAGAAATTGGGGCGGTAAAACGTTCACAATCGGGTAGTTACCCACTCCTTAACGGGGTATGTCTCAATTCTAGCGTATGTTGGAGTGAATTCACGATGAAAAGGCAATGTAATAATTATATTACCACATTTTTGTTATCAGAATAGGCCCAATAGACAACACTATTCGGTTCACATAGGTTGTGGTGGTATCGAATTTTAACCTTCTTCCGCGATCATATAACAACGGTTACTCGTTGTGTGGTATTATAGAGCTGTTACAAGTCTGATAGGATGGAACTTGGGTATCGACCTAACGTGTCATTCGGCTGTTAGCTATAATCCAAAGCGTGATAGGATGGCTAAACTCCTTAGAATTAGAGCAGAAGGATTGTTGGAAACGCGAATTTCCGAACAATTAAAGTATATATGATTCCGGTGTTAGGAAGAAATTCGTTACTCAATTAAGAAAAAATTTTTCCTCTTCTAATAACATTGTCGGTAGTATTAAATTTTCGTATTTTTTTGGTAAAAATACGTGGCGTTGTTGTTATTTATTTTAATTTTTTTTTCCTTCTTCTCTCCTTACGTAGTCAAACCCTGAGAGTTTAAGTTGAGTTGAAACAAACTCGAATTGAAAGTTATTTAACAAATTATACACACACACATAGAGTTTTTGGTGGGTAAACAAATGTATATTCAAGTGTTTTAATTATGATAAATGTAATTAATTAAATTACTATATAAATATTTTGTAAACACGTAATTGATTACTTCGGTATCAATATGGTAAGCCAGCGTGTAAAGTCCTTGCCATATCAGGACGCAATTGTACGGTGTTTTGTAACTTGCTATATCACTGTATTCAAATAAGGAGTAGTACTTCTCGTAGTAAGAAGATTTAAGAGTATGCACCCAGTTGAGTAAATTAGCTCGGTAATGTCATAAAGTTATGTCATTCGGGTCGTATTGTTCTTATTAGAGAATAATGTAATTGCACTTATGGTCATTACGGTTCGTCTGGTTATTTTGGTGGGAACACCTAGAGGGTGTCCTATGTGGTTTCGTCGAACGCAAGTTCACCGTGAGGATTCCAAGGGATCTATCCGGTTGTCTATGTCGTTGCGGCAAGGGTGTATTTCTAGTACATCAAGTACAGCGCTGTACGGGTCACCGAGGGTGAGTCGAGAAAACATGAGAGGATTCATATTATGCCTGAAAATTAATATTCATGATAGGTTTTGTAGCATTACCTTACAATTATATGCGAACATGAGAGGATGGTCGTTTATGCCTGATAATTAAATGCAAACCAGACAAACCATGACAAGCTGAGAGTGCGTGAAACTAACATTTGGGTTAGAATTGAATTGTGAAAATAGCATAGTGTATAAAAACAAAGTTGTATAATTTTAAAAAAAAGAATTCCATTGTAAGACGCGAATATGAGTGATTTCGATCATTTCATGACATTGGTCAGCGTACAATATTCCATAACAGGAATAAAGTGTATAAAAACAAAGTTGTATAATTTTAAGAATTCCATTGTAAGACGCGAATATGAGTTGATTTCGATCATTTCATGACATTGGTCAGCGTACAATATTCCATAACAGGAATAAAGTGTATAAAAACAAAGTTGTATAATTTAAAAAATTCCATTGTAAGACGCGAATATGAGTTGGTTTCGATCATTTCATGACATTGGTCAGCGTACAATATTCCATAACAGGAATAGTGTTGGAAATTTTTTGTCTAATTTTAAGATTTTTACATGGTAGTAATCCTTCTCGGAAGGGTCATGTTTTCTTTATTTCTTCATGCACCTTCGTTAGCGTGTCTTGTATCGCACTAGGTACGTCACATTTTTTTAATTTCTTGAGAGAGTTGGCAACCTTTGTTCAGTTTATTGCTAGTTTTTTTTAGCTTGGCTCACAGGTAGTTAAAATTTTGTTGGCTCTTAGGTAGGGAGTGTTTAAATCCTGGTGAAGAGGTAGCTCTGTACCTCACATTGTGGCAACCATCGCATCACATGCTGTATGGAAGGTCGTGGTCCCCTGCATCAGCCTCGCTGCCTTTTCCCTTCATTTTTCAGGGGAAGGAGGGTAGTGTTATGAGTTGCCCATAAATCCTACGAACGGACTATACAAGCGGCAGGCAGCTGTGTGTCACGTGCTCAGTACATGTTCAGCATCGTATGATTATTGCTGTCCCTCCCAGCCAATGGCAGAAGACATTACCTTATAGGGCACGCGTTCGAGTCTTCCGTCTCGCTCATCACGGGCAGAGAGTTCCAGCCACCGATCGCCAAAGCAACAGACATATTTCAGACAACGGCGCGAGCGGTCGTACGCACTACTACGTACTGTCGGGCAGTATGCCACCCTTCGACGCGGCTAATTAAGTCTTCACCTACGAACCAAGTATGGCGCTATCACCACAGACGCCTGTATAATCCTACTGCCGCCTACCATAGCAGCCCTGGCCGCGCACGGTTTTTAATCCGCCTACGTGCCGACGAGCCGAGTAATTCACAACGGCCGCCTACTTAATACCATGGCCGCCCAGACGCGCACGGCTTTTAATCCGCCTACATTGCCGATAGCCGCTTAATTCACCGTTATCACCCACCGGTTCGGTAAGCTGACCGAATCCGCCCACCATGACGCCGAGAAGCCGCCCACGCACCCCGAGCCGCCCCGTTCCTGCACACGATCTATGAGCTTTGCTCTAGATCTCTCCACTTCGTAGGAAGCTGCCTGCATCCGTACGACGCCACGTGAGATTCTAAACCCTCTTATAGTATTTCCGAGCCTAAATTCAGTAGTATTTCTAGTGCCTCTCTCTCTCTTATGCTAGGCCTTAAACAGCTTACCTGGTTGCCTGTACTGTTCACCCTTGCATTATTGAATACATTTGAATTGTGCCCAAACCTTGTTTCATTGGAGTCAACCATCGACAGCCTCGGAGGAGCCCTACGACCCTGAGCTGAGCCTTCCAAGCCGAGGCATATTGCCCCCGGGGGGCCTGCTTAACACTTGTTCCCCCCCCGGGAGGGACATATTTCTGGAGACCAGAAGTATAACGCTGGACCCTACGTGGCTTCAGTATCACCCTGGCCCCAGGAAGTATGACAGAAGGTAGAGGGGTAAAGCGGGAGAGCAAGTGAAAATACGAATGGGAAAGGACACACAGGGAGAATCAATTTATTTATTTAGGTATTGTAACGCACGCCGGGAACTCGATAGTTATTTATAAAATATTCGTGTCATTTGCATAAAAAAAGAAAAGTTTAATTTATCGGGATCGCGAAAATTTCTATCGTTGATTGGTTGGTTTTATACACGAGTATTATTTTTATACGAATTTTTCTATCCGTGTTCATAGAATTATAAATATAATCCTTCCTGGTTTAACTTCAAATGGTAGGTAAATACGTTTTTTGCTTTTCTTCCGTGCACTTTAATTAGGGGCACACCTTGTTTTATTCAAATAGAGCTTGATAAATAAATTGAACATCTAAAGCACCGATGTTGATATATGGGTTGCCAGAACTGGTGTTTAATTACTCCCAGAAGCACGTCTACACTGATAACGTTTCACTTTCATATTTTTTACTGCTTCAAACAGAAGTCATTTCGTGAATTGGTTCTTGCTTTAAAAAAAAGAAATTTATTAAAGTTTTATTATATTTTTGAACTAAAATAATTGGAGCAAATAATTCGTCACAATTAAAAAGTCATAGGAGGTTGACCTGTAAATGTTTATTTATTTTTTATTTTGGAAATCGTAAAGTATGTAAATATTTAAAATGATAAAATGTTACAGAAAATTCATTAGGCATTTTGATTACCCAGTTAGTAGAGCAATTAGTTGGATCTCGGATCTAACTAGGGAGCTAGTCTATTTAGTAATATGTTTTACAACATACGTCATACAGCTTATTAATACAAAGTATACTTACAAAAATATTACACCATCTAAGATATTAAAAATGACAAATACGAACGAAGTAAAATTTCGAACAATAATAGCAACAAATTCGTTGGTTTTCGGTGAAACATAGCTATATTTTTTTTATAATTTAAAATACCTTTTTTCATCATTTATTTTTGAGGTCTTATGCCGTGTTGCGCTACTTCCTTCTTTAGCCAACGTTTTGGACACTGTAACGCTGTTAGAAACGTTGGCTAAAGAAAGAGGTAGTGCAACATGGCATAACACCCCAAATAACGAAAATACTTTTGGCCTTGAAAATCTAAAATAATATCTAGTTTTTTTTAACCAGTTTACTTCTTTATTAACCAGTCGGACCCACAATCTTGTTTTCTCGATAATATAACGTTATGACGTATAGTATGATATAACCCAGGCTATTTAATCATAATTAAAGATTAAATAGCCTAGGGGGGTTGTTAAACTGTTACATTACAAAAAATTAAAATCAGTAGAAATTTTAACATTTAATAGGGTTTATCGTTGCAATTAAAAAAGTGGTTTAGTATACTTTTTAGTTACAGAGGTTAAAAAATAGATATATTTTTAAAAAACCTCATTTTTTACCGAACTATTATATATGTAGGTAATATTGATCGGTTGCGGTTAGAAGCGATGCCAACGAATAAAAACATTGGCTAAATAGAAACAAGTATTCATAATAGTCACTAACTTACTTATTAGCTCCCTGATTTGCCTCAATTATCAGCATTCTTTACGATCGGTAATAATTGGTAATTGATTTTCGTTGATAGGTCGCCTAGATGTTACGACAAATTGACATTTCATTGCAAGGCGATCAAGGCCGCCCGCGCCGTGAAGCCGTTACGTTTTTCTCGACTCACTCGGTCAAAATTATTTCTGCGGTATTTTTGGATGTGGTTTCATAAAAAAATACTGGGATTTTGCGTTTTTTGCCATCCTAATTTACATCTTATGCAAAATCTGACGGACTACAAGTAGATCAGACCATATTATTTAAAGTAAGATTTTATTTAAGTACCTATTAGATTAAAATTATTTTTTTTAAACAGTTGATAAAACAAATATTGTTCATATCATATGAATTTTAGGTGGATATTAATCAGAAATGTCTGATTTTCTGGGACTTATTCTCTTTAATGTTTCGTTTAGATTTGTTAATGTTATCTTCTTCTTCAATGAATAAATATTAAATTGATGTATGTATAACCTTCAAAAGGTGTTAAAAAATTGGTTATCTCTTAATTATTTAGTATTTACTAAATGAAGTGCTTTTGATAAACCTAACTAATACAAATTACAAACTAATGAGAAATAGAAACCAATTTATTACACTTAATTTGGACAACTCAAATGCAAAACCATATATATTTATTTATAAAGCCATAAAAACTATAATAATCTATCTTTTTAATTTGTGATGTTTTTGTTTTTCTAATTGTATTTATTTGTATTTAATTGTACGTAATTGTAGATTTTTATAATAGTGTAATAACTGAGTTTTATAAGTGGATTGTTCTCATGTAAATGTAAACGTCTGTAAAACCCAGTATAAATAAATAAGTAAATAAATCTTCTGAATTGCGCTGTTTCATCAACCAATAAGAACAAATAAATATTAATAAACAAATTTTTAGCAGTTCTAAATATGTAATTACATAGACTAGCTCCCCAGTTAGACCCGATAATATTTCTCTACTAATTGGGTAACCAAAAAAAACTGATGTATGATATGGTATGTAATATATTATTATTTATTGAGAATATTAACTTTTTTCTAAATAAAAAAAAAATAAAAAAACCCATAAGTTGTAAAAGTTAATATTTTATACAAAACATATTATAACATACAAACTAAGTAATAAACGTGGCCCCCTTATCAGGCACACGAGCTCTTCTTTTCTGAAAAGGTATAAATGAACAATGATGACCTTAAATATAATATTTCGTAAAATATATAGATATAAATGTAACTCATATAATTTTTTTATATGGCCAAATAATATCATTTAGCATACTGTTAACAGTTCATTAATGAATATCTTAATGTTATCACTGCACTTCTCAACTTTTTTTTTAATTTTAAGGGGACATGGCGGTGAACGCAAAAAACTCGTTAGTTTTGAATTTTATTGCCTAACCAGCACTCGCAGAATGACACTCAATTTGTCACGCTGTGTAATTATTTGCGTAGGTGTTGTAAAAGTTATGCCAAAATCAATTGATTAATAATTATCACATTAATTTTATGATGTGTATGATAATTTACTCAATAGATGTTATGTAGTACTCGGCTATCGCTAAGTTACGATTATTGTTTTAACGCCTACAAGCATAAGCGATTCACATTTTAACTTTCTTGAATTGAATAAATTTGAGCTGCAGATTAGATCAGTGGAGCATAATTTTATGAAAACTTCTAGAAAATATATTTAAATTCATGGAAAGGTTCAAATTTAATGTAGTCTAAGCAACTCAGAAAAGCTTATTGGTATAAATATTTCATTAAAGAAGAAGATAATAACACTAAATCTAAACAAAACATTAAAAAGAACAAGTCACAGAAAAAATTAAAAGGTAACGGTTGCAGTTGGGAATCAAACCAGGTATAACCTTCAAAAGTTATGAAAATGATATTCCAATAAATATTTCAGTTTAACCATCTAACAATTCTCCATAATGGAATACCACGCTGTTCTTATAAGAAGAAAAAAACGCTTTAGTTTTTTTTTTATTTGGCTCCACACAGGAGACCACAAGGCGAAAAAAAACTCCCTCAGGGCCCATGTCAAGGAGAGTAGTTTTAGGAAAGGATGGAGAGGAAATTCTGGAAAGGAAAAGGTATGAGGGATGGGGGTCGAAATCTGGGGGTTCGTTGTATACAGGAGAGACGTATTAATCCATCCCTCCCCATCGCCGTGCGAGGTGATGTTCCGTGAGAGTCCTTCTAGAGAGGATAAAAGATCTCCTTTAGCAAGTCTCTCCCGATCCGGCCTGCCATGCAGTTGGTGGGCAGATACATCCGCCGTCAAGACCTGGAAAAACCTCATCCCTTGAACCCGTGCACCCCTGCTAAGTCACCAAATGTAGCGAACCACTTTGGGGTGACCTATGGCAGAGATGTTGGTTATCCAAAAAAATGGTTCTTGGGGCGGCAGTGCCCACACTCCTGTCTCCTAAATTGAAAACTTATTTATTGTTTCTTCCAGCCGATGGAAGCTGCATAAAGCTTTGTCAGTGATAAGAAAATGTGGAAGACTAGAAAAATATGCGGGTAGCTTTTTTAAGAACGCCATGAACAATGTTTTATTCGGGAATTAATATAATTTATGCGGTGCATCATTTTAATTTGTTAGTATAATTTGGATTTTTTTGAATTCAGTTCGAAATAATTGATCATAACATTTACTATAATGAATATAATATATTTCTTTAGTCATAACATAAAGATTATTTGTGTTTTTTTGTTAACATGTCAGTCATGATCTATTTTTTAACGAATCCATTTTCTCCCAAATTTTCTACCATTTGCAAAGCGTCTTTAAGAAATTTGCGATGAAAAAGAGCCGATGTTTTTCTGAACGGTACTAAAACCATCGGCCTTGAGTTGTTACAAACGAGAAAAATCTAATATCAATGGCGTCCATTTTGATTCGATCCTTGTCTTCAGTGGTAATTAAAACAGAAACAATTAAAAACGACCAAAATCGTTCCAAACAACGAGATTTGTATGATTATTGTTACATAATACCAGCGTTACAATATTGCAGCTGAATCATAACGAGTTAAGGCCACCGTTTCTGGCAAGTCATTGTTTCATTTTGCGCTACCTTTATTCTCTTGTGATCTCTTAACCCCTACCGCCTTAACTCGCTAAAACATCAGTTATTTCACGATACATTACTCAAAAAGCTCCGTGGAAGTAACTCCCTCAATAACTTGATCAAACATAGAAAAAGCTTTTTTGCAGAGGTGTAACAAACCTGAGTTTTAAATGGCTAGACCAGTAATTATTTAATCTGATTTCAATACCTTTTCAAAGACAGCTGAATCTTGTAAAATTTACCCTCCCTGAAAAGAATTATTTTAAATGTTCCGTCTTATTAAGTACATATTCAGATCCCTGGTTCCTTTTTGTTGATTGTTCAAGGAGATTAATCAAGTTCCACGGATTTCAGATTAATTGTTAGCTCTTCCGATCCATATTGTTTTGAGTTATTTATTTAACAACATCCGTATTTTATTTGGAACAATGTAAGTCTAGGTTATCTAAGGTTATCTTTGATAGGTATTTACGGCAAACACTTTCACAATAATTACCTATGTCATGAATGATTCAACAGTTTTGACGACCTCCGTAGTCCAGTGGCTAAGACTCTTGACTCACAATCCGGAGGTCGCGGGTTCGAACCCGGCGTGCGCAAATAAATTTTATTTGATTAATTTGTGTTATTTCACAATTAATTCATTTAAAATAATATATAGTATATTTGCGGCACGTTCCAGAGTGGAAGATACTATCAGTATCGCCCTGGTGTAAGACCACCATTCAGAATTGAAACGTTGCTTGAAAAATGGCTTTAGCCGTGTTTGGTGACCAGATCTGAATAGCCAGGTATTTCCCAACCTTCCTCTTTCCCACCTCCTTCCCCTCCCCACTACCTTCAGCCTCACAACATACCCCAATTGGGGATGCCATAGTCTCACTGGCTCCAGACGGGAGCAGATGAGATTCTTGTGCGGTATTCACTGTAAAAAAAAAAAAAAAAAAACAGTACTGTAATAAGTATCGCACATTCAGAAAATTAATATTACATATTTAGTGAAAGTTAATATCTACAATCTCTACTGATTCAGTACCTACATATTGTCTGCAAAAAAAAAAGGATCCGAAATACTTAACGTTTTTTTAAGAATACGTAACTACAAAATTTTTTTTACATTGGTTTCACACAGGAGGCCCTAAGGTAATCAATTTCCATCACTGCCTATGTTATCTTAAGGGATGCTGTATGGAGGATATTTTTATGAAAAGGAAGGAGAAGAAGTTCTGGGAAGGAAAAAGGTATGAGGAATGGATTAGAATCTGGGGGTCAATGTGTCCAGGATCGACCGATCCACCCTCCCACTACGGTGTAAGGCGACGTTAGACGTACGGCAAGGGTCTTGGTTACCCAATAAAGGCTCCCGGGGCTTCGGTACCTACCCCGTCTCCCAAATTGAATCTCAGGAATACTCCTCTTTATATAATATCCCAAGCAATTAAAAAAAGACAAATTACTAGAACTGCCATCAGCCGTGTATAAAAGAAGTGAATGAAGAAAAATCCTTACCTTCAAAAGTTATAAAAAAGAGTTATTAGAAAAAAAAATTAAAATTGTTTATTTAATTTTAATAGTTCTATGCTGGTGATTTTTGGCTCTGATGATAGCCGAGATTTGAGATAATTAACGATTATGATAAATATTATTTGCGATGGAATGCATCACTGGTAAAATATAATTAAACACAAAATCCTAATCATGTCCACTATTCAAAATAAGCAGAAACAAACAACAACTGGTGCAGCCGGTAAAACGCGTTAATTTTTTTGTACGCGTGGAAATTGTAGATCGATGATGAAGTCCAGAAAAAAACAGACTGCAATAGTTGTTGCCTTATCTGTGAGATCCAATCTACTGGTAACATGTCGATATATCAAGGACAACCGGGCTTGAACAAGATTGAAAAAGTTACTGACGTTAGGAGCTTAACAACTAACTTTCGCGAAGTAGGCATTGCATGCAGGTTAAGGAAGTGAAAAGACACTCCTTTATTTTATTTTATTATTTGAAAGAAACTGTTTCTTCCTTCGTGTCCATTCCCATTCGTCCCGTTCCCCTTCCGCCTCAACTTCCTCTCTCGCGTGTTTTCCCCTCATGCGTTCCCATTCCGCCTTCTCCGTCTTCTCTCTCCCCACTCCCCTCTCCCGCTTTCCCTGTCCAGCGAACCTCCCACCCGCCTTATATTCAGATTTCAAACAGCCGCGTGCCAGCTATTGCAATTTTTTTATACAAATTTTATAATTTTCCCATTCCACATCAAATCGCCAAAGTTTCATCGCAATCGGATGAATGGTTTAGCAATGCATAATTTTATGATGCCAGATTATACATGCTCATTATTATATATATAGAAACCATCTCGGGCATGCGCACATTAAATCCTCAAAGATACATCGAAATAAAAAAAAAGGTTTAGCAACGCATCAGAAACAAACATACACGCATATAATCAAGCAAATATACATTGATATTTATAAATGCAGATTTTTATAAATGTAGATAATATGCAACTGAAAAACTACAACTTACTGTAGAAAACAACAACAGAATACCTGTAAAACTGTTGAACGATTTGTGTTAAAATATACGTGTTTTACCATCATTAAAGTTACCACACAAGAATCATAACTGTTCCTAATGTTGTGAAGCTGAAGGTAGTGGGGAGGGGAAAGTGATGGTAAATGGAAGGTGGGGAAGAACCTGGCTTTTTAGAACTGGTCACCAAACACGGCCAAAGCCATTTCAATCAAGTTTCAATTCTGAATGGTAGTCGTCCAGGGAGATAATGAAAGTATACCACTCTAACTCAAAAGATTTTTTTTTTAATTTGCAAAATCCAGCAAAAATTATTAAAATTCGCATCATTTTTGCCTGTTCAAAACTGGCCTATGAAAAAACCCGCTCGATTATTTCATTTTGATGTTGGTCCGCTTTCTTTAAGAGTCAAAATGAATCGTAACGAACGATGAATTCTCTTTAATAATCTAATTTATGAATTTCAATAAGTAAATAAAATAATTGGTTCATATCGTGGTAGGTACACTAACAGAATACTAACCAATAACCGACTTCTCAATGTTGCACAAAGGTTTTTTTTTCTGCCATCAACCTAGAACAAGTTCCACTGCACGTTTTATTCACTTCGCTATCTAAATTAACATCTTCTTGCCACTGAAATAGTACCCGAAGAATCTTACCTGTGTTTGTTCACTTTGAACGTGTAAATCGTATTTGTGATAAAATACACTAACCTCTCGAGCTTTTTGCTATTTAGACATTTTATATAAGATATGAGATTTTCAGGGCCAAAGGGTATTATCGTGATTATTTTTTGGGTTACGATGCCGTGTTGTTGTGCTTCCTTCTTCTTTATCCAACCTATCGACATTTAGCCTAATTACGGAGGAAATTACCGCCAACAAAAAACTTATTAATATCAACATGGAAAACGGGCTAAGCAATTGTTCTTGGTACTGTTATCCAAAAATTATGAGAATGTTTCTGCAATTTGGCTGCGGTTATGTTGTTGACATAGAAGTAAAGATTTGCAACACTAATCCGCAGGTGTAACGTCTACTTTAATAGATAACAAAATTTGAACATTGTACAGCAATTTATAAACGAAGTCTTGTTAAATGGCCCTAATAACTAAGATATCAAATCTGAAAGTTTGCAAACGTTTCAAACACCTCCCCAAATATTTTCTTACTCAAAACTTCCACAATATCAAGACGACAATTACATGAATTATAAGGGGGAGTAGTCACCCATATAATAATTTAAAAAAAACAGAGTGTACAATTCACACGCCGTAGAATTGAAACCTTCAGAAAACTAAAGTAGATAAGATTGGGGAAGCTACCGCACAAAGAGGAGACCGACAGGCTACGAAGCACCACACTAAGAGGAGAATGATAGGCTACGAAACACCTCACAAAGAGGAGACCGATTAAACTATTTTATTCTCCCCCAGTCTAAATCCTATAGATTTTTTTATTATTCATCTTTTTTTAATTTTCGACATACAATTTGTCTTATTAAATGCCTGACTCACTAGGAGAACCTGTGTTGAGAGCAGGAGCTTAGCATAAGAAGTTTATAATAATAGTACATACAAAATACAAATAATAACACAATATTACAAGTAACAGTTAATCATCAGAGTACCATTGAATAAAAAATAAAAATACTTTTGAGTTAGTTTTGAAAAAATCTTTGATATTTGATCTGTGTAGATTGTGTTTGTCTATTTTTAGTGTAGCTATTTTTCGTTTCATCAAGTTTCAAATCACAACGGTGCTAAAGAAGTTTTCACTTAAAAAAATTATATATTTTTGGATGAAAGCTTTCAAATATAAAAAATGAGGATGTTGGATAGAACAATATTACGCAATAATTATCCAGCAACGCGTTGCATTCCTCCAGATTTTTTATAACTCCATACGTGCTGTTCTGTCTATGTACCTCTTATCTAACATAATTATTAAGTATATAATTTACTAGTGGAATATCATAACACACAGTGCCTCCACTTTTATGTTTAGTAGATAATATGCAACGATTTATGTATTAAAAAAGGCATACAGCGAGGCCACAACCATCGAGGGCCTACTGTAATTTCCTCCTTAGCAAAAGTACCCGTTTGAATCACGATCTGTACATAAAATAAAATTGGATATTCTTTTTCAATTAATACTTATCTCGGTTTAAAAACCTTATTTGTTTTTATTGCGCGGACTTAAATAATCGATTAATATTATGTTTAGGAATAAACAAATTATAGGTACACCTTGTTAAACCGTGAAATGATTATGTAGATTTTTTCCACATACGGTGGCGATCACGACTTTTTGGCTAAAAGGATTTTTTTGTACGGCTATGTGGCAACTAAATAATAAGCACTATGTACTGCATAATAAGAAAAAAATGTTCTTCCTATTTTTTTTCAAGGCATTTTTGTGGCATTGAACGGGGTTGATGTCGTTTTGTATAAACTACATTTCAGAAAATGTAATATCGGTACCAAAGTATGTTAATAGACCTGCACAATTTTGCAACTAAGAAGATTCTGAGTGGATGGACCGATAATGGAATGTGATGACAGTTATAATTTGCAAATTGATGGACGAAGTCGAAAACTATTCATCCGTCTTCTCATCAGCTCCGTGCCTGGCCGGATAGGAAGAAACCGGTTGAGATTCTTTGATCTCTCCAGCAGGACTTTCTCGACCAATCGGAGTGATCACCTTGGAAACACTGACCCCCAGAATCTTACCCACCTCTCATATCTTTTTCTTTACCAGAATCCCTCTCCTTCATATCGTTAAAATTACCCCAGTGTCTCATACGTCGGGTTTTTTGTTTCATTTACAAGTTAATGTAATAAAACGACACGTTTTTAATTCAATTGTATATATATTTTTTTCATATTAAAATTTTATAAATTCAGATTTCATCATACGATTGAAACGCAATATCAGTAGAGAGTTGTAAAACAATGCACATATTGAAGGTAATGTACCATTAACGCGTCGTGCACTTAATTTTTTCATATAGTTATTTTATCTCCAAATGAACTAAATTTCAACTGAAGGATATTAAAAAAAATTATCTTTATAAATAATAAAACAATTTATTTGAAGGATATCCGGTTATTATCTTTTGCGAGCTTACTACAAATCATAATAATAATTATTTATTACAAAAGATTTTGAAACAATTTGTGTCTGTCTTTAGTATCTCATTTCATATCCGGCATTGCCCGCATTTGTTACAATTTTATCATATCCTTCAACATTTCTAAAAGTGGCAAAAATTTTTTTCAAAATTTAGTACACTGAGTATTTTTTAGTACCTTACTACTGCAGGTAATATAAAAAAAAATTGTTCCCAATAAAATATTTAATCCCAAATACTCGTACATAGCAGCGGCTCAAAAATTAACTGGATTAAATATATAAAAGAGCTCAGTGAAACTCTGTGCTTTGAAAGCAAAACTTTTTTTACTTCTTCTGGTGTCCTCTCCTGTCGGAGGTTATCACCAGGAAAATATTTAACCTGCAACCTGTAATATATAACAAATTTGATGTACTGGTATGGATATACTACTGGAGGTCTTTTTATCCCATAATGGAACCTACATAATAAGGTAAACTATTCCATCCTCATTAAAAAATTACACCAATTAGGTACGGTCATGATCACTTACGAGTAGATGGCTCTCTTCATATCTTCGAAATAAATTTCAATGTGTTTCAGATGAAAGAATTCCAGCAAAGTCCAGCTTTTCCAGTGCCGTCCGGCCTACCTCGAGGTTCTTATTTAGGATGTAATATCGACATTCTTAACAATAGCCTTCTGTAATGTTGTACGATAGAAGATAGAACGTATTGGGTACATCCTCTATCCCCATTCTATTTACTCTTCTCTTTATCTACATGCAAAATAAAACTCTCTAATCAAAGCTATTAGCATAATAACCTTTTTTTGCCTTAAAGTTGTTGAGCTTTCTGTTTAGAAGCTGTTCCTTCTTTTCAAATACATAAACAAATTGAAACTAGCTCTTTGAACCCATTCTGGGAATCGACACAAATTTATTCCTGTGTTTAAATCTATCCTTTCTAGGGTCTGTTGTTACGTCCAAATTTGCCATGGCAAAGAAAGTGGAAGACACCAGAGGAGGTCTTTAACGAGTAGTAGTTCAACAATGGCTAGTAAAAATTACTATCAGAGAATTTCAAGTGCAATGTTTAACTAGTGAAATTTATTTCCTAGCTTACTCCAGTTTCTAATGGTAGCTCTCTCTATCGTAAAAACGGTCAGGCGTGCAATTTATGTATAAATTTACTGCTCTGTCCTCTCGATGTTTCCACGTCGTTCAGTATGACAGAATAATCGCCATGCATAATAAATTGCTATCAAATTTAATATAATAATTGATCATTTCAAGAGGCAGTACACCACCCAGGTCGTAAATGATTATTAAATGGGACCGCTGGCAGTATTATGTCATACGCATAGGACTAGTAATCTTCAATACACCTATGTATATGCCTGTGCTTACGAAGGCATAAGCATAGGTGTTAATCTTGATAACTTTTCGCTCTTTAGTTGTTTGGAAATCACACACCTATTCACGCCCATTGAATTTCTACTTGAACTGTTTGAAGTTATTAATTTGGTTCACATGGTGTTACTTTCCAATCAATATTATTACATTTTTGATTAATTACTGATTATCGTCGAAGATAATAAATATACGGCGTTATTTAAAAATTATCGGCAATTATGTCAAACCTTTTTTTTACAATTTAAATAAGCACATCATAGTTCAGACACAGAGATAAAAATAAACGGGAAATAATATTAATAAAAAAAAATAAAAAAAGGGATTTAAAAAAATTCAGGACATAATTTTAGATGTTTAGGTATAGCTTGATTGGTAGATATGCCAGTCCAGGTAAGACTAGATATATGATCTAGGTTGAAGTCTCTATTGGGACCATCTATTTTATTAATTTCTATGTTTTTATTTCTTTCATAATTTCGCTGAGAGCTATTGAAATTATCATCTTTAATGACAGTGGAAGATACTCTAAGTATCGCCATGGTGTAAGACCAACGCTCAGAATTGAAACGTTGCTTGAACTGGATAAAAACCTTGTTTGGTGACCAGTTCTGAATAGCCAGGTACGTCTCCACCTTTTTCTTTCCATCTCCTTCTCCTCCCCACAACCTTCAGCCTCACAGCCGCAGTCTCTCTGGCTCCAGGCAGTTGGGACTCTTGAGCGGCACTTATTTACGTTAAAAAAATTACAGATAAACCTGTGCAAATTTCAAGACATGCAAACGATTTTTTACAATAGTTATCAGATTTTTTACAATAATTGGTCTAGTATAAAATTAATCAATACGAATAGTACGTCATTAAACGACTTCGAAAAGGAGGAGGTTATCAATTCGACGGTATATTTTCTTTTTTTTTATATTTGTTACCTCAGAACTTTCGATTGGGTGAACTGATATTGGTGATTCTTTTTTTATTAGAAAGCTGGTGCTTCCCGTGTGGTCCCATTTTAATTTGGTTCAGTTTTGACAATGGAATCCATGAGAAAACCATATATGTCCTAAATTTGCAATAAGTAGGTATATGCGCGACAAATGGACGAATAACTCAATATTACGCCGACAGATTTCGATGATTCTTTTTTTGAAGTAAAACTTCTTTACGCTCGCTCGTCACTAAAAATAAAAAAATAAACAAAAATTTTTAACAAACCAAAAAACGACCTAAAAAAATGCACTGAAAAGTAAAAAAATAATTTCGTACGATTGTTATTTTTGGAGTCGGTGTCAGCCAAGGTAACTACATAGGTGAGATGTGGAGGTCTTGGCTGACACCGACTTCAAAGATAACAATAGTTCGAAATTATTTTTTTACTTTTCAATTTCGTTTGTTAATTTCATAAAATTTTGATCGCACAGTATTGCAGTTCTTAATATTTATATTTTTGCTACTGACAATTCGTGGTGGAATTCCATTATAATAATATTTAATATACTAACACAATTGTAAAAAAAATTCTACTTTAATGTGATTTTTTTATACTGCGACGTGTTGCTCTACCTCCTTCTTTAGCCTAAATATAAGGTAGCGCAACATGGCATAATATCCCAAAAAAATCACGATAAAACTTTTGGGCGGGAAAATCTTAAATGACATCTCTTTTCCATTTATTTTACTTTTGACTGTTACCGATTTCAGCCTGTTAAGTAGTAACCGATGAGCCTGTTAAGTATAAAGATGAAACCGGCAATAGTCAGATATAAAACTAGTGGAAAAACGCTTATAATTGTTTTAATATATTATTATTCAGCAGTGTTAACCCCTAAGGCCTTGACCATATTCTGTCAGAAGGTCAGAGAATTTCCGTTTCACAGAAAATCAAAATAAATGGATTATTTCGGAATGTACCCGAAAACTAAAAACTATTTTGAAAGGTGATTAAATTCGCTTCTATTTTTATTGTTAGAAACAACCATACTTTTTTTAAAATTAAAATTACTGATAACGAAAAAGAAAAAAATACACACATATTTTATTAAACAAATCAATTATAAACGTGTTTGTCACCTCACTTTTTTGTTGTTCATATACAAATAATAAATTATAATTTTTTTTTTCAAATCGTGTTTGGAAACTTTGTCTTTATTACAAAGCGTGGAATTTTCTGTTTCTCACATCGTTTAGACCATATTTCTCACTATGACAGTAAGAAAGACACAACGATTTCTATGACAGCTATATGAGCTTTTCGTTAGCCTGAAGGGCTCGATTCAAGAATTGCAAGATTCTGCAGTTTAATATATTTTATTTTAGCACTACTTTTTTTAGTTCAGTTAGAATCAATGATGGAATATAACTACGTGAACGGTTAAGACCTTGTGAACTAAAACTACAGTACGAAATGAACTAAAGAACTACAGGACCAAATGAACTAAAACTACAGTACTTTGACGATAGCCAAATTTTTACCGTATTTTTAGACTGGTAGGTACCGCAAAGTTTATCGTAAAAATCACCCTGTATTAGAATAAATAAAGTGAGAGGAATCCGCGGATCTTCCTCTCGTCTCGCCCCAGGGCCGGCTTTAGTAATAACGCTCCGACAATAATGATTGTATTTTTATAAGATCGTTTGGTTTGATATAAACATGATTTAGAACCGTACCCCAGTTTGGGAAAGCGAACGCAACTAGCCGACGGGTTCGTCCCCAATATAGTATTATAATAACTATGTCCGAAACTGGTCTTCTTGCAAGTGTACTTTATACCTTCGTAGTTTAGGATATTTTAAATGTTTCTTTGGTTTGCCTAGTCTTTTTTTTATACAATTTATTGTAACGGTTGCCATCCAAATGAGAGGAATACAAAGAAATATTGAGAAAGAATCCCAACCGTTCTCGTCTGAAGCCAGTAAGACTACGGCATCCCCAATTGGGGTATGTTGTGTGGCTAATAATAGTGGAGAGCGGAAGGAAATAGGGAGACTGAGGTAAGTCAACAAACACGGCTGCAGCCATTTCAAGTAACGTTTCAATGGTGAATGGTGGTGTTACATATGCGAGATATTGAGAGAATCTTTCACTCTAGATCGTGCCGCAAATATACTTTATATTATTTTAAATGATTAAACTGTCAAAACACAAATCAAGAACCTTGCCCCTCGACCACGATGGCTATCATTCTATATTAAAAAAAAAAAACTAAAAACTAAAAATGTGTTTCCAGAAAGTATTCTGGAGGTCTCACAGGGAACGTGAGGAGTTACTCTGGACTGGGACTGATGCAGGACAAGGGTCACATAATTGTTCCGGAGAAAATTTATCGGATATGCATGTCCCATTTCCAGTAAGGCTGACATTAATTTAATTAGTTTAATATTTAGATAATATCAGTTATAATTTCATCACACCACATTTCTTTACAAGTTTGATGTTTAGCAAAAGGCAGCCGCAAATTTGCTATATATTATTATGAATAAATTGTGAAATAACACAAATCAAACAAATAAACGTTACTTACGCACGCCGGGATTCAAACCCGTGACCTTCGGATTACTAGTCGAGAGCCTTACCCCTCGACCATGGAGGCCATCGTTCAATTTCAAATTAAATTTTTACAACCATCACCTGCTTACCCCATTTCTCTTCGTTAGTTTACACTGTTATAATTGTAACAAAATGTCTTTTTTTAATCCTGCTTTTGAATTTCCTCATTCCTCTTTACTTCATATTTTTTTAAATCTATAAACTATGCACATCTATATCTATCTATCTTCTATATAAATAAAAATGAATCACCAAAATGTACTTCCTAACGACTGCATCAAATTGGATAAATCTTTTTTTTAATGTTTTTTTAAATAACTTCCGAACGACTGCACCAAATTAGATAATTCTTTTTTTTATGTTCTTTAATGTCAGAACAAGGTTTGTATAAAACTACTGGTGAGCTCTGGCATAATGAAATTTTACATACAAAATTGCAATAGAATGCATGGAATACGTCAGAGGGGTGGGGGAGGGGAACTCGGGTTGGGGTTTCGCGGGAGAGAGGGGGGGAGAGGAACCCGGCAGGGGGGGGGGGAATCTGGGAGGGAGGAGGGAAACTCGGGAAGGTGGTTCGCGGGACGGGGAAGGGGGGGAGTGGAGTGGGGAGAGGGAAGGTGGAATAGGCGGGTGGGAACGCGAGAGCGGAAGGCGACGTGGGAGAGGGAGGGGAAGCAAAAGGGGAACGAGATGAAGGGAAAGGACACGCAGGGAGAAACAATTTATTTATTTAATGGCATAGCAACGCATGCCGGGAACCAGTTAATACTTTAATAAACTAGCTGAAGTCCCTGGCGTCTAGCCCCTGAAATCAAGTGTGCTAGATTTCGTTAATCTCGAAAAAAAAAGATGTCCCCACACCAGGATACTCTTCAATTATATATTTAGATATTTGATCATTATGATTTATCTTACACTTAGAATTCTTTAAAAAAATCAGCACTGAAAAACTGCATTCCCAAAATATCAAATTATTAAATTATATTTGTCGAGGTCAAGACCTTCATGAACAAGCAATGGACAGACAATAATAACTGATGATGATGACTATTGTTTTGTTTAGAAAATTGGGGTAGGGCATCACACAAGAAATAGGAACTCTAAATGCAATTTAAACTAAAGTATTTCGCTGCTATGTCTGAACTTAACCTCGTTCAGAACAATGTTTAAAACAATATATACATTTAAATATTTTAATGGCTAAGATGGTAATGTCCGTAATAATTAGTCTATAAGCTTCAAACAACATTAGCAGGAGAAGTTTGACGGCTTAATTAATCTCTGGAGGTCTGTTTCCTTAATAATACTAATATCGAGCTAACATGCTGGTGGCTATTTGTTATTTTTTAATGAGGTTCGATAAATATTGTTAAAATTTCTGATAAGTCGTTAAAAATTGGCAGCCAAACAAATTATTGTTGATTTTGTGTTTCTTATTGAGTCATAAATCTCCTTCTGGGCAGGGTGATGGATATCCTCCATAAAATACAAGGATATACAGAGCGCCTGGTACTCGAAAAAAAAATTCGTTTTATCCTGACAAAGAAACCATTGGTACCAAAACATGTTGATAATTTTCATTAATTAAGTAAGGTATACAAAATTATTGATTTCCATTTAATTAAAAATAACTCCACAGAGTTAATTTGTGACTATTGAAGAAATAACTTTTTTTTCATTCATTGAAATATTATAAATTGCTACCACAGTTTCATCGACTACCATAACACGGGCATGTGCCTAGCATGGTGGTCGAAAAATCCCCTTATTATGTGACCATCGAAGGAACGAAAAATGTTTTTTTTTAAAACAGTGCTTTTGACAAGGTTGTGCTTTTGATACCTCTTGTGGAAAAAAACTACTGTAAACCTTATCAAAGAGTATCATTTAGTCTTCGTATAGCCCTGGAGAAAGGCCGCCATTGAGAATCAAAACGTCTCTTGAAATGGCTTTAGCCGTTGAACCAATTTGTTGAGACACTAATTGAGATAGTAGACACACAGATAGTATTATGTGGGGTTCAGAATCTGTTTTCCGTCTCAAAAAATTGGTTTAACTGGTAATAAATCAATTTAGACACCTTAGAAAATTGACATTTAAAATTGTATAAATAAGTCGTCTCAAAGTGGTTTAACCGCAATTTTAAAATGGCCTTGTAAGCCGAAATAGCTGTAACAAAAGTAATTACTTAAATGCTTGCAGAACTTGGTAATAAGATTATTTAATTAAATTTAAAAAAAAATTAAATTAGTCTTTTTGAGGAAAGGAAGGAGTGAACATGTTGTAGGAGGGAGGAAATACAGGAAGTTTGAAATTTCTCACCCTTTACTTTTATAATATATGTAGAATATTTAATATGTATTTCGCGCCAAGTATCAGTCACCTTTTAGAGAACGGCCTTGAAATACTGCGAACAAAAACGATATACATTTATAATTTGCTGCCTGTTTTCAATATACTCGATACACGCCCCAATTATTCAACTTTAATTGTATATTTTACGTAATTCATTAGCCACAAACACACTACTTGTCAAAAAACAATTTATTCGATGCAATATCGATTCTAATAACGAAGCATTGTGTTGTACCGGAGGTTGAGGTTTAGCAAGTTCGCAATAAGCGATTTTCTAAAGAAATAAAAAAACGCACAGGTGTACGGATAAGAACCAGGAAAGTGATCAATAGGCGTTTAAAAATTATTATTGCCAATAGAATTAATATCCTTCAATTGTGTTAATATTTATTGACCACGCATTTAGTTAACACCCGATTTTTGGCAAATAAATCATCATGGCAAATTGTATGTTTGTACGTACAGAATTGTATAAATAATTGCATTTTATTCAATTATCTACAAATTCATTGTATCTAAGTGATAACATTTAAGTTGGCATTATTACGTTTGTCGGTAGGCATGTGGAGTCTAGTGTTAGTCGAATGTCGATTTGTTTCAATAAATAATGCAATGGAAAAAAATATATACAACTAATTTAAATAACAATTATTTTCGGAAGCAAAAAATCTTATTGAGAGGACGATTGATTTTTATTTATTTTTTATTGCATTATACTAGATACATAAAAAATAACTAATTAAAAACATTGTAAAATAATTGTAATTATATAAAATTTTTATACAAGTGTTATTATGTCTTTTAGGTCGATATTAGTTCCTAGCTAGGCAGATTGCCCGTTCTAAGGAATCAAATGCTGGTGAAAATGCCAAAAATTTATTCTGTAAATTTGACAATGAAAAAAATACGAGATTTGTAGAAAAAATAGTATATGACTTAACAACCGTTTTCAACAATAAAGAAAATTAAAAAATATACTCTTATACCCTTAAAGTTTATAAAAATATAAATAAAAAAATAATATCACATGTTAAAAAACAATATAAAATAAGTTACATAGGTGATTTTGCTGTGTATTATGTCTTTTAAAAATTTGCCGCATTGCTCCCTGGGACCACGAGATCCTTTCTGGTGTGACTTCTTGAGATATATTTATGATTATTTGAAAACGTTCCATAGGAAAATTCAATTAAATACCTAGGTGTAACGCTTGACTCCAAGCTCACCTGGAAGAAACACATAACTGGAAAAATTAAAGCAGCTAATAAATGTCTATCATCACTGTATCCAATGATGGGAAAAAAGTCGTTTATCAACGAACAACAAATTACTTTTATATAAAACAACGGCCCGGCTTCACCTATGCTTGTCCCGTTTGGGGGCATGCGGCACCCAGTCTCATTCAACGAATACAAATATTTCAAAACAAAGCCGTTAGACTTGCTCTCAATGCGCCTAAATGGAGTAAAATTTCTTGTCTCCACAAAGACTCCAACATCCCGTTGATAAAGGACTTCATTTTCTCACAAGCAACCAAATTTTACGCCGGCCTACCCGGCCACTGTAATCCTACGATTAATACGCTCGCGAAATATAGCGAAAATGATCATTTTAAATTTAAAAAACCAAAGATAGTCCTCCGGAAGGAATAAAAAACCTGCATACAGCCGCAGTATAGTAGTTATTCTCATTAAAAATCACACCTAAAAAATAAAATTAAAAGTAAAGATCATTAGATAATCCATATATAATTATGTTAGAGTCAGTAAACTCATGTTTAGGAACTCTGTAAAATAAGTCAATCAAAAGTCAAAAAAGATTTTCTAGATTTTTGTGTACGTGGATAATAACGTTTTTTATGTTGTTTTGACGAACTTTCTTTATAGTTTTCTTTGATTTGTCTCTTGAACATTCAAACTCGCCGAGCTTAAGAGCTCTTAGTAAAACATATCAGTTTCCGTTTTTTTCATGTACTGGTTTAGCATTTTCAGCATTTTCTCCATAGATGATGATATAAAATACTGGTAAAGTAATGAATATTTACAAAATAAACAATCGATAACGTTTTGAAAAGGCGAATCTTGCATTTTTCGCAAAAGCGCGCTCAGTTGACGAGCTATGTGCCAAAAACCTTGTGAAAAAGAGATTGAAATATTTGATTATGTTACAAAAACGGTGTGCTTTTATTGCGCCCATTGTGTGGACTACATAAGAAGCAATTGCGTGGCCAAAAGCGTGGCCAATTCTGTCATAGAAGAAATGGAAAGTAAAACGGTTGCTTTTTTTCGCAACAATAGGTACCCACTACGTCTGTCGATGCTCAGTCGATTCGTGTGGCAATTTGCCGACATGCCTCCATTGCTATAACTGTCATAATATCCAGAGGGGATCCGTGACGCCGGGCCATGTTCATAATGTTCATGTTCTGCCAGACGAGCGGAGGACTTTATAGGATGATGTTTTCTGAAACAAGAATTAGAGAGGAGAAACTTAAAGATTGACTTCCTCTATTACATTGGCGACTACGTGAAGGTATTTGGCAACCATGCGAAGGGTGAATGAAATAGTAACAACAAAAGTATCAATAATTCTGCTTTTATCGAGAAAAGTTCACGTATTCCAAATGTAACTCCTGTATTGAACTAGCATGTTCATGCAGAACATCAGCAACGGTGACTATTTATAAACCTCAAAACAGTCATTAGTCCTAGTGAGGTTAATTTATGTAAAAAATCAACAACGAAATATATGGTGAGAATATAAATAAATAAATTTAGTTTTATTTTAATGGAAACTGTTTTGACGTCTTGCGCACGAAATATATACCATTTTTTTGTAAATCTGGTACTGAGTTGGATAGAGAGGGTGGAAAGCTGTAATACTCTGCCTTGGCAGACGCCGCGCCGTTTCGTCAATTTAAAAAAAATTATTACATTATCTCCATACTGGGGGCCATGAGAAAAAAATCTTTCAAGGCCTGTGTCATGTTTGGGGATGCTATGTGGAGATCTTGTTATATGGAAAGTAAGGAGAGGAAGTTCTCCAAGGAAAAAGTTTAGAGGAGTAGGTAGAACTGTAGGGGCCAATGTGTTCAGGAGTGACGATCGTATGAATCCATCCCTCCCACTATGGTGGTAAGCAATTATTTGACAGAGTCTGGCCAGGAGGGGTCAAAAGATCTCCCGCAACCAGTCTCTCCCAGTTCGGCCTGCCACGCAGTAGGTGGGAAAAAGTACCCGCCCCAGACCAAGACAAACCTCACCTCATGAAACCAGGCACCCCTGCTAAGTCACCAAACCTATCTTACCACTTGGGGTGATCTATAAATGCAGGGGTGTTGGTTATCCAATAAATGGTTATCCAATAAAAGGACCATACCCGCCGCCCAAATTGAAAATTATTTATTTAAAAAGATGTATTGTCCCATAAGTACTTTTTTTAGACTTTTTTGACATCAAGATTTTTTTTTTGATTCCTTGTATATTTTGTTCTCATGGATTATTTACATAGTTTTTCTAATCAAAAACAACTATTTTTTAAATTCTCTGTTTTTCTATCAATACCGGTAGGTGTTATCTAGGCGTAATTATTATTTCAGCCTTCATATCGAACACGTACTCCCCTTAGAGTCTGGAGGTTGGTATCTGAACGACTATAAATAAAACACTTTCGATTTATCTTAAATAGATAAATGATGTTGTTATATTTGTGTTGTGTCCATTCGTCGCCTCGTATTTTGGGCTGGGTCCGAAACATCAAACAATTTTAAACTGGTCGCTACTTTACACCCGTCCGAAATTTCGACACTCGCTGCCTACAATTACTCTCAAACATTAATTCAATTAGACCAGACGACACTGGAATACAAAACTCGTTTAAATCAGTAATGACATTCAGACGATGTTTTTTATACACTCTCATTTTTAAGGTTTAGTCTGCCAACTATCCAATTTACGCGTCAATTACCTCATCAAAATAGTTTGACCCAAATTGTCCAAACTTCTGCATACTTGTTATATCGATCAGAAATACGTAATTATAGAATAAAGTAGTCTGATTTTTCCTAAGTGTTTCACAACGAGACCGCACTCACATCAGCAATCAAAAATTCTATTTGGGTAACACAGTAATTTCTTTGGCATCCTGCATTTCTGGTTTCTCGTTCACCTTCAAAGCGTCAGGTAGCTTGCGAACCACCCTTTTTTCGATATTTGGGAATAGATTTAGATTCGGCGATTAGATTATAAATAGGTATGCATTGATAAGAGAAGGTTCAGATGAAAATGCAGGTACGAGAGTGAGCATTGAAATGCAAGGTCGAATCGAATACCAAATTATGTTAATTACCAATTAAATGGGTAATTTGGTTAGAAAAAGTTACAAGTTTTTATTAGTTATTTATTGATACATTGATTAAAGAGATTCTTCTATTTTTAGTTCATATCCATTTCAGCATATTATTTGTGTAATATAAAAAAGGCACGTGCTAATTCGATACAGACAGGTCCGATTGTGTTTGACGAAACTTTAATAGATTTTTGATAATAATGATTTCTCTAAGATATGCTGAATTTTGTGTGCGAATAAAAACATTATTTGATTGAAGAAGAAGATCATATTAAAAATCTAGGTAATATGAAACAGAACAGTACAAAGAAAAATAAAAAAAGGTAACGGATACAAATGGGACTCGAATCAAGGATCTCTTATTATCTTAGCAGTTTTAAGGCGCTGTGCCCCAACTCGACCATTGGGACCTAAATTTTTTCTGTCATTTTTGTCAACCTCATATTTCAAATTCAGAATTAACAATATTATACTAAACTAAGTATCCCCATAATTTTGGCAGATATATTATCGAATGTTTGCAAAGTTCTGTACCGGATTTATTTCTAACCTAGACAAATGTATCGGGTAAACATATTCGGTTTTATTCGTATGAAACTCATTGACTTTTTCTAAACTAAAAATCTAAGTGAATATTCAATTAGAATTGAAATTAAAAAAACTTTTTGTTCCACTTATTTATTTTTACCAGGACCGGTTTCATCCTACCACGGAAATTTTTAGACTGGTAGTTAAAACTCTTATGCTATGGAATTTATACAAACTTAGGCAGGGGTACACAACATTGTATATATATAATGAATGTTTCTATTTTGTTAATTTAAGGTATTATAAGTTATTTTGTTAATTTAGGGTACATTAGGTAATTATAAAGTTTATTATTAAAATTATGAATGATGTTACATAGTAAGTAGATATTTTTAGTTCACATGAATATATAAGAATTTATATAATAGAAAAAGTTTGTGATTTCTGATATTTTGTTTCTGAATATTCAATTATTTATTTCCCTTAGACTTATAAGCATTCTTCTTCAATACATGAATGGAACCTTAAATAAATATTTAAATAAAAATAGAAAAACATTAAATTACATTTTTTACTCTTTTCCAACATGTTTCAACTGGGTCGTTTTCAATTTTCGGAATTTAATATTTGTATAAATAAGGATATTACAATTATTGTTCCTATTATGAAGTGTGTTTCTGATTCGAAACCAAATCTTTGTTAGAGAGTTAGATAAGTTTTATAATTGAATGGTTTTTTTGTGAATACCGCAATAGAGTTCTAACTGCTCCCAACCGCCTGGAGTCCGTGAGACTAATGCATCACTAATTTGGGTAAGTTTCGAGGCTGAAAGCAATGAGGAGGGGAAAGAGAAGGAGAAGAAAAAGGTGGGGTAATACCTGACTATGAAGACCTGGTCACTAAACACGGCTAAAATCACTTCAAGCAATTTTCAATTCAATTCTGAATGGTGAACTTACACCAGGGTGATACTGAGAGTATCTTCCACTATGAAATGTGTATATGATGTATAGCGTTGTTAATTTAATTATAAATGCTAATGTAAAAAAACTGTATTTTAGTTATGATTATTACATGATTTATAAAAAATTAATGATTAAACATTCCATCGATCAAACATAGTCTCCTAACCGGATCATTTTTTTCTTAGCTTCGGGCCTCTAAGAAAGTTTAAAATATCCATAAACATAGTATTTATTGTACTAAATAAATAATTCGCTTAAGATGAAGACATAACTCTTAATCACTATCGCAAAATAGACTAGATTCCCGCCCATACGTAGCCGTAGTAGAGGCTACTACTTTCGCTTTTTTTTAAATGACCGACAAAGTTTTGCTCAAAATCGCCACCGCACTGAGACAAAAGGAAAACACTTTGACTAAGTGTCCCAACCAAAAACTCTAGAAAATGATAAGGCCTATTAATGGGTGTGGCTTTTTGATGAGTTGGCAAGCTGCTTGATGGATTGTTTGATTGTCTGAGTCTGTATTTATCCCCCTTGCGTCACGAGAAGTCGCTCACTTTCTAACTGCGTGGTACAATTTTTGATCCCAATCGAGTTGACACATTACTACGGACAATGGCAACGGCTAAAAAAGAACTGACCATTGTGTCGGTCAGATTGTGAGATTAGTGCCGGTGCTGCGGATCTGTCCGATCGCCAATGAGACGAGATTACTCGGCTAAAAAATAAATAGATCGGTAGTGCCGTAATTTATTGACTCCGCGCTTTCTGAAGACGGAGAGACTTGCCGATGTGACTGACAAACTTTCGGATATGTAGGTATCGATCTCTTCTGCTAACAAAGTAAGACTTTGTCTCTTTTTGGATATAATATTAAAGTTTGTATATTCTTAATTTGCAATGAACAGCAATGACCATAGAAAACTGTCATCTCGAAATGGACAGGAATCGGCAATGTTTTTAATTGTTATTTCTATCTACCTATCTTCATATCAATGAAATAAATATTTGTTTTACGATTTTCTAAATCGATTGTTCTAAATTTTGCTATGTTTGCTTATTTTAACGTATGACAGCTTTGTCGAATTGTAGTGAAGCTATTGTGAGACTTTTTTGATAGAGAAAATCTGAAGATTGATCCATATATGCAGGTATTCCTACAACTTGGCTTTTGAATTCATATTTCCAATTACCTTTATCTTCCTCCATGGTCGAGGAGTAATGCTCTCGATTAGCAATCTGAAGGTTGCGGGTTCAAATCCACGGCGTATGCAATAAATTTTATTTGATTAATTTAACATTTCAACATAAATTAATTAAAAATAATATATTAAAGTAAATTTGCAACACATTCCAGAGTGGAAAATAATTCAGTTTAGACCACCATTCTGAATTCAAACGTTGCTTAAAATGGCTTAAACCGTGTTTAGTGATCAGATACTTCCATACCTTTCTCTTCCCAATCTTCGCCTTCTCACTACCCCATTCACAACATAACCCCAAATGGGTATGTCATTGTCTCACTGGCTAGATGGGAGCAGTTGGGATTCTTCTGCGGTATTCACATTAAAAAGAAAATAATTTAAAAATGCATTTCCCAATATATTGTTTATTTATACAATTGCCTCAGCACGCTCACAAGCCACCTAATGGCCACCAACTTTATAAAATTGTTTTACAAAAAGCAAACAATTGAATAAAAAAAAAAAAAAATTGTAGTATAATTGAAAAAATGGGGTTGTTAGGAACCTATATTATCAAAATTAGGAAATTTGTATGATATATATGTATGATTAATAAGCTAGGTAAATCGTCTCCTGTTCCCCTTTTTGGTTTTTTTTTACAAAATATTATAATACTACACGAAAGCAACATTCAAGTAAGTTAAAAACAAAAATATGTATTATTCGTGTTCTTCATTGATTAGATTAACACGAAACAAAAAGTAATTGATTAATTTCAGATGCAAGCATAAATTTGCATTCTGTTTAACTGGGCGTTGATAATGGAAAATCGTTACTGAGTTTTAATATTAACACGGATGGTTGATCAGCTTTGGTAAACAATGGTAAAAAAGTAAATAAATTTACTAATATTTTTTTGAGGTTTTTTCCCACAACTGGTTTCTTTGGTGGGTTATGCATGCTTGCTTTAACGAGTGCGGTAGGATCATAATTATAAAATGGTATCAAATATTGAAAAATATTTTATAAATGTTGGTTTAAAATGCAATAATGTATCTTCGCCAGTTAAATTTAGTTAGACGGATATAAAAAATGAAAAAAGATATATAAACCAACAAAAATATTCTAAGATTGTGAATTCTATTCTCGAGCGCACGCTTTTTTTATTTATTTTGCATGTTTTCTATTTCATATTTTTTAACAAATACCTCTTTATTTTATATTAGAATGGAAGCTTACACATCAAAATGCTTATTTTTTTTAAAATAAACAGCCCAAGAGCCACAAATGCTTCCGTCTGGAGTCGATGAGACTACAGAATAACCAATTGGGGTATGTTGTGAGGCTGAAGATAGTGGGAAGAGAAAGGAGATAGGGTAGAGGAAAGTAGAGAAGTACCTATAATCTAAGTAGGTAGTAGGTATATTCGAATTGATAGAAACTCAAATCAGATTCAGGTCAACAACTCCCTGTCTTTAAAACATGTAAATCCTTTTAATTTTAAGTTATCACTGACCAAAACAAATCATCTACCAAATATTTTACTTAATTACTCATCAAAAAAACTATTTAAATAAATCATAGAAATTAAATTATAATGCCACATCATGAAGTATCTGCATCAAACAAAATAAAATTGCATCGTTAAAAATTTTCATTCTTCTTCTTAGGTTGGTTCCTCATTGCTGAGGAGTGTGACTCCACTTCACTTTTCATGGTTTTCATGGCGGAGAGCTGAGCATTGAGCATTGAGCTGTCATCATTTGTGACCTTCCTCTGCTTCTCAGAGAAGCAGATTAATGAATTTCTCCAAGTTCGAGTCCTCAGTTTGGCGAGCAACGTATCCAAAGTATCTTAAAATACATTGTAGGCAGATAGTTGAAAACCTATGTGGATATTCCAGGATGAACATATTTGTGAAAAAAATTAAAATAATTACATAAAAGATTAACGTCAAGTTATTGGACGTGCTGTCAGGAAGTTTTGTATTTCTCGCAAACAGTCTGCTTCTGTTATGAACTAAACATATTATTTATTTGTATATATGTTCGTCGTATGGTGTAGGAAGTTAGGCAAAAGTTGCCAGCGATCACTCATGTCGACAACGCGGTACGTTTCAATGTACCTAAAAGCCTGTTTTTTGTAAGTTTTATTTCTAGAAGCACAGATTATATCTCACGCACGCTTCTTGACAGATGTGGACTTGATTTTTACAATGACAATGCGGATGCTAATCTCTGGTAGGTAATTATCTGACCAACTGATCTAGCAATCTTTGACACATGGCAGTAATCAAATAAAACTTGGTCATTCGGTCAGATCAAGACAGGCATCGCTGAAGGAATTACAAAATGATCAACTGAACAGAACCTGTGCTGAAATCTGACAAAAAATATTTGAATAAAGCTTCCGGTAAGATCGATAGTCTATAATTATAACAACGAAATAAACATACCATAGTAAATTTGTAGATGTATCAATTTGGGAGGCAGGTAAGGGTACCGTCACCCCGGAAACTATTTATTGGAAAATAACTCCTCCGCCATAGGTCCGTCTGTTTTTATTTTTAACTTAATGAGTAAAATCAAGGAAAAATTAACTTTTTCTAAATTTTCTTCATTTAATTAAAATAAAAACACTTTTACTAGAGACGAGCAACCGTACCAATATATGTTATGTTAGTCTACCGTAGCCGGTGGGAGAGTGGAATCGAAGTACTCTGGCAGGTGGGGATGGATACCGACGCCCCGGGATCTATTTATTAAATAACCAACACCCCCGCGATAGATCAACCGCAGTGGTTCGGTATGGTTGGTGAATTAGCAGGGATGCCTGGGTTCACGGGGTGAGGTTTGTCTTGGTCTTGGCAGCGGATGCATTTGCATAGCGGGTCGGATTGGGAGTGACTGGTAGATTGCCTATCCATAATATAATATATCAACGGAAAATGATTATAATTGTCTTTTCCAAAATTGAAATTATAAAGCCCCTGGTCAGTGCTAGTTTAAAAATAAAACTTAAGTATGTAAATAATATTTGTGAATGGGGTTTATTTTGAAAAGGAAAACATAACAGCCGGGAGAAAGAAAAAAGGATGATTAAGAAAACCTGGCTAGTAAAATCTTGTCACTTTGTTTAGTTACTAAGAGAGTAGTTAAAATCATTTTAAAAAACGTTACGATTATGAATGGCAGTCTACCACAAGGTCAACACTGACACATTTAATTCTTTGGGTACTTAATCCTCCTACTCAGTTGCTATTTGCTCCGTTTTAAACAAGCCTCGGAGAATAATGTGTCCATTTGTTAAGTGATCAGAGGCTGAAGTCTCCGGGCAGATTGACAGCTCCTTATCCAACCTTCACCTCCTCACCCCAGTTCGTGTGCTCTGATTTAACAGGCCGAAGCGACGTATGAACCAGAGAGACCGATAATGTGACTGGTGTCAAGATTATTTCACGGTAAGGCACCAGATTGCCAAGATAACCAACGACTAAATACCTAGTTAAAATCTGTACGGGTGTTATATAAATTTGCCAGTCTATGTGTATATTAATGTGTAAAAGTCAAGGAAAATAAAAGTAAAAGGTAGGTAGATGTAGATATAGCTGGTTGAGTTCATAGTAATTATTTATTTAATGCTCCGTTATAAGCATTCAAAAAGTAAGAGAAAAATAATGAGGATGGTTTGAAAGGGGCACACTGTGTGAAAATATTTAATAAATACGACTTATTGAAAATATAATTAATTTATTATTAATTTTATTAATTAATTCATTTTACTCAGCCTCTTTAAGCCTACTTATTTTTTTATTATTTTGCTAATTAGTTACATGATATTATTTATGTAATCTAATTAAGTTACTGCTTTCCGCTATCTCATAACTTCGTCAAATCAAGCTATTTGGCATTTTATTCCACTTCAATGTTAAGCACGTAGTGTTTTGTCACCGATGTCACAAGGGTAATCATAATAAGATTTTTCCGTTGTAAATGTCTTCAAAAAACAGGCTCACAAAGCAAAATCAATGCTTTGTTCCTTTTAAAATAAACACGAAGCCTAAGTTCTGTTGTACGTAGTATATTTTCACTTATAACCACAACTTATGTTATCCGCTTTGAGTGACAAACTCGGACCATCAGACTGTAGTCGAACATTTTTTTATGTGATTACTGCACAAGAGTTCCAACTGCTTCCAATCGCCTAGATCCGGTGAGACTGTGGCATCCAACCACAATTCGGGTGTGTTGTGAGACTGCGAGGGTGGGAGGGGGAGGCGGTGGGATAGAAGCAGATGGGGAAGCACCAGACTATTCAGATCTGGTCACCAAACATGGCTAAAACCATTTCAAGCAACATTTGGATTCTGATTTATGGGGTTTTCACTAAGGCAATAATGAAAATATTTACCCCTCTGGAACGTGCCGCAACAATAGATACTCTCTCTCTCTGGTTTCAATCCTGGGATTGGTTTGCAGCAATTTCCTCTAATTTTCTCTTCCATTCTTTCCTGTCTTGTGCGGCTCTTTTGAATTCTGCATATGATGAGCAGCGCACGTCCACCAGCAGGTCGTCCAGCATGCTCTCTGTCACCTGTTCTTTTTAACGTTTATATACAGAGTGCGATTGAAGACTTGAGAGAGAGAATGAGTCACAGAAAAGGTGTAAAGATACACGGGCAAAAGGTGGATATGATAAGGTTTGCTGACGATATTGCTTTGGTTGCTGAAAGCGAAGAAGAACTGCAAGAGGCCTTAACAACCATGCAAAGCATTCTTCAAAACAACTACAACATGAAGATAAATAAAGACAAAACAAAGCTGCTGACTGTAGGCCAAACGCAACACCAGATGAGAGTAGAGATGGCAGGAGTTCCAATAAAGAACACCAAGGAGTTTGTCTACCTCGGGAGTAAAATAACATCGGACGGTCGGTCTAAGAGCGAGGTCGACAGCCGTATACACCAGGCTAGGCTTGCATTCAATAAAAGGTCGAAAGTAATTGAATCAAATAATATAGACCTAAAACTGCGAATACTCCTCATCAAGACCTATGTGTGGAGTATCTTGATGTACGGCTGCGAAACATGGTGCCTATCCGAAAGAGATAAACGGAGACTAGAGGCTTTTGAGATGTGGTCCTATAGAAGATTATTAGGAATTTCCTGGAGAGACCACATTACAAATGAGGAGGTTCTCCAAAGCATCGAAGGAGGAAGGCACCTGCTCAGGACCTTGTCCGAAAGGCGTGCAAGATGGATCGGACATGTTATACGACAAGAAGGCCTCTTGGATACCATAATGGAGGGTATGACCGAGGGGACAAACTCTAGGGGACGCCCACGCCGAGAGTACCTAGTAGATACTAGATATTATTTTTAGTTAGTAAATTATGAAATAACGCAATTTAATGAAATAAAATTTTCTTGCTCATGCTGGGATTGAGCCCGCGACCTCCAGATTCGTATTCGAGGATCGTAACCTCTAAACCACGGAGACCGTCAAAAGGAGGCCGCTTGGTGGCAATTTATTACTGTAATTTCAGATTTTAATAGGGAAACAATTTTCTACATTCCTACACATATATGAATATGGGTAATTAATTTGTTTTCGAACATGGGAGTTCAAGGGATAGAAGAAATATGTACAGAAGTAATTGGGTGTATAATGTATTGCTATTATTTTGCCACGAAGGTGTAACGTATTCAGAAGTCAATAACATTTATCTGCGTTCGAATTTGCTTGTGTGGGTTGATAATTTTTATTGCAAAAGGTCAATCGTGTGCAATCTGTATCATTGCAGTTTGACTATTTTTTTATTTATAAAAACGTGCTTAACAGCAATCAATACTGTATAAAGCGTTTTGTAAAAGTATTGATTGGATTCAAGTATTCGTACTGTGAAGCATTGTGAATAATAATTGTGTCGAAATTGGATTTAAAACGTGTTATGACTCTCTAGTTATGCAATAAAGTAAGAATAGATTCTTCTACGGATTTCTTTGGCAAACTGTTTTCAGCGTGTAGCAACGTAATTTCAGTGATAAGCTGTGGAGCTTTGTATAATTAATGTGAAACTAAAATATTTGACTAGATGCACAAATGGTCTGTCCCATGTTTCCAATACGAAATTATTATAATATTTCTACGAAAATGCTAAAAATAATACCGCCGGTAGTAGAGAGTGAATTTTAAAAATAAATTATTTTTACCGTTACTATTATTTTAATCGGGTGAGGTGCGTCCGTGCCTTGGAGGCGGGCCGGATCGGGAGAGCCTTTGATCCCTCTAACTGGTCTCTATCCATCCGTCGCCTTGCGTCGCAGTGGGAGGGATGGATTCACACGTCCGTCACTCTTGGACACGCTGAACCCTAGATTCCTATCCACCCCTCCTACCCTTTTCCTTCCCAGAACTTTCTCTCCTTTATTTCTTTCTACCCTCACAAACAGCATATCCAAAGATGACATACGCCCTGAGGGAAATTATGTTTCTCAGGACAAATGTAAAAACTAAATTTACATCGATCGTCCAGGCGGACATCTCCAAATACTAAGTTTTGTGGTAATGAGGAAAGTAATATTCGGAAATTATTTACTCTTGGCAGTGTTTTACATATTAAATATGCTATAAAATAATACCGGGAGGCATAACGGTCAATTATTTAGTATGACAAATATAAATATCCTACTAGTAACCCAGAAAACATTAATATTTTGTTAAATTAAGTTTTTCTGGATTATAATTAATTTGGTGGTATTTATGAGTAATCTGAGTATTGTACCAGATAAAGGGAACACTTTTATGTAGATTTAACTTCACATCTATTTAACTCAAATTAAAAAATTTCAGAGATGCCTGATTAATCAACTGGACGATTGAAATACAAAAAAAAATTAAAATGAGTTGTTTTTTCTCGATAATAACAACGCAAGAGATCTCAATTTCCATTCTTTTTTTTTTTTTTTTTTTTTTTTATTTATTTGAGACACAAACAGGATATTTACAAAACATTTTTGCATGTAATATAAAATAAATTCTAATAAAATATAAATATCCCTAGACTAATGTGTCTGCAGTAATAACATTTGCATATTCACAGAAGCAACATGAAAAACAATGTAAGTATTATTTATAGATAACTTAAAAACTAAAATACAAAATATGAAAACTAAAATACAAAATATTGAAAACTAAAATACAAAACTTGCAATAAAAATATGAAATATTTATGAAGAGATTATTGAGAAGTAATGAAACAAAATCCTTTTTTTTTTTTTTTTTTTTTTTAGGTGCACTATTAACAAGATTATTCACTGAAGCAATCACAAGAAAAACAATGTGAAATATTTATGAAATAATTATTGAAAAGTAATGGAACAAAAGCATTTATTTATTTATTTATTTTTTTTTTTTTTTTTTTTTTTTATTTTTTTTTTTTTTAGTTGCACAAATCATGGAGATATTTTTTAAAGCTAGTTATATTATTTACAAAAATATCTATGATGGTGTGTATTTTAACAAGATCGTTGTATGATCGAGACATTCTAGATATAGGATTAAAATATCCAGTATTATTGGAAGAAATTTCGGTCCAAAATATGTTAAGGTTTCTGGTAGATTTGGGCCTGGCGTATAACTTGATTTGATTGACTAAATTACTGTCTACACGATTATTCACAATTTTATAAAGCATTAAAAGGTCATTTATGTTTCGTCTTTTAACTAGACTCTCTAATTTGAAATGTGTAAGTCTTTGTTCGTACCCGTCTAAAAGATGGTAGACACCTGATCGATAAGACAAAATCCGTGTGAATTTTCTTTGGACTGATTCGAGTCTAGATATCTGTGTAATATAATGTGGATTCCAAACTGATGACCCGTACTCCAGAACACTACGGATTAAGGAATTAAATAGAATTATTAAGCTATTAGAATTCTTGAACAGTTTGGTTGATCTTACAATAAAACCGAGTAATTTATTTGATTTACTCACAATGTATTCAATGTGTTGGTTGAACGTTAGTTTGTTATCGAATATAATTCCTAAATCTTTTATTGATTCAACTGTTTCTAGATTGTGACCACATATGCTATATGAATACAGAGTTTTGTTGGTGTTCTTGGTGAAATTAATAACTTTGCACTTAGCTATATTCAGTTCCATTTCATTGTCAACACACCAGGCAGATATTGTGTTAAGGTCTTGTTGTAAAAGTTCACAATCTTCAATATATTTAATTGCTTTATATAATTTTAGGTCGTCAGCATATAGAGAAAAATTACAGCGGAGTTTATATGTAAGGTCGTTAATAAATATTAAGAAAAGCAAGGGTCCAAGGTGAGATCCTTGTGGTACGCCTGACGTAACTAATATTGGTGAAGAGTTAAAACCGTTAACAGTAACTAATTGACTTCTATGTGATAAATATGATTCTAACCAACGAAGCAGATTTCCGTGAATGCCAATTTGATCCAGTTTATACATTAAGATACGGTGACTAACTTTGTCGAAGGCCTTGCTGAAATCAGTGTACACGGCATCTACTTGCGTTTTATTATTCATAGATTTACACAGAAAGTCCATGTACTCAAGCAAATTAGTATTTGTGGATCTTTTAGCAACAAAGCCATGTTGGAAAGGACTAAGTATATGTGATACATGGTTAAAAATGGTTTTATATACAATGGACTCGAATATTTTTCCAAAACAAGATAAAAGGCTGATAGGGCGGTAGTTAGTTACATCATTTTTACTGCCAGATTTGTGGATCGGAATGACGTGGGCAACCTTCCACAAATCAGGAAATACCCCACACTTCAGACTTTTGAAGAATATTTTGTGTACTGGTACTGCAAGTTGGTCTGCACAATTTCGAATAAATAGTGGAGGAATTCCATCTGGGCCGGAACCCTTATTGATATCGAGAGTATTCAATTTCGCTTTGACCTCATCTAGAGTTATTTTGATATGAGACAATGGATAATTATAGAGTTGGGAAGGAAGTTTAGAGTCACTTTTAGAATTAGATGGTGAGCTAAAAACAGAAGAGAAGTAAGTAGATAAGAGTTCACATGTATCTTCACCATTTGTTGCTGATTTGTCGTGGAGATGCATGATTTTGGGGAGAGAATTAGAAATTCTTTTCGAATTAATGAGGGTTGAGAGATTTTTGATACTGTCAGGGAGAGAATTTTCTATTGAATCTACATGGGTTTTAAGGCAGGTACGTATAGATACTTTTACTCGAGCTCTCAAGATGGAAAAACTCTCATAGTCACATTGATTTTTGTATTTTTTCCATTTCTTTCTAAACTTTTCTTTTTCTCCACGCGGAAATAATTCAGAGCTTGTCTAAAAACGGTTTTCGATTTTCTCGATAATCGAAAATTTGCGTACAGCGACGAAAGTTACGTCTCAATATAATGTTAAATATGATCGTAAAAAACTATCTAAATACCTTTCACTTCCGATAATGTGTACAGTAAGTGAGGTCGGCATCTATTGTACACAAAAATATAATCGATTTTCTTCATTTTACATGAGCGTTAAAACTTTCTTGCTTTTCACGTAGATAATAACGAGTAAAAACGAAGAGAATGCTTCTCATTATATCTTGTCACTCTCTCGATGTTTTGGTTCTCTTATATTATTATTGTGATCTCGACTAAACGATCCAATCCGATGGCAGAAATAATCATTATTTTAGGCGTAAAAAACACGCGATAATGTGCAGAGCTACTTTATCCGGATGGAATTGTCAAATAATGCTCCGCAATAAAATGATAACGATTATTCACAATAATGGCGATCTCCATAACTCATGGTCTACAAATTCGTCTTTGGAGTGGAATGTTATCCGTTCGATTAAATCCTTAAGTTCGATTAAAAGTGGCAAAATTTAACCCTTGAAAGGTTTGATTTAAAATCATCACTAAAATCATTCAATTCATATATGGAAAGTATTCGTTTAAGGTGTAGTGTTACACCTTAAGCAAATACTTTATATGAATTAAATACCTTCTATTTGCTTCATATTTGGGAATGAGTATGGTATTTTTGTGGAAAAGAAGGAATGAACCTGGGTCTTGAAGATACCCTTTTTGTAGGAGGGAGGAAGAACAGAGGCCGGCAAATGCCAACCGTGTGACAATGACCCTAGTTCAACAAGGGACCAATCCCTAGTTTCTCGGAACATCTTCCATAGAAACACCGGTTTAACAATGACCACTGGAGGCCAGTACTTGAAAGATTGCAAGCTATTTGTTAAAATAGAAGAATCAAGAAAGAAGAAATGAAGAAAGAGTCAAGGATTTTTTAGGTATTTTGGGACTCCAGACCAGAAGTGGCTGTATAAACATACTCTACCTCTTGTTAATTGGGTTAGCTTTAAGAAAAATAATGTAACTATACCTAAGCTTTATCCTTTTTACATTATGTTAATTTCGTTCAATAACAGTTCTTTAATTTAAATTTGAATTTAAATTAGTTTTACTTACAAGTTCCAATGACTCGTCGCGCGTCGCGACACACGACGGTGAAATTTTTCATGAATTTCGGAATGTATGTTAAATGTGCTATATATTTCAAATTTTTTAAAGTTCCATTGTTTTAAAGAATTATCTTTCCCATCTTTTTATTTAAAATAATCGTTGATTTTTCTAAATAATAAACTTTTATATGAAATATGAATACGAAAAAAAAAAAAAATTTGCTTAACATTTTGACTCAAAAGGTCCATAATATTTAAATAATTCGATATTTAGAAAACACGTGCCTTTTGTGTAACTTTCAACGTCAACTATAATCATACAGATTTTTTAAGATTGTATCCATATTTGAGACAAACTGAGAAGAATCGTTATTTTTCTTTCCAAGGACGAACAAATGACGTAACTTCATTAAAAGAAAAAACCTTTATGATGTGTGGAGGCTCCGGTCAGGTCTGTTCTTCAAAGGCTCTAATGGAATATGGTGCTTGTGGCTAATAAGGTCATTCCGAGATTTGAAGGGTTAAATTAATACACAATATATTTAGTATAGAAATGGAAAAAGTGCTGTAAGAGAAAATTAGGTAGATGATATAGGCTCTTTGGTGCAAGGAATCAGAATTACAAATGAGGTTGTTGAAATCAAAAAAGAAGAAAGCAACTTATCAATTAGATTTTTAGTAAAATGTTTATTGGCGTCAATTTAAAAAAAAATTTTTCCGTAAGTTTTAAAAATAGTTTTTTCCCTGGAATTAAATTATTTACTGCAATTTAAGTATTGCCTACTTGACGGCCTCCATGATTGAGTGGTTACAATTCTTTGCTACGAATCCGAAGGTAGTGGGTCCAAAACGCAGCGTGCGCAAGTAAATTTAATTTAATTATTTTGTGTTTCACAATTATTACAATTAAAATAATATATTATGAAAGAAAAACAGAAAAAGACTGGTCGCAACTGGGAGAGTTGCGACTATTTTTTTGTTTTGTTTTTCTGTGTCTTGTTCTCTTTCATATTTTCGTTTAGATTATTATTGTTAACTTATTTTCCTTTGATATATATATCACTGATGGGAATAACCTTAAAAAAAAGTTATAAAAGAAAGTTTTTCTTATAAAATTTAATATATTATGCTTTATTTGCGGAACGTTTTAGAATGGTGGATAATATCAATGTCACCCTGGTGAAATACCACCTATCAGAATGAAAGCGTTGCTTAAAGTAGCTTTAGCTTCATTTCCAATCTTTCCCTTCCCCACCACTTTCCCCTTCCCAATACCTCCAGCCTTACAACTTACCACAATTGGGGATGCGATAGTCTCACTGACTCTAGATGGTTTGCTACATTTTTTTTTTAATGTTGTTGAATCCCAAAGAACTAAGTACATAATCATGATTAGAATCGATGCTAATACTTTTGATAACGTTTCACAATACCGACTGAAAATTAATTCAATCATCGATAGTTGTTTCTGTACCACCGTGATTTTATTGGCAGATGGTTTTCTGAAATCACTGACAATCATCCTGATCATGCATTTATCTCTCTGGTTATTAGCTACGCAGGTATCCACTTATCTAATGATCGCAAAACGATGACTAAACGCAGGCAGGCCGGCTGACTCTTCTTGCTTCCTGCTTCTGTTCCCTGCATGAACAATCTGAAATGATTTTATTATCTTTAACCGATGCACGATGATGCCCGAAGTTACATTACGTAAAACCTTCGTCCCGTCGTGTCGGAGGGATGTACCTTAATGGCGATATGAAACGATCGCTCTTCCTATCGGTTTAAATTGTCCGGCATCAGTTGGACATCACTATGTTGATCTGGATCTTTCCATATAGGCACATGAGCACTACCTACCCTACCGTATTCCCATTAAATATATATATTAAAAAAATTAATAATTTATAAAAGTCGAATCAGACTCGCGGACTCGCGCGCGCCCTACCGTTTGCCCTAAAATAATAAAAAAATACATGAATTAAGTGTGACAAAAGCAGGAACTAAGTATGCATAAGTACGCACAAACAAATATGTACATGTGTGCGTGATGCGTATTCAAAAGAAGACTTCTATGTTTAAGTATCGAAAAAAGCCGTGCCTTTCTTGGCGAAACGCAAATGTATCAATCAATGTCATCTGTTGGTACCTCTATATCTATTAATTATTACTATTTAACTTCACAAAAATCTAAGTTGGCTTTCTTCCACGTAATTGTGGGGTCGACATTAACGTGTCTTTTATATATACCTCTCCAGTAATTGGCTTGAGATATGCATCATTAAGCGGGTATTTGGATATTCACTTCAAATATCACACTCAAATATTATTCTGTGTTATAATATTATTCTATTTCGACATTATTTTAAATTGCCTCAATCTATCAATATTTACTTCGTTTCAGAGTGGGACGCAAGGAGAATATAGCCTTAGTGAGAAACTAGAGGTCCTCATTGAAAAGAAGTACAGGTTATAATACTTATACACCTTCTCGTCTTTGGAAGATATTTTCAAAACTTTGATTGTCACTTTTGAAAGATATTATCACTCTGAATTGAAAGTTTGTTGATGCGTAGTGTGTATATTTTATTTCATCTGAAGAAATGCATTTATAAGAAAGAGCAAAGATCAATTTTCCCTACGAAAAAAGACGGTTTACTTAAATAAACAAAAATAGTATTCACATTTCCGATATTGAATGCTAATGCCAATATTATTTACGAGAAAGAAGAGAGTCTTATGTGGGCTTCGTACATTATTGTTTATATGGCCTTACATGAATATACCTACGTCTAATTGTTATTATTGTACGTTACCGTCTGCGCCAATATTATTATTTAGTGATGTGTGTGATAAGTAGATAACTTTTAACAGTTAAGTAGTTGATTTCCATTATTGGACTAATTTCTAACTTGAATGATGGTCTGGTATAGAAAGAGGATGATTGAGATCACGCTGCTCTACACGAAGGCTCATTGTCACGCACACACTATATAAAATAACTTATCGTCTTCCACATTGTCACATCACATAATACTACGTACAACAACTTATCGTCTTCGACATTGTCACATCACATAACACTACGTACAACAACTTATCGTCTTCGACATTGTCATATCGCATAACACTAAGTAAAACAACCTATCGTCTTCGACATTGTCACATCACATAACACTACGTATAACAAGTTATCGTCTTCGACAATATCACATCACATAACACTACGTAAAACAACCTATCGTCTTCGATATTGTCACATCACATAACACTACGTAAAATAACTTATCGTCTTTCTAATCACATAGTTTTTTTTATTAGTTTTTTTTACATTAGCTCCACACAGGAGACTCTGAGGAAAATAATTTCACTCAGGGCCTATGTCATCTTAGGAGATGCTATAAGGAAAGGAATGAGAGGAAATCTATATGAGGGGTGGGTAGGAAACGGGGGGGTCAGTGTGTCCAGGAGTGACGGACGTATGAATCCATCCCTCCAACTGCGGTGCAAGGCGATGGATCGAGAGATTCTGGCTGGAGAGGATAAATACCTCCCTCAACCAGTCTTTCTTGATTTTGCCCACCACGTAGCAGGTGAGCTGACGCATCGGCCGCCAAGACCTGGACAAACCTCACCCGCATGAAACCAGGCACTCCTGTTAAGTCACCAAACGTAGCGAACCACTTGGAATGACTTATGGCAGAGGTGTTGGTTATCCAATAAATGGTTCCGGGGCGGCGGTACCCATACCGCCTAACAAATTGAAGAAAGTTGAACACCAAGATGCCCTTAAACTCGTCTTGCAATTCTGTTTAGCCCCTTTTGCCAGCAGTAGGTGAGCTAGAGCACCGGCGGATCTGTCGCAAGGGAGCGATTAAGTGCCTTGGGCGGACCTTTGACCCCGGCTGCACCGCGCCAGCTAATAGCCAACCAAGAAACCACCCACTCGGAAGTCGCTCAAAGTCAGCGTGTAGCGTGGCGTGTCATAGATCATTGAACATCAGCTCAGGATTTATGTTTTTCAGACTTAATATGGCGGCAAGTGAATGGATGTTAATGTTGGGTATGCCTCGGAAAAACATGATACCAAGAAGCGAATCAAATAGTTGATTTAGGGTAAGTTAAGTGTTAGTAAGAATACCTAATTTTGAAAGCTTTAAGTGTGGCAATATCTGGATTAAAACCTTCGCAACAGTGTAGTAAATTTTTAAAAATCTAATTAATTTTAACGTAATGCTGAAATCAATTCAAACTAATACAGACTCTCTCAGGTTTGGTCGAATAGCAATCATATTTGTAAAAGATATTTTGTCGAATTAAAATAAATATTATATTCATAGCAGATTAATCAAGGTTATTCAAAGAAAGTTTCTTATGCTAACGTCGCGCGAGTCAGGAGTCAGAATCAGAAGTCTTATTTTGCAAACTAAAAGAAGGTGAAAGGAAAAGGAAGATAGGATGGGGATAGGAGATGCACCTGATATATTTTATAATCTTTCTTCATCCACATTCAAACATCAAATCGCTTACTACTTCTAACAATTAGTTATCTGCAAGAGGCAAACGCTAGTATATATTAATAGCCTTCGCGCACATTTACGAGTATATATGTGATCACAGGCATTACTTCGGTTCGATATTTCTGAAGGTTATCGTTAAAAAAATCAATAATATTAATTTGTGTGTTTTACGCTCTACGTACAATATAACCTCCCACTAATAAGCGTTTTGATTTTACACAACTGAAAAACAACCATTTTAGATTCTTTATTAGTAAGGCCCTTATTATGTTACTACTAGTTCTGTAAAGAATAGTAATCCTCTGTAATGTTAATTATCCCGTTTTGACAGCTCGTAACGCTCATGCGAACTCTTGCGGAGTAAAAAGGTACTATCGAAACCATTTCCGTCTTCGAAAAATCAAAGCGCTTAGTTAATAATACCTACGGTATTTGATATGCATTCACATTAAGATTAATCTTTTTCTAATTTTGAAAATCGAACTTAAAAATACCAGCCTCAAATCTAAGATACTACGATACCACTAGGTAATAAATGTATTGTTATTTTATTTCTAAAGTAGTTATTGTGCATCTTTTAAAACAATTTAAATGGATATCTCTTTCCTACGTATCAACAATATCTACAATCTCAGGTTCAAGAGCAAAAAACAGTTTTCCTCAGATGGTATAAATATACAAATAACACACTCCCTATAAAACCTGACTAAAGATTCAAGAGACCCTAATCTTCCAGTAAACTGAGCCATAAATAACATGGCAAGAATGGATGGGACCTTTTGACTCCCCTCTGCATCTGTAGCGAGAGCTAATCTCTCGGCCAATGGACCACTCAATCTTGATCAGGATCGTCGATCCCGACTGACGTGACACACGAGTAGGACTGGGAGAAACACAGTTAACAGTAAACAGCCCATGAGCAGAAATGTCAATATAATACTGATTACGTATTTGTATAAACACAAAAATCATTTAATTATCCGATATGAATCTGCTATTTTTTCCGCTTCAGGCGTTTATCTTTGTCCTTTCTGAAAGTGCACTAATTTTTTATAAAAAATTGGCGGCACTCCCTTTGAAGCCTGCAGTAATCATGTTATACGTGAAAGCTCACTGTTTTTCTTCCGTAATAATAATTAATCTAATTAACGAATCCTGCTGACGAGATGTATTTTCCGAGTGAAAACTAAAATTTATGAATAAAAAGATTGTAAATTTTTTTTGTGCATCAGCTCCATTAATGAGGCTCTGAAGAAAATAATTCCCTTCAGAGAGGAAGTTTAGAGGGAAGGAAAAAGATATGAAGGTTCTGGGGGCCATAATGTGTCCAGGAGTGGTGTACGTAAGAATCCATCCCTCCTACTGCGGTGCAAGGCGATGTTCCGAGAGAGCCCTGCTGAAGAGGTCAATAGGCCTCCCTCAACCAGTCTTTGCCAATCCGGTTTGCCATGAAGTTTGCGGGCAATCGCGAACGCCGCCAAGACCCGGAAAAAGCCCACTACATGAACTCGGGTGCACCAAATTTAGAGAACCCTTGGGGTGGCATGGCAGGGGTGTGGATTATCCAATAAATGGTTCATCAGGAATTAAAACAGGAATTTAATCTGTCTTACATATAGAGGGGAAGATACTCCCAGTATCGCCCTGGTGAAAGACCACCATTCAGAATTGAAACAAAGCTTATAGTGGTTTAGCCATGTTTTGTGACAAGATCTGAATATCCAGGTATTTTCCCATCTTCTACCCCTCTTCACAATCTTCAGTATCCCAATATACCCCCAATTGGGAAGAGACTCACCGGCTGCAGAAGGTTGTGAGCTTTTGGAACTCGAGCGGTATTAATTTTTAAAAAATAATAATAATTTGGGCGCTTATCCCGAAATTTACTATATTATTTAAATTATTATTTATTATTTAATTTACTATATTTTGTATTCATTAAAAAAAAAAAAATTGATTTACCGTTAATTGATTCGATGATCACATTTTTTACTACAAGCACAAGTTTGGCAGACACTCGATTAGTACAGATTATTTTAACAATATACATCCAGCAGCTGTATTTTTCGAAGGTTTTACTGTTCATTCTGGGCGGGTTGTCAAAGTCTGACATTTGTTAAGGCTTTAAGGAGGCTCTACCTGTCCGTCTGGATGGATAAGCTTCGGTTACTACTGCCGGTAAAAACACTTGCAATCGATGAACCAGATATACGAAGAAAATAAAATCTGATATCTGTCATTGATATATTCGTGTTCATCGTACAAAGAATAAAATATACAGTGTAACTAATCTACAGGGTCATCGCGAAACTATGATGATAAATATGAATTTATAAAAGTCATTTTACATAGGTATATGGGCCGTTAGATGAGGAATGTAGATACAGATAATAAAAACAAATATTGCGATACAACTAGCTTAATAAATAATGTATTTATGAAGTTAGTAGTATATATTTTCATTCATGCATTATATGGAAAATGCATAAAAAATCGACTGACAATGTAGGAAGTTTTTTTATTGGATTAGGATGACAAAGGATTAGAACATTTACAACAATTATTTAGTCTCAGAATTTAGTACAACAATTATTTAATCTCAGAATTAAACTGGGGTCCCTGTGATTTACAATTATTATTTTCTTTTGTTTGTTGTGGCAGGAGCAGGAAAAAGCATTTATTTGGAATAAAATTTTTGTTTTAATTTTTATTTTTAACTTTATGAGTAAAACCTCAAATTGTAATATTTAATTAAATGAAGACAATATTAAATCTGGAAACAAATAATTCAGAAAAAGATATTGGCACCTCTGGGACTTGAACCCAGGACCTTCGGTTTTCCGGGCCACTGCGCCAAAGTGTCGATATCCGATCCGGTCATTTTTAACTGTATCATACATCGATTAAGAACCGCCATCATTTATCTTCATTTTTCTTAACGTATATTTTATTGGCTGCTATCTTTATGTATGATTGCAAGATTCAAATCCGAACTAAATGCTATAGTGCCGGGATAAAATATTTTTATCCATTTTATTTTTAATATGCGACATCTATTGACTTTTCTGTAATTCCAGTATGAATATTCATTTTTATTTTTAACTTTATGAGTAAAACCTCAAATTGTAATATTTAAGTAAATGAAGATAATATTAGCTAAACTTAATCCTCCAATCAATCCTACGTCCAGGGTTCGAGTGCCAGAGGTGCCAATATCTATTTCTGATTTTTCCGTTACCAGATTTTTGATTGAGTTTCGCTAATGTTGTCTTCATTAAATTAAATGTCACAATTTTTTTTTTTTACTGTTGAAACGTTTTCATTAAACGCCGATTCTGGTTACGTTTCAGATTTCCTTCAAATTGTAAAAGCTGAAAAACCGAACAACACGATATTTGCCTCTACCGCTGATCACAATTGGATCAAAAGCTGAAACGGATTTAGAATCTGCATTGAACGGGGACAATTCGATTGTCAAAAAGCAAAGATCTGGCCTTCAGTTTATGTGTCATGTGTATCCAAAATACATAAAGTCATAATGAGAAGTACGTTTTAACGACTTTCACTTTTTTAATGTTTTAAACTTAATTGTGGAAGAAGAGTGTTCTACATGAAATATTAGTTTCAATCGTTGGTTGTAACCAAGTTTTGTGGCAACCCTTTAATGAACAACATCTGCATTGAACGCAAACACCTTTTTTGTTAGGATCACTTAGTTATTTGAGTAACAAATAAAACGTATAAACCATAAAGGCCAGAAGCATCCTAAATGGTTACCAATTATTCACAAGCAATAGAAAAAAACATTAAAATTCTTCGATGCATGAAATTCCTATCACAGAACATGGGGCTATGATTTATTATTTCATCAAAGTTGTCGTCAAGAGGCAATCGTGAATTTGCAATAAAACTGAGCATTGTGCATGTGCATGTCAGTTTCAATGACTTCGTGGTGACAAGTTTTTACGACAACAACGAACTGCATTATTGCGAATAGAAGAATCGTTTAACATTCCTAAATATTAAGTGCTTGAGGTTTTGATCGTTTTGATCATAGAATAAATAATATTACACTAGAACTGCCTTCCATGCAAATTTGAATGGAAACAAATGTGCCACCATTTAGCACGCGGTCTGTGTCTCTTACACTTACCTGAAACTGTACATCGCCATTTCTTTTGAATTTCGTAATCATGGTGAAACTCAGTTTAGTAAGGAAATATAGGCTTCGGCCTAATTTCGATTAGGCCTCTGATTGGATCACGAAACACACCCTTAAGGCACTACTTGTATAATTCTTTATATTATGATTTAGATCGTTTGATTAAATAATAAAATGTCCCTTAAAATTATTTGAACCCAACTAAGTACCTACTACTTTTCTTGATCTGTACGTTAGTATAGATATTAACATTGATAATACGACAACTTCTATCAACAACTGCTTTTTCTACTACCATCAGAAAATGTTGGTAATAATCCTATGATGCTCCGTTTTTATCGTCCATATTTTTTGTTTGTTTTTCTACTTACTAAACACATAAATATTTACGTCTTTAATTTCGTAATCATGGTCACAATGTAATCATATTAACTGTACATGTGTATTTTTTTTATAACCTTTAGTTATAATTCGAACAGAAATGTAAACTATTTCACTAAATTTTACAATATGTTGTTTATCTGTTCCCCTTTTTCAACTCTTCTTCCGTCCACAAGCAAATGATTTCAATGGAAGAGCAGCATAACCAGAATCATGAGATACAAAATTATAACATTTTCCAACAAAAAAAAAGAAATCTTATATCAACTCAACTTAAATTAGTAAAATATCCTGGTAAATCTGTAGTTCGGTTTTAATTATTTAAATATTAATAATAATATTCTCAGTTCAACCAGTCTCTGAGATATGATTTACTTACTTTAATATTGGTTCATTTGAATAATCGTTTTACTGTATTTTTTTTTATATTAACACGTAAAATATTATGAGTGCGCATTTTCTTTGAAATAACCGTTATTTATTTCAGTTTTGACACTGTCTTAGACTTGACTAATGCCTAGTTCATGCCCAATAAATCTACAAATTCTGGTAGTTACCGATCACTGAACCAGCCAAAATCCAACTAAAAATAATACACTTTTACAATAATGCAATGCATAACTACGTTATTGAGGATATAAAGAAATGCACCGCTCAATAAAACACAGATTCAAGTATTACGAAAATGGCGATCAACAAAAATCGTGTCCGGGTGAGAAGTCCGATGGCATCTGGAACTGGGGGCATTCGGAAGCCGAAACGCGACAAGTCAAGTGCTGTTGGTTGCTGCCATTGCCAGGGTATCAGGGGATCAGTGGAGACAGGAGAATGCCTGCTCCGGTGTCATGTCGTGGTTAATTGCCCGCTTTGGTCCTGTCGTGCCCAGGTAATCAGCCTGAGATCCCGTCCACTTGTGTTTATGGGTTAACTCCATGCGCCAACTTAATGGCGTTCGTGTTGACGTGAGCCTGATACTTCTTAACGTGTCTGTTACGGTCAAGTCAATTAAAACGCCTAATTTGATTAAATTAATTTAAATGTGCTGTTTACGGTGAATCTGTCACGGTGCGTTTCCGGGGATTGCTTGCTGTGTGTGGAAAGGTTTCCGTGAAGGTAAAATCAATGTTGTTTGAACTAGGCAGCTAAATCGAGAAAATAGTAGTATTGCCAACTCAGCTGTTTTAGAGCTAGGTATATTTAGTTCAAAAATGAGACCGTCAGCCAGCTCCAAAAAGTGGTTTAGCTTCTTAGCTTGTTTTTCAGATAATCTAGCTCTCTTTTTTATACAGAACTCATGAACGCAAAATTCCTTATTTTCGGAGGAACCGATTATTTTCGTATTGAAAACCTGCGTTTTACCCTAAAATTTACCTATCCCCCTCCTCCTTCCCCCCCGGATATACGAAAATTTCACTACGCACCCCCCTCTGCCCCCACAATGCAAAATGGAAGGTTTTAGCTCCTTTTCGGTTGACGACTGTCATCATTTTTAAAATCGAGTTGGATGGATTGTTCCATTGGAACAATTCAAAATCAAATAATTAGTTGTCATAATATAAAGACGATTCAATTTTCTGAACCCTAAATTTATATGGGAGAAATATGACAGGTTTTGACAAGATTTAAATAAGATAAAATTATTGAAGAAAAAGATAATAATAATAAATCAAAATGAAAATATGAAAAAGAACAAGACACTGAAAAAAAGGTAACGATCGCAACTGGGACTATACTACAACCTACCGGAACAAGCGCCTCAACCTATTCAGCCATTGAGACCTCATATTTTGAAGTCATTTTTTTCAATCACATATTTCAAATTCAGAAAATGTTTATCCGAGACACTTCATAGGATACAAACCAGTTCTTTAAACATTGCGAGCATTTAAAATGCTGTAAAAATAAGGGAGAAAATTAATAGATGATAATATTGTTAATTCTGAATTTGAATTATGAGATTGACAAATGTGGCTTAAAAATAAGAGGTCTTAATGGCCGAGTTATGGTTGATGGCAGATATTTTTCGAATTAATTTTTTAGTAAATGAAGTTGAAAATATACTTAAAAAATTTTAAAAACACAAAACAATAGCGTGTACGATTTTTTTTTATCTCCAATGTACAATCGGTACAATTTATGTATGAGTACATGTATCAAAGGAGTCATAAATCACTAGAAATGAAAATCCTCCTACCAGTTGAACATCTGCTCTAACAACATTCCAACTAGATCTACTATCTAATAATTTATTTATGTATTAGTTTACCGACCAATAATTTTCCATCACACGAATCAATGAAAAAAAAACAGGTATAACCGCGAAAACAGAGAACCTACCTTCATATTATTATTATTTTATTTATTTATTTATTTATCTATAACAAAATATATTTACGTTGGTTTTATTTGTATGCCTGTCTCACTAGGAAATACCTGTGTCAAGACAGGCGTAAATCATCTATTATGCATGAATAGCAATTACAGATATCTCCATAAAGAACATAATGACAAATTAAAGTATATATAGAATTAACTAAATATAATTTCAATTATTACGTGACTGACAAAAGTCATTTAGACACCAATTGCATTATTCTGACTTAAGTTGACAATTTTAATCGGTTATTTTAGAGAAGAAAGGTTTGCAGTTTGTTCAATTTTGTCAAATCATTACTTGTCTCTTTCAAATCCTAACAAGTCTTAGCAATTCCTCCCAAAAAGAGATTTGTATTTACTATTTATTTACATTACATTAATGTTACATTTACATTACATTAGATACATTTTTGTAGCAACAATAACATAGTAATTATGTTGCATAATAACTAATAACTGAAAATATTTAAAAACTCGTACAAGCGCTATTATGTCTTGTAAGTTTGATATTAGTACCTACCTAGCAAGGCAGATTGCCCATTCTAAGGAACCAATAAGATGTTGCACGGATTCGGTATGATGAACGCGGCAGCATAGAAAGGAGACCGATTGAAATAGAATACTGTTCAAGATGAGGGATGAGAAAATAAATCAAATTTGCGTTAGATCCATTCCAAAATAAGAATTCTCCTTTTGAAGGATTATATTTTTATTACCACAATCCATATTTCCATATATAATAAAGTTGACAAGCTTATTTAAGTGTTAACCCATAATACGTTAACTCTATTCTTTCTTAATTATACATGATATTTTTCAATACTCGCATATAAAACAGTACCACTCTACAATTTTATAGCTCTGTACATATGTTTGAAAGGTTCAAATTTTTATCTGGTGTGAGCTTAATGTAGAAATGCTTAAGGTTCTCAGTTCCAATCTTAGCACGGCGGATCTAATCCTCTGCTAGCTAAGTTGTCATTTATTGCAAAGCAACATTTCCTCTTGTAATGATAACAGCAGGAGGTTTTGATATATTGTCAAGTTATTTGTAACTTTTATGGTCATTCATTTAAAAAAAAATTGTACAATGTTCTTCAATAAACTTTTATTTATTTTTTCTAAGTATTCTCCATAAAACGGTTATACGCTAATATATTGGGAAAAAAATACAAATTTGGGGTACATGGAAGTATAAACAGGTCACGGTGGCAGTTTTACTATTTTATGACATGCAGTTGGTGGACTATCTACAAGTGACGTAAGTGTCAATGGACAGTACACAATCGTTAAGTAGTCGAGTCTTTATCACATAATCTTTGATAATCTAAATTAATCTAATACATAGTCTGCGTTTTTTTTCATTGTGTTTAAGCAACAATTTAGCGAAATTTATTTATTTATTTATTTATTGAAAAAAAATAAGAAATACATGAAAACATAAGCTGCACATCTCACTAGGGCATTCCTGTATCGAGATATGCAGTTTTACAATAAAGTAATTTAAAAAAAAAAGAAACATACATATACCTAAACTTAAAAGAAATATAATAATAAACCTACAAAAGAAGCACTGAGTACAGTTATTTAAACATTACAATTTAATAATTATTACAGCTGGGCAGTATGCTCATTGTTGACAAAAATAACATTATACTGTAAACTAAATATTAAAATATGTAAATTAATTAATTCTATAGCTTTGAACAGCGCCTTAATATTGATATTAAGTAAAAACTGTACTACAAAAAACAAATATTGTTTTTACCATTATTTATTAATTACATATTGCATACCTACTGAAATTACTTAAAAATTATTCATGAAACGCCTTTAATTGTCTTTTGCACTTTTCATACAATTCTCGTATCTTTTTTATCTCGATAAAAACATATTGATTGCATAAAAACATTCAGATGTCTTAAAAATGAATCCTGATATTATCGAGTTTTTTGCAAATATTCGTTGCCTTTAATAACTATGATTAAAATCGAATTAAACGCTGTGCGAATACAGGATATGTCTTGAAATACGCTGATAAGATCAAGTAAATCTTATTCAATACGTTTAATATATAATCTTACATAAAGCAGGTACCTATTGGGATTAAATGGACTTTTAATAAAGTTATAAATAACGTTCAGACGATAACTGTATTGCATTATTTATTTTATTATACTATTTTATTTGGACCTTGATTTGATTAATTGTACCTAATGACGTTTAGCTTTATACATTGTTTTAATATTAACTAACGTTTCATTAAAATTGTGCTACTTTTAAACAATTTATTAATATTACATTTTAATGTACGTTAGGGGCGTTTAATTTCGTGACTCATTTTCATCAGGCGGCTTAATTAGTGTCAGTTGCAGGTTCGATTCCCATTGAAGTACAATAATAAGAGGTGTTCCATTGTAAAATACATTAATACCAGGAGACGATTACTACTGATCTTTTATAAAAGAATTTTCAGATAAAAACTTGTGTAAGTTTCTGTGATTTGATCGCTTTAAGTAAAAGACTCTGAACATATTTTAATTGAAACAATAGTACCTAACCGACATTTAAATAATTTTAAACTTTTCGTAGACTTATCGTATTACAAGTAACTAATCATTAAGATTCTGATAACCTGGTGGATAGAAAGCTTTAGTCGGATGGACCAAGGTTGACAGTCACATTTAAATTTTGGGGTCAATAAATTCGCAAAAGTGAAATAAAGAATTTTTATTCAATCGATATAAGTAGGTTCCTACTCTACTTGTTAGATATTTCATGCATTCATTTCATCAATAAAGTTAATATGGATTATTTTTATCTATTGATCATTCCCGAGAATTCCTAATGTATTCAAGAATGATCACAGATTCAGCGGAATTTAGAGCTAAACTTAAAACTCATCTTTTCAGACAATCGTATCCATAAGTTTAAAAAAAAACCGTTCACCTTCGCCTTTACGGCTAACTAATTATGTAAAAATGAAGCAAATTCTTGCAATTCAAAATAAATATTAACTTAACTTTGGCATTAATCTTCTTATAAATGTAAAACCAACAGTGATTAGGGTAGCAAATGTAAAGTCATGCAATGTTCAGTGTTTTAAATATAATGTCCTCCACGTACAAAGTCGTATCTTCCCCAAGCATAAACTCTCTAATGAAATGCGTGTATCGGAAGTGACTTGCAGGTAAGTATGTTTCAGTATCTATTTGTAAATAATAAAATTAGATAGAGCCTAAGAATTCATAATAAATTGTAAAGCGCCCTTGAGGTAATTTTTCACAAAAAAGGCGCTCTACAAATTATCCAAATATTATTATCAGTGCATCCTACCAATATGCACTATGCAATATACTTTTAGCCTCAGAACATATCCAATGGTCCCTACTTGCTCAGGGCAGTTATTAAAGATAACCCATCGAACTAATTATTTGCAATTACATCTTCATAAACGGTTTTCCTTTTAAATTTTGGTCAGTTTATCTTCGATGTCGAGTAAGAATACTTTTAAATAAGTACCAACATACCTTACTCTAACACAAAACAAAATCAGAGCCCTCTGTGTACATGAGCCAACACATGTTTTTTATTTATTTATTTATTTGTCCATTGGTCATTTGACCAAAGTGTGCCTCGTGTATCCGTTTGAATCTGGAGTCTTGGCCATCTGAAACCCAAAGTGCTGCACATTTCGCAAGAACCTAAATTAGTGGCCACCGTAAACGATTAGATTTTATCTCAACTTTGCTTTGTACGAACATCGTGAACATTCTCTTCGCCCAAGGCACGAGATACCGCGATAAGGACATCTCATATCTCCAATCACAATCACGGCTTATCTATCCATTCCGTGTGGATATTTCTCATTTTTTGTAGTCGTGGCGTTATGGGTAGATTTATAATGTATGAGACGTAAAATGCCTCTCTCTCTCGAGCGAACATATTATTATAAATTTTGGATCGTTAGTAACCAGTAGTGATATGCTAATTTACAGTTGGCTAATTGATGTTACATGTTACGCAGTGGCCTCACCTTAATATCTAGTTCATATTTTGCTCTGGTAGATCGTTTTGTCTTTGAGTTATTTATCTGCATCTTGCAAAACAATTAAAACATACGCCAGTAAATCATAATAATACATCATAATATGTTATAAATACAAACCCACCCACAAACACTCATTTTATATTTGTAATATAATGGGTTTGTAAAGTTAAACACATTGTTGAATAATGGGCGCTTTTTGTTATGTCAATCACACTTAGGTAGTATCCAATTCTTTCTTTTAAAATAATAAAACAGAGGGACGCTTTGGTCACAAGCTGTCGTTCGATTAGATCTAAAATTTTAAGAGAAAAAATTGGTTGAAATTATAAAACAGGAATCTACAGATAGCGCTCTATTGAATGAAAGAAAATTGTTTCTATAGTAAAGCAGGAATCTATAATATTGTCATATTGATAGATAGATAAACTCTCCTTGTTCTTTCGGTATTACAATGGAAGACATCCCGAAGAAATGGCGTCATTGATTCCTTCGGCACCAGTGCATAGTCGGAAAACACGCCGAACGCATGTCTAACATCTATGCTAATATATTATATAAAGAGGAAATATTTGATTGTTTGTTTTTTTGCATTGAATAGGCTATGAAACTACTGAACCGATTTGAAAAATTCTTTCATTGTTGGGAAGCTACACTATCCCCGGGTGACATAGGCTATATAATTTATAAAGTTAGATAGGAAGGAGACGCGGTAGGGGAACGGGGACGCACGGGAAAGGTTATTCAGCGAGAAACAATGTATTTGGCATTGCAACGCATGTCGTGGACCAGCTAGTAATATATAATATACATGTTTGACAATTGTTATTTAGTTCAAAAGCTCGGTTGTGGAATGATTTGCCGGCCTCTGTTTTCCTCCCTCCTACAATATGGGTATCTTAAAGACCCACGTTCACTCATTCCTCTCCTCAAAAATATCCTCCGCACAGCATCTTCAAAGATGACATAGGCCTTCAAAGAAATTATTTTCCTTAAGGCCCCCCGAGTAAAGTTAATGTAAAAAAATAAAGAAATTGATAACCATGGTAAAACAGGGATCTTCTAATTTTAACATTGAAATACACATTAATTTATTAATGGTAAATAATATCCGATTTTACGAGTACCCTAAGGTCTACTCGCATGGTACTAAGAAGAAATTAGAGTAAAAATAATTTACTCATGGGAAAGAAATGTTGTTCCATGATGAAAATTAGTCCAGGTCTCTTCTAAGTCCTCCAAATATCCCTAGGCAAAATAACAAGTCGATCGGTTGCTCCGCTGCGACGTGAAATAAGAAACAAACAAACAGACACACTTTTGCATTTGTAATAATTATTGGATCAAGATTAATAAAATAGGTTCCACAATTTAGGTGTAGAGGTAAGTTCTATCAAATCCCTCTATAAAATAGACAGACATGAAACCTTCCTATCTTCCTCATTTTACTTTCAACATTATGTTAAGTGCATTTAATATCATTTCTTTCCTAGACAATATTAAGACAGTTATTTTCATATTTTAAAATATAATAGCACGTAACATTATAATATTAAGAACACCTTTCATTTTCCATCCCGAATTGCCTACCAATTTTATAATATAACATCAAAATAATCTATAACCATCTCTATTACGGTTCAAAGTGGTACAAAACGCCTATTAAGATTATTAGCTTCCAATTTGTTTCTCCGGTATTTCAAAATCGTCCCAAATAACGTAAATGCTCGTGTACGAGTATCTATTGATTTCGATGAAAATTACTATGGCCAAATGAGGGCCGGATTCAGGCGGTAAAAAAACCTTAATTATTTTAGTATTTATTTCATAAATATTAATAAGTTCAAAAAAGTTAATTATATTTATCTAAAGGCATTTACATTAAAAATGGTGATAATTGATTAATTAAGAACTTTGAACAAAAAAATGCTTCGAAAAATATTATCGATTATATTTCTTCTCATTAAAAAAGATTACGATTTTTAGCAATTAGGTAAAATGAATGTAATTACACAATTTATTTATGAATTCTGCATATTCTGTGATTGTTTAGACACTTCTTATTTTAAGTGTTTTTCAATGTTGAGTTTTTTAAAATTTAATTTGTATCCGTTATCTGCTCTTTAGTCCCACAACCACGCTACATAATATTTTTTTTATTGAAGAAGTTTTTCAAATATTGTCGGGTTATTCGTCACCCGGTAGTATTTGTCTTTATTTTTATACAATAAAATTAAAAAAACTCGTAAATCAAGTTATTTTAATTTACTTGTTTTTAAATATAATATGGAATTAAACGAGAATCAACTTAAACCAAAATAACTTCTTACCCACCCACATACATATTGACTGCATTAAAAAAAACACTGTACCAATCATTGACGTATGATATCTGGTCGAAGGTACCAATCGATCGCTCAGCAATCATAAACTCCTAAATATTGTAATATTTTTTCATTAGCGCTTTTATTATTGTATGTTACTTTTTTTTTCATTTCAGTTTTATTTTGATTTATTTCAATATGTTATTCCATTTTATCTATTTGATGACTTTTATTAATTGTAAAATGGGGCCCTCAGCGCGGAAAGCACCTTGTGTGACCCACATTATCAAATAATGTTATCAATGTATGTATTTAATGTACCAAATAAAAATAAAACACCTTTCACCCCTCACGCATAATTTGTAAATCTTACTAATATTATAAATGCGAAAGTTTGTATGGATGGTCCTTACTCTTTCACGCAATAAATATCGAATGGAATTTGAAAAATTCTTTCACTAATCGAAAGCTACATTATTTGCGAGTAACAATGGTTTTATATATTGGTAAGCTCTGGCGTTATGAATGAGCTGTGGGCGTTATGAAATTATGTATCATACGTTATCTGTCCCTAACAAAATCGAGTTACTGCAAACGTCAAAACAAATTGTTACCTTAGAAGCAATGTTTTTTTTTTTAATTTTAGGCTTAAAAAGAGTGCTTTGTTGTGATTAAAAAGAGTTCTTTTTGGCGTCGTAGTAAATATCTATATATCTCTAAAAATGTTTATTCTACGAACAAAAAGCATAACGTTGCTATAAAGCATAGCGTTTGAAGTGGACTGTCATTTTCTTATTTTTTTAGGTTACTCTGGATTCAAATATGAATAAAATACTAATAAAGGGAGGAAGGTACTTAAAATAAATTTCTATTTCTATAATTTAAATATTTTCTAAAATGGAATTTTTATTTGGAAATGTCATTGTCAAATTTTGAAATTTTCTATTAAACAATAATTATTTTCTATTAGACAAAATAGCAAGAATAATAACAATTATGCCAATAATTATGCCAGTAATTTCCCACTAATACTATGCGAGCGAGTGGGTAAAAGCTAGTATAATATAAGTCCACTTAATGTATGAGATGCGCGTTGCAAGATGAAGCCGGTCATTTAAAAAAATGATTGATCGAACTACGAGTATACATATTTATTTATTTACGGCTTTTTAGGGGCTTTTGTTTTTGGTTTAATTTTGTTGTTTTTATTTTTAATTTGGTTTTTTGTCTTTTGTATTTTGTTTTTTTTTTTGTATTTTTTTTTGTTTTTTGTATTTTTATCTATTTTTTGTTTTTGTTTGTATCATAATTTTTTTAAAAGAAATACAAACATTCCCGGGTTACGAATAACCTGACAACATTTGAAATTCTCTTACTACCAGTATATGAATTCTCAAAATACTTCATGTACCTACAATAAATACTGAATTGTTAAAATTATACAGTATTTATTGTAGGTACATAACTGAAATAAGTAACAATCTTTTGTATTTGTTTGGCGATGAATTGAAGATGTCCACTGACTCGGCATAATTATTTCCCTTCATTAGTATTCTGGACAATGAGGAATACGTTTGGTAGTTGTCTCAGAATTTTTGTACATAAATAAATCCCGACTTTTGCTTATATTTTTATATACTTTTTAATTTTTCAAAATGAGTGTCCCGGCCCTGCCCGCGCGGCGCCGATTGCATCTCTCCGTGTGACCGGATGGAAATGGTCATCCGGAGCAGGCTACTCGCCAATTACACTTGTACCGTGTTATTATTTGTATGCGAGCGGCCATTACTGTTAGATGTGCGCTGCCCGAGGAGATTACCGCCGCATGTATGAGATATGTGATCTTTCTACACAGAGATTATGCATTTCTCTAGGTCTAGCCATTACATTTACCTACACGATATTTTGAAAACGTGCATTTTGCTATTGGCCGTGTTCGATACATTGTAAGATTTTAGCCCTGACTAAGGAAACATCGAAGTAACATGTACCGCAGAACTGTAAGGGGCAACTGATGCAAAAACCGCTGTAGTGCAAATAATTGTTCATTGAAATTATCTAACATTGTTCATATTTTACTCTTCGTAAATTGCTTCAGCTTCTACTCCACTTTCATTATTAACTTCGTGAGAGAAATAGCTAAATGTACGTTTATTTTATTTGTTAATTTATTAAAGATTTTACGGATAGCTCATGCCATGGGTCCTTTGTGCCATCTCCCATTTTATCTTATTCCTTTAACATTAACCCGGTCCCTTTGATAGAGTTTACCAGGGTTGTCGTTGGATTATTTTTGGCCATGTTTCCTGCTTCTAAAATGCGTCTCCCCAGGTTTTTAAGTTTTTTTCCCATCAGGTCGGACATTGCCACCTTGGTGTATTAAAGTATTTTCATCCCCTTCACATTTTATGTGCTATCTACTGTTACTTTTAAACTTTTGGTTTAAAAAAGAAAGACAAACATTCCCGTGTTACGAAGAATCTGATAATAATTGAAAATCTCTTACTACCACCACAGTATATGTAAAATGTTGCTTATGCTGTGATGGAGGACTTAGCCAGTCGAGGAATCGAGCACCCTATGCCAACTCAGCCAATGACCGGTCTTCTGTTGGTGTTTTAAAGCTACATTTAGTAACTTTATCAAAATAAATTCGTACCAATCCACTACCTTTTGCTTACCTTTGTCCAATTTCAATGAATTTCGCGAATGATTTGACAAAAATAAATTCGTTGACTTAATTTATTTATTTATTTATTTATTCACGCCTTGAAGGCTTTTACAATACCACGTTATTTTGGATACATAAGTTATTCAGGAGCACAATTATAAGCATGTAATATATAACATAATAAACTGACTATTAAGGATATAAGCAGAATTAAAAATAAATAACAACAAAAACAATATTAGAAGAATAATAATAAAATTTACATAAGAATTTTAGAAATTTCTGATATACATTTAGGTAAAGGAATAAATGAAAATATCAACCGAACTGAATTTATTCCAAGCCTTGGGATTCCAAGGATTGGGGAGTTAATGAAATAGTTAGTTTTAGACGGATGAACAAAAAACAGCTTTGGAAGTCTCGTGTCATGATTTGGTACTTGGAATGTTATTAGTTTTGTTAATAATAATCTTGAAATAGGACTATTATATTTTTAAAAATAATGATAATCGTTGTTATTTTTTATTGTCCTGCAATTAGAGACTTGTATTTTGTAAATGAAGTATTTGATACCGTATCAACGTTATCAAATTAAATGCATCCTTCATGTGAATAAAAAATATCAATGTAAGTGACATGTAGTTAAGAAAACTCTTTATGGAATTGCATCAATAACCGAGAATACCTTACAAAACAAAATGTGCAAAAGAAAACACATGATACATTACAAGCAAGGAGAAATCATACAACAGCCGGTACTAACAAAAAAGTTTAAAAAAAATATATATGTTTATCGACGTTAAAATAGAATATGGCACATGTGCCATCCGACATGGAACGGTAGCGGTCGTTAGCGCTAAATATGCCACCATGGAGGTGCGGTGCGGGCGGAGCGGGCAGTCCGGGTAGACGCTTTGGCCGGCACCAGCCTAACGAGGGCGGGCCCGCGCGCCACGTGACGGAATGTGGGGAGTGGTGCAGTGAGCACGCTGCCGAATATCTAACTTTTCATGTAAGGCGAATTTTTGGTAAAGTAACCTTTAAAAAAAACTATAAAAATAATTCAGAAGTGTTACTTGATAATTTTACTGCATTTTTCACTTTGTGTTACTAAAAAAAATAAAACAAAATATCCACCATCTAAAAGTTACATAAACTAGTTAGATAAGCGAATGCACAAAACATTAAAAATATTCCGTCAACATGCACAAGCTTTGGACAAACGCAACAAAAATACCAATTAAGACAAAACAAGCAATATTTAACAATCTTTCACTTGATTCAAAAATTAGGAAAATAGAAAATAAAATTAAATTTTGTAAAATAAATTTTAAATAAAAAATAATAAATCGTATACAATGTTATACTTCCTGGGGCCAGGGTGATACTGAAGCCACGTTGGGCCTAGTGTTATACTTCTGGTCTCCAGAAATATGTCCCTCCCGGGGGGGGACAAGTGTTAAGCAGGCCCCCCGGGGGCCATATGCCTCGGCTTGGAAGGCTCAGCTCAGGGTAGTAGGGCTCCTCCGAGCCTGTCGATGGTTGACTCCAATGAAACAAGGTTTAGTCACAATTCAAATGTATTCAATAATGCAAGGGGAAACAGTACAGGCAACCAGGTAAGCAGTTTAAGGCCTAGCATATGAGAGAGAGAGGCACTAGTAATGCTACTGAATTTAGGCTCGGGAAGACTATAAGAGGGTTTAGAATCTCACGTGGCGTCGGACGGATGCAGGCAGCTTCCCTACGAAGTGGAGAGGTCTAGAGCAAAGCTCACAGACCATGTGCAGGAACTGGGCGGCTCGGCGGTGAGAGGGCGGCTTCTCGGCGTCATGGTGGGTGGATTCGGTCAGCTTACCGAACCGGTGGGCGATAACGGTGAATTACGCGGCTATCGGCAATGTAGGCGGATTAAAAGCCGGGCGCGTCTAGGGCGGCCATGGTAGGCGGCAGTGGTGAATTACTCGGCTCGTCGGCACGTAGGCGGATTAAAAGCCGGGCGCGTCCAGTGTTATGGTATTAAATAGGCGGCAGTAGTATTATATAGGCGGCTGTTATATTATAAAGGCGGCTGTGGTGATAGCGCCATACTTGGATCGTAGGTGAAGACTTAATTAGTCGCGTCGAAGGGTGGCATACTGCCCGACAGTACGTAGTAGTACGTACGACCGCTCGCGCTGCTGTCTGAAAAATGTCTGTCGCTTCGGCGATCGGCGGCCGGAGCTCTCTGCCCGTGATGAGCGAGACGGAAGACTCGAACGTGTGCCCTATAAGGTAATGTCTTCTGCCATTGGCTGGAATCCGCGCTGTGTGACCATATAAGGTAATGCTTCTCCTAGCCTGAGAGGGACAGCAATAATCATGCGAGGCTGAACATGTACTGTGTGCGTGACAACAGCTGCCCGCTGCTTGTAGAGTCTGTTCGTACGATTTATGGGCGACACATAACAACAATTTATGCATAAGTATACACAACCGTAGGCACTTCATTATGTATTGCTTTTTTAATAATATTTTAATAATAAATACCGGCACAAGAGTCCCAACTGCTCCCATTCGCCTGTTGCCAATGAGACTATGGCATCCCCATTTGGGGTATGTTGTGAAGCTGAAGGTGGTGGGAAGGGGGAAAATATAAGAGGAAAGAGAGAGGTAAGGAAGTTCCTGGTTATTCACATCTGGTCACAGATAAAACCAGCTAAAACTATTTTAAGCAACGTTTCGTTCTGTATTCTTCTACTCTGGAACGTGCTGCAAATATACCTTTTATTTTTTTGTACTATTGAATTGTGAAATAATACATTTTATTCATATGAAATTTACTTGCGCATGCCAGAAGTTGAACCCGCGACCTACGGTTTGGTAGACAAGAGCTCATAGATACTTTACTTTAATTTTATTATTTTTTGAAATTTTATTTAAATTTTATTTTTTATTATTGATTTATTAAAGCTATTCAAACAAAAATTGGTACACATCAAATCGGTTAGATGGTCGAGTAATCCAAAGCGTCGAGTCCTCACCCCGAAGTAGCGGCTTCAACCCTTTACTTAGCTTCAATCATTGTTCAAGAAACATTTTTCCCTTATAATGATGGTGGTAGGAAGAATTTAATCAATTATTAAAGCTTATTCAAAACTGGACAAATTTGATTTTCTTAATATATACCTACTGATATCTAGAGCTATCAATATTGCATTGTTTTGAACTAAAAGTACCAAGATGCATTTGCACTTAATATTAATTATTAAGTTAAGGTATGATTCTTTTAATGTGGATGAAAAACATTCAAAATGACCACCAAAAAAATCACGATCAATGAAAAAGCTTTAAGTTGGTCTGTCGCTCAAATGGTTAAAAACAAAATGATAAAAATACACATATTTATATGTTCCAAATTTACAATTTGGTGTAAATTGAAAAAATGGTTGGTACGGCAGACTTTTATGCTAATGGTACTATGCAATATCAACCCTTCCTGACTTCAATTTAATGAATAAAAATATAATGTAAAAATATAGTGTATCAGTTCACGATGGAGTGCTGGTGCCTACCCTGATATATGGCAATGAGGCATGGAACTAGCAGAGGTCGTATGAAAGTAGACTGAATGCTGTAGAAAAGAGATCTCTGAAAACATTTAGGTAAAATCATGTACATGTAATCGAGTGAGAAATGTAAAGATTTGTAAAGAATGCAAGGTTGACGTTTTGAGTCCAATGAGTAAGACTAAGAAAGGGATGCTTGTAAGGAGAATACATAAGGGGAATGTAATTGTAGAAGTCGGGGACACCCGAGGAAGTGAATCAAATACTTGAGTCTCATTCTCAATTCTCTAGAAATCAGAAAAACAGTAGGTTTGTGTGAGAAAATGCATGAATGTGAATTAAACAAGGAGTGTGTGCAAGACTGGCGGTTCATCCTCTCGAGGAAATGGCGATGTTCTTAATTGAGATTACTTGAAATATGTTCGAGAAAACTCCAATAAAGATCGAGGTTCTTCGAGATAACAAGTTGCTCTGTTTACGTTGTCGTAAGGTTTATAATGAATATTTAACTAGACCAGACAACGTCCATCCCATTAGATGCTCTAAGCAATTCTGAAGCTAGAGAACCCGAAACTGCGGGAGTCCAGCGGTCTATCGCGTCTCTTCGGCTATTTCCGTAACCGTTCACGCATTAGACACCAACGATGATAGTCGAAACTCTCCTAAAGTACTATTTAACTGACATCTGTTGAGACACATCAAAACTTTACACAACTATCTATACTAACAAAATCTGATCTGAAGGATGTTAAAACTGGTTCCATGCCAACTTAGAATGAAACTAACTCAGAACCACCTCAGAAAGGTCGTTAAAAGCTATGAAAAACAATTTTAAAATAGCCGGTAACCCTAACCTAACTTAACCTATTTAACCAATTTTTAAATATTTTTTATCATCACTCTTAATTACCTTTCTGAGGTGCTTCAGAGTTGGTTTCATTCTGAGTTGGCCGGTCTCCGTTGAAACTACATCTATAATCCTACTCTACAAGATTATATATCGAAAAGCACATACAAAATTGTTATTAATAAGCGAAAATATAAAAAAATCAAACCTTGGATTACTGTAGGACTAATAGTCTCCATTAAACACAGAGATAAACTTTACAGAGAAATGTTAAATTATGAAAAAACCTGTCAAAAAAATAACGTAAGAATAATGTCTTTTATGAAAACAAAGTATTTGATGTATAGAAACTTACTAAATAGGTTAATAAGAAGTTGTAAAAAGAAATACTATTGTGAACAAATTGATAACGCAAAAAATGATACCAAAAAAACGTGGAATATTATTAATGAAATAATGAACAAAAAAAAAATGGCATCAACTGATGTGAAAGAGATTAAAATAAATAACAATAGTATAACTGACAAATCGGCCATTGCAGAAAACTTTAACAACTTCTTCACAAATGTAGTAGATCAAGTACTTGAATCTTCTAGTAAAATTGATAGTACAACACCCGTAGACTCATCTTTGCATTTACTCTCAACTTACGATTCAATAAATTCCTTAGAATATTTTTCACCTATCACGATAAACGAAATTGTAAAACACATTGATAGTCTAAAGTCAACAAATTCTACAGGAATTGATGGTTTATCGGGTAACACACTAAAAAAAATAAAACATAATATTTTAATTCCATTGCTACATATTTTTAATATATCACTAAAAGAGGGACATTTCCCTGAACAATTTAAAATCTCCACCATCATTCCAATTCACAAATCAGGAGAAACGCACATATTAGACAATTACCGACCTATTTCCTTAGTTTCAAACCTCTCAAAAATATTTGAAAAATGTATCAAAAATAGAGTAATGAATCACCTAGAACAAAACAAAATTCTGTCCCAAAATCAATATGGTTTCAGAAGTAACCTTAGCACTGAAGATGCAATATTCGATTTGACAAAAAAATTGTACACATCTGTTGATAAAAATAAAAAATGCCTAGCTTTATTTTTAGATTTAAGAAAAGCTTTTGATACGGTTAACCACAATATACTTATAAAAAAAATTAATCAAATAGGTTTCAAAAAAGATACACTAAAAATTCTCACAAACTATCTCAAAGACAGAAAACAAAAAACAAAAATAGGGAATTTTTATAGTACTGAAACGAGGATAAAAAATGGAGTACCACAGGGTACTGTGCTTGGCCCAATCCTGTTTTTAATATATATAAATGATTTATGTAATCTTGTAATCCCTGGTGATATTGTATCTTATGCTGATGATACAGTAATAATTGTAAACGGAAAATCCTGGCTTGAAACTTATTTAAATGCATCAAAATGTATTGCACATGTCTCATCATGGCTAAATAGTAATAGACTCTTCCTAAACAACAATAAAACATTTTACCTACCTTTTTATAAAAACAGTAAAAACAAACCCCCCAATAACCTTAAAATTAGAATTCATAATACTAACTGTAATCAAGTAATATGCTCATCTTGCTCTGAAATTGTAAAAGTTGAAAAGATAAAATATTTGGGTATATGTATTGATACAAATTTAAATTGGCATTCACAAATAAATAATACCGTTTCTAAATTGAGATATCTTACATACATATTTTACAGACTCAAAGAAGTATTGAATATTGACAAATTGAAAATGATTTATTATTCTATGGTGCAATCTTCACTCATGTATGGAATAATAGGATGGGGTGGTGCCCTTGATACTTTTATAAAACCTTTACAAACAACTCAAAATTATATTATCAAAGTTATGTATAATAGAATTAAAACATTTTCGACAGATGCTTTATACAAAGAATCTAAACTATTCAGTCTCCGTAAACTATTTATACTACAAACTATGAAATATATCTTTAAAAACGTAAACAAATTCGAAAAAAATGTAAACAGAATCAACATTAGAAATAATAATGTATTCTATACCCCCCAAACACACACAAAACAAATGCAAACTAACAGTAGTTTTATTGGACCTCGTACCTTCAATAGTTTACCAAAACATATTCAAGTTGCAACAAAACTTCCGCATTTCGTAAAAGAGTTAAAATTATGGCTAAACCATACAGATGTAAAAACTCTATTTATTTAGTTTTATTTCACTTTATGTTTCTAAAAACTCTATTTATTTAGTTTTATATCACTTTTCTCACAAACTTTACACCTATTATTACAATGTATATCATTAATTACACTTACACTTATTTAACCGTACACTATTGTATACACTTTTTGTACAAAATGTTTTAAACAATTTTTGTTTTTGCTTTATATACCCCTGTTTGTTTTTTTCTAGGTACTAAAAAAAAACTTTTTTTTAATATATTACCCACGCACAGGCTGCGCCTTAGTGGGTTCCCACATTATTGTTATGATTTTCAAATATGTAAATATAAATTGTAAAATATGGGAAAAATAAAGGAATTAAAAAAAAAAAAAAAAAAAAAATCCTATATATTTGTAAATATTTTCATAAATTGGATCTGCCATAAACTTGCTGGCTTCAAACAGAAATAATCTAGTAAGTGTAGTTTTCATATTACCAAACGCAGAAAAATATACTACGATTTGCATGAATAAAAGTAAGAGAAAATATAACCGTTAGGGATGATTTTTATTGCAACTTGCATAAACATTCTTACTGCACGACTCAAAGACATCGAATGTCTGCCGTGACTTCAACTAATACTGGATGTGTTTCTTCCATCAACTTACCTTCAATCACTGCCTCATTGCTTCTTCTACCTCCCTCCATCTTCAGACGCGTTCCATCGCTATTGATTACCCACGATCTGAAAATACAAACCATTTGGTCAATTCCATTATTCGTGTTCTTCTCTGAATTCATCCTTTCGAAATTTGAAACCTTTCCCCATAAGAACAATAAAAAAAATCGAAGGAAAAATTATGTAGTTTCACCTTTCTTCATTCATTTTTATATTTACACCTTTTTCGTTAGTAAAAAAAATTAAGTTCTTTGGTCATGTTAAAAATATCCATTAAAACGTTATGTTTTAGTCCAAAAAAGCTGACCAAAGTCATAACGCAAGAGTTCACAGTTTTGGGAAATTTTCTTTTTTTTTGTGTGAGTATCTTCCACACAAGAGTACTTACTGCCCCCGACCGTATCTTGTGTGGAGAGGAAAGAGATGTAGAATATTAAGGTGGGGAACTACCTAGCTATTCAGATCTGGCCACCAAAAACCTTTCTGAATGGTGGTCTTTCATTAGAGCAGTACCTACTGAAAAAATCCCACAAGTTTGTATGGATGTGTGTTCGTTACTCTTTGACGCAATAAATACCGAATGGAATTTAAAAATTATTTCAGTAATCGAAAAGTACATTATATATTGGTAAGCTCTGGCGTTATGAATAAGCTGTGGCGTTATGAAATTATTTATTTTAAGTTTATTGGCAAAGCGTGTTGCTAAGTAAATGTTTGACGTGGGCTGTCATTTTGTTATTTGTTTAGGTTACTGTGGAGATTTCATTGATAGCAAAAATTCAAATACGAGTATTCTAATATGAATATTTAGTGTACAATATAAAATAGGTACTAATCTACATTTTGACCTACTATTATGAATGCAAAAGAGCGCGTATTTGATTGTTGATTGATTGGGGGAAGGGGAGGGGGGAGGTGGGGGAAGGGGAAGGGGGCGAATATGCGAGCGAAGCCGGGGGCATAAGCTAGTAATATGATATTCGTAAGTACAAGTTATATTATATTAAATTAATGAATTTTGAAATATCACGAACACATCAAATATTTTTTTCTTGTGTTAATGAGGATTTGAACCCGCGACCTCCGGATCGTACCCAAGGAATTTAAACACCCAACCACAGAGACTGTCGCTTTATAATAGATTTCATGCATGCATGCATGCATAAATATCAACTTCTATTTAAAATCAATCATGCTTCCACGATGCATTACAGTTGTGAAAAAATTGTAACAGAAGAGTTTAATTTTGAAGTGCAAATAGAAAAAAATTACGTTATGATACCAAGTATCTACACATAAATCTGTATAAATCCATTCGCTTAACTGATTAAAAAAATAATAATCATGTACATATTTTATATTAACTAATTTTCTGAAACCTTTCTAATAAAGTTATTAAAATAATTAACAAATGTCCAATAGAATTCTTTAAACTTGTATACTCATTCCAGAAGCAAATAATATACAATTTACCTACAGGATGTTAAGGGACGTACTTGATTCCGGAGATTTCGAGTAAAAAATGTGTGTGAAATTTTGGTCTCCAGTGACTTTTATTGATTTTTTTTTTCAATTTTTAATTGTCAAAATCAAACAAAAAAAATGTTCACACATGTCGTCACTGGTCACTCAGCCGATATACCGCCGAACCCCTAACTCCGGCGCTACATGCTACATGTCCAATACTTACTGATTTTTTATGTTGTTGAAAAAAAATATCAAAAATTTCGGCGGAGACCTAAATTTCATTCACATTTCTTACTCCAAATAATGTCAGGAATCACTGCTTAAAGTCAGCCGAGTACACCCTGTATGTATAATAGCAGTTCAATAAAATCTATAAATATGTATGATAGTCTACCTACCCATTTAGATTACAATGTAACTCTTTAAAAAATCTTATTCTTAAGTAAATGCTGTGTATTATTGTAATTCTTACATGAATGATGTTTTTTTAACATAAATTAATGTTTTTAAAATGTCAACAAAACGATATCTAATTATTCAATCTTAATGGAAGTAAATAATGTCATCAATTGTTTCTATAAATTAATGTATTTTTGCTAATAAATAATGTAAATAAATAATATTATGATATTATGTGCAACATAAAACAAGTCCTATCACAATGATTGATGACCACAGACTATATCTTGCTGAGTAACATAGTAACAAAGGAAATACAAGTTAAGTGTTATGGATGATAGGCTCAGTAAAAACGCCAGGGAACGATTTTTTACTCTTCAATGACCCATCATATTCAATTTGGGAGACGGGTACGGGTACCGCCGCCCCGGGAACCATTTATCACCTTAAGTGGATCCCTACGTTTGGTGAATTGGCATGTGTGTCCGGGTTCATGGGGGGAGGTAGGTCCGGGTCTTGGCGAAGAGGGCATTTCATGCCGCGGATCGGGAGAGAATGGTTGAGGAAGTCCCTATGACTTCGTACTTTCTCGGATCATCGCCTTACGCCGCAGTGTGGGGATGGATTAAAACCTCCGTCACTCATGGACACAATGACCCCAGACTCCTTCCCAGCCCTCATACCCTATTCCTTCCCAGAACTTCCTCTCCTTCCTTTCCTAAAAATACCCCTCCACACAGCATCCCCAAAGATGACATATGTCCTGAGGGGAATTATTTTCCTCGTGGCCTCCTATGTGGAGCTAACGTAAAAAAAATCATCTTGACAAAAGAAAACTCAAAATACCAATCAAGCTTCATGGGTTATTAGAGAAAGCGATGGTTTTCAGCTTTCAAAGATGAAATGTGTTTGCCACAAGATGATCGTTTTACTTTAACGCTTTAGCATTTATCGCATATCGATTCCTACCCACCCCTCGTACATTTTCCTTACCTGAACTTCTCCTTATTTTCCCTGAAAAGATCCTCCACGCACCATCCCCAAAGATTCAACCTCACAACATACCCTATTGGTGGAATTAGGTTTGCCATAGTCTCACCATTCCAGACGGTTGGGAGTAGTAAAATTGGGTCTGCCTACATTTAAAAAAAATGTAAATGCGAAAATGAAGAAAATTTCGATACATTTACAACATAAAAGTACTTTTCAGTCAGCAAAATTTTCTGAATCTGTTTAATTCGACTTTATCTTTATCTATATACATGGAAATTCTATCTTTGAATATCACCATTAATTTAGGAATCACTTTTGACTCTAAGTTAACTTTAACGACATTAAGTGCAAAGTTAAAAAAAATGCTAAGAGTGTTATCTTCAAATGTGGTCTACATGTGGTTCATCTTGTACTACGTGTGTCTGGAATACTTCAAAATTAATATACTTAATATTAGAAGGCAATTGACTAATCCAATATGTTTACATACAATAATTCACGATCATTTTTATACTACGTTATGTCTTAGTAATAATGAAATAAATGTTCCCAACTCCTATTGTCTAGGATGCCATAGCATTTTTCACTTGAATACGTCTAAAAATAATATCACTTATTTTAGCCTTCTGACCCAAATGTGCCGACTATAATATTATACGTATGCTGAAGTAGACATTTTCGTCGATAATAATTTATTCGGGATCAGAATAAATGTTTTGCTATTGGTAAAAATCTGCTATTATCTCTCTTTGTGTTCCTTGTGTCGCTTGCCTCTCATTGTCATTTGGGTGAGCTTTTATATTTTCGTATAGCTTTTATTTTTTTAAATAGAATCCTAATTTATTTAAATTTTCAAAATGTATACTGTAAGTATATAATAATGTAGTATGAAAAATATTAATTTATTATTCTACTGAAATTACAGACAGAAATGCTGCATTACTGGCTATTTTATCAAAATTATATTACCGACTCTAAATTAAATTAAGTAATCAGGGCGTGTTAAGTCTGACTTTATTACAAAAACGACTGGGTAGGTTTTTTTGATTTTATGTACCTATTTGTATTTTAAGTGAATTTTCATAACTAAATTGTTTACGTTTAACTGAGAACATCTGTAAAAAACCCAGCACAAATAGATAAATATACTATAATACAGCTTTTTGCTGAAATCTTGCATAATAACACATCTACATAATTTCACGCATTATCCGACTTTCCTAGGTCAAATTAGCTTGATTTGTGTTTACAGCTTACCGTAAAATAAATTTCCCACCAAGCTCCCATGGTGAGATTTATATTCCACGCATCGTCAAGATGTCAACTTAATAGCAAAACAAGTCCGCATCGTGTCAGCGAAGATTATTATAACCGACAAAAAGTTAACGCTTATAGGGCATTTAAATGGCCTCCAGCGCACTAAGAATGCGCAGTTACGTGGAGCGAAGATGATCGGCCCGATCCAGTTTATTGAGGATATTACTCCGCTTTGAGATACTATCTCACACATAACCATTCCTACTTCCTCTTCATCCACGTTTCCACCAAACCAACACAACACATCTTGCTGAACTAGCAGAGCAAACCACTTCATAAAAATTAACAATTCCACACATCTGAAGATATTAATTTCCCTGTGGGAATGTAAACATCTAATTTTCTTCAAATCTTTTCAAATTCACACAAGCTATAGTGTATATTTTACCAGGTTAACAAAATAAATATTCTTTTATTTACAACAAGGAAATTCACAGAATAACACAAGGAAGTGCAAGGAAATCAGGTCACAAAAAAGGACAAAGCAAATAAGCAGGATAGTTTAATATACAAAGGGATGAAGTTTTATAGCACGCTACCAGAAACTTTAAAGACCACACCAATTGGAAGGTTAAAGATGTATTGTAGGAGCTACATCAACTGGAAAAAAAGAAAAAATATATATAACTGCAAACTACTTAAGTCCAGTTAAATTTTAAAATAAAGTGAAAAAAATTCGAATCCATGCATTTTACTAGTTTAAGGATGGGTTGTTTAAAATTTTAAAACAATTCATCAAAACTTTTAGGTTGATTTTCACGTTCTGTGTAAGTTTTATTAGTGTTTTGTGATTATTTTAGTTTTATGAAGTAACTGGCCTATAATTATATAATAACAGAACACGAATAGAACTTACACAGAACGTTAAAACTAACCTCAAACAACCCGTCCTAAAAAATTACTGTAGGTACAAGATGAAGAAGAAAAGAGACTATAATTTTCGTTTGTTTTCAGTTTGTAATAATTTAATAATACGTGTACATATGTTTAGGTGAAATTAAAGAAAAAAAATATTAAACATAAATCAGTAGCAAACAAATTTCTTCGGTTTCATCTTGGAAAGTCATGTCACGTCCCGTGATTTTTCACAGAAACCTAACAACTCGTTGTAATCATAAAATCAACCCTTTAAACAGCGTACTTTTTACTACATGGTAGAACATTACACGCAATTTACTTGTTTTTACAAAATTATTATATTCTAAGACCTTTGTAAGTATCACAACATTTGCTGATTTACCACTGAGTGTAAAAACGCTTTTATTTCCGTTGTACGATATCAAATATTAAGTATTTTTTGTTAGGTTGACTAGCTTTGCTTTGCATTCATGGGCATTTCTAGATCATGCTTTGAGAGGCAAGGGTCAGGGGATCCGCCCATAAAAGAACATCTCATGATGAAGATGGTTAGATATTAGGAGTCCGAAGCCACTTGTTGGTAACAGGTAATACATAACTGTAACTGGGTACACTTGATATCACTATGACTCATGTTTGCTCGGACTTGAAGGTGCGGTGTTATGAAAATTAGTTCTGATTACTTAGATGTATTTCTACATACTTTAGCAAGGGCGTCATTCACTATCCGTGTTCATAAAATATTATGTTCATAAATTAAATTAGAGCTACAAACGTCAGCTCAAACAAAGAAATAGTAATTGATTGACTCTTAAGTAGAATCGAGGTCTGAAGAAAACATAACAAAAGGGGAGAGAGCAACCAACATCTGAGAGTAAAAATGAGCGATATTGGCGGCGTTAAAAAAATCAGAGCGTGAAAGAAGTAAAACCTTCAAAAAACTATGGTAGAAAAGAGTGTTTTTTACGACGCACCGCACAAAGAGGAGACCGATTATACTATCTCATTCCCTCGCAGGATAAACGTGTTAATGATTTGTGTGTTTGCCTCTTTTTAGTGTCGGTATTTTTTGTTTCATCGAGTTTCAACTCACAACGGTGCTAAAGAAGTTTTCCCTTCAAAAATAATATAGTATTTAGGTATATAATAATTTACACTAAAGTATATTTGCGGCCTGTTCCAGAGCGGAAGAAACTCTCAGTATCGCACTGGTATAAGATCATTCAGAGATCTTTCTTGAAATGGCTGATATCATGATAGCCAGGTACTTCCCACCTCACTTTTCCCGATCTCCTTACTCTCCCCATTACCTTCAGCCTGACAAATTATCCCAATTGGGGATGCCATAGTCTCACTCGCTCCAGACGGGAGCAGTTGAAACTCTTGTGCGGTAATCACTTTGAAAAAATGTGCATTTAAATGCGATATGGTTTATTCCGTTTTTTTTTCAAAATTACTATTTCAAACTATTTCCAGTACCAAATTAATGTCGAAGACATATTTAAACAGGTTTCTTTTCTTTTAGGTAAGTGTGTAACGAAAAAATCTCAAAGAAAATCAGGAAAACTACAGATTATCGAAACTAATTTATAACATCTAATTTTAAAGGAACCCGAATGCAAAACCATAGAATAAAGAAGAACAAAATAAAAATGCATTGTTTACTTGATAGTGATCCAAATATGTGTCCAATCGGGTCGAAAATTTCCAATACAAAATTGTATTTATGAAATTCAAACGGGACGGAGATCTGAGATGTCAGGCGAGTGTAAGAGAGACAAGACGCGTTCTAAATGGAACATTTATTTTGCATTCATTCAAATGAATTTATATAAAAGGCAGTAGTAGTTTTTTTCTTTATTCTAAGTGCAACACAAAAATTACCAAGATTGACCAAGTTGGAGGACTACATTTTCAAATATTTTCTGACAAGACCTACGGCCCCTCCGCGATCATATTCTACTATTATATTCCTTTCCTTTGAATTTCCTCTGCATCTTCTCTCTTTACACCATAATATTATTATTAAACATACCTAATAATATAATATAATGTGAAAATCAGAACAGTGGAAGGTAGTTGTGGTTTGTTGGAAAGCAATATGCAATCACCACCATTACAGTGCCCGTTCACTTGGAAGTGATAAAGTGTTCAATATTGGAAATCATCTCAAATCATCTCGAATCATCGCGGATTATCGTCGGAGCCGTTCCCTCGGAAGACACGGCTTATTGATTAAGGAACTGTAATTTGATGACTACTCCATCAGTATAAAGTTTTATGTAAAACTGTTCTTATTTACAACAGCATTTTTCCAAATAAAACGCTGTTACCGTTTTGAATAGTTTTACATAGTTTATAGGAAGGCTGTAAAACAATACTTCTGTAGCTTTTATCAAGTAGTTTTGTGATAAAAAGCGTTCACAATCTGATATTTTCTTGTGATTGTTATTTTACTATTTACGTGTTTTATTTTTTTTATCATTGACTAGCAAGTTCCCGGCATACGTTGCTGTACCACTTAATAAATAAATTGTTTCTCCATGCGTGTCCTTTCCTATTCATCCCGTTCCCCTTCCGCCTCTCCTTCCTGTTCCGCGTCCCCTTCTCCTCGCGCGTTCCCACCCCGCCTTCCCTTTCCCTATTCCCCTCTCTCGCTTCCCCAGTCCCGCGAACCGCCCTCAAGAGTTCCCTTCCCCCCTCCCACATTCCATAGATTCAATCCCGGTACATTCAGTTTTCAAACAGCTCACGTGCCACCTATTGCAATTTTTCTATACAAATTTCATAATGCCAGAGCTCACCAGTAGGTATATATGGAAACCAACGCGGGCATGCACACATCAAATCCCCAAAGTTTCATCGCAATGAGATGAATAGTTAGCAACGCATAATTTCGTGATGCCAGAACTCGAACATTAGTGCGTTTCGCTATAAATCATACTGCCGAATTGTAGGTAATACAGTGAGATATAAACTACTTATAGTATATATAGGAGAGCCTTTGAATTTACCTTATTTAACCGTTTATCCCATATTTTTAGGATTCATAAAAAATATTAAAAATGTATATAATCGCAAAATGTATAAACGCATGAACTCGGCATATTATTTATTTTAAAATTGCCGTACGTTGTACCTGTTTGGAAAATACTAAATATTAAAGTTTTTTTACGTCGCCTTTAACCTAGTAGATAAAGATATAAAAATAAATTTAAAACTTGTATTTTATAATACATAGACATATGTTCAATGATTTGTAAGAAAACTATTAAAATAATTTCAGTTAACGAAATGTCAATAAGAAATAATTCAGAAGAGATGCAAGACGTCTCTTGTTAAAAGTGAAACCACTAAGTTACCTTTGCCGAAAATTTTGAAATAATACCAACAAAATTGTTTAAAAAAAATCTCTTCAAATTGGCCAAAAATGTTCCAGTGTTTCGGACTGTCCGAGTCCACTCTGATGTTGAATACTTAACAGAGAGTCAGATAGTTTTAATATACATAGATTTGTTCAAGAATATAAATGGTGCTTCCGAAAAATGATGATCATATTCATTATTCAAATTAACATTTTATTTTTATTCTTAAAAGTACGTAGATATCTATGTGACGTAAGTATTATTCGTAATACACTCCCGGTTAGCCGTTTAGTTTCCTCACTAATACCATTTACCAATCATTTCTCCTGATTACTTTTCACTTTTTTAACATGCGATAAGACATGCATTTTAGTATTGAATTTCCGTGCTGCAAAACGAAGAGTGCTTTATAAATAAATTGACAGTTAATAATGTTAACTTTAAAAACTTAAATACCTGCTTCATTCAAATATACCGGTGTGTTTTTACTGAATACTGTTGCTTTTGGATGATGGTACTTAACTAGTAACTACATTATCTGGCTTGTATCTGAAAGATTGAAGACAACCATTTGGAGTTAATAAATGAAAGCACTTTCTTACGTGGATGGAATATATGGATGAACAGTTGGTAACGTTACACCAATCAGATGACCAGGGGAAAAGTCTTCGAGCACGTAGGTACTAAATATGTAAACGTAAATGTCATAAAATGCTGAATTAGATATTCCAGATTGCCTGCGCCAGGCACCATAAAAACTAACGAGCTCGGAGATAAACGTTAGGAGAGAAAATGTGTGTGTGCTTACTTCTACGTACTCTATTAGTTACAAACTAGGTACCACTCTCTTTATTCTACTCTAGGTACTGTAAGTATATTGTATGATACACATTTCCATTTAAAGAGCTCATTGGCAGGGCGGTAAAAGGTTTGGATCGACCACGAGATGGCGATTTCCATACCCCTACAATGGAATAAAAACACATCTACTGTCCAGAATTGTAGATATTTTTAGTGTTATGTATTTATTATTTTAGCACATTCTTAACTATTCTCTAAAATACCTCCCTTGCGTAATGGTAAGATACTTTTTATTAACCCAACGTTCGTCAATTAACGCCATGTTTGTTTCCACAATGCGTGTAAAAGTTACATATTTTTGTCTTCCAGAGTTAAAGATTCTCTATTAGATTTTGTATCGGAGGGATAACCATCAATAATCGGACTAACTATCTAACTAACCATCACTTGTTTCCCCGCAGGGGTGGGGAGAGAGAACGGACCGCCAAACAACTCTGTCTTGGCACACACTCCTTGCTTCATTACATATATTGTCTCTCACATATTATTCTGATATTTTAACTCTTGACATGACTCAACCCATCACCTTGCACCGCAGTTGGAGGGATGAATTCATACTTAGGTCACCCCTAGAAGCATTGACCTCCAGATTCCTACCCTTTTCCATTCCAATACTTCCTCTCCTTCGTTTCCCTAAAAAGACCCTCTACATTCCCAGAGATGGCATAAGCCCTAAAGGAAATTATTTTCCTCGGGGCCTCCTGTGTGGAGATAATGGAAAAGAAAATAAGAATTGAAAGGTGTTTGAAATACTTTATATTTAGCTGTGTTTGGTTACCAGAGTTGAATGTGTTCCTGTCACGTGTCGTTTCTACAGTTTAGTATAGATACGTACAACTTATGTTCCAGTTAACAAAGTAAAAAATTGGTGCACTCGTTATAATTATTACAGGGCTTGCGGTTAAAATCAATTTTCTTATATGCGAACTAACGATATGCGCAACAAGAAAATGATCGAAATTCATGCATATCAAAGTAACTCGTTACGATAGCACGGTTGTTTGGGATGTTAAAACATAATCTCAACTAATAACAGTACTTTGATGCATATGGTTAGGTTTCGAGATGATTATTTTGGCTACAGCAGCCAAGTAGACGGAAATAATAGCAGGTTCCTGTATGTTGTTGAAACAGTACGAACCGCATCGCTTTTACCGAAAAACTGGAGCAAATTGTTTCAACGACAGTAATCATCGCCAGCTTTTGCTTTCTCCTTACGAATTTTGGCAAATTTGTTTGAATATGACAGTCGATAAATGGAGGTAAATGTACATTTAAGTGAAATCGTGTTTGGAAAGGAACAAAAGAAAGTCTCTGCCGTATTTACTCTGGTAAACGTTATCAAATCGATAAGCAATGTAGTAATTCAATAAAATAAATCATTATGCTTTTAGACCCAATCAGAGCTAAGTATTTTTTTCAATTTGTACATGCATATAATCGATTATATTAACAGTAATATTAAATGTTTAATTTGAAAACGCTGAAAGAGCATATACGCGGACTGCAGGAAAGGGTTTCCCCAAAAAGCGAAAAGACCACAATTAAAATAAACAAAAAATAAATTCACATATTATATTGAAATTCACGAATTATCTACTGATCGAAGATGATCTCGGGGAAAGAGAAACGTTTGGATATTCTTTCTAATTCTTGAAGAGAAATAATAATAAAAAAAGTGCTATAAAAATATTACGTTATTATGACTTCATGTCCGGGATAAAACTTCCCCACAGAAAAACTAAACCCTTCCACACACTTTTTCACAAATGATCATCTAGTCAACCCACGCAATATAAGTGTACTATATAAGTGTAATAAATACAAAACAATACAATAATAACATGTCAACCTACCAGAGACCCAATGGGAAAATAATTCAGCGAAGATATTTTCATATCAGAGGGTTCGGCTCGGTAGAACTCCTAACTGGACCGATAAATCCTACTGATCCTTTAATATAAATATTTAAAAAATCTTTCGTAATCCTACATGTATTTAAAATAATTGATTTTTATAAATATTATATTTAAATACGGTGCTCCAGATTTTATGTCCGGGTTAAATCTTTCCCAAATGAAAGACTAAACCCTTCCACACACTTTTCCACAACTGATTATCTAGTAAATTCACGCAATGTGAGTGCACTATATAAGTATAATAAATACAAAACAATACAAGAACAATACGTCAATCCACCAGAAACATAATCGGAAAATATTTCACCGACTCCAGATATTTTCATATCAGAGGGTTCGGCTCTGATGAAATCCTAACTGGTCCGATAAATCCTACTGATCCCTCAATATAAATATTTAAAAATCTTTCGTAATCCTACATGTATTTAAAATGACTGCCTTTTGCATTTTTATATATAAATTCTTTGACAAATCTAATACGCCTAAATTTTGAATGAGAGAGCTAGGTATAATGCCAGTAGCCGAAATAACAAATGGTAATATTTTTATAGTCTGAGAATGCTAAATTCTTTTAATCTCATTTCCTAGATCTGTATATTTTCTTATTTTTTCAGAAACAGTTTTCTGAATATTACAAGAATTTGGAATAGCGACATCAATGATATAAGTTAATTTTGTCGTGTAAAACTATATCGGGTCTATTATGACTAATTGTTCAGTCTGTTAGAAATAGTTTTATCATAATAAATTTTATAAAATTCATTTTCTAAAAAATTATTATCATTATTATCAAGGCACATGCTCTACTGTCATAATAAAAATTTTGCTGAAAATTTTCAGTGGTCATATTCTGATATAAGAGACCTTTCATGTTTATCAACATACATATGTAAAAAGTTCATCAAAATTTGACCATTGAAAATACAAAAAGACGGCAGTAGAAATAAAGTCGATGATTTTTTACTGAGCTCATTCGCATTTGTTGACATTTTGAGATAAAACTAAAAAAAATATGATTTATAAAAAAAACTGCTACACGTAAGAATATTCTTAGATCACGTGTTTATATTTATGTTATGCCAGTAATCTAGAAAATGAAAAAGGTATGAAAGGAAGTGATGTGTTGACCACATCATTCTCCGAGAGAAGTTACATGGGAATCATTGATTATAGTCATTTCCTCCGGAGAGCAGTTGATGATGAAAAGTCTACTTAAAGAACTAGCAACTTTACGCAACTCAAAAGAGTTTAAAATGCACGTCGTACCTGGCCTATTTATTGTGCTCGTTAATACAGCGACGAATTACTGCAATTTTGTCGGCTGTCATGTTGACGAAGATATGTTGACATTTTATAAAAAAATACTATTGATAATAGGCATTGGAAATATCTATAAGATTTGCGTCAATTGACTCAATAACCATCTTGTATTTTATCATATTTCCTTATAAGATGCTCCATTTATACAACTATATTAAAAAATATTGTTGGATAATTTATAAACACCTTGTTTTTTTTTTTTTTTTTTACTGTGAATACCGCACAAGAATCTCAACTGCTCCCGTCTGGAGCCAGTGAGACCATGGCATCCCCGATTGGGGTATGTTGTGAGGCTGAAGGTAGTGGGGAGGGGAAGGAGGTGGGGAAGAGGAAGGTTGTGAAGTACCTGGCTATTCAGATATGGTCACCAAACACGGCTAAAGCCATTTTCAAGCAACGTTTCAATTCTGAATGGTGGTCTTACACCAGGGCGATACTGATAGTATCTTCCACTCTGGAACGTGCCGCAAATATACTATATATTATTTTAAATGAATTAATTGTGAAATAACACAAATTAATCAAATAAAATTTATTTGCGCACGCCGGGTTCGAACCCGCGACCTCCGGATTGTGAGTCAAGAGTCTTAGCCACTGGACTACGGAGGTCGTGTTTGTGACACATTACCTAAGGACGGACGCCAGACCGGAAAATCCTGACAAATATAACATTTTTATTTTAAAATACGTAAAACGTCCTTAATTCGAAAATTTTGACTTATTTAAGAATTGTTTATTTCGCAGAATTTGAACAGTTCATCAAAATTCAAAGATAATATCTAAGTCCTATTCAAATTCTGTTATTATCAAAGTATTGAAAAAACCGGCATATGATGAAATATTGACGGATTTTAGGGAATATTTAAATAGGACAGGTTGCCCTAAAAAACATTTTAAATGTCTGGCTTTCACTCTTCAAGGGACATCATTTCAAATTGAAGAGGAAAGAGGAAAGGTGAATTTAGATATTCATTTTATTCAAATGGGCAAATTTACAAATTATATGGAAGATTGGAGTCGAGTTTAGACTTAGAAGAGATGAGTTGTAGAATGGGGGAAGGTAATTTTGGATAAGGCTTGATAGAAGAGATGATATTTGTGAGACAACCAAAAAATATGCGATCTATCTACAGTTCTTCTTCTAGACCGCAGAATGTACAATTTGGAATGTAAAAAAATAGACATTTAAATTAATAATTATTGTCTTTCGTTGAATTAAAAACAACGAGCCTGTTTTTATTTACGATTAAAGCGACCAGTAATTTAAGACCTCAAAATTCTTTAAAATAAAATCGGAATTTGAACGTAGTAAGTAGAAGGCGTGTACAAAAATATGCTGCAGCCCCAGCGCATTGGACGGACCTACGGTCGAATTCGCCATAGTGGGTATAGGAAATGGATCCTCCTGACAGGTATGTTTTAATTCATTCCGATGAACAGTTTACTAAAACCTTAATAATTTAATCCCATCGTAAATTAAGAATTACTAATGTCTGGAAAAAATACAATCTGATGCTAACTGAATCCGTTTTAAAAAGAAATATATAGTTATGTAGAATTCAACTTAATTAAAATGTGAGCCTAGAGAAAAACCTCAATAAAGATGGTGATGTCTCCTCTTCAACTAAATGAGTACGTGATTTAAAAATCTGCTTTAAGATGAAGCCATACTAAATAATGCAAAATCATACAAAATCGTATGTTTTAGTTTTGAAAATTTGACCGCTTAGAAGTATTATAAGATGCTTCAATTAAATACTGCATGTAGAACATACCTTAACCCTTAAAAATGTCGGTCATTTTTTTAATAAGTCTTTTAATAAGCTTAGAAAAAAATAAAGTATTACGTCTATAAATAACATTTTTAACTGAAAACTCTCCTACTTATAAACACTTTTTCGGATATGGTTTTATTGCTTAATGTAGCAAATTCAGTTTCTTATATAATTATCGCGAAAAAAAATGATATTTACGCCCGAACCTCACAAAATAAAATATAATATGCATTTTCGTGTTGGTATTTTTGACATCACGGCGACAATACGGCAGTCGACGAATTTGTTATATCAAAGTGAACCTTATACCGTCCACCGAAGAACGACTGGCAGCCGCCCCGATTTTCTGTCATTACTCCTCCGAACGGAGCGGAGAGAAGACGTGTTATGCTCCGCGCCGCTTATTTTCGTGAAATCAATTTAAAAATTCCGTTTTATTACAATAAACAGTGCATAAAAAAGGAATTAAGAGCGCGCAGGAGCGCCGAGAAATTTTAACGATAGGTATTTGTAAAAATTATTTCTATTTCGTTCATCTCAGCGGGGACAGCAAAAGCGCTATCGGTGTATTGGTGAACCCCAATGCGTGTGTGTGCGTGGCTGCAGGTGTTGGAAGCACGAATCGCCGCGCCTCGCCCGCCAGCGACTTCGCGTTCTTATTATTTCATTTACTGTTATTCATTTATTCCAAAAATTAAGTAGGTGCCTAGGTACATATTCGTAATAAAATAGCGAGGTCTACATTATTTA